>CM052542.1:96584373-96619912 GCA_028533065.1 Trachops cirrhosus | reverse complement strand
ACATCAAGTGTTGGAGAGGTTGTGGAGAAAAAGGGACCCTAGTGCACTGTTGGTGGGATTGCAGACTGGTACGACCACTGTGGAAAACAGTATGGAACTTCCTCAGAAAACTAAAAATGGACCTGCCCTTTGACCCAGTAATTGCACTGCTAGGACTCTATCCTAAGAACTCTGAAACACTAATCCAAAAGAACCTATGCACCCCAATGTTCATAGCAGCACAATTTATAATAGCTAAGTGCTGGAAGCAACCTAGGTGCCCATCAGTAAATGAATGGATCGAAAATCCATGGTACATTTACACAATGGAATACTACGCAGCTGAAAGAAAGAAGGAGCTCATACCCTTTGCAACAGCATGGATGGAGCTGGAAAGCATTATGCTAAGCGAAATAAGCCAGGCATTGGAAGACAAATACCATAAGATCTCGCCTTTAACAGGAACCTAAACAACAAAAGAAAGAAACAAGTAAAATATAAAAGACACTGAAATAGAGGACATGTAGTCAGGGCCCAGAGGGAAGAGGGGAGGGAATTTCAGGGGAGAAGGGAAGGGTTTACAGGAACAAATATAGAGGACACATGGACAAAACAAGGGGCGGTTGGAAATGGGAGGGATTGGCAGGTTGACTGGAATGGGAATAAAGGATAGAAACTGTACTAAATAATCTAAAATAGAAAAAAATAATAATAAAAAAAGAAATAGAAAAAAATAATTACATTAAATGTGGATGGTCTAAATCATCCAGTCAAAAGGCAAAGATTATCTTCATGAAATAGCAAGATTCAGTTATATGCTGAGACTGTAGAGTCAATGACATAAAACCATTGAAAGGTAAAGGATGAAAAAAGATATATAATGCAACAGTATCCTTAAGACAGTTGGAACTGTGTTAATATAAAATAAAGTAAACATTAGAAAAAGAAACAAAGGAATTATCATATTTTACCATGTATAATGCTTACCTTTTTTGCCCAAAATTTTGAGGGAAAAATAAGGATGCACATTATACATGGGTAGTACCTGAAATATCTTATATCTGTTCTTGTGTTTTATAATTACTTGTTACATAAAGTTTCTTGTACCATAATATGTTGAAAAATAAATGCTAGAATTCCTTTATAATATTAAAAATAAGTGCCTAAATATAAATAATTAAAAATTAAAATGAAAGAATTTTTCCTGAAAGTTTGGGCCAAAAATGGCAAAATACAGTATTTCACAATGGAAAAAGGGTGAATACATCAGGAAGCTATAACTAGTATAAATATACACAGATTAACAAGGCAGCCTGAAAATAGATGTAGCAAAAACTGTCAGCAGACAATTGAATAATAAGAGTTGGAGATGCCAATATCCCAATCTCAATAATTGATACACCAGCTAGGCAGAATATCAGCAATGACACAGAAGGCTTGGATAATACTGTCAACTAATTTTATCTAATTGATATGTATAGGACACTCTTCACAATGACTGAAGAATATACATTATTTTCATGTTATATAGACCAGTCTTCAGGATAGGCCATATGGTAGGTCATAAAACTATAAATCAACTGATAAGTGGGTAAACAAAATGCACCTTCATACAATGGGGTCTTATTTAGCTAAAATGGAACAAACTACTGCTACTCATGAGAACATGAATGAACTTCAGAACCCGTATGCCAAATGAAGGAAGACTGATGCAAAAGGCTACATAGCATATGATTTCACTTATACAATCTGTCCAGACAGATAAAGGCCAATCAAGACTTTCCATGGGCTAGAGGTAAAACTGAGAATTAATTGCAATGAGCACAAGGGAGCTCTTCTGGGTGATGTAAATGTCCTAAAACTGGATTATGGTGATGGTCGTATAATTCTGTAAACTTACTAAAAATCATTGAATTGTACACTTATAATGGGTGAGTTTTATCATATGTACCTTACACCTGAATAAAGCTATTAAAATATATAACTATGTGAGATAATAACAAGTGCTATGAAGAAAAGTAAGGCAGTAAAGAAGAATGTCAGGGTAGGGTTGCAGTTAGTGCAGTCATTAGTGTGGTTTGCCAAATACTTTCAATCCTCTTTTTCCAGGCATGTGGTAGGGCTGTACTTTCTCAACCCCTTGTGGGTAGTTGGGGCAATGAGTTGTGAATGGAGTGTGACTTCCAGACCAAAGATTTCACTACTGATGTGAGACCCTTCTAGATCAAAATCTCTCCCTTTTCCATCTGGCCTGGCTACCAGCACCACTCTTCCATTAGCCTGGGTCTTTTAGTCACTATGATGGACAGATTATCTGTGACCCAGTTACTGTGTAACCTATTCCATTGTGACACAGACAGGTAGTTAGTAAAAGCCTCAAAGAAGGTGCATTTGGGTAAATGTCTGAAGAAAGCAAATTTGTGAGCCATGTAAATATCTGGGGAGGGGGCAGGTGCTCTGAAGAGAGGGCAGAGCACATGAAGACCTGGCACAGCTGAGGAATACCAAGGAGGCCAGCATTGCTGGTGCTGAGGGAGTGGGGGATGTAAAAGGAGATGATGTGATGGGTTATGGTGGGCTGGATGGAGGAGTGACATGGGAATCCACAGGTATGTGGGTGTCAGTGACAGATCTAATTAGATTTCAGTTTTAAGAGCCTTGCTCCAGCTGCAATATTGAGAAGAGATGGAAGGGCCAAGGATAAATCAGCAAGACCAATGAAGAGGTGAACGTTGACTTCATATCCTGCTGCCATCATTCTGCCTATAAGTGATTCTGATCTGATCAGTCCCATACTTACTACTCTCAATAGCTCCTATTGCTCATGAGAAAGTCCAAGTTTCTCTGCTTGACACTGACCTGTCTTTCAACTCTTGTCAACCACCTCCCCCATTTCTACTACTTCAATATCCTTCTCCCCGAGTCTTCTATTCTCCTAGGACACACTCTTGCCTTCCTACCTGGATTTCCATGTTAACCTCACATCCCTGCCATCCACAGAAAGGGAGGGAGGAGAGCACATATTCCAGAGAAAGGCCACATGAACAAAGTTGGGAAGGCATAAGAGAGGGGTGTGATGGAAGAGGATGCCCTTTCCAAGCTGCCCCCTGGTCTTGGTCCTGAAGGTCAGCTAGTGGGCCAGGAAGTTAGGGCCTATAGGAATAGCTGGATTCAGAGATGTCTTCTTCATTTGGGACACTCTGGCCAGGCATGGGCAGAGGGTACCATCTTTCTTCCCACAGTGATTCAGGTGTGCAGGGACTACTCATGGTGGGGAGTGCCCAGAAGGGTGAGCTACAGGGAGAAGCCACCAGTCCTTAGGAGAGAGTCAGGCAGGCCAGTGAGCAGAAGTTTGGGAAGCTGGTGAGCCAAGAGGCCACAGCTGGTTGGAATGAACAGAATGTTACAGGAAAAGCCTATAAGTGCTGGAGCTAAGGGTGCCCATGGCTGGGTGCAAGTTTCAGCACAAGGCTCCTGATGAGAAACTCAGACCTGTACTGGCTGGCCTCTGGCTTCCTGCTGCAAGGCAAGTCCTCAGTTTGACAAAATTGTGGGCAAAGTAAAGTGAAGTATGGCAGTACAATCTAACCCTAAAGAATCCTCTAGTTTCCCTAATTCTCTGATCATTTCAGTTAAAAACAAACTCAAGTTCCCCAACAATCTCCTCCAGACTCTATGGAGAGAGAAGAGAGAGGGAGGGAGAAAGGGAGGGGGACAGGAAGGGAGAGGGAGAGAGAGAGAAGAGATAGAAGGACTCACCCAGAGAGACCAAGAATGGGAGGAGAAGCTGCTTCCCCTATGCTTAATTACTCTCCTTTTCTTCCAAATGACACTGCTGGTCCTTTTTTACAAAGCTGTTCAGCTGTTTGTGATGCATGTTACAATGTGGATGAAGCTTTAAGATATTACTCTGAATCAAAGAAGCCAGTCACAAAAAGACATATTTTGCATGATTATATTTATATGAAATACCCAGAGACTAGGTAAGTCCATAAGCAGAAAGATTAGCAGATGCCATGGCTGGGGGAAGTGGAGATGGGATTTTCTTTGGGGAGTGATGAACCCATTTCAAACTGGAGAGAGGTGGTGGTTCACAACACTGTGTATGTATGAATTACCACTGAATTAACTCTTCACTTTAAATTGGTTAATTTTGTTATGTGAATTTCACTGCAATAAAATTAATCAAATCAGATACTTAAAATCAGTATTTCATGCAATATTTCATTTGTGTTTCTCTTAAATGATTAGCATCTGTACCCTGAAGCCAGGGGACATGAAAATCTGGTGGTTGGAACCCTCCACAAAAGCAGGTGAGTTTTCTTTTCAAACCAGATGATGCTATAAGCCCAGCTCAGAGGATAGTATCTAGAGATTTTACAGACCCACAATGCATCAGGACTGAAAAGAGGTAAAAGGCCAGTCTCAGCTACTTTCCAGCCCCAGTTGCAGAAAGGGAGGTCAGGGAGGTTCAATACCCTGGAAGTACCCCACAGCAAGTGTCCAACCTTGTGTGGGATCCAGACTGCCTGGCTTGGCTCCTCACCCTTACAAATACAGCTCAGACCCCAGCAAAGTCTGCCATGTGCAGTGTGAGGCCATCCTGGGCTTGCTCTGCTGGCTCCTTGCTTTGGCTGAACATTAGGTTGATTTGAGAATTAAAAAATACACTGATGTCTGGAACCCAACCCAGATCAATTAAACTCAAATCTCCAGTATTTAAAAATATCTGAGGATTTTAAAAAGTTCCTTAGTGATTCTAATACACAGCTAGGTTGAGGACCGCTGACTTCATTTCTCCCACTGGTATCTGGGATTTCAATTATCACCTGAAGGTGCCCATCTCCATAGAACATGAAACATCATTGCACAACCAACCAGCCAACACCTGTGTGACCCAGCCAGCCAGAACCTGCATTATCACATGCGTGTGACCCACCCAGAGGGTTGTCCCACTTTCAGTGCCTCCCAGGCATTATGCTGGGGGCTACTGTCCCATCCTCATGATTTCTGAATTAAGTGCCTGGCTGGACTGTTTCCAAGCAAAACACAGAGCAGCTTAGGAAGCACAGCCTTCCCAGAAAAGGACTTGCCTTACACACCCACAGTCTGGGACTCTGAATGTCCTCAGAGCCCTGAAGTCACTGGAGCCCCAGCCTCCCTCAATCATGGTCATATTGAAGGCTCTGTTTCTCAGGCAGTCACAGAACAGTTCCCTAGTTCTGGGTGAGGACTGTACCATTGTCCGGTACCCAGACCCCTGGGTGCTCTCAGCCCATGAAACCAAGACGGCTCTTTTGGGTGCCCTCAGGTGGCCCCGCCTTCAAATGAGAAGCCAAGAGCAAAGGTAATCACACTTAACACAGAAAAAAATAAAATTCTTACCAAAATATCTGACTGCAAATGTTCTTTTTTTGTTGGAAGCTGTCAGTAGCATAATGAAGCTGGTAGTCTACATACAAATTTCTCATGTATTGTTTTTATAAAGAACCAACCATATCCTCAAGCAGACAAGTCAATTCCTGTTTTCTAGCAACAGATCATCAGCATCTATAGCAAAAATATATTTAGAATGTTCTTTACCTGATGTTTTCTTGGATTTCAAACAAGAAGCTTTGCTGTAGGAATGAGTCCCTTAAATGCAAGTGCACCCAAATTTTGGAAGGGTCTTGGGCAAGTCACAGGGCCTGTGGGTATCAGTTCCTCAAATCTGGGAAATGAGAAGAATGATGACAATGACCTCTGAGAACAAATGGAGGATGGTAAAGCCTTTCACACATTTCGGACACTGTGTTTGATCTTTTCAATCTGCTGACCTGGATTTAGAAAGAGGTAGGTTTTTTTGTGGGCCTTGTAAATCGGCACAAACAGCAACCTGAAAACCTGCAGCACAACTTCCAAATACCATGCATTACTCTTGTCTGGTGTGTATGGCAGTCCTGTTAGTAGGAAGGTTAGGGGCACTGTCCCCATGCCCAAGTGTAGAGGCTAAGCTCCAGCAGCACCCAGTGGCAGATGGTCACCCTCCCTGGTCCACTGGCTACTAATGCTCACCTTCTCATTTCTGGAAATTCAGCATCATTATTTCATCATTGACAATTGTGGAAAATCAAACAGAAAAATCTTGGTTATGAAATAGCCAAGTGATGTTTCTCCAGCCATCAACATCATTGACATGGTGGCTGTGGCCATCTAAGGGAAAGGCACCCCAAGGGGGCAGTGTTATCTTGTTTAAACAAGTACATATGGAGCTGACAGAGGCAGAGGAACAACTGTTGGGGGATCACCACCAGAATTTTCTTCCTACCACCTCTTGTCTCTTCTGCTCCCTTGTCTCTGCTGTACTGTGTTTGATGACAGAACCAACTACCATTATGCAGATAAAACAAGCACAGCCAATGCTCTTGGTGTCAGTTTCTGCTACCACCTGGCTTCGGGCTGTGGGTCACCTGGGTCAGCATTGTCTTGCTTCAGGCCTAAGCAATGAATGGACAACCTCTGCTGCTGGCTTTCTCTGGGGAGAGCAGAGTGACAGTACAGAAGAGGGGCCAGGCTGTGCCTCTGAAGAGTCACCTGGGGTAGCTGGGAGCAGAAGCAGTCCCTGGGTGGGAACCTAAGTGCTTGAAGAGAATAGCAAAGCCCCAAACCAGAGAAGCAGCCGTGACCTTGGACCCAAGAAAACTGTGGTTTGACTTGCTGAGGGAAGCAGTGAAAAGTGCACAGTGAGAAAAGAGATGGAGACTATTCATTGTACAAGAGCAGAGGTGGAGTCGGAACCCAAAAGCATGGAAGTGCTGAGCACCAAGCCTGAGAACCTCGGAGCCGGGACAGAACTTGGGGACCATTATGGATGCAGAGTGACATTTCTCTGTATTGTCTAACCACACAGAAATGGGAGGGTGACAGGGGAATGGGGAGTGAGAGGAGGAGTCTATCCCATGACCTGGTGTTGTAGGTACTTCAGAATTAAACACTGCGTCTGTGTCCAGGTTTTTCCTTTTTCTAGCAGTGTAAATTTGGACAAGCTACTGAACTAGGATTACTAGAGTTAGCAAATAAAAATACAAAATGCCCAGGGTTTTTTTTTTTAAGTATAAGTGTGTTTCAGACATTGCATGGGACATCTACTATAAAGGTATTCATTACTGATCTGAAATTCAGGTTTAACTGGAAGCCCTATATTTTACCTGATAGCCTTTTCATACATTCTGGGTATCCATTTTTATATTTGTTCAAAAGAGGATAATCAGGAAAGAAACTTTCAGTGGCTGGAAATCCAAAACACAATTAAAATTGGCTTAAAACTTAAGGGGAGGTTTACTGGCTCCTTTAATGGGAAAGTCCTCATAATATGGATTTGACACATGGCTGGATTCAGTAGCTTGACAATTTCCCCCCACCCCAGGTCTCCTGGTTGCTTCTTGGGGTGTCTGCTTCACCCTCATCAAAGTTCCCTTATTATTAAAAAAGCCTGGACACCAGCATCAGGAGCTAATACTTCCTCCTTCATGTCTAACAATAAGAAAGAACACATCTTCTAGTGTCTCTCAGAAAGGCTGAGAAGTTTCCTCTCCCTATCCTCTTAAACATCTCCTCTTTCTGCATGGCCTCGACTGGGCAACCAACCTATAACTGAACCAATCCTGAGGTCTGGCAATGAGAGGTGCTGATTGCTAGAGCAACCTGGATTTGTCCCAGGAGCTTGGCTTCCACAGGCATCTGCGCTGGTGTAGGAAAGAGATAAAGCTATAATAGATGCCAGAGCACTGTGACTACAGGAAGAGGGGAAGAGCTCCAAGAATACAATGCCCGTTGTGGGCACATCAAAGGGTAAGAGAGATGAGACTGACCCCTCAGGGGTGTGTTTGTGTATGTGGCAATATTAGTTCCTCCCCTTGGACATGCTGACTGCCCTTACTTTCTTTCCCAGCTCCTACCCTTCTCCTGGTCAGGTCTATGATCCAACCTCAGCTCTGCTGTCACAGAACAGAGGCCTCCCTGGGTGACAGTGAGCTGGGCTTCTGTCCTGTCTGTGCCATGTACTTGTGCCCTGGGAAGGCCCATGCCCTTCACTTCCCCCACTACCTCAGGCGGTTGTGTGTGTGAGGTGGGCATGATTCCCACCAGGAGGATACTCGTTGGAGGAGTGATCTTGGCTGACCTCAGCCTGCAGTGGGGATGGCAAGGTCCCAGGGCATAGGCATTTACTTTTGGGGGAACAGAATGAAAGGGCAGGTATAGGGGACTCTGCTCACCAGCCAGGAGAGAGCAGCCTCAGGAGAGAGGGGACCAGAGAACAGCTGTCTAATCACCCGGCCCTCCAGCCCCTGCCTCGCCCTCACCCACCTTTCTCGGTAGCAGCGTTTAATAGCTGGCCACACCCCAGCTAAGCTCAGCACAACTTGGGAACAGCTCCTGGGTCTGTCTGGCAGCACAGTGAAGGGCAGTCATGGAGAGTGAGCTAGGTGACTCAGCTGGGAGCAGCTCCGACATGGGCCACACAATCAATGAGCTCACATAGGGGTTGCTGGGAACGTCTTCCTGGACTCAGGCCAGGATTCCCTAAAATGTCACCACCCCCCCTACCCCCACCCCTGCCCTGCCCAGGCATCATTGATAGTGACAGCAAGCAGTTAGCAGATGCTGAGTGTGGACCAGACACATTCAAACCCAACAGCACCCTGAGGTAAATGTTCCAGTGCAACTGTGACCCATCCCAAGTCACACAGTTTAACATGCGGGGGAGGTTCAAACCCAGGTTCTTCTGTTCACTGCCCCTCCTCTCTCAAGCTGTGAAGATGGCCCCAGTTGTCCTGGATTGGCCTACTCCCCTATTCACCCTATGGCTCCTCATTCATCTTCCACAGCACCCCCTGGGTTGTGCCCTGTGTGAACACAGGTAATGAGCACCCATCACAGGATGCGCACGTGGGCCCTGACAGGCACGAAGGGGCCTGGCTCCCAGGAAAGCTGCCTGGGTGTTGCCCTAAGGTGGCCTGCTCACTTGACAACCCGAGTCGGCCCCCTCAGTCTCCACCACTGGGAGCCTGCCTCCTAAAGATAGTGCTCAGGTTCCCTACACCCCCCCACCCCGCCGCCCCCAGTCTCACCCCGTGGCCCCGGGACCCCATGTGACCAAAATTATGGGACCAGTAGGTAGGATCAGAAGAAAGCTGCCCGTCATCATCAGTCAGATCCAGGCTCCCTGGCTCCTCAGTGCCTCTGGGGATGATGCGCTGATGCCGTTTTCCTTGGCATTTTAAGAGGCTGAAGCAGCTGCAGCTCAGGAAATGTTTTTCACCAGTGAAGCAGACCTCTGCCAGAAAGGTCTGGGGCAGAGGCTTGCAGATGCTGCCTGCAGTTTGACTTGGTGCAGAGCGCCCCCTGGCGGGAACTGGCAGGCTACGCCTCCCAAGGCCTTGGATCACTGCTTCCCTCCAGCCCTATCACAGCATTCCTCCTAACCTCTGGATCTACATGCTACACCCTCACCTGTAGCCTCACTTTCCCTGGAACCACGTGTGGCTGGTAGACTGTGTGCGATTTCTGGGGATTTCTACACAGAGTCTTCCTCTGAACAGCTGAATTCCACACCTCTGGCCAGTTACGTGTTGTCAATATGGGGAGGAAGTTACGACTGGAGATGTCATTAGTAGGGAAGAAACCCTCAGGTTGCAGAGGGGGTATCTGAGCCTCTTCTCAAGTGTTCAGCATCATCCAAGTCTCCCAACTGTGTGGACTAGGAAACCGAGATAAAAATGTTTCAGCAAGTTTCCCAAAGGGACAGATTATAAGTGGCACTGTTGAGAACTGAAACCAAGGCCAACTGATTCAAACCCATTGAAAGCCCAGACCAAGGAGAGAGGGAGGCAGGTGGTCCTCATTAACCTGGCTTCCCAGTGGGGCTCTGGTGGGCAGGGAGCCTGCTTCTCTGAGGGTGGGCTGGGATCCCCCTCACCTGGGTTCAGTGTGGCCCTTACTCCTGTTCTCCCTGACCAAGGCAGGAATGGCTGCCTATGGACTGGCAGAGTTGTAATGTGGGTAGAGCTGGGATTGGGGTGTAGGCTTGGTCATTGAGTCTCATGGAGGTGATGATGGCAGAGGCAGGTCCAGGGCAGACTGTGGTGGAAGGGGGTTGCTGCCACAGGTAAAGGAGCACACATTCTGCTGCAGGACCAGAACTCAGAGCTCTGAGAGGCAAGGTGTAGTGTGCTGTTCTTAGACCCTGTCAGTCCCCACTCCTATCATGGACTCAATTGGAAGCATCATACCAGGCTTCCTCTGTGCATGCACTGAGGAGGGCGAACTCTCCATCCAGGCACGCTGGATGAGGCAGTGAGAGCAGGAAGAATGAGGGCCCTGGAGTTAGGCCAAGTCGAGTTTGACTCTTGCCCTTAGCACACCAACCTGAGCCTCACTTCCCACCTGTAAAATGAGGATAATAATACTTCTGACTCCAGGTGTCTGTTGTGAAAATTGAGTGAGGTAAGTCATGCAAAGAACTTAGCTAAGTGCTTAGTACTTGTCTTCATGGCCATGACAAGTGACTCTTAACATGGCCCAGAAAGTGCCTGTTCCTTCATCTTCTTCCACTGTCAGAAGCAGCATTACCTGGGGCAATATTTGGCTCTCAAACTGAGTTTCCTGGACATTTTTATAAATTCTGCATTTTAATTTACATGATAAATTAAAAACAAGCCATTTTTTATGCACTGTAAGGGATAACCACCTTACAATCAAATAATTCTAGGTGGTGTTAGGGCCTGAGTTTGCATTTGTGTTTAAAATTAAATTGGCTGCAGGTGGCAGAGAATACGTCTGTCTTTAATGTTCAGTATGGTGGGCCCTGGTGCAGTGGTTCTCTGGGAGAGCTGGAAGCCAGACTATGGTTGCCTCTTGGGTCTTCTCTGGGGCATCCCAGGGGACTGGGTGGGAACGTCAACCCTAGCCAGGAACCATCAGTGGGCTGACTGGTTTCCCTGAAAGTAAGGTCCTTGCATGGGACCAGGGGTCTTGGAAGCCCCCAGAAATCAGTGTGTCAGTACAGTCCTCTGGAGGCCTCTGCTCAGTGGAACCTCCGCAGTCACAAATTCAGCCAAAACATACCACGGACTGTAAAAATATGTATAAAGGTTGTGAAAGTTTTAAACCTGGAGGAAAGGAAACCCCAACTACTTGTTTTCTGGTTTTATGGGAAAGGAGCAAGGCTTTGCCACTGGTTTTGTTTCTGATGAGAAATCCTCTGTACCTGAAGACCTAGTTAAAGTCACCTGGAAGACCTATGGAAGGTCTTCTGTAACTGACTGGGCAGAACGCCTTTGCTACTTGGGACCCAGGAAGGGTCATTCAGGGCTGATGAGTGTTTCAGCCTGAGGCAAGGGAGCATGTCTCTGCCATTGAGACCAGATCTGAAAGGAGACCTGAAGACCTAGTTAAGGTCACCTGTAAGATCTATGGAAAGTCTTCTGTAACTGGTTGGGGAGAGAATGCCTTTGCTGCTCGGGACCCAGGGAAGGTTATTCACAGCTGTTAAGTGTTTCAGCCTGAGGCAAAGGGTCTCTTTCTGCCAAGAGACCCAGTCTGAAAGAGCATATCTCTGCAGAGGCACCAGTGGACATATCGGTACAAGAGAATGCCTCTACTTGTGTACTGTTCTTCTAGAACTCTGTCTGTGTTTTGGATTTTCCTCTGTATCTGCTCTGAAAAGGAAACTAAGGACTCCAGGGAAGGTTAAAACTTCACACTCTGTAGGAAAGTGAACAAGGGAAAGTGTTAGATATATAAATGAAGAAGGTGTACAAAAGGATATTAGACAGAAAAGGATTTCCTTCATACTTTGTATTTTTATCCCTACCCGATCCCTCCGGAATCTGGCATTTTAAAGGAGTGAGTGATGACATAAGGTTCCTTTGCATAAATCCATTAAAACCAGTCATTAATGGTGGTTTGTTAACCAAGATTTTTGACTAGAATGTCACTCCTGAAGGAGGCATGTCTGAATTCTGTTTGTCACCAGAAAGCCCTGAGGAACTGGGATTGACTTGCAAAGCTAGGAAAAGTCCAGAAGAAAAAGCCTGGTACTTTGGTAGGCTGTGCAGTTTGTGGCAGTCTTTCCAGGGAAGGAACCAAGTTTGCTTTCCTGAAAGATGGCAAAAAAAAAAAAAAAAAAAAGAAAGAAAGAAAGAAACTGTAGGCATAAGGGAAGCCTCAAGGATTTGGGTGAAACAACTGGTACAGGTGAAGCCAGATGGCTGATGTGTGGCTCTGCTTCTGTGCCCTGAGGGGCGGACTGAGAAGTCAACCTAAAGGTTCCCTGTGTGAGTTCCAGCAAAGCAGATTTAAAGATCGTAGGTGATCCAGGCAGTTCTTGGTGGGTTTATGCAAATGAACAGGCAAAAATTAAAAGCTGGACTCAATGTAGTCCCTTTAATAACAATGAGGGTGATCTTAGGGAGAAAAATCGTGGTTCAAGGAAAATCTCAGTGCTCAGTATTGGACATCAGAATGGCGCAGCTAATTGTCTTGAAAGTTTGTTTTCATTTGAAAGTTGAAACTGGGTTTGTAATATCACCAAAGATCTTCAAGTTACAGGCACAAAGGACCTGTCAAATTGCCACTGTTAGATGTCATTGCAGCAAGGGCCTTCAAGTGGATGTCTTCCCAAAAGACAGTCTCACAGGCACAGAGACTGGCTTGGGGATTATTGTGTTCTTCCTTCTGTTTTCATAGAGCATATGCTTAGGCCCTCATTACCTGAGTGATTGGTTGCAATATAGGCCTCACTTAAGGAGCTCATCTTCATCATCGCCCCCTGAGACTCAATGGTTTGACTGAACTAAGTGGTTGGGTTGGGGTGGTCTGTGGGCTTCACTTTAGAACTGATTTTCCCTTTTCTGTCCTAAAGGCTTGGACAGAAAGGGCCCAGAAATCTAGGAAATCTGGGAAGGAGGGAAATCCTAACATATTCCCCTTAGCCCAAGTTAAGTATAGTGGGCAACAAGGGTTTTGGGTAAGTGTAGCAAGCCTTGTACAGCTTCCTCCAGATAAGCCATTCTTTACCTACAGAATACGACAAGGATGTCAACTGTCCAGTAATGCCAGCCTTTGGACATCGAGCCTGCAACTTCCTGGTGACAGCCAACTGTCCTGGATTCTGTAAGGTCCTTCCCCTTATGGGAAGGACTCCCTCTGTGGTGCAACTGTCCCCCCCTTCAGGGTACCCCTGACCCAAGGGTAGGTAGGATGAGATCCATGTCCAGCTGGAAGTAGTTACAAGATGAGACCTTCGCCCATTGTCCTTTATATGATTGTAAAGGGGTTGTATATCTGAAAGGAGGGATTTGTAACAGGGTGCAGCCAAGCGGTAGGGGGGGGGTCCCTAAATAGGGATTTGTAATGGGTTCCAGAACTTGGTGTCCAGGAAATATTAGAAAAATATATATGTAGGATGTCCTCACCCTACAAGTCTGAGCTGGGGGATGGGATGCATGGAGCAGGGACATTGAGAGTCATTTTGAATCACAACAGTTTTGCAGATAACCTCTAGAATGGTCATTTTACATATCCATAGACTTTAACTGGCTTCATAGATATGTTAAACAGCTGTGGCCATGCTTTGAGCCAGGGAGATGGGAGTGACTTCAACCCATGATGTAACTGGGAGGCAATTCCCCCTGGTTACAGAGCCTGTGTAAGAGCTTGGAGATGATTGGCTCCATACCACAGGGCCACACCTGCCAGGACTTACTATGGCATCCCAGTAAAGCTAGAAAAATATGGGAACGCTGGCAGCTGTGGCTGATTGTGGGAGGAGTCAGAAATGGTGCAGCAGAGGAAGATTGGTGCTGGGATTTAAACTCAGGTGTGGCGGCCATGCGGCATCTTTTTGGGACCATGTGGCTTAGACAGAGAAGAACCACAGACTTCTATTTCTTTTTCTGAGATATGGTACTCCGGACTGGGTAGAGGGGGGAAGGAAGGACTGTGCATTTGTGGGTATTCTAAAAGACTTTGGGATCTCAGTGAAGACATTAAGTCAATACTCTTAAGTTTGCATAACTCTTTAAATAAATAATCCCTTTCCTTTTCACCAATCTCTGGCATTGACAGATGTCTTTCCCTGGTGGCAGGCAAGGCAAACTTAGTATGGGGTGGGGGACCCCCGGAGCACAAGGGTGGGTCCATTTGGCAATAGTATATCCTTCACACCCCCCTGGGTCTGTTCTGTAACAAGGTCACACTAAATTGAGTTCTTAGGGAACTTTTTGCTTTTATATAGCAAAGTCTTTTTTCCTAATTGTTATAAGTTACAAGCATTGGAAGAACAGATATTGCTTCATGTGTGTAAATACTTAAGTTGATGCTGGAGCCCAGGGAATGTTTCCCTCTTCTTTGGAAGAGGGCTTCCCATCATTGGGTGGAAGAAACACTGAACTAATAAACACAGGTACTGAGCTAAATCCTGACTGTAATCGGCAATTATGGCCACAAGATGAAGCTCTCAGCACACTACTTTGGCATTAATGGGTTTCCCAGCAGTGCACTTAACCAGTCTAAGGAAAGCCCTTCCCAGGAATATAGGCTCTGTTGGCCTAAGGGGGCTCAGAGGAGTCAACTGCATAGCACCCATGGGAAACATACTTTTGGGGGCTTCATGGATGCAATGAGAGTAAGGTAAGTGAGGTATCTAGGGAGAAAATTTTAAGGAGTCAGTGAGTGCCTCACTTGCCTCCCTCCAGTCCAGGCCCTGGGCCACTGTTCTGGGATGCATCTGTGAGGAGTGACACAGGCATTTGGGAATGGCCCCCTAAGGCCTTGGAACAGTGGAATAAACTTTGACCATAAACCATAGTCATGTAGGGCTTATATAGCTGAGGCACTAAGGCTCTTTGCCCCAGAAGTGTGACCAGGATAATCAGATGTACTTTCTGGGAGGAGATTAAGAGGAATAAACAAGGCACTGCCCAATTCCCAATTCAAATCTAAGGGGAGTGTGAGTGTGGCAGATAGTCACAGAGAGGGCTGCAGCATGTGGAAGTTGAGTAGATGCTACTAAGGAGCCTCTTCTCCTATCTGCATCTCAGGCTTCCTCAGACTTTTGTGGCTCCTGCACATGGCAGCTTCCACTGAGGTGGGGGGGGCAGTGGAATAGTGGAGCAGTTGTACTCCAACAGAGGTGTGGAGGCTCTGGCACCTACACAGGTGGGTCTCTGCCTAGCACTGAAGTCCCTTGTATCACCACTGACACAGACAACATAGTCTACAGTGTGGCCTGTGGAAACTAGATGGAAAGGGCTGAACTTGGAGAAGGCATAGGATGCCAGGTGCACAGGTGGATGAAGCAATTGGCCAATATTTTGGCTAATGTAGATCATTATTGTGTATAAAAGAAGAGAATGAAGAATTAAGGTGGGGTCATGAAGAACAAGGTGAAACTAATATTGCATATGACACAACTAAATGCTGACTACAATAACATGGAAGAAAAAAGTTGGGAGAAATAGGGCATCCTGGGTACTTGAGGATTTCATTCTAGATGAGCACTGTCCAACAGAAATATAATGCCATGCAAGTAATCAGAACTTTAAGAGGAGCCACATTAAAAAAGAATCATGTGAAATTATTTTAATAATATATTTTATTTAATGCAATATACATAAAATATTTTAATTTCAGCATGCAATCAATATATATATTATTGAAACATTTTATATATTTTTATACTAAATATTCCAAATCTGGTGTGTATTTTATTTTTTAAAGTATATTTTATTGATTATGCTATTACTGTTTTCCCAATTTTTTTCTCCCCTTTATTTCCCTCTGTCCCACACCCTCCAATAGCCCTGCAGCATTCCCCCACCTTAGTTCATGTCCATGGGTTGTACATTTAAGTTCTTTGGCTTCTCCATTTCCTATGCTATTCTTAACCTCCCCCTGTCTATTTTATGCCTACCATTTATGCTTCTTAGTTCCCTGTACCTTTCCCCCCTTTCTCCCCCTCCTGCTCCCCACTGATAACCCTCCATGTGATCCCATTTCTGTGATTCTGTTCCTATTCTACTTGTTTGCTTAGCTTCTTTTTGTTTTTGTTTCTCTGGGCTCAGGTATTGATAGCTGTCAGTCTATCATCATTTTATTGTTCAGAGATTTTTATCTTCTTGTATTTCTTAGACAAGTCCCTTTAACATTTCATATAATAAGGGCTTGGTGATGATGAACTCCTTTAGCTTGACCTTATGTGAGAAGCACTTTATTTGACCTTCTGTTCTAAATGATAACTTTGCTGGACAGAGCAATCTTGAATATAGGTCCTTGCCTTTCATGACTTCAAATACTTCTTTCCATCCCCTTCTTGCCTGCAAGGTTTCTTTTCCTCTTGTTGTTTTTAAGATTCTCTCCTTATCTTTAATCTTGGGAAATGTAATTATGATGAGCCTCGGAGTATGTTTCTTTGGATCCAATTCCTTTGGGACTCTGGACTTCCTGGAAGTCTATTGCCTTCACCATATTGGGGAAGTTTTCCTTCATATTTATTCAAATAAGTTTTCAATATGGTGCTCTTCCTCTTCTTGTACCCCTATGATTTGGATGTTGGAGTGTTTATTAAAGTTGTCCTGGAGGTTCCTAAGCCTCTCCTCATTTTTTTTTAATTCTTATTTCTTCATTCTGTTCTAATTGGATGTTTATTTCTTCCTTTTGTTCCAAATCATTGATTTGAGTGCAAGTTTCCTTCCCTTCACTGTTGGTTCTCTGTATATTTTCCTTTACTTCACTTTGTATAGCCTTCATTTCTTCCTTTTCGACCAAACTCAATAATTTCTGTGAGCATCCTGATTACCAGTGTTTTGAACTCTGCATGGAATAGGTTGTCTATCTCCTCGTCGCTTAGCTTTTTTTCAGGAGCTTTGATCTGTTCTTTCATTTGTGCCATATTTCATTGTCTCTGTGCACCTATTACATTGTAAGGGGCAGAGCCTTAGGTATTTTCCAGGGCCAGGCAACCCTCTTTGCTGCGTTGCAGTGCTGCCTGTGGGGGAGGGGTCAGAGAGGGAACAATGCTGCTTGCTCCACTCTAGCCCCACTTTCCATCCCTTACCTTGCTTCCTAAAAGCTGATGGTGCCCTTTCAGGTGCTGCATCCCAGGTGAATGGGTTTGTGTTCATTCTAGGATCCCATGGGCCTGTCCAATGGACTCTCCTGTGTGAGTGGGAGTTTCTCCTGCGTTTTCAACCCCCACAGAATTTTACAGACAGAGGTTTTGAGTCTTTAGTTTCCTGGTCAGTCAGCCCCTGCCTCACCCTCATGGTCTGCTGCCATGCAGTGAATCCTCTACACCTAGCTACCCATCTCTCACCCTCCTACCAGTCTGGATGAATGTTTCTTTAAGCCCTTGATTGTGAGAGTTCCATGCAGTTTGATTTTCTGGCAGTTCTTGTCTTTAAATTGGCTTTTATTCTTCTTTTGGTTGTGTGAGGAAGTAAAGCATTTCTATCTATGTCTCCACCTTGGCCGGAACCACTCTGGTGTGTGTTTTGTATTTAGAATGTGTGTTTATTAGTATGCTAAATTTCCATTGGAAATATTTCATCTATAATTAGATTTCACAAAATTTAGAGTTGAAAAAGATAATTCAGATACCCAAACTGTTCCAAACATGTAAAAGTTTTTCAACTACCATATTATGTGTCAGTTTTTAAATTTAAATTTAAATAATTAATATAAGAAATCTTAATTGTTCATTGGATGCCATTTCAAATGTTAAATAGCTACATAAGGTTAGTAGCCCTACTGTAGCATACATTGCATCACTAGGCTTTTAAAAATCAAGTATACATGTTAAAATTTTAGGAATAACAAGAAAAGACTAGCAGTAGAATGTATAACTTTCAAACCCAGTAGAGGGAGATAAAGAAAAAACATAATAAAAACATAATACTTAATGATTTAACATAATGAAGAAAGGAAGGAAAAACTTAAAAAATTGTAAATAGAAACACAAAAAAGGCAAAAATATGTATAAATATAAAAGTAGTCATAGTAAATGTAAATAGGTTAAGCTCACATGTCAAAAGACAGAGTACTTAGTTGGATTAAAAAAAGTATTATAACTGTTTGCCAGGATATTTAAACCATAAGAACACAGAAATATTGAAAATGATATACCAGCCAAATAGTAACTAAAAAAATATTGTAGTAATATTAACATAAGACAGACTAAGGAAAAGGCTTTCCTGGGGATGTGATTATTACAAGACAATAAAAGGAACAATTTCTAGAGATACAAAAGTCTTGAACCTATAAACACCTAATAACAAAGGCTAAAAGGAAGAAAACAAGCAAATATATAAACCTGTGACAATAATGAGAATTTGACAAATTCTCATTCATTTATGACAATACTCTCAGAAACTGATAAACAAGTAGAATAACAAAAAATTAGTAGAGTGGTAAAGATTTTGAGTAACAAAATAAGTAACTGATATAATAGACTTACACAGAAGCCTTTACTCATGGAATGTAGAAATTGAGCAAGTATCACTTCACAAAAGAAGTTTCAACGAACAAACATCAAAGAATAAATATTATTTAAAGTTCTTTAATCTCAATGTAATAAAATTTGATATCAATAACAAAAACACAGCTAAAGATAAAGGACAGATACCTGAACACTGAAAAACAAATTGTTAACTTATGTTTGTAAGGAGATATTAAAATGGAAATTAAAAAATGCTTAGAATTGAATGCAACACAAACAACACATTTCAAGACTTATATGTAGCTAACATAGTACCTAAAAGGAAATTTGTGACTTTAAATGTGTATATTAGAAAACAAAAAGGTTGAAGATTAACTAAGGATCAACAAAATACATTAAGAAAAGGTAGCATGTGATGACAGGTTTTTTTTTTTCATTCAAAATTAGATTTGAAAGGATTGAAAAATGGGTTCTCCAGGCTCTACACAATTTCTAACTGAGAAGAAAAAGCCAATCTTAATAGGTAATACATGGTATGATTCTATTTATACAGCATCCTCAAAATGACAAGATCGTATACATGGAAAACAAGTTAGTGGTTGACATGGGTTAGGGATAAAGGGGTTAAGATGTGTGTGATTATAAAGGGATAGCATGAGGGAGATCTTTGTGTTGATAAAATAATTTTGTACCATGGTGGTTACAGGAATATATGCATGCAATAAAGCATAGAATAATACACCTTATGCTAATGTCAATTTTCTAGTTTTGATATTGCACTATAGTTATTTAAGATGTAACCACTGGGGGAAACTGGGTAAAGGGTACCCCTTTGTGCCATTATTGTAATTTCCTGTGAATCTGTAATAATTTCAAAATAAAAAGTTAAAAATATAGAATACAAAATAGTGAATACTTACTGATAGCAACTATATACATTCCTAATCTATTATGCATACATGTAGAATAATCTGAGGATGCTAAAACTATGCTAATGTATATTATTCTTATACTTTTCTCTAACATATTCTTACAGATTTCTCTAACACATCAAAAGGCAAAATGTATATGATAATTGATGAGTATAAAATTAAATAAAATTATTTGAGTAAAACTAAATTTTTGTTGATTTAAAAAATATAAAATAAAGGTGGGAAAAGATGGTGACCAAGTAGGTGGAAGCTGAGTCCACTTGCTCTTGCACCCAGCTTGGATTCTCAGCTGATCAGCAGACAAATAAACTGAACACTCAATGGAATCTTAGCTGATATGAAGTTTGGAAGCCAAGGAGAACAGAAGAGACTTCATAATGGGCAGTAAGGAGATTTTATTGGTAGAAGAGGAAATATTCCATGCGTGCTGTCTGCAGCCACAGAGTCTGGTCAGAGATCCCAGCTTTGTGACTCCCTTTCCTCTGAGGGAAGAGAACCCTAGTCCTGGGCTGGGAATGACTTAAATACAAAAAGTCAGGAAGAATCAGGCACACACATACAGGAAGCCACATACTCATAGCTGCAGTGGCAAATGCCAACTGGAAAAGTGCCAGAGAGAAAGAGGAATTCTATCTGCACCTGGTTTGAGTGGAGGCAGGCCACAGCCAGCTGGGACTGTGAGACACTTTTGGCTTTTTGGAGAGGGGTTGTGTATAGAAAACCAGACAGTGACTCAGTATTGCAGTGACTGTGCCCAGAAAGACTTTTTAGAAGGGGAGCTAAGGCATGCTGGGCAGGCACCCTGTGTGCAGCTGTCCTGCCAGCAAAAAGAAAAGATAAAAAGCATGATTTGCTCCCACTGAATACAGTTGGGCAGAGAAATCAGAAAGGTTCATAGTAAGGGAATTTCTTGGCCCCGGCCAGTAGGCTGGAGGCTGTGCAGAGTAGAGAGTTTGAGACTGTGTCTGCCACAAGGGCAATGGGCTGGGAACTGGACAGGCAAGAGTTGAGCACTTGTGATTGTTTACAGCCAGTCAGCCCCCTTCCCTACCTGGCAGAGATCAAACCTCTGGGGAGGGAAGGACTCACCCAGTCCCACCTCCTAAAGGATTGCAAGAACCACCCCATCTCATCCAATGGGGAAGCTCTTCCAAACAGACAGAACAGGCTCAAGAACACCCTGCAGGGTGCATATCTGCAAGAGAAAGACAGAAAGAGAAAAGCCTAAAAGGCCCATTTTGAACTCCTCTCAGGGAGACAAAATACATTGGTTCCTAGAGCCCTTTTCCCCTGATGCAAGCAAGGCAGGGAGATCAGAAATCGGTGCAGCAAAGGGGAATCAGGGCCATGCCCAGCCTTGGCTCACACACAGAGCTGCCATCAGCACAAAGCAGGAAAGAGCTGACCCTCTTACACAGATTGGCACCACCCTTGAAATGGACATCTAGTTCATCAGAAACTACATATTACTGGAAATAAGCTGGGAGAGAACAAGATGCGTGGTGCAGGGGCAGGGGGAACATACCCACAATTCTTCCAGAAGACTGAACAGTGCTTCCCAGGGAAGATATAGGGATCCTACCTTCCCGATTACAACAGAAGATCCCTGTAGAGGCAGGTGAAGGTGATACAGGTGGTGCTGCCAGAAGTTGGATGACCTACTCTGGAACCTTGAGCTGATAAAATGCCGGAGGCTGGTCCAGAAAGACAAGACAGAAGGCAACACCAAACTACTGAGTTAAATTCCACCTTGCTCTTCTTCAGAATTTGCATTATATTTTTTCTTTCTCTTGCATAGCCTTTTAATATTTCTTTTTTTGCTTCAATTGTATTTTAATTCACTATTCTTTGTCTTTTTAAAATTATTTTTATTTAGATTTTAATGTTTTATTTTATTTTATTTAACATCTCACATTGTACCCTTCCCTTGTCTTACTCCATTTTGCCTTCTTCCTGCCTTTTCTTATTTTCATTGTAAATTTTATTTTCCCCCATTCTATGCCTTGTTCCTATTCCTTACTCTTAATTTGTCCTTCCTCTATCCTCTCAGAATCATTCTTCCTTTCTTTATTTAGCTCTCATTCTTTTCCTCCTTCTTATAATATTCTTATTTCTTTTCCACCTTTATAAATTGTTGCTTGTTTGGCATAGACATTACAGTTATTGTTGTACTTCTTCAGTTGTATTCCTATTTCTTCACTTTTAAAAAACAAAACATTTCAAATCTCACAGGTTACTCTACCCCTGTCTTACTTCATTTTGCCTACCTCCTGCCCTGGCTTATTTGAGTTTGGAATTTTTTTCCCCCTTTCTTAGCCTGTATTCTATTTCTTACTCTTATTATTTCCCCTTTCTCTATCATCTCAAAATCATTTTTTCTTTACTATGGATATCCCATACTCTCTTTCCTCTTTCATATAATATTCTTATTCTCTTTTCACTTTTATTAATCTTTGCTCAGCTGTCATTGTTATTGACCCTGTTGTAGTTTTTCTGCAATTTTGTTCCTTTTGGTTCGCTATTTTTAAAATTTCATTTCAAACTTCATTATTCTCTCCCCCTTTCTTAC
Organism: Trachops cirrhosus; assembly: GCA_028533065.1. Taxonomy (NCBI): domain Eukaryota; kingdom Metazoa; phylum Chordata; class Mammalia; order Chiroptera; family Phyllostomidae; genus Trachops; species Trachops cirrhosus. The sequence continues at coordinate 96,597,954 of CM052542.1, read as the reverse complement.
TACATTTTGCCATTGCTCTTCCCCGTTTTACTTACATTTTAAATTTTATTTTCTCCCTTTCTTTGCCTTGTTTCTATTTCTTACTCTTATCTTGTCTCCTCCCTCTTCCCACTCAAAATCATTTATCTCTCCTTCAGTCACCTCATATTCCCTTTTCCCTATTTTGTAATATTCTTAATCTCTCTCCACTTTTGTTAATGTTTGCTCAATTGTTACTGTAATTGCTGATGTGGTAGGGGGGTATTTTTACTGGCATGGGTTTGGTTTTCTGGGTAATGTTGTTTTGTTAACCAGCACCTCTACAAAAGCATAGAGGATGTGGCGGGGTTGTGACTCCAATTCAGCCAGCTCAAAGGGAGAACCCACCAATGAATGAGCCATCAATAATCAAAACCCAAGCACAACAAGAGAGCCCACATAAACTGAATAAAGGGCAACCCTAGAGCATACAGATCAGGAGATCAAAGAGACTGCACCACTGAGTCCCACAGAACTCCTACCACAGAAGTCCTCCCCACAAAGGCAGGCAGGCAAAGCAGAGAAACCTGAGATGCAGAAACAAACAAAAAGAGTCACCTAGAACGGGGAGACAAAGAAAAAAACTCCAATCAAAAGGAATGAAGAAGTCCCCAGAAAAAGAGATAAATGAAATTGGGGAAGCAATCTATCAGGCATAGAATTCAAAATAATAGTTATAAACTCAAGGAACTCAGTGAGAACTATAAGGAACTTTATGGAAACTATAAGGAACTTAGAGGGAACTATAGCAACATGGAAAAGAACATCAAAAGTATGAATAAGAACCAGGAGGAAATTAAGAATACAATATCTGAAGTGAAAAAAATACACTAGAAGGAATTACAAGCAGGCTAGATGAAGCAGAAGACTGAATCAGTGAGCTGGAAGACAAGGTAGAAATAAATACCCAGTCAGAGCAACAAAACAAAAAAAGATTCAAAAAGAATGAGAATAGTTTAAGGGAGCTTCAGGACAACATGAAACATAACAACATTCATATCATAGGAATATCAGAAGGAGAAGAGTGCTGATCCTAGATGGCTGCAGAGTAGCTGGAAGTTCTGTCCACTTGCTTCCAGAGATGGATCAGTCTGACAGCTAAACCACAGAGCAATGAACTCGAAAACCCAGTTGAGAGAAAATGAGAGCATGTGTGAGTGAGTGTGCAGGGCATGAGTATGAGTAGGAAAGAGCCTATGCACCTGCAGGGCATTCAGAAACAGGTGGCCCTGGCTCTCCTAGCTGAATAGTTGCTGCCACCACTGCACAACCTGGCACTTCTAGCTGTGCAGATTTGGAGTGGGAGCCATTTTGAGGAATTTAAAATATACTGCTCAGGAAGAAGCCTATGGAGTGCCCACACCTCAATGCCCAGATGTGTCTCTGTGCCCTTTGCCCTGGGCTGGGCTGAATACCCTGTTGCTGCCAGGAGCGAGGATCTGAGGACTGCAGTACTTACTGGGGAAGAAGCTGTTACCTCCCTGACCCTTGATGCCACAAAAGGGACAGAATCTGACTGAGGAGGCTGTGTATCAGCTCAGAAGCCAGGAGCTCTGGAGAGAGATGGCCACAGAAACAGTGAGGCTGGAGCTGTTCCACCTGAGGGTGAACACCACTGGGGGAGCAGCAAGTACCCTGAAATCACCCCATGTTACAGTATCACAGTAGGACTCTTTCTAACACCATCCAGAAAGAGCCAGGGAGAAACTCTATCTATAACTGTCAGAGGCTCTGCCAAACAGTGGTAAGCCCTGACTGAGAGAGGCTTTATGCTTTTTGGGGAGGTGGAGTACACAGAGAACATGGCCCCCAGGGCTCAGTGCTGCAGTGTAGGGGTCACACAGAAACTTTTTTAAAAGAGGAGCTGAGGTGAGACTCAAGACTCAGCAGGGACCCTGTGCTTGTATGTGTGTGTGCATGAGTGCAGTGGATCTGCCAATGAAGAACTCAGAGTGATAGAGTCATGCTGAAGGGACTGTGGGACACAACCCAGAATGGCTGGTAGAGGGTGACTGCAGAACAGAGAGTTCAGGCCCAAGTGTCCTGCAAGACTGACAGGCTGGGGACTGGATAGCCAGGAGCTGAACACCTGAGATCCACTGCAGCCAGGCAGGTCCCCTCACAGACAGGCACATCCAACACCCACCTGTGGGATTACAGGTTCTTCAGACCAGTGAAACCAGGCTCAGGAGCCTCCTGCTGGGTGCATTCCACAGGGGAAAGAAGGAAAAGCTCTGAAAGGGCCCTTTCTACCAGACACTGTGAGTTACACTTCCTTGGGCCCTGATCCACTGAAAAAAGTGGAACAGAGATTAGAGACAGGCTCAACAAGGTGTGTTCAGGGCTCTGACCAGCCTTGGCACCTAGACAGAGCTGCTGCCTGTGCCAAGGAGGAAAGAGCAGCCCCTTTTACACAGATTGGTCCCTCATGAGAAACAGCTAATTCACCAGAAACCGTACATTAATGGAAAGAATCTGAAACAGACCAAGTCATGTGGTGAGGGGACAGCAAAACACCGCCACCATCTTCCCCTATGACTGAACAGCACTCCCCAGGGGTTACCCAGGGATCCCACCCTTCCAACTGCACTGGAGGGCTCCTCTGGAGGTGGGTAGAGACATTAAATGAACCAGTCCTAAGCTCTGGGCTGATGGAAAGCCAGCAGGGCAGAACAGTGGGGACCAGTCAAATCTGAAGGAGACAGCCATGGACTGTGGATCACTTGGAGTCGAACAGGCTGCCGGGGGCCAGATTGGGATACCATCAGATATTACCAGGATGGATCCAGAAAGAGAAGACTGGTAAACACTGAATTGTTTACAGGCCCACCTATAAAAGGTAGAAAAATATCTCAAATAAACAACCTAACACTTCCTCTATATGAACTAGAGGAACAACAACAAATAAAGCCCAGAGAGAGTAGAAAGTAGGAAATAATCAAGATCAGGGCAGAATTAAATGATTTAGAAACTAAAAGAACAATTCAAAGAATCAATAAATCCAGAACCTGGTTCTTTGCAAGATAAACAAAATTGACAAGCCTTTAACTAGACTCATCAAGAAAAAAAGAGAGGGGGCCCAAATAAATAAAATCAGGAACAAAAGAGGATAAATTACAACTAATACCACAGAAATACAAAGAGTTTTAAGAAATTGCTATGAACAACTGTATTCATGAAAATCAAAAAACCTGGGTGAATGGGACAAATTTCTAGAACATACAATCTTCTAAAACTGAATCAAGAAGAAGCAGAAAATCTGAATAGACCAATAACAACTAGTGAAATTGAAGCAGTAATCAGAGAATTCCTGGCACACAAAAGTGCTGGACCAGACGGTTTCACAGGAGAATTTTATGAAACGTTTAAGGAAGAGCTAACTCCTATCCTTCTCAAACTGTTTCAGAAAATGCAAGAAAAGGGAAGACTCCCAAACTCTTTTTTTATGATGCCAGTATTACCCCAATTCAAAAACCAGGTAAAGACGCAACCAAGAAAAAAAATGCAGGCCACTATCGCTGATGAACATGGACACTGAAAATCCTTGGCAATCTAACCAGCAATACATTAAAAACATCATACACCATGATCAAGTGGGATTCATCCCAGGGATCCAAGGATGGTATAATATTAAAAAATCAATAAGCGTAATACATCACATAAACAAAAGGAAAGACAAAAATCACACGATCATATCAATAGATGCAGAAAAAGCATTTGATGAGGTGAAGCACCCATTTATGATAAAAACACTCAGCAAAGTGGGGGTAGACGGATCATACCTCAACATAATAAAGGCCATATATGAGAAACCCACAGCCAACATTATGCTCAGTGGGCAAAAACTAAAAGCATTCCCACTAAGATCAGGCACAGGACAAGGATGTCTGTTTTCACCAATTTTATTCAACATAACATCAGACAGGGGCCAATTGTGCTGAGCTAAAGTCCCCCTCCCATTACCCCCTGCCCTCACTCTCCATAGCCAGCAGCTGCTTACTTGGGGCAGTTTGGTACAGTGAGCAACATTCTTGTTTTGAATTTAGATAGAACTGGGTTCAAATCCTGTCTCTTTTACCTCCTAGCTATGTGACCTTGGGAAAAACCTATCACCTCTCAGTTACCTCATGGAGGTGGTTTTGAGGAGTAGACATGATATACACACATTGCTGGACACTTAGAAGATGCTCAGGGAATTATAAGTATGATAATTAGAATTATTAAGAACTTTGAGAGATACATAACAGAAAGAGTGTTGTTCTGATGGCAAAGAGACCCAGGTTTTAGTCCCAGGTCTGACAAAATAAACTGTATGACTTTAAGCAATTCCTGCCCTCTCTGGGCCATTTAGTTACCCCCATTTGTAAAACAATGGGTTGGGCTTGACTAATTGTTTTCAAACTCTGCTCCACAAAGCCCTGGTTGTTCACTGGCTCTATAATGAGGAAGAGGCACAGGAACAGGGACTGGAAATCCCCACACCCAGCTCCAAGCATATCAGTAATTTATTATTTCTTTCATTGAATTTGGGTTTACTATAAAATGTTGTCTTTTAAAATTTTTATTTAATTTATTGGGGTGACATTGGTTAATAATCTTATATAGGTTTCAAATGTATAATTCTGTAACATATCACCTGTATATTGTATTGTGTGTTCACAACCCAGAGTTAATTGTTCTGTCACCACTGATACACCCTTTACCCTCTTCTACCTCCCCCCACATCCCCTTTCTCTCTGGTAATTACCATACTGTTGTCTGTGTTTATGAGAGGTTTTTTTTGTTTAATCCGTTTACCTTTTTTACCCAGACGTCTATACTCCCTCCCTTTGGACAGCTGGCAGTCTGTTCTATGTATCCACAAGTCAGTTTCTTTTTGTTTATTTTGTTCATTAGATTCCACAGATAAGTGAAATCATTCAGTATTTGTCTTTCTATGACTGGCTTATTTCACTTAGCAAAATATTCTCCAGGTCCATCCATGCTATCACAAAAGGTAAGATGTCCTTCTCTTATATGGCCAAGTAATATTCCTTTGTGTAATTGCACCACAGTTGTTTTATTTACTCATATGCTCATGAGACATTAGGCTGCATCGAAATCTTGACTATTGTAAACAACACTACATGAACGTAGGGTTGCCATTATTCTTTTGCATTAGTGCTCCAGGTTTCTTTTGATATGAGTGTATATTCCCAGAAGTGGAAATGCTGTATCATAAGGTAGTTCCATTTTTAATTTTTTGAGGAAACTCCATAATATTTTACATTGTAGTTGCACTAGTCTGCATTCCCACAAACAGTTCTTGAGGGTTCCCTTTTCTCCATGTCCTTATCCACACTTATTGATTGTTGATTTATTGATGATAGCAATTCTGACAGGTGTGAGATGATATCTCACTGTGGTTTTATTTGCATTTCTCTGATGATTAGTGACATTGAACATCTTTTTATGTCTATTGGCAATCTGTATTCCTCTTTGGAGAAGTGTCTATTCAGATGCTTTACTCATTTTTTAACTGGATTGTTTGATTTTTTTTTTGGTGTTGAGTTTTACAAGTTCATTATACATTTTGGATATTAACCTCTTACCAGATTTATCAGTGGTGAATACATTCTCCAATTCAGTGGGTTATCTTTTAATCATGTTGATGGTCTCCTTTGCTGTACAAAAATTTATTAGTTTGGTGTAGACCACTTTGTTTTTTTTTTCTTTGCTCCCCTTGCCCAGGAAGATGTACCAGAAAAAAATATTGCTATTAGAATGTTTGAGATTTCACTGTTTATACTTTCATCTAAGAGTTTGGTTTTGAGCTTACTTTTAAGTCTTTAATTTGTTTTGAATTTATTCTTGTATGTGGTGTAATAAGGTAGTCTGGTTTCATTTTGTTCCCAACACAAATTATTGAATAGATCATTTTTACCCCATTGTATGTTCCTCATCAAATACTAATTGACCATAAAGGCATGAGTTTATTTGTGGGATTACTATTCTGTTTCATTGATCTATATGTCTGTTTTTATGCCACCATGATGTTGTTTTGATATGATGATTTTGTAGCATATTTTGATATCAGATAGTGTGATTACTCCAACTTTGTTCTTCTGTCTCAAGATAGCTCTGACTATTAGGGTATCTTTTGTGGTTCCTCATAAATTTGTTGTTGTTGTTGTTGTTTTTACTGTTGCTCTATTACAATTGTCCCATTATTCCCCTCTGTTGTTCTCCACTGTGCCGCACCCCCTCCCCCTGCTCCCACAGTCATTCCTTACCCTTTGGTCTATGTTCATATGTCATTTATACGTTCCTTGACTAGACCCTTCCCCTTCTTTCCTCTCTTCTCCCCCATACCCCTCCCTCTCATCATTGTCAGTCTATTCCTTGTTTCCATGCCTCTGGTGCTATTTTGCTCACTTGTTTCTTTTGTTCATTAGGTTCCTCTTATAGGTGAGATCATATAGTATTTGTCTTTTACCACCTGGCTTATTTCACTTAGCATAATACCCTCCAGTTCCATGCGTGCTGTCACAAAAGGTAGAAGATCATTCTTCCTGTGGCATAGTTTTCTATTGTGTAAATGTACCACAGCTTTTTTATCCATTCATTTACTGATGGGCACTTAGATTGTTTCTAGACCTTGGCTACTGTAAATATTGATGCTATGAATATAGGGATGCACTTATTCTTAATGGCTCATGTTTCAGGATTCTGAGGGTGTATTTCCAGAAGTAAAATCACTAGATCAATAGACAGTTCTATTTCTAATTTTTTGAGGAAACTCCACAATGTTTTCCATATTGTCTGCACCAATATGCATTCCCACTAACAGTGCACTAGGGTCCCCATTTCTCCACATCCCCAGCTGTTGTTGTTTGTTGATTTGTTTATGATGGCCATTCTCACCAACATAAGGTGGTATCTCATTGTGGTTTTAATCTGCATGTCTCTGATGGCTAGTGATGCTGAGCATCCTTTTATATGTCTCTGGGCCCTCTGTATGTCTTCCTTGGAGAAGTGTTCAGGTCTTTGGCCCATTTTTAAATTGGGTTGTTTGTCTTCCTGGAGTGGAGTCCTGTGAATTCTTTATACATTCTGGAGATCAAATCCTTGTCTGAGGTATCATTGGCAAATATGTTTTCCCATACAGTTGGTTCTCTTTTCATTTTAATGCTGTTTTCTTTAGCTGTGCAGAAGCTTTTCATTTTGATGAGATCCCATTTGTTTATTCTTTCCTTTATGTCCATTGCTCTAGGGGACATATTGGTGGAAATATTGCTGCATGGAATACCTGAGATTTTCCTGCCTATGTTTTCCTCTAGGACTTTTATGGTGTCATGACTTATATTTAAGTTTTTGTCCACCTTGAATTTATTTTTGTGTACGGTGTAAGTTGGTGATCATTTTTTTTGCATGTAGCTGTCCAGATCTCCCAACACATTTGTTGAAGAGGCTATTTTTTTACTCCATTTTGTATATGGACATCTTGATAGTATAGACATTTTGGTAGTGTGGACATTTGGATGATGTTAATTCTTCTAATCCATGAGCATGGTACATGCTTCCATTTGTTTGTGTCTTCCTTAATTTCTTTCTTCAGTGTTGTGTAGTTTCTGAGTACAGGTCTTTTATATCCTTGGTTAGGTTTATTCCTAGCTACTTTATTTTTCTTGTTGCTATATCAAATGGGATTTTTCCCATGATTTCTGTTTCTGGTATTTCATTGCTCATGTACAAAAATGTCTTTGGTTTTTGAATATTGACTTTGTATCCCACTGTTCTGCCAAACAGAATTCACTTATTAGGTTGAATAGTTTTTTGGTGGAGTCTCTAGGGTTTTCTATGTACACTACCATGTCATCTGCAAACAATGACAGTTTTACTAATTCCTTTCCAATTTGGATGCCTTTTATTTCTTCTTCTTGTCTGATTGCTGTGACTAAGACTTCCAATACTATGTTGAATAAAAGTGGTGAAAGTGGACATCCTTGTCTTGTCCCTGATCTTAGTGGGAAAGCTCTAAGTTTTGCCCATTGAGTATGATGTTGGCTGTAGGTCTCTCATATATGGCCTTTATTATGTTGAGGAATGCTCCCTCTATTCCCACTTTGCTGAGTGTTTTTATCATAAATGGGTGCTTAACCTCATCAAATGCTTTTTCTGCATCTATTGATATGATCATGTGATTTTTGTCTTTGTTTTTGTTTATGTGGTGTATTACGCTTATTGATTTTTTAATATTGTACCATCCTTGCATCCCTAGGATGAATCCCACTTGATCATGGTGTATGATCTTTTTAACATATTGCTGGATGCTGTTTGCCAATATTTTGTTGAGGACTTTAGCGTCTATGTTCATCAGTGATACTGGCCTCAAGTTTTCTTTCTTTGTTATGTCTTTATCTGGTTTTTGGATTAGGATGATGCTGGCTTCATAAAGGAGTTCAGGAGTCTTTGTCTTCTTGGATGTTTTTGAAAGTTTTGTGAAGGATAGAGGTTAGCTCTTCCTTAAGTGCTTTGTAAGATTCTCCTATGAAACTGTTTGGTCCAGGGCTTTTGTGTGTTGGGAGTTTTTTGATTACTGTTTCAATTTCATTTGCTGTTATTGGTATGTTCACACTTTCTGCTTCTTCATTCAGTTTTGGGAGATTATATTTTTCAAGAAATTTGTTCATTTCACGTAGGTTTTCAAATTTCTTTGCATATAGTTTTTCATAGTAATTTCTTACTATCCTTTGTATTTCTGTGGTATCAGTTGTAATCTCTCCTCTTTTGTTTCTGACTGTTTATTTGGGTCCTCTCTCTTTTTTTTCTTGATGAGTCTGCTTAAAGGCTTGTCAATTTTTGTTTATCTTTTCAAAGAACCAACTCCTGAATTTATTGATCCTTAGAATTGTGCTTTTAGTCTCTATGTTGTTTAAAAATGACATATATCTTGATTATTTCCTTCTATCTACTTCCTCTGGGTTGTTTATTTTTTTCCTCCAATTCTTGTAGGTGTAGGGTTAGGTTGTTTATTTGAAGTGTTTCTATACTTTTAGGTAGGCCTGTATTGCTATGAGCTTCCCTCTCAGGACTGCCTTCGCTGTTTCCATAAGTTTTGGGTTGTTGTGAGTTCATTTTCATTTGGTTCCAGAAACTTTTTGATTTCTTCCTTGATCTCATTCTTGACCCATTCATTGTTTAATAGCATGCTATTCAATCTCCATGAGTTTGAGTGTTTTTGAGTTTTTTCCTTGAGGTTAGTTTCTAATTTCTGTCTCTTGTTGTCCAAGAAGATGCTTGATATGATTTCAATTTTCTTGAATTTGTTATTTATTTATTTATTTTATTGTCTTAATATAAACTTTTTTTATTGTTGTTCAAGTACAATTTTCTGTCTTTCCCCCCACCCCTCCCCACCACCCCTGCCCGTCCCACCTCCCCCCCTTTTCCAACCCCCCTTGTTATTGTCCACATGTCCTTTATAATTGTTCCTGTAAACCCTTCACCCTTAATTTGTTGAGGCTTGTTTTGTGTCCTATCATGTGGTGTATTTTTGAAAATGTTTCACGTGCATTTGAAAAGAATGTGTATTTTGCCTCTTCGAGATGAAAGGTTCTGTCTGCCTATGTTTTCCTTAGGACTTCTATCATGTCCTGGCTTACATTTAAATCTTTTACTATTTTGAGTTTATTCTTGTGTGTGGTGTAAGTTGGTGGTCTGGGTTCATTTTTTGAATGTACCAGTTCAGTTATCCCAACACCATTTATTGAAGAGATTGTCTTTACTCCATTGCATGCTCTTGCTTTCATTGTCAAATATTAATTGACCATACAGGTGTGGTTTGATTTCTGGGCTCTTTATTCTGTTCCATTGTTCTATGTGTCTGTTCTTATGCCAGTACCTGACTGTTTTGATTACAGTAGCCTTTTAGTATAGTTTGATATCAGGTATTGTGGTTCCTCCAACTTTGTTGTTCTTTCTCAAGATTGCTGAAGGCTATTAGGAGTTTTTTTTTTGATCCATATACATTTTTGGAATATTTGTTCTGGATCTATGAAATATGTCTTTGGTATTTCAATAGCAATTGTATTGAATATATAGAGTTGTTTGGGTAGTACAGACATTTTAATAATGTTAATTCTTCAAATCCATGAACATAGCATATGCTTCCACTCATTATCTTCTTCAGTATTGTTCTTCAGTGTCCTGTAGTTTTCTAAGTACAGGTCTTTTACCTCTTTGGGTAAATTTATTCATAGGTACTTTTTTTTATTGCAATATTAAGCAAATATTGTTGGGATTGTTTTCTTAGTTTCTCTTTCTGATAGTTCATTATTGGTGTATAAAACTACCATTGATTTATGAGTACTGACTTTGAATCCTGCTACTTTGCTAAATTCATTTATTGGGTCGAGTAGGTTCTTTTGGTGGCGTCTATAGTATTTTCTATGTACATTATCATTTCATCTCCAAATACTGACAGTTTTACTTACACCTTTGCAATATGGATGCTTTTATTTCTTCTTCTTCTCTAATTGCTGTGGCAAGGACTTCCAACACTATGTTGAATAAAAGTGGTAAAAAAGGACAACTTGTGTTCCTGATCTTACAGGAAATGCTTTTAGTTTTTGCCCATTGATTATGATGTTGGCACAAGGGTTTTCTTATATGTTCTTTATTATGTTGAGGTATCCTCCTTTTGTTCTCATTTTGGTGAGTGTTTTTATCATAAGTGTGTGCTGGATTTTATCAAATGCTTTTTCCGCATTATTGATATGATTATGTGGTTTTTGTTTTTCCTTTTGTTTAAGTGATGTATCACATTTATTGATTTGTGAATATTGTACTATCCTTACAACCCTGAAATAAATCCCACTTGATCATGATGTATGGTCTTTTTAATGTCTCACTGGATCCAGTTTGTTAATATTTTTGTTGAGGACTTTAGCATCTATGCTCATCAGAGATATTGGCCTACAATTTTCTTTATTGTGTCTTTATGTGGTTTTGGAATTAGGATAATGCTGGCCTGGTATGAAGACTTTGGAAGTCTTTCCTCTTCTTGAATTTTTTGAAATTGTTTGAGAAGGATAAATGTTAGTTCTTCTTTGAACTGGTAAAATTTGTCTGTGAAGTCATTTGGTCCGTGAAGGGCTTTTCTTTGTGGGGCTTTTTTTGATTACTGCTTCAATTTCATCAGTTGTTATTGGTTTATTCAGGAGTTCTGCTTCTTTCTGATTCAGTCTTGGGATATTGTATGATTCTAGAAATTTCTATTTTGCCCAGGTTGTCCATTTTCTTTGCATATGATTATTCATAGTATTTTCTTACAATCCTTTGTATTTCTATGGTATCAACTGTCATTTCTCCTCTTTCATTTAGAATTTCATTAATTTGGGTCCTCTTTCTTTTTTCTTGATGAGTTTAGTTAACTTTCATCAATTTTCTTTATATTTTCAAATAACCCGCTCCTGGATTAATTGATCTTTTGAATTGTTTTTTTTTAGTCTCTATGTCATTTATTTCCCCTCTGCTCTTGATTATTTCCTTCGTTCTAGTCCTTTGATCATTGTTGTTTTTTTTTCAAGTACTTTTCAATGTAGGTTTAGAATGTTTATTTGAGAGCTTTCTATCTTTTTGACGTATGCCTGTAATGCTATAAACTTCCCACTCAGGAATGCTTTTGCTGTGTCCTATAGGTTTTGTGTTGTTTTATGTTCATTTTCATTCTTTTCAGGTACTTTTTGAATTCTTCCTTGATATATTTTTAAAGATTTTATTTATTTAGTTTTAAACAGAAGGGAAGGGAGGGAGGAAAAGAGAGAGAGAAACATCAATGTGTGGTTACCTCTCATGCGCCTCCTACTGGAGACCTGGCCCGCAATCTGAGCATGTGCAGTGATGGGAATTGAACCTGTAACCCTTTGGTTTACAGGCCGGTGCTCAATCCACTGAGTCACACCAGCCAAGACTCTCCCTTGATCTTTTTGATGACTCATTTATTATTTACTAACATGATATTTGGTCCTCATGTATTTGAATAATATATATTTTTTTTACTGAGGTTAATTTCTAGTTTCATGCTGTTGTGATCCAAGAAAATGATTAATATGATTTCAGTTTTCATGAATTTATCAAGGCTTGTTTTATATCCTACCATGTAGTCTGTCTTTGAGAATGATCCATGTGCACTTGAGAAGAATGTGCATTCTGATGCTTTGTGATGAAATGTTCCATAAATATCCATTAAGTCCATTCACTCTAGTGTTCCATTTAAGGCCAATGTTTCCATGTTGATTTTTTGTCTGAAAGATCTATCCAATAGTGACAGTGGGGTGTTGAAATCTTCTACAATGACTGTATTGCTGTTGATCATTTCCTTAAAATCCACAAAGATTTTCTTTCCTTTTTTTAAAAAAATTGGGGAGAATTTCTTTTTCTTTTTATAAAAGATTTTTTAAATATATTTTTAGAGAAGGGAAGGGAGGGAGAAAGAGAGGTAGAGAAACATCAATGCATAGTTGCCTTTCGTGCACCCTCCACTGGGGACCTGGCCTGCAACCCAGGCATGTGCCCTATACTGGGAATTGAACTGGTGACCCTTTGGTTCACAGGCCATCGTTCAATCCACTGAGGCATACCAGCTAGGGCAAGACTTTCTTTACATATTTAGGTGCTCCTATATTGGGTACATATATGTTTATAAAGGTTATATCTTCTCATTGGATTGTTCCCTTTAATATTATATAGTGAACTTGTTTGTCCTTTTTTATGGCCTTTGTTTTGAAGTCTATTTTGTCAGATATAAGTATTGCTACCCCAGCTCTTTTATTGTCTCTATTGCATGCATTATTTTTTATTTTCCCTTTCAGTCTGTGTAAATATTTTGTTCTCAGGTGCATCTCTTTTATTTTATTTTACTTTTTTTAATTTTTAATTTTAGTTTATTCATTATAGTTTCTATCCTTTAATCCCATTCCAGCCCACCCACCTATTCCTCCCTTCCTCCCTCCCCTTTCCAAACCCCTACTTTAGTCCATGTGTCCTCTATATTTGTTCCTGTAAACCCTTCCCTTCTTCCCTGGAATTCCCTCCCCTCTCCCCTCTGGTCACTGACTACCTGTCCTCTATTTCAGTGTCTTTTGTTATATTTCACTTGTTTCTTTGTTTTGTTGTTTAGGTTCCTGTTAATGTCGAGATCATATGGTATTTGTCTTTCACTGCCTGACTTATTTCACTTAGCATAATGCTTTCCAGCTCCATCCATGCTGTTGCAAAGGATATGAATTCCTTCTTTCTTTTCGCTGCATAGAATCCCATTGTGTAAATGTACCATAGATTTTTGATCCATTCACTTACTGATGGGCACCTAGGTTGTTTCCAGCACTTGGCTATTGTAAATTGTGCTGCTATGAACATTGGGGTGCATAGGTTCTTTTAGATGGGTGTTTCAGGATTCTTAGGATATAGTCCCAGCAGTGGAATTGCTGGGTCAAAAGGCAGATCCATTTTTAGTTTTCTGAGGAAATTCTATACTGTTTTCCACAGTGTTTGTACCAGTCTGCAATCCCACCAACAGTG
>CM052542.1:96553471-96583749 GCA_028533065.1 Trachops cirrhosus | reverse complement strand
AGAGACCTTACAGGCAAGAAGGGGCTGGAAAGAAGTATTCCAAGTCATGAAAGGCAAGGACCTACACCCAAGATTGCTCTATCCAGCAAAGCTTTCATTTAGAATGGAAGGGCAGATCAAGTGCTTCTCAGATAAGGTCAAGTTCAAGGAGTTCATCATCACCAAGCCCTTATTATATGAAATGTCAAAGGGACTTATCTAAGAAAAAGAAAATAGAAAACATGTACAGTAAAATGACAGCAAACACACAATTATTAATAACCACACCTGAAACAAAAACAAGAAGAAACTAAGCAAACAACTAGAACTGGAATGGAACCACAGAAATGGAATGGAGAACACATGGAGGGTTAGCAACAGGGGAGTGGGAGGAGGACAGAGGGGGAAAAGGTACAGAGAATAAGTAGCATAGATGGTAGGTAGAAAATAGATGGGGGAGGGCAAGAATAGTATGGGAAATGTAGAAGCTAAAGAACTTACGACACATGGACCTGAACTAAAGGGGGGAATGTGGGTGGGAGAGAGTGTGCAGGGTGGAGGGGAGTGAAGGGGGGAAATTGGACAACTGTAATAGCATGATCAATAAAATATATTAAATAAATAAAATAAAATATGCTTATCAGTTTTTTTGATTTCTCCCTCACTCCCACTGCCAGAGGAGTGCACAGGCAGCTGGTGGATGGCTGCCGCTAAGGCTTCCTGCAACTTCATGCATGAGGGAGGGTGCAGGACTTGCCACCTGGCCATGCTGCTTCCCTGGTCCCATGGGCCCCTAGCCTCCACCCCACCCTTTCTTACCAGCCTAGTGCCCTCAGCACTCCTATTCAGGCCCAGAGCTCAGGGAGGGGTCGGGGCCTATCCCCCAGCTGTGCTGGAGATATACCTAACAGGCCCACACTGGTGTGTGGTGAGTCAAGCAGGATAATGCGTGCCAAGGGATTTGGAAGCAGGCCTCAGTTTCAGCACAGCTGCCCTAGGTCATGGACGACTGCCTGATAGGTTGTTGTAAGGAAAGGATGACTTGGCTGTTTGCTATATCTCTGTACCAAGAAGGAGCAGCAAATGTTCTTAAAAACTAAAATGTACCTAGCCTTGTGGTTTGTCTTTCTCACACTCTGCTTCAAAGCTTACTCAATATATACAGCCTGACTTCACCAATACAGTTCCCTCCTCTGCATCCCAGAGAAGGGGCTCCACCTAACCCCATTTTGACTCTGTCTCTTTATTTCTCAATCCCCCCTTGCCTTCCCTTGGGACCTGACCGATCTAGCTGCACCAGTCGGGGCACTGGCGTGGGCCATGGACCAGCAGCAGTCATCTACTGTGGCTTCCTGTCTGGGGAAGGAACCTGAGGCTTGCCAGCCAGCCATGCTCCCTGAGCTCACCAGCCCAAGGCACCCCACTGCCCTCTTACTGGCACCTGCCGCACTCCAAGGGGAATCCTCTTGGCAAGGCCTGCTGACTCAGGAACCTCAGCCCACAGTCATGGACTCACCAGTCAGGATATTGGGGAGTAAGAGCATGAGTTTTTCATGGGCTCTGATTTTTAAAACTGCCTCCATAATTCCCCACGCAGCTGAAATAGATGGGAGGGCATGTCCCCCCATCCAATTACCTCCCCAGCTTTTGGCACCAGCCCTATGCACCTCTTTTTGCTACATCATGCATGCATCATCCCTGAGGTGACACACACATGTGCCGTTTTTGGCCTCCCTCCAACACTCCCCATTTCTGGGTGGTTGGTCCCCACCCCCTGTTACAATATGAGATAAAGAAAGGACTAGACCAGTGTCATTTAATAGCAATATAATGACGGTCACTATATAACTTTAGATTTTCTTGTAGTCACATTTTTTAAAGGTAAAAAGAAATGGGTAAAATTAATTTTAATAATATATTTTATTATTATATCAATATATATTCAAGTGTTATTATTTCATATGTATATCTAAAGTATTATTTCAATGTGCAATCAGTGTGAAAAGCATTGAGATATTTGCCATTTCTTTTATCAACCTGATTTTCAACATCTGGCATGATCTTTCACACTTGAAGTACATGTCAGTTTGGACCTGCTGCATTTCACGTGTTCAGTAGCCACATGTGGCTGTTATTGTGGACAGGGTAGTGGTAGGCTGCCTGGATCTCATATAATCCTCCCAGTAGCCCTGGGAGGTATTAATAGCCCTAAATTGTAGATGAGGAAATGGTCCCTGCAAGGTTAAGTGACTTGCCCAAAGTCACACACTTAGAAAGAGCAGAGACGTGTTTGGAGCTATTTGGTCTGTTCTGATATAGCCCCACTGAAACCCTGGTCTTTCATTTCCTCTGGAGCCCCTAATTCATCTCAGCATTATCTAACCCCCACACCACCAATTTACTACCTTCCCCTAGCGCTGGAGACATAATTAATTTGTTTCTGCCAGTGGAGGCCTGCTTGGACATCCTCACCTCCCTGTCCTGCCCCTGCTTCCAGCCCAGACACTCAACTGATTGTAGCTCATCAGTGGTGCCAAGGAACAACCTGTGACTGAGGTTAGACTTGCTTAATCAGGCATTTTCTGAGTGGGCCATCTGACAATTTTATTGGGCCAGAAGCATTGTATTTCAGTATCTGATTCCACACTGGATTCTTGGTGCTAGATCAGCGAGGGTGCATGTTGGACCTGCTGCTTTATGTGTACCACAGGGCCCATGTTCCTTCCCACTAAGAGGAAACCCACTGATTGGAGTATAACTAATTATGTGACCTGGAAGGGGTCACCTGTCAACCAACCAGCATTTATTGAGATCTATCTGTGAGCTCAGCTCACAGTGGGATTGTGTCATTGATAATAATGCCAGTAACTATAACAATAGTAGCTGACATTTATATAGCCCTTACTGTGTTACAGGTACTGTTCTAGCATGTTTCACATATATAAACAATACTGTAGGGTAGATGCTATTATTATCACATTTTGCCATGTATAATGCGCACTTTTTTTGCCCAAATTTTTGAGGGAAAAATAAGGATGTGTATTATACATGGCTAGTACTAATTTTGTATCTATTTAAATGTTTTTAATTCTTTTATTTATTCTTATGCATTAAAAGTATAACTGTAGAAAGCAATAATGATATCCATATGCAAAATAATAGCCTGAAATGTGATAATTGGTTTTGTTTCTAAATATAAATAACTAAAAAATTGAATCAAAAATTAAAATGAAAGATTTTTTTCCTGAAAGTTTGGGCCAAAATGTGGGTGTGCATTATACATGGCAAAATATGGTATTTCTATTTTACAGGAAAGGAAGCAGGCTCAGGAAAGTGAAGGGACTTTCTCAAGGGCACATACTAGAGAGTAATAAATTTGGGATCTAATCCCAAGCAGTCTGGTTGCCCTCAAGAGCTCACTGCCTGTTGAAGAAGCAACATACATACTTAAGAAAAGTGTGGTGATTGATAGAAGACAATAGGCTACTATTTGTGGACTATTAACAATAATAATATGAGAGCAAATACTTATTGGAGAACATATGTGGTACCAGACCCTGTTCTAAGAAATTTATGTACCCTATCTTACAAAATGTCTACAAACCCTGGAAGAAAGTACTACTGTAAGGCAGGATAGATAGTAAACCAAGGCAGAGAGGAGGAGGGAGACAGGTTCCACCCATTAACTCAGCGGTCCTGAGCCTGGTATGATAAGATTGCCAGGTGTTCCAAAAAACCACAAGGAAAACCATGATAGCGCAGGAGGAGGTGAGCCCTTGAAATTCTGTATGTATCATTTCTACTATCTGGGAAGGAAAGCTTTTCAAGTTATGTATTAATCCCAAGATCTGGAGAGGGGAGGGAGAGAGGGAACATAGAAGCTGGCTAAAAGCATAAAACCCCTAAAATCCTTATAGTCGGAACATTCAGACTAGCTAGGTGCCTGCTTGAAGCTTCATGCTCAAGTGTATTTCATAAATAAATGTACTATCTCATTCCCATTATACGTGTTGTCTCTCACTTGAATTCTCTTGCGAGCAAGGCAAGAACCAAGGAAGGAGTGCCCCTAACTTGGGTCTCCCGGGTAACACCACTACCACCTTATTTTACAGATGAGAAAACTAAACCTTGGAGATATAAAATTGCTTGACCAAGGTTATGACAGTGTAATCCCTGTGAATAGATGAGTGAGCCTGTTGTGAAATTTATTTGTATATTTGGTCTATTGCTGAATCCCTGCCTTATGCACACCAAGGACTGGAAGGTGCAGGTGATACCCTAAGAGAGATATCTGAGTTGCACAAACTTACATTGAATTAGGCAGTCCTGACACAGCTTCAGAAGTTATTAAATTTTATATGCTTTCAGGTGCAAGGATGCATGAGTTTCATTGGGTTTTCAAAAAATTTAAGACCTACTGCTCTAAGAGTTGTTTGAAGGAGAAGAGGGGTTCACTTTAAATGGAAAGCATCAAATAAAGCAGCACAAAAGGTGCAGGATCTGGAAGCCCTTGTGTCTTCCACTCCATTGCTCACCTGGATTAAATCCTGGCACTATTACCATATAGCAATGTGAACTTAGGTGAGTTAGTTACCATCCCAAAGCCAGGCCGCCCTGTCTTTCAGATGGGGGTCAAAATGTTACCTAGTCCACAGAACTGTTATTGTAGGGATGTGTTATAGACCAAATGTGTATCCCCCAAATTCAAATGATTCAAATATTGAAACTCTACCCCTCAATGTGAAGGTATTTGGAAATGAGGGCCTTTGGGAGGTAATTAGATGACACAAGTGGGGCCCTCATGATGGGATTCGTGACCTTATAGGAAGGGATATGAGAGAGCTTGCTTCCTCTCTTTCCATCATGTGAGGATACAGCAAGACTCTGGCCATCTGAAAAACAGAGGGGCCCTCAGCAGACTTCAACCTGCCAGCACCTTGATCTTGGACTTTCTAGCTTCCAGAGCTGTGAGAAATAAATGTTTATTGCTTAAACCACCCAATCTATGGTATTTATTACAGCAGACCAAGCTGACTAAGACAGTATGAAGTGAGATAATATGTGCAAATTTCTTAGTACATAGTGGGTTTCAATAAATGGTAGGTGCAGTGAAGTGAGTTTCTGCACCCCACTACCTCTCTTCTCCAACCCCCAAACTGGGATTTCTCTAACATGTAAAATTAAACATCATCTATGCCTAATGGCTGTTATTTCTAACAAAGCTTTTTCAGAGCCAAAAGATACTTCTGGTCTAATGTAAAGTGGACATTCTCTAGAATGGCATAGAACCCTCTCTCACTGGATCCCATTCCTTGACCGACATTTTCCAACCCCCACTCCTTTTTGAACCTAGTCCATCCCTTCTTCCCCCTTCTGTAGACAAAGGGGGAGGGTACCCAAATGGGATGATGGGAATCACTTGGAAAACTTCCAGGATGAATCTCAGGCTAAGACCCCAACATGAAACACCTGCTGTTATGGGGACCTGTAACAACCACTCACTTCCTGCATTAAATGCTTTCCATACACTTGTTCATTTAAGTCCTCACAGTCTGCCTCCATGGTAGATCATATTCGTATCCTCACTTCCACATTTAAGAAACAAAGACTTAGGGAAACAAACTTGCCTGAAAATCACACAGCTTAGAAGGAACAGACAGAATACCACACTTCCTTTACATTCTACATTTTTTACCTGCTGCCTTCTTCCCCCAAAGCAAGTAATGTTTTATACACAGCAACCATTCAATATGAAATTTAGGAAGAACCCACAGCTAAGTGGATTTTTTTAAATCCTATGTCTATCATATAGAAAGAAAAATCCCCTGGGGAGGACTTGGCAAAGAGAGTGCTGAGGGAGGGGGAAAAAAACCACCCAAAATTACAAAAATCACAACAGGGTGTCTGAGCAATGAGGACATGCAAATGGTGTAAATGAGATGTAAATGAGGACATGCAAATGGGACTAAACAATCAAAGAGTTCAAAGTAATTTTTTAAAAAAGGGATAAAAGCTTGTGTGGTATGATAAAGTTCTGGAGTGTTTTCCACACTGCCTTTCTTTAAAGCTCATCCTCTGTTCCCATTTGGGCATCAAGTGGGTGGCCAGCCATCCCTGCCTAAGGAAGAGTTGACACAGAAAAGTAGACATAGTAAAGCAGCCAGGTTCCTGGCTTGAGAGTTTTAAAATCTTTCTCCTGCATCAGCATCTCTGGAGATTTGATACAGACAAAACTGCAGTTTTATTACATTTCCCAGGTGATTCTTATGAGCACTAAAGTTTAAGAAGCACTCTTGTGCTGCTGATAAAGTTTGGAAGAACGTTTAGAAAGAACGAGATATCTTAAATCTTGGGAAAGCTCTCCTATTAAGGAAGCAGAGAATAAGAGAACCAAAGAGTTCAGGTAGTATTAGGACCCCAAGACAGAATGCTACTCCTCACCCTCTTGACTCTCAGGCTGATTCTGGGGAGCAATGATGGGTCCCCAGGTAGATTGGGGGACTGAGAGCAACAGGCATTTTCACCAGCCCTTCCCAGGGGTCTAACCTGTGGAGGGCAGGTTTAAGACCTCTGAGTTCTTAGTGCCTAGCATGGGATAGTTCTCACATGTGAACCTGAGACCCATCCTCCTGAGATTCCTGGCATAGCATAGTGTGGGAGGAGAAGGATAATCCAGGTGCTGAGTGGGTCTTGAAGACAAAGTTTCCTAAACCCCAGAGCAGTGTGAAAGCAGCAGAAGGGCTCCTACAGGATAAGTTGAGGGCCTGAAAAGACCCTTGTTCAGAAATTCAGACTCATTCATCAATGATGTAAATGGAGAGATGCAGGAAGAGGAGACAGTTCAAGATGTGGCAACTGTTGCCAGCTGACATGAACTAGAACAGAAAAATCAGATTCCCATCTCACTGCCAAGCTTTGGTACTAGCTACAACCCCAAGGAAAACTTAATTAGACATAGACTAGACTAGGAGGCATAATAGGGTCTGGAGCAGATGCTATCAGTTCCTTGTCTTCATCTCTCAGGCTCTATCATATTCATGCAAACCATCTTTGTGTGGTTTGACTTTCCATGGCCAGCATCTACCTCTTTTTGTGACAGAGCTGCCCTCATGTAATGGGGTGTAGGCTTAATGGGGTATAGGCTGAGAGGCCCCAGGGCTGCCTCACACACCTAGCTTGGGGGAGCTGAGAAAAGCAGCAGCACAGGGATTGAGAGTTATTTTGCATATCAATAACAGCAGGCTAGCTATGGAGATGGGCACAACTTTGACCCATGATGTAACTGGGAGGCAGCTTCCCAGCTACAGTGCATGTGTGAGAGCTTGGAGATGGTTTGCTCCATGCCATGGGCCACACCTGCCCCGACTAACTATGACAGACAAGAAAGGCTAAAAACTGTGGGAGTGCTAGCAGGTGTAGCCAATTGTAAGAGGAGTCAGAAATGGGATTATGGAGGAGGTTCCATGCTGGGATTTAAACAGAAAGGTGAGTCACCATGTGGGACAGGGATAATATGAGACCATGTGGGAAGAAAAGGGGTGAAAGGACTCTCATTGGTGGGTCATGAGGGAGTGCCACATGGTTTTGGATTAAGAACTGGAGATTGCAGTGATATTACAGCTGTTGGTGCTGAGGACTGTGGGAGACCTGTTCAGATGAGCATGTATTAGTGGGAGGAACCAGGATTCTAGCCAATCTACAGACTATTATTTCTTTTACTTAGATACAGTACCCCTGCTTGGCCCGGTTTGGCAAGGGGAGGCAGGACCGTGTGTGTGCTTGTGGGTGTCTTAGAGGGACTTTGGGATTTAACGGTGACATTCTGCCATTACTCTAAACTTGTATGACTTTTGAATAAATAGTTCCTTTCCTTTTTACCAAACTCTGGCATTTGAGAGCCACAATTCCTAACATGGCGGTGGGCAAAGGTGAACAACAATGAAAAAAAAAGACCCCAGGGGAGGGGGGTTTGTTTCTGTAATACTCAGACTTCCAGATTCCCCTCGGCCACCTTGAGAAGTCAAAGTGCCTGGGTATTCATATCCCCCAGGACAACCCTTAACTAATGTCTAAAGGTGCAGGGAGGGGAAGACACAAATTCTTCAGCTTCTGTGCCCCCATCTGGAAAACTCTGATGTGTGGCCATCACTGTACCCAGTGCCCTGCAGGACTGAGGGAAGGCTACCTCCATGGGACTTCACTTGATGCATTTCCCCTGGTGGGGAGGGGGGTCTCACTTGCCTATTCTTTGATCAGATGATCAGATTTTCCTTGGATCACTTTCCTATATGTCATTTTTACATGAATCCTCATCTTAGGTTCTGTTTCTGAGGAATCCAATGTAAAACAGGAGCTCAAAATAATACTGAGTTTGGTTGTAGGAGAAAAATTAAGTTATGCTTACATGCTTGCCTGAGTTTATAGACTGAGATATTCAAAAAAGATTTTATTGACCACAGTGTCACTCCTGGCCAAGATGGAGGCATAGGTAGATACACTTTGCCTCCTTGCACAACTAAAAAAAAAGGACAATAATTTTTAAGAGAAAAAATAACCAGAGCTCCAGAAACTTGAACTGTATGGAAGTCTGACAACCAAGGAGTTAAAGAAGAAATATTCACACTGACTGGTAGAAGGGGTAGAGATGGGTAGCCAGGGCTTAGAGGACTCTCAGCAAGGCACCAGTAAGAGGACCAGGGTGGGCACAGTGGCTGGTGGACCAGGCTGTCCCATATTTGCATGTGGATACAAAAGGAGGAACAAGTGGGGAGTGAGGCCACACAACGCAGGGCTCCAGCATGGAGAAATAAAACCTCAAAATCTCTGACTGTAAAAACCTGTGGGGGTTGTGGTGGTGGGAGAAACTCCCAGTCTCACAGGAGAATTCACTGGAGACACCCACAAGGTCCTAGAATGTACACACCTTCCAACCCAGGAATCAGCACCAGAAGGGCCCAATTCACTACCTTGTGGGTAGTGGGGGAAGTGACTGAAAGCCAGCCGAGAGCTGAGCAAGTGGCATTGTTTCCTCTCTGACCCCTCTCCCACATACAGCACCACAATGCAGTAACGTGGGTTGCCCTGCCCTGGTGAATACCTAAGGCTTTGCCCCTTAAAATGGAACAGGTGCACTGAGACAAAAAAATATGGCCCAGATGAAAGAACAGATCAAAGCTCCAAAAATAGAACTAAACAATGAAGAGGTAGCCAACCTATCAGATGAAGAGTTCAAAACACTGGTAATCAGGATGCTCACAGAAATGGTTGAGTATGGTCACAAAATTGAGGAAGAAGTAAAGGCTATTCAAATTGGAATAAAGGAAAATGTACTGGGAAACAACCATGAAGGGAAGGAAACCAGGACTCAAATCAATGGTTTGGATCAGAAGGAAGAAATCAGCATTCAACCAGAAGAAAATGAAGAAAACTAGAATTAAAAAAAATGAGGAGAGGCTTAGGTACTTCTGGGACATCTTTAAACACTCCAACATCTGACTCATAGGGCTGTCAGAAGGAGAAGAGGAAGAGCAAGAAATTGAAAACTTATTTGAAAAATAATGAAGGAGAACTTTGCCAATCTGGCAAAGGAAATAGACTTCCAGGAAGTCCAGGAAGCTCAGAAAGTCCCAAAGAAGCTGGACCCAAGGAAACACACACCAAGGCACATCATAATTACATTACCCAAGATTAAAGACAAGGAGAGAATCTTAAAAGCAGCAAGAGAAAAGGAAACAGTTACCAACAAAGGAGTTCCCATAAGACTGTCAGCTGGTTTCTCAAAAGATACCTTGCAGGCAAGAAGGGGCTGGAAGAAAGTATTTGAAGTCATGAAAAGCAAGGAGTAATATCCATGATTACTCTATCCAGCAAAGCTATCATTTAGAATGGAAGGGCAGATAAAGTGCTTCCCAGATAAGGTCAAGTTAAAGGAGTTCATCATCATCAAGCCCTTATTATATGAAATGTTAAAGTGACTTATCTAAGTAAAAGAAGATAAAAAAGTGCAAAGAGTAACATGACAACAAACTCACAACTGTCAGCAACCAAACCTAAGAAAACAAAAATGAACTAAGCAAACAACTAGAACAGGAAAGGAATCACAGAAATGGAGATCACATGGAGGGTTATCAGCAGGAAAGGGGATGGAGAAAAATGGGGAAAAAGGTCCAGGGAATATGTAGCATAAATGGTAGGTAGAAAACAGACAGAGGGAGGTTAAGAATAGTATAGGAAATAGAGAAGCCAAAGAACTTATATGTATGACCCATGGACATGAACTAAGGTGGGGAAATGCTGATAGGAGAGGGGGTACAGAGTGGAAGGGAATATAGGGAGAAAACAATTTAAACAACTATAATAGCATAATCAATAAAATATGTATAAAATACATTTTAAAAGATTTTATTTATTTATTTTTAGAGAGAAGGGAAGGACAGGATAAAGAGGGGGACAGAAACATCAATGTGAGAAAGACACATCAATTGGTTGTCTCTCATAGGCATGCCTTCTGAGGACCAAACCCACAACCCAGGCCTGTGCCCTGACCGGGAATTGAACTGGTGATGTCCAACTAACCCAGCTACACTGGAAAGGGCTATACTGAGATTTATAAGATTACAGTTATGAATGAATATCATCATAAAAGCTACTTCTTACCAGCACTTAGACATTTCCATGAATGAATTTTGTTAAACCACGAGTCAGAAACCACTGTCATACCCAATTTACAGATTTCAAGAGTTTCAATAACCCTTTATTCATGGGCTACAACCAAAGTCAGAGTCTAGTCCAAATCATGGACTCTATTCCTGGATCCAGTCGAAGTTCCATGCTCTGAGAAATCAGAGACACAGTTGCTAAATTGAAGTGGTCTGAGGTCCACCCATGTTGGGAACTGACCTGCCTAGTTTCAGAAACTCTAATTGTCCCCCACCCCCACCCCCATGGCTAAGGCTGAGTAAAGAGACCTTGGGACCATAAGCCACGAAGGAGACAAAGCTTATCTTTCTGGCAGTGGCACCCCCTCTGCCCCCTTTTACTTCACCCTGCTTGGCCGCTGTAGATGACTAGTTATCCAATGATGGGTAAGATTCCTCAAGGGAGGACCAACCTAAGGCAGGCACAGTCATGAAGGGGTCCTCAGGGAAGGACTTGGGGGGCTACAGAAAAAGTGGGTGATAGACCTTTACCCCTCAGCTTGGTCATAGCCTGAATCCTCATTCTATCTGCAAAAAGTCTTCTAATCTCTTGGCTGCCCACACCCCCCACCTAACTTAAACCTGAAACAATGCCAGAGGTGGGTGTGGCCCTGTGCTGGAAAGGGCAGTTCTTCAGGGAAATCAGGCCTAAGAAAGAATGTATACAACCCTGTGAAACCTGCTTTGGTAATACTCTCAATTTAAATGACAAGGGTCCAACCATAAAATGAGTTTGTTTCCCAAAGTTTTATAGCCCTTCAGCTAATTGACCATAACTCAGAATAAGCCCTCATAGTTCTTTGAATGTTATCTATTGTTTGATCATTTCTGCCTGACAATAATGAATGAAGACTTTCCTTGAGGTAATGCTCCCAGAAAAGCAATAAAAGCTTGTCCAGGCAAGGGTAAAGGCATTCTCTCACTTAGGGAGTGGCCATGCTGTCCCTTTTCTCCACAGAATTTCTACAGTTCATGTGAATTTGTTCATTGAGTCCACAACACCTCGGACACCACTGGCCAGAGTCCACATCACACCCACATGGGCATTTCTTGGCCAGGAAAAAAGTGAGGTGCAGATCTCACAGGCAGCTTTTGTAGCAGAATGGGCAGAACACAGGCTCAGAGTATAAAGGCCTTGAGTGAGTTTGAATCCTCCTTTAGCACCTACTTCCTATGGGATCTTAGGCAGTTTTTGTCACCTACCTCTGAGCTTCAGTTTTCTCATGTGTAAAGTAGGGTTAATAATTGTGAAAAATGAAGATCACTTGGCTAGTTATTCGGGGACCTGGATGTGGTTTTCTGACAACTGTGGTCTTAGAAAGTCCCTACTGAAATGTGCTGATGACTGCAATTTACTTTGAAATATATCAGAAAAATAAAAAGGGTGGGTTGACTGATAGATCAGTGATAAAGCAAGAAAAATAAAATGTTAGAGGTTGAATCTTTGTGGTGGATAAAAGATCTTTGCTATAGGTTTGAAACCTTTCCTAATCAAGTGTTGGGGAGAAAATCGCCCAGGAATGATTCTTTTCTAGTGCAAACGGCCCCTATCTACTTCTTTTATAAGTCACAGATGCCCAAAGCAAGAGACAGCAAGGTAGTAGAAGGCAAGAGCCTGGAGTGCTTATCTTTCCAGGATCCCCTGTCTGGGGCATTTCAGTCTACAATTTGCATTTTCTTTTTGTTTGGGCTTGTCAGGTTCAGAGGGCATGTAACCAACAAGAATCTCAACTGCAAAAGACTTGCTGTGATAGCAAGATTGTGGGAGCAAGGCTACAGGTACCTGAGGAGAGACAGAGATAGATGTCATTGGGCATGAGATAGATGTACCTTACAATCACCAGAGGTGACTTCACTGGGGGCCCATGATATTTCCCAGTGCTTTGAAAAGCCCTTCCATTTATTACCCTTTATGCTTCTGATTCATCTTGCAGGAGAGACAAGTTACTTTATGCTGAAGCAAGAAGGATACCTTTTATAGCCCTCTGAATCATTAGGCTGTTTATTCTCTCTCCCCAAAGGCTTCTGTCAGTTGTGCTGGATCCATCCAGATTCATCCTATAGTGCTTCCCAACTGCCAACAAAGCCACAAGTGGTCACAAACCTCACTGGCAATTCATTCAGGCCCAAAGAGATGGCTACACCCTAGTCAAAACAACAGTGGTTATGGTTAACAAAGTACCTTTTTATTGGGGGTACCAGGAAATGACCAGAAGATGCTGGGCATCAGTCAAGGGCTGAAAGTAGACAGCTAGCAGCTTTCCTGAAGTTTATTTGTTCCTTCTTTATGATCTCATCTTTAACAGGAACCTAAACAACAAAACAAAGAAACAAGCAAAATATAACCAAAGACACTGACATAGAGAACAGGGTGACAGTGTTCAGAGAGGAGAGGGGAGGGAATTTCAGGAGAAAAGGGAAGGGTTTACAGGAGCAAGTATAAAGGACACATGGATAAAAAACTAGGGGCAGGTGGAAATGGGAGGGAGGAGAGGAAGGCTGGGAGGGTGGGCTGTGATGGGAGTAAAAGACAGAAAATTGTACTTCAACAACAATTAAAATAAAATTAAATAAAAATCAATGGACTTTTTGGTGGCAGTTCAATGCCCAACATACCATACCAAGCATAGAACCTGACCCACAGTAAATACTCAATAAATTTTGAGTGAATAAATGTACAATATAGAAATATATATTTTTCTTCATGGAATAATAATATAATTTTGGGAATCATTTATTGAATAAATTGTGTGTCAAAGTATGGTAGATGGCAAATAGCTCTAATTATTTCCCTCCCTGTATCTATACCGCTTGGCAATGTGACTGCATCTCCTCCCACCAACAGGTGGGGTCCATTTTCCTGTCCCTGAATCTTGATTGCTCTTCTGACTTGTTTTAGTCAACAGGATGTGGCAGAAGTGTTTGGGTTCTAGTCCTAATCTTATCCCCAATATGCCTTGTATATGTCCCTCACTACCTTGGGACCCTGTCACTAACCAGCTGGAGGATAAGATATTAAGTAGAGCAGAGATAAGATGGTTCAGCTTTAGGCATCCTAGATCAGCCAGACAGCTCTATGCCAGCCCAGCCCAGCAGTTGACTGACATGGCATGAGGAAGCTGAGATCAGTTGAAACTAGACCCATTCAAGTGGAGGCAGCTCAAATTGAGAGCTAAATTGTTACAAGATACTACATGTTAGGATTGGTCTTTTTTTTTAACAGCAAAAGCTGACACAAAAGCAACCGAGTATCATACATAATATCATTTAACCCTTACAACAACCCTCCGAAGTAGGTGTGATGGATATAGTTATCTATCTTCCAAAATGTGTTCTTTTTTTTTTTTTTAATCTCAAAGCAAGAGAGTTTTAACTAGCACATAGCTGCCTAGGTCTAAATTTCTCAGATCCTCTATTCATGACAATGTGAATGAGTAGTTGCCAAGAATCAGAAAAGTGGAAATGATGTTGCAACTTCTGTCTCAATTGCATAAGACAAAAATCTCTAGCCTTGGTATTCTGCTATATTTCCCTTCCTGCTGACTAAACCGGGATAACTAGAATGACTATGTGTTGGAGGTAGCAGAGCCCATCATCTTAAATATTTTTTTGTAAGAGGCATGACCTAGACTGTTAAATGGGCAAGAAATAAACTTCTGACTTGTTAGTCTCATTCTGTGGTGGAGCCTGTTTGTTATAGCAGTTGATCCAATGCAATAGAGATTATTATCCTATTTTACAGGGGAGGAAGTAAAGGCTCAGAGAGGTGACATGATTGGCCTCTAAAACTGTACTATCCAGGACAATAGCCTCTAGCCACATGTCACTATTTAGATTTAAGTTAATTAAAATTAAAATTAATTAAAAATTTAGTTCCTCAGTGACACTACCCATATTTCAAGCACTTAATAGCCCCATGTGGCTAGTGGCTACCACACTGGACAGCACAGATATGGAACATTCCAATCATTATAGAATGCTGTATAAGATTGTGTTGGTCTAGAGTACAGAGCTGTGATTCTGCAACTTCAATGCTTTGCTCTGCTGCCTGCCTCCTGCTGTGCAGAGTTCTTTTCAAGAGTTGCTCCCCTGGTGCACGTATATATTTGTTTACAGATCATTGTTACTATTTGTCAGAGACGCTAGGAGCAGCAAGGGAAATGGAGACATAATTAAAGGATCACAGTAGCTGGCAAGAGGATCAATGAAAGAAAAGAGAAAGTCACCTCTGAAATATCAACACAAAGTCATTAAGAAAATATCACTTGATTTGCTGGCATTTGGACACAAAATAATCTAGATGTCTTCACCTCCACCCTGACTTTTAAAGCAGGGTGACTCACCCTGAACAAGATTGGCTGCTTCTTGCCTTGCAACCGCTAACAAAGGCCCATATTGATTTGTCTAGGATGATTATGGTTGGAGAAAGCCTGGCCACTCACAGCAACAGAGTGTGGGGGCACTGTTGGGTACATTTCCCACACTGGTGGGATCTGGTGGGTGAGAAAGTAAAATGAGGTGAACAGGATTACCAACCAAAGAAGAGAAGACCTATGGCTAATGTACGTACCAAAGGAGAATCTGGGCTTGGAGGTATGGGCATGCACCAACATCCCACCATATCCAGTTGTAGGTCAGTCTCATGCTGTTGTATAAAAGTGCATCTTCCTTCTTTTTCCCCTCATTTAATCCTAAGAATGACCAAGATGGTAAATATACTCATGTGTTTTATAATTATTTGTCAAGTCCTTATTGTGTACTAGGCAGCATCCTAAACACACTGGGGATAGAGTAGGGAAACACAGCTTATTCCTGCCCTCACAGAGGTGAATAGACTTACTCAGGGAGAAGGTGGCCTAAACAGGCCATTACAGTAGAGTGCGATAATTTCTGAGTTAGAGAAAGGTGTGGGGGAAAGGGCTATGAGAGCAAAGAGAAAGGTAACTGTTGTAGTCTGAATTGCATCCCTCTCAAAATTCATATATTGAATTCCTAACCCCTTGTAGCTCAGAATGTGACTGTATCATCTGGAGATAGGCCTTTAAGGAAGTCATTAGGTAAAATGGAGTCACTAGGGTGGAGCCTAATCCAATATCATTGGTGTCCTTATAAGACGTGAGCACTACAAAGATTGAAAGGTGCAATCGTGAGGGCACAGAGAGAAGATTGCCATCTGAGTAAAGGAAGGAGACTTCAGAGGAAACCAGATGTGCTTACACCTTGATCTTGAACTTTGAGCCTCCAGAAATGTGAGAAAATAAATTGCTGTTGGTTAAGTGACCCAGACTGTGTATTGTGTTATGGCAGCCCAAGCAGACTGACATAGTCACCTAATTCAGTTTGGTGTTGGAGGACAAGTCTAGGAAGGCTTCCCAGAAGAGGTGGTTATTAAGGAGCAGCATGAATAGTAGAGAGCCTGACAAAAGGGATGGCCAAGGGCAGTTGGTGATTATAGGAACAAGGAACTTCATGCAAAAGACCTTAGAACAGATCATGGAGGATGTTGTAAGTCAAATTGGAGTGTGCTCTGGTTCCTGAAGGCAATGGGGAGCCACTGTTGTGGCAGGGGATTAAGCAGAGGCATGGCATGATAGTGTTCATTCTACAAAGTCTCCTTGAATGCATCCAAATAATGGATTTCAAAGGCAAGACAGGAGGCTGGGCAACAGGTTGAGGTCTGCATCAGAGATGCTGGTGGCTTGGACTAAGGTGGTAGCAGCAGGAAGGAGAGGTCAGAATGGAGAGATATTTAAGGAGACAGGTGTTAAAGAAGAATGGACATGGTGGCACAAAGATAGAGAAAAGAATCCTTAATTTCCCAGTAGTAGACCCTGAAACAAGGAATGAGAGTGAGAATCTCACATAGGATTGAAGGTGGAAGAGTGGGGAGGTGAGAAATTGCTCACCAGAGAGGTAAATTGACTGGTCAAAATTCATATCACTTTTCACACCAAATAAAGGACCACATCCTAGTTTTCTTGTCCTCACATTCAATGTCCTTTCTAGTGGAAGGGCAGCTTGTCTGGAAACAGTTTTCCTTATTTTCAAACATATTTTAACACTGAGGGGAAAAAACCTGAATAGAGACTAAGTAGGAAAATAGCCACTTACCTCCACCAGATGGCTGAACCCGGTGGTAGTCATGAAGCCTTAATTACCTTGGCCTGGAGGCTTCCAGGTATCAAGGTGTTGACTATGAGCCCATCCCACATGGAAGGCTGTTTCAGTTGTGCCTTCGGCTAGAAGGCAGGCCAAGTTCCCAGCAGGTATGCTCCCAGCGACAGCAGCCTACATAGAACCTTCTCCGTGGCTCTTTGAGTATGGGACAGGCGGTAACTTCAAGTGCCTCTTGAGTGACTTTGCTAATAATTAGCTAGGGCTCTGGCTGGTGCTGAGCATTTTGAGCTACAGCAATTCCATGTTCCAAGTGTTTACCATGGCCTTACCTTCTGATACACATCCTCTGTGTGACTGGACCACATAGCAAGGAGTGGGCATGATTCCCTTGAGATTTGATTTGGCCTCTACGGTTAGTTCAGAAGTTCAGATCTGACTTGGCCATCCACCTCTACTAATGCTCCCAGAATTGCTTCTTGTGACAGATACTGTTGACCCCCAACAGTGTCCCCCACACCTTTCCAATCCAGTGTGCTTCAGACAATTTGAGATTACTACTGTCTGCATATCTCTGCCCAAGTGCTTTCCAGATCTTTGGAAAACTATTCTGCCTCCTGGGGATTTAACACCTTGGAGGAGCAGCCCTGGACCAACTGAGGGGAGTGGAAATATAAATAGACCAGCTTTCTGGTTTCTTAGGGGAGTCATTCTATACTGGGTGTTTTTACACCATTTTCCAGGGTCTCCCCTGGGAGTGAGCTCCAGGTACCTTCTGCTGTGGCTGTCCTAATTACACTCTCTGTATTAGCTACCCTTTGTTTCCTGTCTCACTTCCCTACTTCTCCTTTCTGCTTCCTGGAATCACCTCCTGAATAAACCACTTGCACTGGAATCCTTGTCTCTTCAGAAAATACAAATCAAGATACCTCCCAAACATAGCTCTTCTCTGCCCCTCTTTCCTTCTGATTTCTTCCCTTAGAAAAATCTTCCCTGCTATGTGGCAATGCCATAATGTGGTTCAGACTCTACTCCAGCTCCAGGGAATGGCTGAGCCTACCAATGAATTCCAACTCCCTGCCACCCCCCAGCTATCAGGATTGGTTAAAAAATAGATATGTTACAGGCTTCAGTCTAATGAGTAAGAGAGACTCGAGATTTATGTGAATTCCTCCAAAAATCCACTCTCTCTCCCCTGTGTGTGAATAAGGAAACTTAGGTCCCCAGGAAAGGCTCTAACAGATCTCTTTGACCACAAGAAGGCAGTGTTCAGATCAAGTGGACACATGGAAGGCAGAGAGAGGAGAAACTGGGGGAATAAGATTCTTGGTTACCATGCAGAGCTACTGGATCTATCTTGCTTGGTCCACATCTACTTCTTCCCTTTTTGCTTATATTAGCCCTTGCATTTCTATGGTTTTCTTAAGAAGTAAATTTTCATCTGTAACAAGTCAAGCTCAGTCAAATCACAAATAGCTCCTTTGGGAGCTCCCCTCACTGTACCCACACATTTCTGGGGTCTCTAGGTATCTTCTGAGGATAAGTGAGTTTCCTTAGGGCAGTATTTTTTGCAGGGAATAGGTCACAAAGCACAGGGAAAGCCTTGATGCACTTACCTGGTGGCAGGATAGTTGGAAAGGAAGGTCTAGAGACCCAGGCAGAGGCTGGTTTCCTGGATTTGTTGGATATACAGGCTGGGTGAGCCATCCACAGGCCATTGGGCTGGTCTCCACAGGGCTGGGCTCAAATGCTACACCTCACAGCTTCTATCCTGGTCCTCTGCTGCTCACTGACCACTAGAGTCACTGTCTCAGGAATGCAGCATGAACATTCAAGTATTAGGCCTCAGTCTCTTCCCCCTGCCCTAGCCTTGGGTCCAGCCTTATCCATCTTTAAGCTCGTAGTCAAAATCCTTGTATGCCACAATATTTAATGGCACATCAGAAAGTGTTGAAAAGGAACCCATGCCTTTAGCAAGTTGTGACATGCTAGGGAGGGCCCATGACTGGAATAGCCCTTCCCTGAAGGGACAAAGAGGAGTTTTTATTCTATTTGGAGGGTCACCCCCCCACCCAAAGATTAGCCAAAAGACTGATTCTAATTCTTTTTAATGGATGAATAGGTTGGTAGTGAAAGGTTACTAATTTCTTACATCACTCTAACCTTAAATTACAAGGTGGCCCAACATGGTGGGATAACCCAAAGCCATTGTCCTGATTACACATGTGTATGTATCTCTTCTTCTAGAAGACTGTGTGCTCAGGGAGTGTAGACATGGTTATGCAGCTCTGTGTTTACCCAACACTGAGCTTCATTCATGGCCCATATTCACCAGCATCTTCTGCATTGGACTAGAGCTAGATTTAGATGGTCTCAAACCAGAATAGAATATTCTTCCACCCTTCCACCTCTCCATGTCCAACCCCTTCTGCCAGTTAAACCAGTAGCTTGCAACACAAAGTTATATTATAACACATCTCCAATGATTGGAGGAATGAGTGTATTTGGTATATGTAGTGTAAGCCCTGACAGTATTTTTCTTTTTTTGTAATGCAAGTACATTGTGTGAGTTTGATCGCCAAGGCATTCATTTCAAAGAGGCATCCATTTTAATCTCTATCTCAAAGAAACACATGGTCAGCCACACCAGTAGGTAAAGAGTCAGGCTGCTGCCCCCAATGAGGCTCCTCTGTTTTATGGTCTTGGTTGATTTCAACAACTGACCACTTGGAGCACTTTTTTTTTCCTTGTGCTTTGATTCCCACTCTCATGTTTTAAACCAATAAAGAGTGGTTATTGCTGAAAGGCTTCTTGCAATCATAAGAACAACATGGGCTGGTCCAACTATACAACATTTGTTATTGATAGGCTGAGACTGGCAAAAAACACTATGTCAAATCCAGAAATTCAGACAGTCCCTGGAGGAGAAGAGGGAATTTATCAGTAACAGTTATTGAGCCCTTACATGGACTAGGAACTGGGCTAGATGTTTCACATGAATTATGTCACTTATTCCTTATAATATTACAAGGTGGTTATGATTATAATCCCCATTTCACAGTTAGGTAAAACTGAGAATCATCAAGGTTAGGTACATGGTCCAGGGTCACATAGCTAGCTAATGTCAGTGAGGGATCAATCCCAGGGAGTCTAACTTCAGCACCTGCCTAGTCAATCTGTCCTCAACACTGGGCATGGCCAAGCAATTGATCTTTTCGGGAGTGTGGTTTTGGGACCACTGTGAGCTACTGGGGAAAGCAGAAGTTTCTTTCTCTTGGAAAACTATATTATGCAGTATGTTTATTGGCTGAGCCTCCAAAAGAGAATACTGATGCAACTAAAAAAGGTTCTGGTTTCAAGCCCTCAAAAACTGAAGAAAGGGCAAACCTAGAGTGTCCAGACAAGGAGATCAAAGAGACCATACCACTGTACCCCATTGAATTCCTACTATAGAAGTTCACCATACAAAGACAGCTATCAAAGCAAAACATCAGGAAGAAAAGAAACAAACAAAGAGAGTTACCTAAAATGGGGAGACAAAAAAAAAAAAAAAAAAAGAACATGCAATCAAAAGGAGTGGAAGGCTTCCCACTAAAAGAGCTAAACAAAGTGGAGGTAACCAAACTATCAGATATAGAATTCAAAATAATGGTTATAAAGATGCTCAAGGAACTCACAGACAACTACAAGGAACTGAGTGAGAACTACAACAGTATGAAAAAGGAAACAGAAACTATAAACAAAAACCAGGAAGAAATGAACAATAAAATCTTGGAAATAAAAAACACACTAGAGAGAATTATAATCAGGCTGGATGAAGCAGAGGATCAAATCAGCAAGCTAAAGGACAAGGTAGGAAAAAACATTCAGAAGGGCAAGAAAAGAAAAAGACACTCAGAAAAAGCAAAGAGGTGGTAAGGGAGCTTCAGGACAACATGAAACAATAATATCCATACAATAGGGATACCAGAAGGAGAAGAAGAAGAGCAAGAAATAGAAAACCTGTTTGAAAAAGTAATGATGGAAAACTTCCCTAATTTGATGAGAGAAAAAGTCATACAAATCCAGGAAACACAGAGGGTCCCAATCAAGAGGAACCCAAAGGGGCCCACGTCAAGACACATAATTAAAATGGTGAAATTCCAAGACAAGGAGAGAATCTTAAATGCAGAAAGGGAGAAAAAGAAAGTAACATAGAAGGGAGCTCACATAAGACTAGCAGCTGACTTCTCAATGGAAATGCTCCAAGCCAGAAGAAAATGGCAAGAAATGTTTCAAGTAATGAAAACCAAAGGCCTGCAACCATGAATACTTTATTCAGCAAAGTTCTCAATTAAAATGGAAGGCCAAACAAGGAATTTCTCAGACAAAAGACATCTTAAAGAACACAGTTCCACCCAAGCATCACTGCAAGAGATGCTAAAGGAACTGCTTTAAGAAAAGGAAGGAAAAGAGTGAGAGAGATAGGAACACTGGTACACAAAAATGGCAATGAATAAGTATCTATCAAAATAACCTTAAACATAAATGGAATAAATGCTCCAATCAAAAGACATAGAACAGCTGAATGGAAGAGAAAATATGACCCACACATATGCTGCCTACAAGAGACCCACCACCTCAGAGCAAAAGACATACACAAACTGAAAGTGGAGGGCTAGAAACAAATATTCCAAGCAAATGGACAGGAAAAAAAAAGCAGGGGTATCAATACTCTTATCAGACAAAACAGACTTCAAAAAAAGGGCTATAAAAAGAGGCCCAGAAGGTCACTACTTAATACTCAAGGGAAGTATCCATCAAGAAGACATAAACATTGTAAATATATATGAACCCAACACAGGAGCACCCAAATATATAATGAAAATCTAAGACTTCAAGAAAGATATTGACAGCAACACAAATATAGTAAGGGATTTCAACAACCCACCATAAAAAATGGATAGATCTTCCAAACAAAATATCAAGAAAGATGTTGTGGCATTGAACAATGCCCTAGATGAAATGGACTTAACTGACACATAGAGAGCCTTTCAACCCAAAGAAGCTAAATACACATTCTTTTCAAATGCACATGGAACATTTTCAAAGATAGACCACATGATAGGACACAAAACAGGCCTCAAAAATTCAAGAAAATTGAAATCATATCAAGCATCTTCTCTGACCACAAGGGACTGAAACTAGGAACCGACCTCAAGGAAAAAACTAAAAAACACTCAAACTAAATGATATTGAATAGCATGCTATTAAACAATGAATGGGTGAAGAATGAGATCAAGGAAGAAATCAGAAAGGTTCTGGAAACAAATGCAAATGAACTCACAACAATCCAAAACTTATGGGACACAGTGAAGGCAGTTCTGAGAAGGAAGTTCATAGCAATACAGGTCTCCCAAAAAGAAACATTGCAAATAAACAACTAACCCTATACATACAAGAACTTGAAGAACAGCAACAAACACAGCCCAGAACAAGTAGAAGGAAGGAAATAACCAAGATCAGGGCAGAATTAAATGACATAGAGACTAAAAGTACAGTTTTAAAGATCAATAAATACAGGAGCTGGTTCTTTGAAAAGATAAGCAAAAATTGACAAGCCTTTAAGCAGACTCATCAAGGAAAAAAAAGAGAAAAGACCCAAATAAACACAATCAGAAATGAAAGAGGAGAGATTACGACTGATACCACAGAAATACAAAGGATTGTAATAAATTCCTACAAAGAACTACAGGCCAAGAAAGTTGAAAACCTAGGTGAGGTGGACATATTTCTAGAAAAATATAATCTTCCAGAACTTTCAGCTTCCAAGAGAAAGCAGAAAGCCTGAATAGACCAATAACAGCTCATGAAATTGAAGCAGTAACCAAAAAACTCCCAACACACAAAAGCCCTGGACCGGACAGTTTGTCAAACACAAATGTGCTTATGTCTATATATTTTTAGAAGTCCTCCAAGATTTTCTTTATATATTTTGGTGCTCCTATGTTGGAAATTTTATGTCTTCTTGAAGGATTCTTCCCTTGAATAGTATGAAATGACCTTCTGGGTCGCTTTTTGTGGACCTTTTTTTGAAGTCTATTTTGTCTGATATGATTATTGCTACCTTGGCTTTTTTTCCCTGTCCATTTGTATGGACAATGTGTTTAGAGCCCTTCACTTTCAGTCTGTGTAGGTCTTTTGTTCTGAGGTGGGACTCTTGTAGGCAGCAGATTTGTGGATCATGTTTTCTCATCTATTCAGCTTTTGATTGGAGCATTTAATCCATTTATGTTTAAGGTTATTATTGATAAGTACTTAGTCATTTGTTTTTTACTTCCTTCATACTTGTGATCCTCTCTCTCACTTTTTTTCCCTTTTCTTCAAACAGACCCCTTAACATCTCTTTCATAGATGGTTTGGAGGATCTGTATTCTTTTAGACTTCTTTTGTCTGAGAAACTCCTTATTTCACCTTCAATTTTAATTGAGAGCCTTGCTGCACAGAGCAGTCTTGGTTGCAGGTGTTTGTTTTTCATTACTTGGAATATTCCTTGACATTCTCTTCTGGCTTGGAGCATTTTCATTGAGAAGTCAGCTGCTAGCCTTATTGGGGCTCCCTTGTATGTTACTTCCAGTTTCTGCTGCCTTTAAGATTCTCTCTTTGTCTTGAAATTTTGCCATTTTAATTATAATGTGTCTCGAGGTGGGCCTCTTTGGATTCCTCTTGATTGGGACCCTCTGTGTTTCCTGGATTTGTGTGACTTTTTCTCTCATCAAATTAGGGAAGTTTTCCATCATTACTTTTTCAAACAGGTTTTCTATTTCTTGCTCTTCTTCTTCTCCTTCTGGTATCCCTATTGTATGGATATTATTATGTTTCATGTTGTCCTGCAGTTCTTTTAACACCTCTTCCTTCTTTCTGAGTCTTTTTTCCTTTTCTATCTTGTCCTCCATTTCACTGATTCTATCCTCTGCTTCATTGAGCCGTCTTTTGATCTTCTACTGCATTCTTCAATTCAGAATTTGTATTCTTCATTTCCTCTTGGCTTTTGTTGATAGTTTCTATTTCCTTTTTCATGTTGATATAGGTTACAGTGAGTTCATTGCATTTTCCCTGTAGTTTTTGGTAATTGTCAGTGAGTTCATTGAGCTTCTTTACAACCATTGCTTTGAATTCAATATCTGGTAGTCGACTTGCCTCTATTTGATTTAGCATTCTGTCTGAGGCTTCCTCCTTTCCTTTATTTTTGGCTTTTTTGTCTTCCCATTTTTTTGTGAGACTCTTCTTATTAGCTTCTGATTCTTAAATTGATGTGTTGTGACTCCCTGGGTTTGTGGTATGAAATTCTATGGTAGGATACCTGTGAGATTCAGTATTGCAGTCTCCTTGATCTCCTGAACTTGCTCCTCTTGGTCTGTCACTTATGTTGGCTCTCCAGATGTTTTTGGGTTTGATTATTATTGGTCTTTCTTTGGTGTGTCCTTATTTTTCAATAAGTAACATTTTCTACAGTACACATTTCAAAAGATACCAAAAGTTCTATAATGAATATCCCACCTGTCATTCCTGTCCTCAGCTACACAGTTCTCCTCAAAGACTTGTGACAATCTACTTTCAATCTGTATACAAGCAGTTTACATTGTCTTAATTTGGGTTTCCTCAAAATAGACCTTAAGGTACTAATAGTTCATTTGAGAGATTATCTAGGCAGCATGGTAAAAGAGTAGGGAAGAGAGACAGAGAAGCGTGGGAATCCAAGTATGTGTAAATGAGAAGGTTACCACTGTGAGTAACTGAGGTTCAGTCCATGTCTCTCAGTTGCATTCCCTGAGAGACAAGGAAGATGGTGTATTTATCCCCCAGTGTCCATCCCTTATTGGTTGAGTGTCACATCAAGGTTTTAACACTTGAAATAGCTTTTATGTGCATGAAGACAGTGTGCAAATGTATTTTATTCTTTTTTCAGTACAAATGCTGAAATAATCTACATGTTCTACTATATTCTTTAACCTAATGATAAATCTCACTTATATGTGCTATGTAATAAATAAAGTAAACTGATAAACAAAATTGAAACAGAGGCATGGGTACAGGGAGCAGTCTGACAGCTGTCTGAGGGGAGAGGGAAGGGGGAATAAGAAGAAAGAAGGTGAAGGGATTAGCTAAGGAACATCTATGCATGACTCACAGACATGGACAGTGGGGTGGTGATGGTCAGAGGGGTGTGGTGGGGGCTGGGTGGAGATGGGCAAAAAGGGGGAAAATGGAGACAATTGTAATGCATCAACAATAAGAAAAATACTTGTTTCTACCATTTGACCAGAAATATTGGAGTTCCAGATTGAGAGCTCAGATGATGGGTAGACTATGACCTTAGAATCCTGAGACAGCGATAGTGTAGAGCTCACCACTAGGTGGTTCAGAAGGAAGACAGAACAAGTGTCAGTAAGTGTCAGCAATGGAGGCATGGACGTTGGAAAAAGGAAGCAGGCAGGGCCTTCAGAGTCTAACAAGGACATATTGATACTTAAAGCAATGATGGCAGTGACAGTAACAACAATAGCTTGGTTCTATAGTTCTTTCAACATACCAGACTCTGTCCTCAGTGTGTCATATACCTTTTTCTTGTTTAATCCTGGAAGACAGGTATTTTGCAACCCATTCTACAGAGAAAGAAATCAGCTCAGAGAGGTGCGGTGGCTTTCCTGAGGACACATGGCTATTAAATTGAGAAGGCAGGATCCCAATTCAAGCCTATCTGTATCTAAGGCTATAGCTGTAAATAATACACCAGAAGAATTTCTCTGACCTTCATATCCTAGCCCTCTATTTCAGGTTTCAGTTGGTCTGACTCAATCCTCTCACTAGCCATTGCACTTGGTGAGAAAGGTATAAACAATAATTTAAAAGACCCCCTCTCCCAACTCCATTTCTTGTGGTCATTGGGGCAGGACCATGCATACTGGGTTTGTAGCTCTAGCTCCATCTCTCAGCATGCCAAGAAAGGCATTTCATTTACACATTTGTTATATGAGTGAATGGACATGCTCAGTTTTGCACTAGGCACCCTAGGGAATGACATGTCCTTCCATCTCTGTCTTTGTAAGTGAGTTGTGATGAATTCACGGGTCTCCATGTGCCGTGATTCTACTCTCCACTTCCCCCTATCCACTTAGGCCATTCAACTCCTCTCTTGGATTTAATAAAAACAACCTCTTTCCAGGCTGCCACCAAGGCCAAAGGACGGCAGGAGACCTTCAAAGTTTAAAGCAGGCCAACCCTTAACTAGTTGGCAACATCAATATCACTTTTTACCCATAATTAGCACTTCAAAGTAAATTCCACATCCTGAGCTGTCAGTATCCAGGAGCCTGGCAGAAGTTGATTTTGTGCAGCAGAGAAAACCACAGCATGGGGCACCTGGAGTTTCAGAAACTCAGCAACTTTGCTGAGGCCCCTTTCTGGCTCCTGTCTGGTTCCATTTTTCCCATTCTGTTTGTGGGGCTGATCTTCACATTCTGAGGCCTGGGTCAACAATGGATAGGGGAGAACATTACAAGTAATAAACTGAGGGCCAGCTTCGCCAGCAGATGTGTCATCTGTCTAAATTGGAAACTGGATACAAAATTTCCCATTTCTGACTTCTTCTAAAAAATGTAAGACTGCCTACCCCAAGCCCACCTTTTTTTTTTTCCTGTGGCAGCATCAGTATGAGCTGAGTAGTGAGCATCTGCCTCTTTTAGACAGGCATTGAGTCCCTGAGTTTGCCACAGTCCCCACCATTCCATACTGTATTGAACCTGGCTCTCTCATTTGTTCCGGGCCTTGCACCTCTGAAAATTTGAGTTTTTGTTCCGTGTTGTAGGGGCTAGATTAGAGAAGGCAGGGCTGGTTAGAAGAGGTGTTGAGGGAAGAGGCAGACCATTCAGATGTGAGACCAAAGAACTTGCCCCTCAAGAAAATGAAGGGAAATGGTGGGCAGAAAAAGGTCTTATGGGGTGTGAAGTGAAAGCCTGGTAGAGTGCATGGAATATATTCAAGTTGTCCTCTTGCCCTGGTCCACTCTAGCTTCCCTTTCTCTGCAGCTCAGGTCTCATAAAAATCTTTGAGGCAGGGGGTGATTTGTGTGGAATGGAAGAATGACAGCATAGACAACTTCCTCCTGTCTGGATCTGTCATGAACCTAACAGATCACCATGGAGAAGCTCTCCTGTGTCTTGGTTTTCCCTTTGGTAAAATGAAGCTATCACACTGGGTTACTGACCTTCAAACTTCCCTCCAATTTCTCGTCATTTGTCTCAAATTACCAGAAGGATCTCTGAAGAGGGACAGAGTAAACTTCCCCAGTGGATTTAGACCATTCTTCCAATAATCTCCACCATTGATCTCTAGTTGTTGATATAAATAAACATTTTAAGTCTTCAGTCAAGGGTTTTGCCCATTGTAAAGCTTCAAGTCCCCAGCCCATGCATAGTTCTGGCAAACTTGACCCCTACACCCCTTCCAGAGAGGAATTCTGGCATTAACACTAAGCCATGCTGAGAGCTTGGACCTCAGTCTGCTTTCAACAATTCTTACTTTTCACTCAATACACTATATCAAAATTGTTTTAAGCATTTTTAATGTGCCAGAAGATTATAAGACCCAAAGGCTGTGGTGTCTAAGGGGGTATAGAGACAATTCTGTTGTTGACCCCATTGTTCTCTGCCATGCCCACACACCTACTGCTCCCCACAGGCAGAGAAGATAGAGGTAATGATCATTTATTGACACTTAGTGTGTGCCAGGCATTTAACCTGATAATTCTCCTATTGACTTTTTACAACAAATCCACATAGATCCTATTTTCAGACCCATTTTGCAGGTGAGAAAGTAAGGCTCAGATAGACCAGCCAGTTAAAACACATCACATAAATCTGTCTATTCCTAAAGTCCTTGCTCTTGAGTACTAACCCCCACTGACTTCCATGTTAGTAAAAAATAAATAAATCAGGACTGTGAGAGTTCTGTCTTTCCCTCTGGTCCCACTGCACTTAGAAATAAGAACATTTATCAGATGGTTCAGTGACAGTTTCTAAGAGACCTTTAACACTCTAAGAGGAAAGATGAGCACTTACTCACCTCTGAATCAATAGAACCTAGTAAAATGTTGAGGATATAGTTAGATGAATTGAATAGAGTCAGTGGAATCAAATGGGAGGCAATGAAATGGAATGGAACTCTTGACAGGTAGGTTACAAACCAGAGAGGCCACATAAAATGCTATAATCCCTTGTATTTTGGACTTATATTAGCATGAATTCTTTTGAGTTGCAAGTGGTAGAGATTCAACCAAACTAGCTTCAGAAAAACTGGAACATCCTGGCTCATGAAATACAAAGTCTCAGAGTGAGTTTGGAATTCAGACATAGCTGGATTCAAGAATTCAAATTGAACTCTATCAGGAAACTGCCTCTTTATCTCCTCTGGCTCTTGTGATGTGATGGGAAACAGCCATTAGCAGCCGTGGACTCATATTATTCTGATAAGCTCTCTTGGCAAGAAAACCATCTTCCCCAAGAACTCTAGTAAAAAAATTCCAGGAGGGGCTCTGGTTCTTCTGCTTGGTTCATGAACCCACCATTAAATCAAATGCAATGACCAGGAGGAAGAGATATTCTGATTAACTACATGTGGGAGCATGTCCATAGTTTTGGCTAGCCAACATGAGGGTCAGTCCAACCACACCATGTGAAATGGACTCCCTTCAGGAAAGAGGGATTTGGACTCTAGGAGAAGTGGGTTGCGAACTTCCCAGTAGAAACACAATTCAAAACTACACTTTTCAAACCTTCTCTAGACAGATGTGGGTAAAGGTCCCCTTTTCCATAGTCACTTGAAGTGTAAACCTCACCTTTTCTAGAGGTCACTGAGTCTATCTATCTTTGGCCACTTTCCTCCATTTAGGAATTTCAATAACCTGTTAAATTGAATCTGAATAGAGACATGATTATGGAGCCCCTCTTTTCTGAAGTGGGTACCAAAAGAAAATGATTTATTTTCATTCATCTGGAGGACAAAACAGGAAACTACTACTTCTGATCCAATTCTTCAGAGGTGTGGCTCTTTCTGCCTTTCTGGAAGCTAGTGACTATGGTCAGGGAACTGACTTTGGATTTTTCCAGAATTTTTTACCTAAACCACAAACATCCACCCCAAGGACCTTCAAAATCAGAGAGGATTCCTGACACTCTCGGGCAGAGCTATGGCCAGCCAGTTGACACATGTTTTCATTCTCATCAGAGTCCTTATCACTTCCTGATTTTTCATGTTTTACTTGATTATTAAGTGTCTTCATTCTAGAATACCAGGTATTTGAGAGTGGGGGCCTCTTTAGTCATATTCTCTTCCATATCCCCAGTGCCTAGCACACACTCGGCATGTGACAGATGTTCCACAAATATTTGGTGAATGTACATACAGAAAGAGAGACAAACAGACACGCACATACAGGGGTGGATGACTGGCTGGCTGGCTGGATAGCTAGAGACAGGGAGGGACTCCATAGAACAAGTTATTTTTTTTCTTTTCCTTATTTTTTATATTTATACATTTTTTAAATTTTTATTTGTTTATTCAGTACAGTTTCTATCCTTTATTCCCATTCCAGCCCACCCACCCATCCCTCCCCTCCTTCCTCCCATTTCCAACCCCCTAGTTTTGTCCATGTGTCCTCTATATTTGTTCCTGTAAACCCTTCCCTTCTCCCCTGAAATTCCCCTGAAATTCCCTCATCTGTCACCTATGGTCACTGACAACTCGTCCTCTATTTCAGTGTCTTTTGTTATATTTTACTTGTTTCTTTGTTTTGTTGTTTAGGTTCCTGTTAAAGGCGAGATCATATGATATTTGTCTTTCACTGCCTGGCTTATTTCGCTTAGCATAATGCTTTCCAGCTCCATTCATGCTGTTGCAAAGGGTAGTAGTTCCTTCTTTCTTTTGGCTGTGTAGTATTCCATTGTGTAAATGTACCATAGATTTTTGATCCATTCACTTACTGATGGGCACCTAGGTTGTTTCCAGCACTTAGCTATTGTAAATTGTGCTGCTATGAACATTGGGGTGCATAGGTTCTTTTGGATTGGAGTTACAGGGTTCTCAGGATATGGTCCCAGCAGTGGAATTGCTGGGTCAAAGGACATGTCCATTTTTAGTTTTCTGAGAAAATTCTATACTGTTTTCCACAGTGGTCGTACCAGTCTGCAATCCCACCAACAGTGTGCTAGGGTCCCTTCTTCTCCACAACCTCTCCATCACTTGTTGTCTGTTGTTTTATTTATGATGGCCATTCTGACTGGTGTGAAGTGGTATCTCATTGTGGTTTTAATTTGCATCTCTCTGATAGCTAGTGATATTGAGCATCTTTTCATGTGTTTCTGGACCCTCTGTGTGTCCTCCTTGGACAAATGCCTATTCAAGTCCTTTGCCCATTTTTT
This sequence comes from Trachops cirrhosus, assembly GCA_028533065.1. Classification (NCBI taxonomy): domain Eukaryota; kingdom Metazoa; phylum Chordata; class Mammalia; order Chiroptera; family Phyllostomidae; genus Trachops; species Trachops cirrhosus. The sequence continues at coordinate 96,553,502 of CM052542.1, read as the reverse complement.
AATTGGGTTTCTTGTCTTCTTCAAGTGGAGT
>CM052542.1:96523346-96552971 GCA_028533065.1 Trachops cirrhosus | reverse complement strand
ATTCTAAATGAAAGCTTTGCTGGATAGAGCAATCTTGGGTGTAGGTCCTTGTCTTTCATGACTTGGAATACTTCTTTCCAGCCCCTTCTTGCCTGCAAGGTCTCTTTTGAGAAATCAGCTGACAGTCTGATGGCAACTCCTTTGTAGGTGGCTGTCCCCTTATCTCTTGCTGCTTCTAGGGTTCTCTCCTTCATTTTTACCTTGGCTAATGTAATGATGATGTGCCTTGGGGTGTTCCTCCTTGGGTCCAACTTCTTTGGGACTCTCTGAGCTTCCAGGACTTCCTGGAAGTCTCTTTCCTTTGCCAGATTGGGGAAGTTCTCCTTTATTATTTGTTCAAATAACTTTTCCACTTGTAGCTCTTCCTCTTCTCCTTCTGGTACCCCTATAATTCAGGTATTGGAAAGTTTAAAGATGTCCTAGAGGTTCCTAAGCCTCTCCTCATTTTTTTGAATTGTTATTTCTCCATTTTTTTCTGTTTGGTTGTTTCTTTCTTCCTTCTGGTCCACTCCATTGATCTAAGTCCCAGTTCCCTTCCCACCACTATTGGTTCCCTGTGCATTTTCCTTCATTGCACTTATTGTAGCCTTCATTTTTTCATCTAAATTATGACCAAATTCAACCAATTCTGTAAGCATCCTGATCACCAGTGCTTTGAACTGTGCGCACCTGATAGGTTGGCTATTTCTTGGTCGCTTAGTTGTATGTGCTGTGGAGCTTTGATCTGTTCTCCCATTCGGGACATTTTTTTTTTTTTTGGTCTTGTCATGCCTGTTATGTAATGAGGGGTGGAGTCTTAAGTGTTCACCATGGTGGGTCATCCCACATCCCTGGGTTGTGATGCTGTATGTGGGAGCGGGGTCTGAGGGAGAACAATGGTTCTTGCTTCTCTCTCTGTCAGCTTCCAGTCCCTGCCTTTGCTTCCCACCAGCAAACTGGGCCTTTCTGGTGCTAATTCCCATGTGGGTGGGCTTGTGTACATTCTAGGACCCTGTGGGTCTCTCCAGCAAACTCTTCTGTGAGACTGGTTGTCTCTCCATGAGCCTCAAGCCCCACGGGTGTTTTCAATCAGTACCCTGAGGCTCTATTTCCTGTTGCTGTGCCCCTGGATTACGTGCAGTGCCTTCCTTCACAATTGCCGCTTTGTTGGGTCTGCCAGTTGCCACCCTGTTCTGGGGTCTGCCAGCTGCCCGGTCCCACCTCTCTTTGTATTGTGACCCCTCTCTGCCTGGCTGCCCGACTCCGCCCCTCCTACTGGTCTGAAGGATGGTGTCTATTTTAACTCCTTGATTGTCCAACTTCCATACCGTTCAATTTTCTGTCAGTTCTGGTTGTTATTCTGTTTCTAAATTGTTGTTGTTCCTATCTTGGTTGAACGAGGAGGCACAGTGTGTCTACCTACACCTCCATCTTCCCCAGATACTTTTTGATTTCTTCCTTGATTTCATTCTTCTCCCATTCATTGTTTAATAGCATGCTATTAAGTTTCCATGTATTTGAATTTTTTGAGCTTTTTCCTTGACGTTGTTTTCTAGTTTCAAGTCATTGTGATCTGAGAGAATGCTTGATATTATTTCACTTTTCTAGAATTTGTTGAAGCTTATTTTTTGTCTTACCATGTGGTCTATCTTTGAAAATGATCTGTGTGCATTAGGAAAGAATGTGTGTTTTGATTCTTTGGGTTGAATGGTTCTATATATATCAGTTAAATCCATTTGATCCAGGACATTGTTCAATGCTGCAATATTTATCTTGATATTTTGTTTGGAAGATATATACATTTTTGACAGTGGGGTGCCAAAGTAAAAGTCTGTTGCTGTCTATATCTTTCTTGAAGTCTTCCCAAATTTTCCTCATGTATTTGGGTGCTCCTATGTTGGATGCATATATGTTTGTAATGTTTATGTCTTCTTGGTGGATTCTTCCCTTGAGTATTATGAAGTGACCTTTTGAGTCTCTCTTTATGGCCCTTTTTTTGAAGTCTATTTTGTCTGATATGAGTATTGCTACCCTGGCTTTTATTTTCTGGCCCGTTTGCTTGGGAAATTTGTTTCCAGCTCTTCACTTTCAGTCTGCATAGGTCTTTGGTTCTGAAGTGGGTCTCTTGTAGGCAGCACATGTGTGGGTCATTCTTTCTTATCCATTCAGCTACACTATGTCTTTTGATTGGAGCATTTAATCCATTTACATTTAAGGTTAATATTGATAGGTACTTATTCATAGTCATTTTACTCTCTTTGTACCTTTGTTGCTTTCTCTTTCACTGTATTTCTTCCTCTTCTTAAAACAGTCTCTTTAGCACATCTTGCAGTGTTCGTTTGGTGGAGGTGTATTCTTTTAGCCTTCTTTTGTCTGGGAAGCTCTTTATTTGGCCTTCCATTTTGATTGAGAGCCTTGCTGGGTAGAGTAATCTTGATTGCAGGCCTTTGTTTTTCATTACATGGATTATTTCTTGCCATTCCCTTCTGGTTTGTAATGTTTCTGTTGAGAAATCAGCTGCTAGCCTTATCAGGGCTCCCTTGTATGTAACTTACTGTTTTTCCCTTGCTGTCTTTAAGATTCTCTCTTTGTCTTGGAACTGTGCAGTTTTAACTTTGATGTGTCTTGCAGTGGGTATCTTTGGGTTCCTCTTGATTGGGACTCTCTGTGTTTCCTAGATTTGTGTGACTTTTTCCCTCATTGAATTAGGGAAGTTTTCCATCATTACTTTTTTAAACAGGTTTTCTATTTCTTGCTCTTTTTCTCCTCCTGCTGGTATCCCTGTTATATGAATATTATTCCATTTCATGTTGTTCTGCAGTTCACTTGACACCTCTTCATTCTTTCTGAGTCTCTTTTCCTTTTCTTGATTTTTCTGGGTGTTTTTTTCTGCCTTGTCCTCCAGCTCGCTGATTTGATCCTCTGCTTTGTTGAGCCTGCTTTTGTTTCCTTCTATTGTATTCTTCAATTCAGAAATTGTATCCTTCATTTCCTTTTGGCCCTTGTTGATAGTTTCTATTCCATTTTTCATGTTGTTAGAGTTTGCAGTGAGTTCATCGTAGTTTCCCTGAATTTTTTGGTAATTCTCTGTGAGCTCATTTAGCTTCCTTATAACCATTGTTTTGAACTCAGTGTCTGATAGTTGACTTGCCTCTATCTCATTTAGCTTTCTTTCTAAGGATTCCTCCTTTCCTTTTGATTGGGGGTTTCTTCTTTGTTTTCCTATTATTTGTTGGATTCTTACTGTTTGCTTCTGCTTCTTAAATTGATCTGTTTTGAGTTTCTGGCTTTGTGGTGTGAACTTCTATGGTGGGAGGCCTGTGAGATTCAAAGGTGCAGTCTCCTTGATCACCTTAACTTGATGTTATTGGAATGTCCTTTATGCCTTTTATGCTGGTTTTCTGGATACAATTGGGTTTTGATTGTTGTTGGGCTATTTACTTATGGGTCCTTCCCTGCCGCTGGTCGACTGAGGGTCACTCTGCCCACCTAGTGTTGTGTACTGTTGTGCAGGTGCTGCCTGAACAATACCACAGAGCCCAAGCAAAAAACCCACACCTGCATATATAACTCTTCACCACAATTCTACTATCTATAGCAAATGAAGCAGTATTAATAAGGGTATAATGAGATTAAGACTATTATAGGAAAGGAGAGTGGATATGAGATGACCTACTGAAAGAGAAATGATTTTGAGACGGTAGAGGGAGGAGAACTAATAAGAGTTGGGAGTTGGAGCAGTGGAAAGAGAGAAGGTAAAGTTTACCTCATGAATAAGAAAAGGGAATAAAGAGTGTGGGATGAGTGTGAGAAGGAAAACATATAAATTTTAAACAGAAATTAAAATAATATAAAATAAGGTAAAGTGAGAGAAAGAAAGGAAAAGGAAGGGAAAATATTAAATAATTAATGAAAATATAGGAGGCAAGTTGGAGAGAAAGATCCACTGGAGTACTATCAACAACAAGTGAACTAAAATTAATATAGGTGGTATGAGAGTAAGAGAGAAAAAGCAACAAAGAAAAGTAAGAGATGTTTAGAAGAATGGGAAGTGATTTTGTAATGATATAGGGAGATGGAATACTAAGAGTGAGGAACAAAAACCAGACTAAGTGAAGGAAAAATTTGGGAAGTAAAGGAAAAGAAAAAAGGAGAATAAAGAAATATAAAAGGTCAGGGTGAAAGAGAAATAGAAGGAAGACAAGAAAGAAAAAAAAGAGGCCAAGAAGGCAAAATTAAAAAATGAGGTGAAAAGAAGGGTAGGAGATGGGTCCAGTAAAATTAAATATTTGAAATACAGAATTAGTGAAACTCCAGAGATAACCTTAAAAAAACAATGCAAGAACAACTACTCTACCCACAACCAGCTAGCAAAGTTTGCTAAACGTGTAGAAAGAATGAGGGTATTTTAAGAGCTGGGCACAAGGATGTGAAATGACCCTTGAAAAGAGAATTCATTTTGAGTGTCTGGATGGGGAAGAAATAGTAAGAGTGTGGAATGGAAACAAGTTGTAGCTAGAGAGAAAACCAAATTTGAAATGAAAATATTGCAAGTAAAGAGGAAGGTAAAATGCGCTAAGTGAAGGGAGGGGCAAAATGTGTGAACTGAAATACACTATAGTATAAAATCTAGTGACTTATATACAAAGTCTCTGGACAAGAAATGAATGTTATAACACTATTCAGGATACAAATATTGCAAATCATGAAGAAGACCACAGTGGCTTTTGTCTCAGTAGCCTCTTGTATTTACCACTGTTTTTTTCTTTCTGGATCTGGTAATGTCAGAAGTTGACCCTGTCTGACTTTAGGCAGCCAGATCCATACTTGCAGTGATCTGCTGTCACTGGGTGTCTACTTCAATTGTTAATCTGGTCATTCTGAATTCAGCAGTCAGGTTTAAACACTGTTGGGTAGGGCTGAATCCCTCTGGGGTGGTGGTATTTTTTCCCTCAGGCTGCTGCTGTTCAGAGGGGAGTAGTCTGCCTGAGCAGGATGGTTGCTGCATATGCAGGTTGGCTCAGCACAGGATCCCAGATTCTGGTGACCACTTTCTCAGTTCTCTCCCCAAAGCCTCCATCCCTAGTCTTTCCTCAACTCTCTCTAGTCCACTCTTCCCGACCCTTGCCAGTGATCTACTGTCTCTGGCTATCTCCTTCGCTTGTTCATCTGGTCACTAGGACTCAGCAGTCAAGAGTAAGTACCAAAGGGCCAGGGCAGACACCCTCCTGGGGTCAGGGCTACTGTTTCCCCTCAGGCTACTGCCACTCAGATGGGAGTGGTCTGCCTGAGCACAAAGGCTGCTGCCCTCTGAGGGATGACTCAGCACCAGGAACTCTCTCAGTTTTCTCCCCAAGGCTTCCATCCCTAGTTTCTACTCAGGCATCTCCAGCCCACTCTGCCCCAACCTTTGCTGGAGCCCAGGGTAAGTGGTTGCAAATGAAAATTTGTTTGTTGGCCCTTTAAACAGCCCTTGCATCTCCAACCATCTGCCTCTGACAGAGAAAAAAACTTCAATTTTTAGCTGCTGGTTGTTATCTGTGTACTTTTTGGGCTCTGGTGTTCCAGGCTGGGAGTCCTAGCTTAGGGTTTATACCCCAATCTTCTTTGGGGAATCCAACCAGCCTCTTAATTATCCCACCAGCACTGCTGCCTGTGGGTGCCCAGCTAGCCCTCCCAAGTCTCTACTGCACTCCTTATGGGACAGGTTGTGCCAAAGCTGGTTCTGTATGTCCGAAGTTATATACTTCTCTCTGGCTGTTGTTCAGTTTTTTGTTCTGGGTGGCTTCTCCACAATTGAGTTGTAGTTCCAGATTGGTCTGGGGAGTAGGTCAGAGTGACTTCCATTCAGTCCTCTGCCATCTTCCTTGTGTTCTTTTTTTTTAAATTGGTTGTTTTCCTTCTTTTGGTTATGCAAAGAAGTGAAAAGTTTCTGCCTATGCCTCCATCTTGGCCCCCCTCCTATCCATTGTTGACAGAGGTGTGTTAAAATCCCTATAATGACTATATTGTTGTCAATCTCTTTCTTAACATCCTCCAAAATTTTCCTTATATATTTAGTTGCTCTTATATTGGTTGCATATATGTTTTCAAAAGTTATATCCTCTTGTTGGACTGCTTTCTTAAGTATTATGTAATTACCTTCTTTGTCTCTTGTTATGGCATTTGTTTTGAAGTGTATTTTTTCTGTTATACATATTTTTTTATTATTTTTTTATTTTAGATTATTCAGTACAGTTTCAATCTTTTATTCCCATTCCAGCCCACCCACCCATCCCTCCCCACCTCCCTTCCATTTCCAAGCCCCGTAGTTTTGTCCATGTGTCCTCTATATTTGTTCCTGTCTGTTATAAATATTGCTATACCTGCTTTTTTCATGTCCATTTGCTTGGGATATTTTTTCCATCCCTTCATTTTCAGGCTGTGACCTTTTGTTCTGAGTTGGGTCTCTTATAGACAGCATATATGTGGGTCATGTTTTCTTGTCCATTCAGCTACCCTATGTCTTTTTATTTGAACATTTAATCCATTTACATTTAAGGTGATTATTGATTGATGCAGACACTGGCACGCAGTGTCTGAGTCATTATTGATGAAATGAGACTTTCACATGGACTACTGAGTCCGGTGGAGGAAAAGGGACAGCATGGCTTTTCTCTCAAGGGGAGCAAAAGCCACCGCAGCTGCCATGACAGGCCTTTTTTGGGTTTCTCTGCCAATTACATGATGGTCCTCATTTACTATGCACAGGTTCATGTTAGGTGATTACCTTTTACAGAAAACAAAGGAGCCAATGCCATTAATTATATCACAGAAGAAGGATATCTGCAAATGAAAAGGCAAAAGTGGTTGAACCAGTAACACTCATCCTTGGCAGGGTTAGCATGGATTTTAGGAAGTTACTTTGCAGTAACTGTCCTCAATTCAGGGTGAGGGAGTTTTAGATTCCCCATGGGAGAACCTATCCATGGGTGTGGGTCCTGTGCATCTCCCAGTGGGAGCTGGGCCCACACCATGCAGAAAGGTCTCCTACAATTGATAGGTATTTATTCATGGCCATTCCCCCATACCCCCACTATACTTGTGTTCCTCTCTCTATTTCTTCATCACTTTAAAGCAGTCTCTTTAGCATCTCTTGCAATGTTGGTTTGGTGGAGAAGTAGTCTTTTTGCCTTTTTTTTTTTTGTCTGAGAAGCTCCTCACTTCACCTTTTGTTTTAAGTGAGAGTCTTACAGGTAGAGTCATTTTGGTTGCCAGCCTTTGCTTTTCATTAGTTGGAATATTTTGTGCCATTCTCTTCTGACTTGTAGTATTTCTGTTGAGAATTCAACGGGTAGCCTTATCAATGCTTCCTTTATGCTATTAGCTCTATTGCCTTTTAAGATTTTCTCTTTGCCTTTACATTTTGCCATTTTAATTATGATGTGTCTTGGAGTGGGCTTCTTTGGGTTCATCTTTACTTCCTGTACTTGTGTGACTTCCTCTCACCAAGTTAGGGAAGTATTGTGCAATTATTTTTTTAAAACAGGTTTTCTATGTCTTGCTCCTTTTCATCTCCTTCTGGTATCTCTACAATGGAATATTGTTATATTTCAGGTCATTCTGCAACTTTCTTATCTTTGTTCATTTTGATCCTTTTCACTTGTTTTGTTGCTCTGGCTGGGGTTTTATTCTACCTTGTCTTTCAAATCACTGATTTGATCCTCTGCTTTATCTAGCCTGCTTTAATTCCTTCTACTATATTTTTCATTTTAGATATTGTAGTCTTCATTTCCTCCTCATTCTTATTCATAATTTCTATGTCTTTTTCACACTAATGTAGTTCCCACTAAGTTCACTGTAGCTCCCCTAAAGCTCCTTGTTGTTGTCAATGAGTTCTTTGAGTATCCTTATAACCATTGCTTTGAACTTTATGTCTAATAAATTGCTTGCCTCAATTTCATTTAGCACTTTTTCTGGGGATTCCTCCATTCCTTTCTATTGGGGTTGTTCCTTTGTCTCCCATTTAGCTGACTCCTTTTATTTATGCTTATTAGATTGATCTGCTTTGGTTCTCTGTCTTCATGTGGTGGCCTTCTGAGGTAGAAGACCTGTGGAACTCAGTGGTGCAGTCTCCTTGATTTTCTGAGTGGATACTCTAGGGTTGCCTTTTATGCAGTTTATGTGGGCTCTTTTTTGTGACTGGGTTTTTGTTGTTGTTGGCTCATTCATTGGTGGGTTCTCCTCTCTGTCTGGCTGATTGAGAGTCATAACTCCCACCATGTCTTGTATGACGTTGCACAGGTGCTGCCAAAACAACACAAAACAACCCAGCAAGCAAAACACACACCAGCAAAAATCTCCCCCAACCACAACCACAATATGAACAACAAATGAGCAAAGATTACTAAATGTAGAAAGAGAGTAAGAATACTATAAGAAAGAAAGAACATGAGATGACCAACAAAAAAATGATTCTGAGAGGGTAAAGGGAGAAGAAATAATAAGAATAGGGAATAGAAACAAGGTAGAGAAAGGGAGAAAATAAAATTTACAACATAAGTAAAAAAGGGAGGGAATAAGGAAAAATAGAGTAAGAAAAGGGAAGAGTATAATATTAGGTTTGAAAGAAAACTTTTAAAAATAATGAAAAAAATAGGAACAGAGCTGAAGAAAAACAACCACCACAACAATATCCACAGCAAATAAACAAAGTTTAACATAGGTGGAAAGAGAATAAGAATAGTATAAGAAAGAAAATAGATTATGATATGTTTAAAGGAACAAAAAATGATTTTGAGAGGATAAAGGGAGGAGAAATAATAAGAATAAAATTTAGAAACCAGGCTAAGAAAGGGAAAAAATAAAAATTTTAAATGAAAATAAGAAAGGGCAGAAAGAAGGTGAGATGGAACAAAAGAAGGGAAGAATAAAATATGAAATTTCAAATAAGACCAAAATAAAAAATAGTGAAATAATAGGAACAAAATCAAAGAAGGAGAAAAATGTTAATAACTTATACAGGAGAAAAAATAATGAAAAAGAATAAGGTGGAATTCATTTCAGCAGAGTTTAGTGTTTGCCTACCGTCTTTTCCTTCTGGATCCATCTCTGATAATGTCAGATGGTGTCCCAGTCTAGCTTTAGTCAGCCTGTTTGAAGTTACAAGTGATACACATTCAGTGGCTGTATGTGTATCTTTCAAGCTTTGCTGATCCTTGCTGTTCTGCCCTGCTGGCTTTTTATCAGCACAAGGCCAAAGGGTGGTTCATCTAACATCTGGCAGTACCGCATGTGTCACCTCCATCCGCCTCTAGAGGGGACTTCTGGTGTGATTGGAAGGATGTGATTTCTGAATTTCCATTTGTAGGTGCTGTTCAGTCTTCAGGAAGGATGGTGGGAGTGTCCTCCCACCCCTGCACCACACATCTTGGTTTGTCCCAGATTATTTCCAATAATGTATAGTTTCTGATGAATTAGCTATCCATTTTATGTGAGGGGCCAATCTGTGTAAAAGCATCTGCTCTTTCCTAGTTGACCCTGATGGTAGCTCTGAATATCCCTTGCAGTACCAATTTCTATTCTCTATGCTCTGTTGGTTTCAGAATAGAGCCCAAGGAACCTGAATAGCTAGTTGTGTCTGATAAAAGTTCACAAAGGACTCTTTTGGAGATTTCTTTTCCCTGAGGGTATGTGGCAGGCAGGGTGTTCTTGAGCCTGGCCTTACTATTTTGTAGTTTGCATGCCTTCTTCTCAGAGGTTTGCACTCTGTGGTGTGAGGGGTTTCCCCTGGCTGCAAAGAATCTCAGGTGTGCAGATCTTGCCCATGGAGCTCCCAGCCCACTGCTCTCACAGGAGACTCAGACCCAAACTCTCTGTAGCCCCCTGGTCACCAGCTGCACTGGGTGGGGCCCTGCAATCTTTTCACCAAGCAACTTTTTAATCCTCCTGCTCAATTGGATTCAGTGGGAATGAACTGTGCTTTCAATCTGGTTTCTTTGCTGGCAGGGCAGCTGCACATGTGCATGGGGTACCTGCACACTCACACTTCAGCTCCCCTTTTAAAAAGTCTCTGTGGCACCCACACTGCAGTGCCGAGTTGCTAACTGGTTCTCTCCACACTCCACCTCTCCCAAAAGCAAAATGTCTTGCTTAGGGGTGGCTGCAGTCTGCCAGGGCCTCTAACAGTTAGGAGATAGAATTTCTCTCTGGAATTCTCCCAACTGGCACTGTACCTAAGGACATGCTGTTTGCTGTGTGTATGCACCCTGAGTCTCCCAAACTCCATATATCCTCCCAAGTTTCTCCCAATTAGGGTTGGGGTTCCTTGTGTGGGACCAGTCCTCATCCTCCTGGAGGGGATCGAGCAACTAAGCTGCATTTTTTGTCTGGTCTCTTCTCTGTTGCTGGTGCCTCACATGGGGTATTTCCTCTTCAACTTGTAAAGTCTCTTACCAAACAGTGCAAAACACACTTTGTACTCCTTGGCTTTAACAATTCATATCAGCTGAGATTCCACGAATTGTTCAAGTCATTTGTTGGAAGATCAGCTGAAAATGTATGCTGGGGACACAAGCATGTGGGGCTCAGCTTCCACCTATTTGGCTGCTATTTTTCAGTACTTCAAAGTATATAATTATCTTAAGGTGCTCAACCTGGCCCCTCAGGTGGAATGTGTTCTAATCACCAGTGCCAGGTAACCTGCAAATGCATTGTAAGCCATGTTAATCATTGCATGCTCTGACCCTGAGCTAGGTTTTGTCGTGAGCCCCTGAGTCTTCATTCCTAAATCAGGACTTAAATCACGGATCAGCCACAGGTCAGGTCTATGGCATCTCCTGAATTGTGTTTTATTCTCAGTGCTGTTCCTCAATTTTTAGTTGTCACTAAAACCTCTAAACACAAAAGGCTTAAAAATTCCAGCATACCAGCCAATTACTAAATTTAAGAATTTAGAAGACATTGTTGTTCCTACTACGGAAATTAAGATAATTTATCATTAATTGTTTTGATATTTTTTATTAAACTAAATTCCTCTCTATTAGGTGAAGTCATTTGAAATTGCCTTTTTTCCCTATAAGTCAAAATTGGTTAAATATTGGCAATTTCATTTGTTTGAACCTGTAGTTTTTTTCTTTATTAGATTCTATTTGCTCAAGGCTTAAACTACTTAAAGGCCTCTCCTGTTTTGTTTTGCTTTCAGTTTCATGCCTCCCATCTTTCTTGTGATGAAGGTCTGTAAATTGTTATCTTCACCAGCTAGAAGAATAAAAGATTTCATGTGCTTGTGCCAAGATTAATTTTCAATGTGGGAATAAATTTCCTAATTGAAAACTAAAAATGGATCTGCCTTTTGACCCAGCGATTCCACTGCTGGGACTATATCCTAAGAACCCTGAAACACCAATCCAAAAGAACCTATGCACCCCAATGTTCATAGCAGCACAATTTACGATAGCTAAGTGCTGGAAACAACCTACGTGCCCATCAGTAAATGAATGGATCAAAAAACTATGATACATTTACACAATGGAATTCTATGCAGCAGAAAGAAAGAAGGAGCTGCTACCTTTTGCAACAGCATGGATGGAGCTGGAAAGCAGCATGCTGAGTGAAATAAGCCAGGCAGTGAAAGACAAATGCCATATGATCTCACCTTTAACAAGAACCTAAACAACAAAACAAACAAATAAGCAAAATATAGCCAAAGACACTGAAATAGAGAACAGGCTGACAGTGACCAGAGGGAAGAGGGGAGGGGATTTCAGGGGAATTTCAGGGGAGAAGGGAAGGGTTTACAGGAACAAATATAAAGGACACATGGACGAAACTAGGGGGATGGAAATGGGAGGGAGGTTGGGAGGAATGGGTGGGTGGGCTGGGATGGGAGTAAAGGACAGAAAACTGTACTTGAAAAAGTATTAAAATAAAATTAAAAAAATTTCCTAGTTGTGTTATTGGTTTAAAAAGTTCTGTGTGCATTATAGTATATTGACTGTGAAATATTACAGTATTAAGTAATGTAGTATGCATTATGGTATAAATTTGATTATAATGTACATGATAATTTTAGCTATGTCATAATGATCTTTAATTGCAAGTACCCTGTGGTCAGGAATTTATGTAATGATAAAGGTTATAGTTTAGAAAATGGTCATTTTAACTACATTGTAATTTCCTCCTTTGAGTTTGCAATTTGTTGATTAGTACCTATAGTCACTTGATTTGAAGAATAGCTATATTATGTGGATTAACTAATATCTTTCCAGTTGTGCCATCAATATTATTTAGCTGAATATTTCCTGAAAATGCTATATTTAGTAGTAATAACCTAGAGAAATCCTCTACAATTTTCTAAAAATTTACCTTATTAGGTTTTTGTGAGTTTACTGTTTCTCAGATGACTTAACATACGCAAGTCAGTAGTAAGACATGAACCCTGGTTTTTCAATAGTTTTTAAAGTGACACTATTCTAATTTTGTATACCCCACTTTTAAAAAAGATTTTATTTATTTGTTTTTAGACAGAGGTGATGGGAGGGAGAAAGAGAGGGAGAGAAACATCAGTGTGTGGTTGCCTCTTACGTGCTCCTGACTGGGGACAGTGCACAACCCAGGCTTGTGCCCTGACTGGGAATCAAAATGCCAACCCTTTGGTTCACAGGCTGGCACAGTCCACTGAGCCACACCAGCCTGGGCATGTATACCCCACTTTTACTGAGCTATTTATGTAAGTAGTGTTATCTATGCCACTTTTTAAAACCTTTTCAATGTCAAATATTCTCTTTCATTTAACAGAAAGTTAACTTTCTCTCTCTTTTTTAAATGAAAAGTCTCTTTCATTTAAAAGAAAGTTAAAGTTATAGCTCCAGTTCTTAACCAACAGCACATTATCCTTTATTTCTCTGTTTAATATTAAAATTATTGATCATAATTCATTTTTCTTTAAATGAAAATAGTGTATCTGACCTATTATTATATTTATATTTTTTATTAGGTAGACCCCATAGAAGAATAGGAAAATGTGGTGACTCTACAGTTATTTAAAGTAGAATTTCAGTTCATAGGAGCAAATTTTCCAAAAATAATAGATTGTGTGGGCAGTGATGGCAAGGAAAAGACATTGCTTGTCAAGGAGAGACTTTTTCCTATGGTGTGGTTCTTAGAGAGTTAATGAAAAAAGTAAAAATAAAAACTGTAGTTATTTTCTTTCTGTTTTATCTGTGCCTTTATTTTTATTCTGAAAAATTACAAGTAAGAAAAACTTAAGGAATAGAAATATGTTATATTTTAGAAGCAGAATGCTTTCCTCAATTTTTTGTCTCTGAAAGATCATCAATATTATAACAATTGATTGAAGTAAAAGAATACTTTTAACATGTACTGACATGATGAGGTTAACAATCAGCTTGCTTCTTATAGAAAACATATTTTGGGGGTTGCTTATTTTCTTGAATAGTTCATGAGGACAGCATTCCTTCTTTACTCTGCTCAAAAGCTCTTTGGGCCTTGCTGATGAGCTGTGGGGAGATAAGTGTTGCTCCACCCAGGTATTTTGTAACCTGTCCTCAGGTGGAGGAGTTCCAGTCAGTCTAATTACAAAAGCAGCTAGGAGGAACTTTCTTTTTCTAAATTACTCAAACTACACAGTGTTATAGCTTTAAATGAAAGAGTAACTATAGGTATTAACTATTTAAGAGACTTTTAAGAAGAGCACTGATGCTCAGATTGATTTTTGAGTGTCCCTTTACTGTCCTCAGATGACTCTTGGCATGATTTTATAATAATAAAATGAACTGTCCTTGGTTATTCCTGTTGTGAAGTTCTTGAAGGGCCAGGATGACCTGAGATCAGATGCAGTCATGCAGCAGGAATTCCAGATGTGTAACACATCATTGCAGAGTAACCCTGAAACCAGTAAGAGGAAATTGACTATCTGCACCTGCAAGTTCACTAGTGAGGCAGGAGATAGTCAGGAAGGAAAAAACTCCAGAGGTGCTCCAGGGCTAACATAAAGACATCCATACAGGACAGAGACCCTGTTCTAAGACCTGTTGTTCCTGCTTTCTGGAAAAGTGCTGAATCATGGTGAATCATGAATGTACCTACGCAGAAGATGCTACAGGACCCTTGCTTCTTTATAATAGCATTACAATAAATTAACATTGTACGACCCCCTTCTCCAGTGGCCAATCAAAGAAAATCGTTGGAGACCACATGCGCAGTAGCTTTAAGGTAATACAACTACTTGTATATGCACAATAAAATCCCACCAAACTAGCCAGGAAAGATATGTCCTATAAGAAAAGAATCCCTTCAGCCCTTGAGATCAAACTCTGCTCAGAACTGGCCCATTCCCATGTTCTGTGGAGTGTACTATTGCTTAATAAATCTGCTCTCTCCCTTTCTGCTATAAACTCTCTGTGTGTTTTGTTCAATTCTTTGTCTGTCATTACCAAGAACCTGGTTACCTGTGCCCACCTGTGACAATATACTTCTGCTTCTTCACCAAGAGCATATAAATGATGCCATTATTCAGACCAAGAGTCAGTTAAGTGTTTTCAGTGAAATACAAGATAGTAAACTTTTGAGACTTTATAGGTCACAAAAGGTCTAAGTCACATATTCCCTATATTTTCTTTACAAACCTTTTAACCTGAAATGCCATTCTTAGTTTACAGGCTGTACAAAATACTCTCATGCTGGGTTTGGTCCAAAGGCTGTAGATTGCCAACCTCTGATTTAGCCACATTGTCTTTCTTTTATTTTTCTTCTTTTTTTTTTAAAGAACTCATTAATGTTAATTGCAGTGAGATGTCTCTTGTAATCAACTAAAGTATTTTTATCTTAGACTATCTGGCTTATTTCTCATGTAAAAATACTGTTAAGAAGAAAAGTAAGTGGTAATTAGAAGAAAATACTGATTCAATGAAGACTATAGCAAATAAAATAGGCTTTAAAATTTTTTCATTTGTTAGTTTTTGACTAGCTAATACATTTGCATGGTTCAAAAATTCAACAGCAGAAAAAGGTATAAAAAGAGAAGCCGTTTCTCAACTTTAATCCTATGAACTTCAATCCATCCCATCTTACAACTATAAGTAGCATCTTCATTTGTTTCCATCATAATGCAAATAGAATATATATTACTATATTTCCATAATTTTCCCTTTTTGTAGAGAAAAGACAACATACATATCTTTTTAAACATTTTAGCATTATATTATGCAGATCTTTCTCAATTTCAAGAGCTGCATTTTAAAAAAGTAATTATTTTATTGTTGTTCAGTTACAGTTGTTTGCATTTTCCTCCAACCAATCCCCCTCCAACCCTAGCCAAACTCACCTCCTTCCCTTGCTTCCACCCTCCACCTTGGTTTTGTCCAGGTGTCCTTTATAGTACTTCCTAAAAACCCTTCCCTCCATTGTCCCCTCCCCTTACCCCTCTGACTATTGTTAGATTGTTCTTAATTTCAATGTCTCTGGTTATATTTTGTTTGCTTTTTCCTTTGGTTGATTATGTTCCAGGTAAGGTGATATCATATGGTATTTGTCCCTCACCACCTGGCTTATTTCACTTAGCATAAGCTCTCCAGTTTTTTCCATGCTGTCACAAAGGGTAGGAGCTCCTTTTTCCTTTCTGCTGCATAGAATTCCATTGCGTAAATGTACCATAGTTTTTTGATTCACTTATATACTACTGGGCACTTAGATTGCTTCCAGCACTTAGCTATTATAAATTGTGCTGCTATGAACACTGGGATGCATAGGTTCTTTGGACTGGTGTTTCAGGGTTCTTGGGATATGATCCCAGCAGTGGAATTGCTGGGTCAAAAGGCAGATCCAGTTTTAGTTTTCTGAGGAAATTCCATACTGTTTTCCACAGTGGTTGTACCAGTCTGCATTCCCACTAATAGTGCACTAGAGTTGCTTTTTCTCCACATCCTCTCCAACACATGTTTGTTGATTTGTTTATAATGGCCATTCTGACCTGTGTGAGGTGGTATCTCATTGTGGATTTAATTTGCATCTCTCTGATAGCTAGCGATATTGAGCATCTTTTCATGTGTCTCTGGCTCCTCTGTGTGTCCTCCTTGGGGAAGTGTCTGTTCAGGTCCTTTGCCCATTTTTTAATTGGGTTGCTTGTCTTCTTAGAGTGGCATCATGTAAGTTCTTTATATATTTTGGAGATTAAACCCTTGTCTGAGGTATCATTGGCAAATATGTTTTCCCATATAGTTGTTTCTCTTTTCTTTGGCCATGCATCAATTTTTTACTTTGATGAGATCCCGTTTGTTTATTCTTTCCTTTATGTCCCTTGCTCTAGGGCATGTATCAGTGAAGATGTTGCTGCATAGAACGTCTGAGATTTTCCTGCTGATTTTTTCCTCTAGGACTTTTATGGTATCATGACTTATATTCAAGTCTTTTATCCACCTTGAATTTATTTTTGTGTGTGGTGTAAGTTGGTGATCGAGTTTCATTTTTTTGCATCTATCTGTCCAGATTTCCTAACACCATTTGTTGAAGAGGCTATTTTTACTCCATTTTGTGCTTCTGTGCCCTTTGTCAAATATTAATTGACTAGAGAGACTTGTGTTTATTTCTGGGCTCTCTGTTCTGTTCCATTGATCTATGTGTCTGTTCTTTAGCCAGTGCCAGGTTGTTTTGATGACAGTGCCCTTGTAATACAGTTTTATGTCAGTCATTGAGATCCCTCCTGCTTTGTTCATCTTTCTCAAAGTTGCTGAAGCTATTCAGGGTTGTTTATCGTTCCATATAAATTTTTGAAATGTTTGCTCTATATCTGTGAAATATGACATTGTACTTTAATAGGGATTGCATTGAATCTATAAATTGCTTTTGGTAGTATGGATACTTAGATGATGTTAATTCTTCTAATCCATGGGCATGGTACATGCTTCTATTTGTTTGTGTCCTACTTAATTTCTTTCTTCAGTTTTGTGTAGTTTTCTGAGTACGGATCTTTTATATCCTTGGTTAGGTTTGTTCCTAAGTATTTTATTTTTCTTGTTGCTATATCAAATGGGACTTCCCCCTGATTTCTGTTTCTGATATTTCATTGTTGGTGTACAAAAATGCCTTTGATTTCTGAATAATGACTTTGTATCCTGCTGTTTTGCAAAATTCACTTATTGTGTTGAGTATCTTTAAGGTGCAGTCTATAGGATTTGCTATGTATACTATCATGTCATTTGCAAACAATGACTGTTTTACTTCCTCCTTTCAAATTTGGATACCTTTCTTTTTCTTGTTAGATTGCTGTGGCTAGGACTACCAATACTTTTGAATAGAAGTGGTGAAAGCGACATCCTTTACTTGTTCCTGACCTTAGTGAGAAAGCTCTAAGTTTTGCCCATTGAGTATGATGTTGACTATCAGTCTCTCATATATTGCCTTTATTATGTTGAGGAATGCTCCCTCTATTCCCTCATTGCTGAGAGTTTTTATCATAAATGGGTACTGTACCTTATCAAATGCTTTTTTCCACATCTATTGCTATGATCATGTGATTTTTGTCTTTTGTTTTGTCTATGTGATGTATTACATTTATTGATTTGGGAATATTGTACCATCCTTGCATCCCTGGGATGAATACCACTTGATCATGGTGCATGATCTTTTTAACATATCATTGGAAGCAGTTTGTCAATATTTTGTTGAGGATTTTAGCATCTATTTCATCAGCCATGGTGGCCTCAAGTGTTCTTTCCTTGTTTTGTCTTTATTGGTTTTGTGACTTGGAAGATGCTGGTTTCATAAAAAGAGTTTGGGAGAGTTCCATCTTGTTGGATTTTTTGGAATAGTCTGTGAAGGATAGGGGTTAGCTCTTTCTTAAATGCTTTGTAGAATTCTCCTGTGAAAACATCTGGTTCAGGGCTTTTGTGTGTTGGAATTTTTTGATTACTGTTTCAATTTTATCAGCTATTATTGATCTGTTCAGTCTTTCTGCTTCTTCTTCATGGAGTTTTGGAAGATTGTAATTTTTTAGAAATTTGTCCATTTCACCAAGGTTTTCAAATATCTTGGCATACAGTTCTTCACAGTAATTTCTTACAATCCTTTGTATTTCTGTGGTATCTGTTGTAATTTCTCCTCTTTCATTTCTGATTGTGTTTATTTAGGTCCTCTCTCTTTTTTTCTTGATGAGTCTGCTTAAAGGCTTGTCGATTTTGTTTATCTTTCAAGGAACCAGCTCCTGGATTCGTTGATCCTTAGAATTGTGCTTTTAGTTTCTATGTCATTTAATTCTGCTCCGATCTTGGTTATTTCCTTCCTTCTACTTGCTCTGGGCTGTCTTTGTTGTTGTTCTTCAAGTTCTTGTAGGCATAGGGTTAGATTGTTTATTTGAAATGTTTCTATCTTCTTCAGGTAGGTCCGTATTGCTATGAACTTCCCTCTCAGGACTGCCTTTGCTGTGTCTCGTAAATTTTGGGTTGTTGTGAGTTCATTTTCGTTTGTTTCCAGAAACTTTTTGATTTCTTCCTTAATTTCATTCTAAACCCAAAATTGTTTAATGGCATGCTATTCAATCTCCATGAGTTTCAGTGATTTGGGTTTTTTTCATTGGGATTTATTTGTAGTTTCAGTCCTTTGTGGTCAGAGAATATGCTTGGTATGATTTCAATTTTCTTGAACTTGTTGAGGCTTGTTTTGTGTCCTATCATGTGGTCTATCTTTGAAAATATTCCATGCGCATTTGAGAAGAATGTGTATTTAGCTTCTTTGGGATAAAGGGCTCTCTATATATCAGTTGAGTCCATTTCATCTAGGGCATTGTTCAATGCCACAATATCTTTGTTGATATTTTGTTTGGAAGATCTGTCCATTTTTGACAGTGGTGTGTTAAAATCCCCTACTGTGATTGTGTTGCTGTTGATATCTTTCTTGAAGTCCTCCAAGATTTTCATTATGTATTTGGGTGCTCCTATATTGGGTGCATATGCATTTACAATGTTTATGTCTTCTTGGTGGATTCTTCCCTTGAGTATTATGAAGTGACCTTCTGGGTCTCTTTTTATGGCCCTTTTATTGAAGTCTGTTTTGTCTGATAACATATTGCTACCTCCACTTTTTTTTCCTGTCCATTTGCTTGGAATGTTTGTTTCCAGCCCTTCACTTTCAGTCTGTGTAGTTCTTTTGCCTCTTGTAGGCAGCATATGTGTGGGTCATGCTTTTTTATCTATTCTGCTATTCTATGTCTTTTGATTGGGGCATTTAATTCATTTATGTTTAATGTTATTATTGATAGGTACTTACTCATTGCCATTTTTTTATACCTGTGTTCCTCTCTCTCTCACTGTTTTTCTTCCTGTTCTAAAAGCAGACCCTTTAGCATGTCTTGTGGAGCTGGTTTAGAGGAGTTATATCCTTTGATGCTTCTTTTGTCTGGAAAGGTCCTTATTTGGCCTTCCATTTTAATTGAGAGCCTTGCTGGATAGAGTACTTTCTGTTGCAGGTCCTTGGTTTGCCTTACTTGGAAGGTTTCTTGCCCATTACCTTCTGGCTTAGAGCGTTTCCACTGAGAATTCAGCTGCTAGCCTTGGGGCTCCCTTGTATGTTACTTCCTGTTTTTCCCTTGCTGCATTTAAGATTCTCTCTTTGTCTTGGAATTGTGCTATTTTAATTATGATTTGCCTTGAAGTGGGCCTCTTTGGGTTCCTCTTGATTGGGACTCTCTGTGTTTCCTAGATTTGTGTGACTTTTTCCCTCATTGAATTAGGGAAGTTTTCCATCATTACTTTTTCAAACAGGTTTTCTATTTCTTGCTTTTCTTCTCCTCCTGCTGGTATCCCTGTTATATGGATATTATTATGTTCACGTTGTCCTGCATTTCTCTTAACCCCTTTTCATTCTTTCTTAGTCTCTTTTCCTTTTCTTGCTCTTTCTGGGTGTTTCTTTCTACCTTTTCCTCCAACTTCCTGATTTGATCCTCTGCTTCATTGAGCCCACTTGTGATTTCCTCTACTGTGTTCTTCAATTCAGAAATTGTATTCTTCATTTCCTCTTGGCCCTTGTTGATAGTCTCTATTTCCTTTTTCATGTTGATACAGTTTGCAGTGAGTTCATTGTATTTTCCCTGTAGTTTTTGGTAATTCTCTGTGAGCTCATTGAGGTTCCTGATAACCATTGTTTTGAACTCAATATCTGATAGTTGACTTGCCTCTATTTCATTTAGTATTCTTCTTGAGCCTTCCTCCTTTCCTTTCATTTGGGGATTGTTTCTTTGTCTTCCCATTGTTTGTTTTTGTTCATTTGGAGGCAGAAGGCAAACTGGTTTAAGATAGCAGGAATGTATTCTATGGCATTTAAAGTACCAACTCATAGAAAAGAGATACGAGAGACTTTGGATATGTATAGTGTTAACCAGGATATTTCACTGAAGTAGCTACTTTTTAGAAAGGGTGGAAAAGAGAAAAGACTCTTGTTGGTTGGGGGCGGGGGAAGGATTGTGAGTTGGATCTGGAAAGCAGTGAGCTTGTGGGAGGTCAGATTATGAGAATACAGGATAAAAAGTAGGTGTAGTACTTGAGAAAATAGAGTTAACCACAACAGTATTGAAGTTCTGGAAACAATGAAGTGAGATAAGATCTGAGAGGGGTGCTCTGTAGTGTTTTCAATTGTATGGAACCACAATTATTTAGAATAGTAATGGAGCAACAATCATATGACAGAATATGTGTGATCTGAATAACAAGAATAGGAAGTACAAGACCTAGAGTAGTGTGCTACTGGAACACAAGTAAAGTGAAAGGAGGAAAATTAAAAATACACTATGAAAGAGAGAACAAGGATACTAGTCAAACAATGCACTTTAAGAAGCAAAGCGAAGAAGACTAAACAGAAAGAAGAGAAATAAAAAAATACTAATAAAATAAAACATGTAAAAATAGTGAAATAATAATAAGAATACAAACATACAATAACTTGTAAGCCTCTGAAGTAGTAAAGTGAAATTTTCTCACTATCTCAGTTGTATGGATGACCCTTCTTTGGGTCTAACTGTGATCCTTTCACAGCTCCAGGTTTTATTGTCTCACTTGTGGGAATAAAAAAAAAAAGGAAAGAAAGGAAGAAGGAATTAAAAAATTAAAAGGAAGCCTCCTGCTGGCTTTAAACAAGCCAAACCAGTTCTGATGGTCTTCCTGGCTGTAGCAAGCTGAGGGGGGATTGGTGGGGTTGGGTGTGAGGTGCCTCTTGGCAGCAGGGTCAAGTGCACTCTGTCCCTGTGGCTGCGGGTGTGAGTGCTTGGCCTCCACTGCTGGGGTGGGACTGGCAGCCACTAGACCATGGGTTTGGGCATGCACCTTCCCGGGTTTTCAGGTGTGAGCGTGCAGCTGCTGAGGTGGCAGCCAGTGTGGGGTGAGAGGTAGCTGGGTTGGTGGTACACCTCTGGGGTCACAGGCAAGGCTGGGTGCTCTCCACCTCTGGGGCCTGGGTTAGATGCACAGTCGTGGTCCTGGCAGCAGAGATGGGCCCACAGCTTAGGATGCGGAGGCTGCTCCAGTGCAGATGGCAGGCGGGGATGGCTGCCCCTGGAGAATTTCCCAAACAGCCTCTGAGTGTCTCTTTTCTTTTCTTTTTCTTTTTGAAAAATCCTTCCTGCTCAAGCCTGCTACTCCACACAAGGGCCTGGTCTCTCATACAGCCCAACTCTCCAACTGGACCCAGGACTATCGGGGTCAGGGTCCATCATGGCCCAATTTTTCCCAGCTGGTGTCCACAGTCTCGGGGGTACATACTACCCCTGTGTGTTTGCCACTTCATCCTTATTCCCACCCTGTGACTTCAAGCATCCAGGTCCATCCTGGTGCTGCTCAAACCTTGTTTGGCAGGGGAGGGAGCCCTTGACCAGGCTCTCTCCCAAGAATCCTGCCACAGACCGAGTGGGCACCAGGCCTGCGGCTGCAGCCATCCTGGTCCCTGTGCTGGTCCCTGTGATGATCCCAGGGACTTTATTATCCTGAAGGAGTCTCTTTACTATCTGATTTTTCAATATTCTCTACAGTTTTGGTCTCCAGTCTTCATATATGCTGGGATACAGTTGGCTGTTCACTCTGTTCCTCAGAAGATCAGCTAGGTGTTCCACCTGTCTGCAGGGGGAAGTGGACTCTGTTCCCACCTATCTTGCCACCATCTTCCAGCCAAGCTGCATTTTTTGTATCACATGGATATTATAAAAGTCCTTATTGTGTAAAGTGGACATTTGTGTCATTAGTAGTCTTATGCTATTGTAAACAATACTATGCTACAATGAATAAGCTTGAACACATAATATTTCATATATGTGCAGATCAATTTGTAGGATAGATTTCCACAAGTTTCACTGATGGCTCATAGGATAAGTGCACCTGATATTGGGTGGCTCATGGGGAGGACAAGGGAGGCCTCAACCTATTACCAAAAAGGGACCTGGCCCTTAATGGGTCTAACTAGGGCCCGCCTGTAGCGTGTGGGTTCTTGACTTGGTGTAGGAAAGACTTTCTGAACTTGTGCAGATGATTTTGAGAGTATGTTTATTAAAGCTGGGACAGTGAAGCAAGAAAGGGGTTAGGATAGAAGAAGCAACAGGAGAGAGATTAGCTGGGACTGCTTTAGCTCTCTAAAAACTTTATGGGAAGGAATTGAGTCAAGGTGGGGCTGCTGTCAGCTCACTGGAGATTCAGAGAAAAGGGGGCCTTGGAGACAGGTTCAGGGGTTAACCTGGGATGAGCTCCACTGCCCATTGCTCCCCTGGTTGCAAATCTTGTAGGGTCCCTTAGAGTTTAGGAGATGCTTGCTTGTGAGGGAAGAAAAGGGGGGAAGGAAAAGGTGTGGGTATGCTTCCAGGAAGGAGAGCACATACCATTTTCTTCATTTTGAGAGTTTTTAAAGCCTGGGATTTTAAAAGGGGAGGTTTTAGAGAAAAGTATTAATAGACTATTTATGAGTTTTATGCTAATATACCAAAATAAGATCTATTCCCTTAACTTCATCTCATATGTCTTTGGGTGTGGTTGGCAAATGGCATTAATTGGATTCCTGCTATCTATTGCATCTCTCTGAGAAGGGTAAATAAAACATTTAGTGTTCTTGGTTATGGAAGTAGGGTTTTGTGATTTACTAGATGGCTGTAAATTGCTTGGCCCTTTTTCTGTCTCAGTTTTCTTATTCTATTTTTCCTGGATTACTAGCCTGTTCTGAACCCAATCCAGTTTCTTGTCATGTAACAAGAAGGAATTTGAGAACATGACAGAAAGATTTAGCAAAGCACAATAAGTTTATTAAAGCAATAGGATACACTCAGAAAGTGAGAATGAGACATGCCAATGGTGTCTGGGTGGAAGGCTTTTATTAAATGTGGGCTAGGGTGGTCCTCAGCTTCTGACGCTGCTGGAGTGACTGCCAATATGGATCAATCTTGTCGCTCCTCTCCAGATTGCATTTTTTTGGTCCTCTCAATTGCAGGAAATTGAAGAGGGGGAAGCAGGGAAACAGGTGGTTAGTGAAGGTCACATCTGTGATGTTCCAACCAAGATGGAGAAGGGGAGATATAGAAGTTGAGGCTTTTGTTCCCTATTCTAACTTTCCAGCCTCACACCTATAATTTGGTAGACATTGTGAGATTACCCTCAAGGGAGAGATGTACCAATTTGCATTTTCTCCAGCAGTTTGCCTGAGAAGACAGTTCTAAAGTCACATTGAAACTGGCAAAGACAGTGTTTGTACTGCCTGTCACTACTAGAACCAATAAGTAAAGATAAGGATTGAATCTTTATGGGCACTTTATTCAAATGGCTAGCAATCTGAGAAGACTGTGGGTTATGTACCCTCAAAAACCATTTTAACATTTCATTTCAAGCTGACCTTTTTTTTCACATTCTTTTATTGTTGTTCAAATACAGTTGTCTCCATTTTCCCCCCACTACTCCCCCACCCCCATGCCAGCCATCCCTACTTCTCACTCTTGATCCTACCCTCCTTTGGTTTTGTCCATGTGTTCTTTATACACGTTCCTGAAAACCCTTCCCCCTTTACCCCATTTGTCCCCTCCCACCTCCCCTCTGGTTGCTGTCAGTTTGTTCTTAGTTTCAATGTCTCTGGTTATATTTTGCTTGCTTGTTTATTTTGTTGATTAGTTCCACTTATAGGTGAGATCATATAGTATTTGTCTTTCACTGCTTGGCTTATTTCACTTGGCATAATACCCTCAGGCTGAGCTTTTAATAAGGAGAAGAAAGGGTAGGTAAGTGGTTTGGGAAAAAAGGGTTAATTGGATAAGAGTTGTCCAGTAGTGATTTTTCTAGTACTGCTTTATCTGACCAACAATTCTTTATCTGAGTCATGGACATTCCTTTCCTGGAACACAGTGGCTCAGATACCCTCTCCATGGCTTCCAGACCCCCTGGGACACAAAGGTTGAATTGCTTGTTGATGTCCTAGAGTCACATGGTCATGTATTCCAGTTCCTGGAATAATATCCTTCCACATGCATTCATCACTTAAGCCTATCAGCTAAGGCTAAAATATTTAACTCTTGGGTCCCCCCATCAAAAGGGTATTTGTTTATATCATTTTCACAATTTATGTCTGTTTATAACATGTCATAGTTTTTCATCTTCCCAGTAAAAAATTGCTCATTTTAAGAATATATTTCCTCTTGGTGAAACTAACATGACTATAAAGCAAAAATACATATACTTGCAATTGTTAAGATATACTAAAACTGATACTACATTCAATATTTTCCAAGGTGAAATTCTTGAAATTTGTTTGATATTAAAAGTATAAGGAAAGCTAGATTAATTCCTCTTCCAAATGGAACAAATGAAGCATGACTCAGTCACAGGTGATGAAGTGTACTATTAACAGGTTGGACTTCTAAAGGGAATCATAGAGACTAAGAGATGAGCAGGTTCTCAGAAGTCTACGCAGCAGGCTAGAAAATCTTACTCTTTGAGCTTAAGTATATTTTTTGTTGCTTTCCTTACTAAGCTCTGTTTCTTTTGGACAGAGAAATAGTAATACAACTTTGGGAAAATGCTTCCTTCACACTGACTCCAGTAGTTGAATGATTTTCACATGCTACTTAATGTTCTTCTATAATCAAAAGGAATTTAATATTTAACTTCAGGTGGTTCCCCTTTCTCAGAGAAGTGATATTCTTGAATGGGTCATGGAAACTCTCCCTACTGATACCTTTTTTGTTAACAATGTGAATAGTGCACATGAAAGATATCTGCCAAAGGATATCAGTGTCTTTGATTGCCAGGAGAAAATGGTAACACTAAAAAGTATGAGTTATTGCAAGATTATTTAATAGCTTATTCAAGCTGACAGTTATCAAATATTACAGAATACAAATAGCTTTAATTTCAGTTGATAATTGTGAATGATACTAAGTAAAAGAAAGTAAGCTCACCAGAATGAAAAGGCGTGAGAGTGAAAAATGAAAATTTTTAATCTGTGTAATGTCAATGCTTGGCTGATGAGAAATTTTACATTTTTCAATGTATGCTACTTTGCTTCCAGTTTGGAGTAAGCTAATTTTTTTATCCTCACCTGAGGACATGCTCACTGATTTTAGGGAGAGGGGTAGGGAGGAAGAGATAGAGGAAGAGAAACATTGCTGTGAGAGAGAAACATCGATCAGTTGCCTCTCGCAAATTCCTTGTTGGGGGACTGAATCTGCACTCTAGCCATGTGCTCTGACCAGGAATTGAACCTGGTACCTTTTTGTTTATGGGACAATGCTCCAACTAACTAAGCCACACTGGCCAGGGTAGGGTATGCTAATTTTGAACAAAACACTAATTAAAACAAAAAAACACTATGAAATAATTTTTATGCGAAACTAACATAGAGAGCTGCTAAGACTTGCCACATTATACTGGCCATTTGGTCTGACATTCACTCAATCAGCAACATATATTGAATGCCTCCTCTGTACCAGCTGATATTTCACACATTGGAAATTTCACAGGTGTTATGAATAATCATTGTACTTATCCTTATTGAAAGATTAGAAGAAATCCAGAGAATTTCACTTGCACAAGGTTAATGAGCTAATAAATAGTGGAGTAAGGATTTGAATCTTATCTTTCCAACTCTAAAAACCATTCAATTTTCCTTTTATTGTGCTTTCTGTTATATATATTTTTATTTTTATTTTATTTTTTAATACTTTTGTTTTTGTTATATATATTTTTAATGTGTGGTATGGTCTTAGAGGCATTGTGAGAGAAGACTGTGCAGGGTACAGAGGGTACAGTGAAGGTGCAGAGAAGGAAGTAGTTCCACATGGGACAGGGGGTAGTGGAGAAAATCAGATTCAAGAAAACCTTTATAGAGGAGATGGTGTTTGAGTCAAGTTTTTTTTTGAGCCAGGTTTTGTAAATTAATTGGTTCTCCTAGCAGAAGGAGGTACAACAAAGAGAAGGAGGCATGAACACACAGTTAAAGACACCATAGGCTTATACTTTAAGGAGGAGCAGGAGCAGATAGGAGGTTGGAGCAGGAGCCATTAGACAATAAAAAAAAAAAAGGAGGACTGTTTTATAATATGCTAAGAAATTTGCACTTTATCCTGTAGGCAATAAAGAACTCTTGAGAAGAATATTAATATCAGATTTGCTTTTTAGAAATATAACTCTGACAGCACTGTGGGTTAAATTTTTGAAAAAGCAGACTAGAGACATGAAGCAGGGCATATGAACTAAGATTCGTAACAGTAGGAATGAAGAAGAAGGGGAGATCATATGGTATTTGTCTTTCACTGCCTGACTTATTTCACTTAGCATAATGCTTTCCAGCTCCATCCATGCTGTTGCAAAGGGTATAAGTTCCTTCTTTCTTTCTGCTGCATAGAATTCCATTGTGTAAATGTACCATAGTTTTTTGATCCATTAATTTACTGATGGGCACCTAGGTTGTTTCCAGCACTTAGCTATTGTAAATTGTAAATCTCGCCATTAACAGGAACTTAAACTACAAAACAAAGAAATAAATGAAATATAACAAAAGACACTGAAATAGAGGACAGGTATTCAGTGACCAGAGGGGAGGGAATTCCAGGGGAGAAGGGAATGGTTTACAGGAACAAATATAGAGGACACATGGACTAAAGTAGGGGGGTTGGAAAGGGGAGGGAGGAGGGGAGGAATGGGTGGGTGGGCTGGAATGGGAATAAAGGATAGAAACTGTAAGGAATAAACTAAAATAAAAAATTAAAAAAAAGAAGAAGGGGTACATATGAGAAATATTAAGTAGGCAGAACTGTTAGGCTTTGGTTGCTGATTAGAAGTGGAGTTGGTGAAAAAGAGTGATCAGTAGCACTCAGTTTTCTGGTTGGGATAGTGGGGTGAATGGAGAGTCTGTTTACCATGTCAAAAAATAGAGGAAGTGGCTGAACTTTGCCAGAGTCGAGAAGGTAGATTACCAGTATTTTGGATTTGGAAGTGATACAAGTAAAGATGTTGAGTGGACAGTTGGAGAAGCACATCAAGCTGGAGTGTAATAAAGATATTCCGGCCAAAGAGATTTGAAAGTCATCAGCACATAGGTAACAGTTTAGCCCACTGAAGTAGACAAGCTTTGCTTCAGGAAAGTTTATACTGTATAGTGAGAAGATGTTAGAGGACAGATGGGAGACATGTCAGCTGCTTTGCCATCCATCAGTGATTCCTTCTTCCTCCTTTTCTCTGTTTCCTATTCCACCACTAATGTGATACCACCTAAGACTATCTGGAGCTACCTTTGTCATTTTTGTGTTTACGTCCTCATAAATTACAGTATCATGAAAGTTAGAATTGACTTAAAAACAGTCACTGTGGTTGTGCCTCCTTTCACTAATATTAAGCTGAAAAATGTAAAAGGATTAGAACTTGTTATTAATTGCTTTTCTGACCAGACTGTTATCTTCTTGTAAGTAGAGATATCTTGTTTATCTTTTTATTGCCTCTATGTATATCATATTACCTTCCATATAGATACTTTTATCAGACTTAAATTAGTTTAACACAATACTGAGACAATAATTTTATATTTTATCTATTTAAAAGATGTGCAAAAGAAGACTTATGAAGAGAAATATGATATTTGTCAGAATTTTCAACCAGTTTTCTATTACTTCTGCATGGAAAAACCTTGGACTCAACTGTTTGGTTTGAAAAATGATTGGCCTATACTCACAGAGTGCCTGCTGCTTCTATTGGTAATCTTATACATTTTAGTAGATTCAGCACTTCTTTCATTCTTAGTTGCAGGGGATGGTGGTGTTGATGGTGATTATCAACCAAACTATCTTCATCATTAGAGTGTTGAGTTTCTTCTTTACTCTGATTCTTAGCTTATTATTGTAGCTCTTCTTAGTTTTTGCAGGAGAGCAGAATTCTCCTACCCCAAGGTAGGGAAATAAGACTGGTTATTCTTTGTTGTTTAATAGTGAGTATGGCTTATTTTATCTTCCTGAATTTGCTATATTATTTCCTGAGATTTTCTTTGTAAAATAATAAAACCTGTGATAACTGCTTATAAGTTATTTCCTTTGATTATTTTTCTTTCACACAGAACCTCTATAATACTCTAATATTATCACTCAATAATTGATTCTGTTTAATGGAATTTTGTTTTTGGAATAGAAATAATGATATATATTTAAATATTTAGTGTACAACACAACATATACTTTTTTATTTCTAAGAGACTGGAATAGCTAGATAGGTCAACAAACAAAATATTAGAGTTTGAGAAAAAACAGGAATGTCAGAGATCTGCTGGTTTTTAACTAAAGACTACTGCCTCTATCATTTAGGTACCATATCCCAGGAAAGCAAGGCATGTATGTTTTTAAAAAGTTGTAGGTAATTATTAAATCCTCTTCTTTTCTAAATTGACAATCATTAATCTGATTCAATTAATTTAGTGTATAAACAGGAAAGTAGGTCCAGTTGATGACAGAGTTAGCCAGGCATTTAGACATCCTGACTCCCTATTTAGCATCTTTTCTGTAATACCACCTATTGTCTTTCATTAGGTTAAAAGCATTTTAAGGCATGCCATAATCTGCCTTAAAAACAGAAATGCATAAATGGCAATGAATAAGTACCTATCAATAATAACCTTAAATGTAAATGGATTAAATGCCCCAATTAAAAGACATAGAGTAGCTGATTGGATAAGAAAGCATGACCCTCACATATGCTGCCTACAAGAGACCCACCTCAGAACAAAAGACCTACACAGGCTGAAAGTGAAGGGCTGGAAACAAATTTTCCAAGCAAATGGACAGGAAAAAAAAAGCCGGGGTAGCAATACTCATATCAGACAAAATAGACTTCCAGAAAAGGACCATAAAGAGAGACTCAGAAGGTCACTTTATAATACTCAAGGGAAGAATCCACCAAGAAGAAATAAACATAGTAAATATATATGCTCCTAACATAGCAGCACCCAAATACATAAAGAAAATCTTAGAGGACTTCAAGAAAGATATTGACAGTAACACAATTATAGTGGGGGTTTTAACATCCCATTGTCAAAAATGGACAGATCTTCCAAACAAAATATCAACAAAGATATTGTGGCATTGAACAATGCCCTAGATGAAATGGACTTAACTGATATATATAGAGCCCTTCATCCCAAAGAAGCTAAGTACACATTCTT
>CM052542.1:96492501-96522846 GCA_028533065.1 Trachops cirrhosus | reverse complement strand
CCCATCAGTAAATGAATGGATCAAAAAACTATGGTACATTTACACAAGGGAATTCTATGGAGCTGAAAGAAAGAAGGAACTCATACCCTTTGAAACAGCATGGATGGAGCTGGAAAGCATTATGCTAAGCGAAATAATCCAGGCAGTGAAAGACAAATATCATATGAAATCGCCTTTCACAGGAACCTAAAGAACAAAACAAAGAAACAAGTAAAATATAACAAAGGACACTGAAGTGGAGGATGGGATGTCAGTCACCAGGGGGGAAAGGGGAGGGAATTTCAGGGGGGAAGGGAAGCATTTACAGGAACAAACATCGAGGACACATGGACAAAACTATGGGTCTTGGAAATGGAAGGGAGGAGGGGAGGGATGGGTGGGTGGGATTGAATGGGAATAAATGATAGAAAGTGTACTGAATAATCTAAAATAAAAAAATTAAAAATTAAAAAAAAAAAGAAAGAAAGGATGATTCCCAGAATGAGTGCTAAATGAAATTGAGGCAAGCAATCTATCAGACATTGATTTCAAAATAATGGTTGGAAGGATGTTCAAGAAGCTCAGTGAATACTACAAGGGACTTACTGGGAACTACATCAGCATGAAAAAGGACATACAAAGTGTCAATAAGAGCCAGGACAAAGTGAAGAATACAGTATCTGAAGTGAAGAACACAATAGAAGGAATTAAAAGCAGGCTAGATGAAGCAGAAAATCGAATCAGTGAGATGGAGGACAATGTAGAAAAAAACTCCCCAAAAGAACAAGGAAATGAAAAAGGACTCAAAAACAAATAAAAGGGAGCTGCAGGACAACATGAAACATAACGATATTTGTATCATAGGGATATCAAAAGGAGAAGAAAAATAACAAGGAATAGAAAACCAACTTGAAAAAGTAATAACAGCAAAAACACTAACTTGATGAAGGAAGAAGTCACACAACAACAGGAAGCACAGAGAGTCCCAATCAAGAGGAACCCAAAGAGGCCCACTTCAAGACACATAATAATTCAAAAGGCAAAATTTAAAGACAAAGAGAGAATCTTAAAGGCAACAAGGGAGAAGCAAGAAGTAACATACAAGGGAACCCCGATAAAACTGGCAGCTGACTTCTCAACAGAAACATTACAAACCAGAAGGGAATGGGAAGAAGTATTCAAAGTAATGAAAATCAAAGGCTTGCAAACAAGACTACCCTACCCAGCAGGGCTCTCCATTAAAATGGAAGGGGAAATAAGGAGTTTCCCAAACAGAACATAGGTAAAAGAACACACCTCCACGAAATCAGCACTGCAAGATATGCTAAAGGGACTGTTTAAGAAGAGGAAGAAAAAGAGTGAGTTGGGGATGGACACAGGTACAAAGGGAAAAATGGCAATGAATAAATACCTATCAATAATAACCTTAAACATAAATGGACTAAATGCTCCAATCAAAAGACATAGGATAGCAGAATGGATAAGAAAACATGATGCCCACATATGCTGCCTACAAATGGCCCACTTCAGAACAAAAGATTTACACAGACTGAAAATGATTGATTAGACAAAAATATTCCAAGCAAATGAACAGGAAAAGTAACGCTGGGTAGTAATACTTATATCAGACAATATAGACTTCCAAACAAAGATCATAAAAAGAGACAAAGAAGGACACTTCATAATTCTCAAAAGAAGGATCCATCGAGAAGACATAAATATTGTTAACATATATGCACTCAATATAGGAGCATCCAAATATATAATGAAAATCTTGGAGGAGGTGAAGAAAGTTATAGACAACAACACACTTATACTAGGAGATGATAACACCCCACTGTCAAAAATGGGTAAATCTTCCAAACAAAATAGCAACAAGGATATTGTGGCATTGAACAAAGCCCTAGATTAAATGGACTTAATATATATATTAACTTAATGGACTTATATATGGACTTAATATCATATATATTATATATAATATAATTATAATATTATATAATATTATATAATATTATATATTATATAATAATATATATATATAAAACCTTTCATCCCAAAGAAGCAAAACACACATTCTTTTCAAATACACATGGAACAGTTCAAAGATAGACCACATGATAGGACATAAAACAAGCCTCAAAAAATTCAAGAAATATGAAATCATATCAAGCATTTGCTCAGACCACAAGGGCCTGAAACTAGAAACCAACCAACCTCAAAGAAAAAGCTCAAAATCACTCAACTTTGTGGAGATTGAATGGCATGCTATTAAACAATGATTGGGTTTAGAATGAGACTAAGGAAGAAATCAAAAATTTCTGGAAACAAAGAAAAATGAACTCACAACAGTATAAAAAACTCATGGGATGCAGCGAAGTCAGTCTTGAGAGGGAAGCTTGTAGTCATACAGGCCTACCTAAAAAAGATAGAAACATTTCAAGTAAACAACCTAAGGCTGCACCTTCAAGAACTGGAGGAACAACAACAAACAAAGCCCAGATAGAGTAGAAGGAAGGAAATAACCAAGATCGGAGCAGAATTAAATGACATAGAGACTAAAAGCAAAATTAAAAGGATCAAGAAATCCAAGAGCTGACTCTTTGAAAAGATAAACAAAATTGACAAGCCTTTAAGCAGACTCATCAAGAAAACAAGAGATGGAGTCAAATAAATAAAATCATAAGTGAAGAGGATAAATTACAACTCATACCATGAAAATACAAAAGATTGTAAGAAATTACTATGAAGAATAGTATGTCATAAAATTTGAAAACCTAGGTGAAATGGACAAATTTCTAGAAAAATATAATCTTCTGAAACTCAGTGAAGAAGCAGCAGAAAGCCTGAAGAGACCAATAACAGCTGACAAAATTGAAGCAGTAATCAAAAACTCTCAGCACACAAAAGCCCTGGGCAGGACAGTTTCACAGGAGAAGTTCACAAAATATTTAGTGAAGAGCTAACCCCCATCCTTCACAGATTATTCCAAAAAAAATCCAAGAAGCTGGAAAACTCCCAAACTCTTTTTATGAAGCCAGCATCATCCTCATCCCAAAACTAGATAAAGACAAAACAAAGAAAACTATAGGCAAATATCACTGATGAACATAGATGCTAAAATCCTCAACAAAATATTGGCAAACTGCATCCAGCAATACGTTAAAAATGATCATATACCATGACAAAGTAGGATTCACCCCTGGGGATTCAAGGGTGGTACAATATTCACAAATCAATAAACATAATGCATCATATAAATAAAAGGAAAGGCAAAAATCACATGATCATGTCAATAGATGTGGAAAAAGCATTTGATAAGGTACAGTACTGATTTATGATAAAAACACTCAGCAAAGTGGGAGCAGAGGGAGCATTCCTCAACATAATAAAGGCCATATATGAGAGACCTACAGCCAACATCATACTCAGTGGACAAAAACTAAAAGCTTTCCAATGAAGATCAGGAATACGATGAGGACATCCACTTTCAGCACTTCTATTCAACATAGTATTGGAAGTCCCAGCTAAAGCAATCTGACAAAAAAGAGAAATAAAAGCATCCATACTGAAAAAGAGGAAGCAAAACTGTCATTGTTTGCAGATGACATAATGGTGTACAGAAAGTCTCAGACTTCTCCACAAAACCTACTCCACCTAATGAGTGATTTTGGCAAAACAGCGGGATACAAAATCAATATTCAGAAATCAGAGGTATTTTTGTACACCAACAATGAAATATAAAAAACAGAAATCAGTGGGGAAAATCCCACTTGACATAGCAACAAGAAAAATAAAATACCTAGGAATAAACCTAACCAAGGAGGTAAAAGACCTGTACTCAGAAAACTAGACAACACTGAAGAAAGAAATTAAGGAAGACACAAACAAATGGAAACATATACTGTGTTCATGGATCAGAAGAATTAACATCATCAAAATGTCCATACTATCCAAAGCAATTTATAGATTCAGTACAATCCCTGTTAGAATACCAATGATATATTTCACAGATATAGAACGAACATTTCAAAAATTTATGTGGAACCACAAATGACCCCAAATAACCACAGCCATTTTGAGAAAGAACAACAAAGTAGGAGCAATTACAATATCTGACATCAAACTATACTACAAGGCCACGATAATCTCCACAGTCTGGTATTGGCATAAGAACAGATATAGATCAATGGGATAGAATAGAGAGCTCAAAACAAACCCAATAATAAACCCAATTATTTATTGGGTAAATAATTTGCCCAATATTGGGTAAACAAACTCAATATTGTTGTTTATTGTTAATATATAAACAACAATAAATTAATTTTATATGGTCAATTAATATTCAACAAAGGGAGTAGAAGCATAAAATGGAGTAAAAATAGCCTCTTTAACAGATGGTGTTGGGAGGTCTGGACAGTTACACACAAAAAAATGAAACTCAACTACCAACTTGCACCATACACAAAAATAAACTCAACATTGATAAAACACTTAAATACAATTTATGCCATCATAAAAGTCCTAGGGAAGAGCATAGGCAGGAAAATTGGAGATATTCCAACCAGCAATATTTTCACCAATATCTCCCCTAAAGCAAGAGACATAAAGGAAAGAATAAACAAATGGGACTTCATCCAAATAAAAAGCTTCTGCATGGCTAAAGAAAACACCAGCAAAATGAAAAGTGAGCAAACTGTATGGGAAATATATATTTGCAAATGATACCTAGGACAAAGGTTTGATCTCCATAATATATAAAGAACACATACAACTCCACTCTAGGAAGAAAAACAACCCAATTAAAAATGGGCAAAGGAGTTGAACAGACACTTCTCCAAGGAGGACATATAGAGGGCCCAGAGACATATGAAAAGATGCTCAGCATCACTAGCCATCAGAAAGATGCAAATTAAAACCACAATGATATTCCACTTCACACTGGTCAGAGTGGCCATCATAAACAAATCGACAAAATCTAATGCCTGCAAGGTTGTGGAGAAACGAGAAGCCTAGTACACTGTTGGTGGAAATGCAGACTGGGACAGCCACTGTGAAAAACAGTATGGAATTTCCTTGATAAACTAACAATTGAACTGCATTTTGAACCAGCAATTCCACTGCTGGAATTATAACCGAACAATCCTGAAACAACAATTCAAAAGAACCTATGCACCTCAATGTTCATAGCCATGCAATTTATAATAGCCAAGTGCTGGAAGCAACCTAAGTTTCCATCAGTAAATGAGCGAATCAATGAACTATGGTACATTTACACAATGGAATTCTATGGAGCAGCAAGAAAGGAGGTGCTCCTACCCTTTGTGACATTATGTATTGATCTGGAGAGCATTATGCTAAGTGAAATAAGCGAGGCAGTGAAACACAAATATCATATGATCTCACGTATAAGGGGAACCTAATCAACAAAACAAACGAGTGGAAAATATAGGCAGAGACATTGAAATCAAGAATAAACTGAGAGTAATTAGAAGGGTGGAGGGGATAATGGGGTGATAAAGGGGAAGGGTCATCAAGGAACATGTATAAATGACACATGAACAAAGTCAAAGAGGGTAGGATTGAGGTGGGGAGATGGGGATGGGTGGGACTGACGTGAGTGGTGGTAGGAAAATGGAGACTACTATACTTGCACAACAATTTAAAAAATAAAATAAAATATTCTGAATATGAGTTTTATCATATGTATTTTTGCAAATGTTTTCTTCCTGCCTGTGGCTTGCTTTTTTATTTTGATTCTTACATATAATTTTTATATCTGCATTCTTTTATTGCCATGGAAGACAAATTTGTAGCAGAAATGGCTATGTGTATCATTTGCCCAAACTATAGGGTAATAATTATTCAATTCAGAGATACAATCTTTTGAATAATATTTTAAGGTTAGTACACACCAACAATCCAGAGATGAAATCCTCTACATAGATGGATTTATCTTTATAACACTGTTTTTCAGAGAGCAAAATCTTTTAATTTTGATGAAGGGAAATTTAACATTTTTCTTTTACACTTCATGTCTCTGTATCCTACTTAAGAAATCTTTGCCAGAACCAACGTGACAAAGATTTTCTCCTTTGCTTACATTAGATATTTTAAGGTGTTGTCCCTATATTTAGATCTATGATCTCTTTCTAGTTAGTTTTATATATGGTGTGAGATAAAGGTCAAGGTTGATTTTTCTGCATTTGAATATCCAGTTTGTTGAGCAGAACATCTTTTTGCAATTACACTGTTTTGGCATTTGTGTTGAAGGCAAATTAACTATATAAGTGTGGGTCTATTTCTCAACTCTGTATTCTGTTCCATTGAACTATATGTCTGTCTTTAAGACAATACCACAATGTGTTGATTACAGTAGCTTTATAAAGTCTTGAAATCAAATAGTATAAATTCTCCAAATTTTAGTTTTGCAAAATTGTTTTGGCTATTCTAGTTTTTTTTTATTTGCATTTCCATATAGAATTTCAAATCAACTTGTCAATTTACACATACACACACACACACACAAAAACCACTGGAACTTTTTGTTGTGATTGTATTGAATGTATAGATCAATTTGGAGACAATTGCCATCTTAACAATATTGAGTCTTCTGATCTATGAATACCTTATATCTCTGTATTTATTTAAGTCATCTTTAAGTTTTTTAGCAATATTTAGTAGTTTTCAGTGTACAGGATACACAGATTGTTTCTTTAATTTATGTCTTTGTGTTCCAATTTTCTGATACTAGTGTAAATGGTATTTTAAAAAAATTAAATTTTCAATTGTTTTATGCTGCAATATGGCAGTACAATCACCTTCTGTATCTCACAACCTTGATAAACTCATTTACTAGTTCTAGTAGCTTTTTAAAATAAATTTCTTAAGATTTGTACCTAGACAATCATGTCATCTGTGAATAAAGACTGTTTTAGTTCTTTCTAGTTTCAGCATCTTCTTCCTCTCTTTCTTCCCTTACTTTACTGACTTGGACTTCCAGTGCAATGCTGTAAAGAAATAGTGAAAACAGACATCTTTGTCTCTTTTCTCATCTTAGAGAGAAAGCAGTCAGTCTTTCACCATTAAGTTTAATCTTAGCTGTAGATTTTTTACAGATGCCCTTTTCAGGTTGAGGAGGTTCTCTTTCTTATTCCTAGTTTGCCAAGAGTTTTTATAGTGAATAATTGTATTTTTGTTAAGTACTTTTTCTGTATCCATTAAAATGATTATACCTAAGTTTCTTTTTAAGTCTGTTAACATGGTGAATTGATTCATTTCCAAACACTAAGCCATTTTGTAGTCTTGGGATAAACTCCATATGTTATTTATTGTCCTGTTTCTATGTTCATGAGAGCTGTTGTTTGTTATTTTCTTATAATATCATTTTATTCCTATAAGCCTTGAGTGATTTTATATCTGGTAATACCTTACAGAAACTTTTGGGAAGTGTTCCCTCATTTTTCTGAAAATTTCTGTGTAGAATTTGTATCATGTCTTTCTTGAATCCATGCTAGAATTCTCTAGCAAATCTATCTGGGTCTTGAGTTTCCTTTGTGGGAATATATTAAAACTACAAGTTAAAATTCTTTAATCAATATAAGACTGTTCTTGTTTGTTTTTGAGTGAGTTTGGTTAGTGTCTTTCAATAAATTATCTTTCATTTAATTTTTCAAATTTATGGGCATTAAGTTGTTTGTAATATATCTGTGTTGTCTTTTTTTTTTTAAAGGTTGACACTATTACAGTAGTGTCAACAGTACAGGGAGTAGGAGTGATGTTCTGCTTGCCTGCCTCCACTCATCCCCTACCCCCTTCCCTCCTGCTGTCACCATACTGTTGTTCATGTCCATGAGTAATGCATATAAGTTCTTCAGCTAATGCCTTCACCTTCTTTCATCTAGTCCTTGCCTCCCCTCTCCCCTCTGACAGCTATCTCTCCATTCCACACATCTATGCCTCTGTTTTTGTAAGGTCTATGGTGACATCTCTGTTTTCATTTCTGAAGTTTCTGAGTTGCAGTATCCTATCTCTTTTTAAAAGTTTATTAACAGATTTATAAATTACATTGCTCTTTTCAAAGGAAACAAGTTTGAATTTCATTGATTTTTCTCTGATGGTTTTCTGTTCACAATGTCATTTATTTCTCCTGTTATTTTATTTTTTAAATCCTAACTTGAGGATATATTTATTGATTTTAGAATGATAGGAAAAGAGAGAGGGAAGAAGGAAGGGAGGAGAGCAGGGAGAGAGAGAGAGAAATATTGATATGAGAGAGAAACATTGACCAGCTGCCTCCTGGATGCACCTTGACCAGGGATAAAAC
The DNA here is from genome assembly GCA_028533065.1 of Trachops cirrhosus. NCBI lineage: Eukaryota > Metazoa > Chordata > Mammalia > Chiroptera > Phyllostomidae > Trachops > Trachops cirrhosus. Next base: position 96,514,541 of record CM052542.1, on the reverse strand, counting down.
CTACAACCTAGGTATGTGACCTGACTGGGAATCCAATCCCACAACCTTCTGGTGTATGGGAGGACACTTCAGCAAACTGAACCACCTGGCTCTGGTTCTTTCTTCTTTTTTAATGGATTTGATGCTATAAATTTCCCTGTACATACTGCTTTAGCTTCATTCTCCAAATTTGATATGTTGTATTTTCATTTTTTAAGTTAAAAATATTTTCAAATTTCCCTTGTGATTTCTTTGACCGATGGATCATGTAAAAGTATGGTATTGGGTCTGAGGCCTCAGCTGGAATTGTGCAGGTCCTGCTTGGGCAGCTGCAGACATGTGCAGGATGTCCTCAAACAAGGAAACCCCATTTGCCCAGGCCACATTATGGGCAGTGAGGAGAGTAAACCTGGTTCTGCTCAGGCTGTTGTTGAACAGTGGTTGGGTGGATGGGTACTGTAGGAATAGTTATGGCATCATGCTACTCATGGTCACCTCCTATGCTTGTCACATAGATGGTGTGATGGAACTCATTCTCTAAGAAGCAAATATCAATCTCCAGTCATGTAAAACTGCCTTGTTCTTTGCTGCCCAGCAAGGCTATAATGACACTGTGAGATTTCTCTTTGAATTTGGAACATCCACTGAAGTTAGGACCAAAGACAGGTGTGCTGCCCTGTTAGTCACAAGTCAGTATGGGCACATGCAGGTGGTTGGTACCTTGCTGAAGCATGGAGCCAGCATCCATGAGCAGATTTATGATGGAGCCACTGCACTGTTACCACTGCTCAAGGTGGTAACTTGGGTATTACTCAATTATTGTTTTTTTCAGGGGTAAAATCAACCAGCCAAGGTGGGAAAGGACAGCGCTGCTCTGGATTTTGCCTCAGATGGGCCACAGCAAGGTGGTGAGGGTGATGCTGTCTGCGTGGAGCAACATCATGATGCTGCCCAATATAATGGTAAACAGCATCACTGAAAGCAGCCATCAAAGTGATCCAGGGAGGTGAGTGGAGACCCAAATATAAGAGCTTTAAACATAAATCTCTTAGAAGAAAACATAGGAGCAAATAGTCATAATCTTGGGTTTTGACACTAAAAGCACAAGCACCACCAACAAAACATATATAAATTTGATTTCATGAAATTTTAAAACTTTTGTATACTATCTTAATAGGTCACAATAAAAAATAGAAAAGACAACCTCTAGAATAGGAGAAAATATTTACAAGTCATTTATGTAATAAGAATCTAGTATCCAGAATTTATAAAGAAATTTTACAACTTACCAACAAAAAGACAAATAATCCAGTTTATAAATGAGCAAAGGACTGAAACAGAACTTCTCCAAAGAAGTTATAAAAATGGCTCACAGGCATATTTCTCCAACATAATTAGTCTTAGGAAATGCAAATCAAAATCACAAACAGACACGACTTCACACCTGCTTGGATGACTATAATTTTAAAAAATGAAAATAACTTTTGGCAACCATGTGGAAAATTGAAGTCCTCATACATTGCTTGTAGGTGATGTATGCCTAAAAAATGGTGAAATCACTATGGAAAAGAATTTGGAGGTTCCTCAAAATGTGTAACATAGAATTACTGGATGATCTGTGTCTTATTTCAGCCTGCTATATAACAAAGTACACTAGACTGGGTGTCTTACAAACACAGAAACTTATTTCTCATAGTTCTGGAGGATAGGGAGTCTAGGAGGATATCAAGGTGTTGACAGATTCTGTGTCTGGTGAGAACTTGTTTCCTGATTCATAGGTGACTGTCTTCTTGCTGTGTCCATTCATGGCAGAAGGAATAAGGGAACTGTCTGGGGTCTATTATTTAAGGCACTAATCCCACTCATGAGGACTCTACCCTCAAGACCTAATCATCTCCAAAAGGCCATACCTCTAAATACCATCACACTGGGGATTAGGTGTCAATGTATTAATTATTTGGGGAAACAAACATTCAGTCTATGGCACCCAGCAATTCTACTTCTAGGTATATACTCAAGTTACATAAAATGTATATGTCCACACAAAAACTTGTACACAAGTGTTCATAGCAGCACTATTCACAATAGCCAAGAGGTACAAACAATCCAAACATCCATCACTTGATGTATAGATAAACAAGTGTTTCCTTATAATGGGATATTATTCAGCCATAACTAGGAATAAAATATTGATACATGGTACTACATGGGTGAATCTCCAAAATATTATGGTATGTGAAAGGAGCCAGACACAAAGGCTATACACAGTGTATCATTCCATTTACATATGCAGAATAGACAAACTCATAAAGACAGAAAGAAAATTAGTGGTTACTAGGGGCTGGGGAGAGGGCAAAATGGGGAATGACTGCTTAATGGGACAGGATTTTCTTTTGAAGTGAGAAAATGTTCTAGACAGTGGTGATGGTTTCACATTGTGAATGTACTAAATGCCACTGAATTGCATACTTTAAAATGGTGAATATTCTATTAATGTTACCATAATAAATAAGAGAGTCTTGCTGATGTACAGAATGTGGCATGAGAGTGTAAGAGGGAATCTTCTGAGGGTTTTTTTGGAAGTTATGGACTGCAGGGGCCTTAAGCACTCACTGTTTCAGTCTCCACTGCATCTTTTCTCTTTTTTGTCCAGGTATGCTTATTCTCACCCCTGGGCCTTTTTACCTGCTCTTCCATGTGCCTGGAATAAGCTTCCTCCAACTCTTGGCCTGACTGCCCTCTCCATTCATGTCTCAGCCATGCTGACACCTCCTCAAACACTCTTCCATAAGACTGATTGGCTCCTCCTCATCTCCTTGGGGTCCCAAACCTATGGGCACTCACTATCATGCCAACCAATCCACATGCTTCAGAGCACTGATCACATATTTTATTGATTTGATCACTTGCTTATTGTCTTTATCCCTTTAGCTCAAATGTTCACTTCATGTGAAAAATGACTTACTCACATCACATCCCTGGTGTTGAGCATATGGTGTGCTCTCAGTAAAGACTTGTTGAACAAATGAATGAATGAAACTCACCTGGAAAAGTCAGGAAAAAATCCAGTCTTGTTTAAGTGATTCAAGTAAAGCAAAGTTGATAGCAGCAGTTATTATCTGTCTATAGGGGGAAGTGAGATATATATATTTTTGGCCTCAATTTTAGACTTGGAAATTTAGTATGGTGAGATCATCTCATCCATTAACCTGCTACCCACCAGGCCATCCAACAAAGGGAACTGTCAGTTTTCCTCTTAAAATTCACTGAAGCCTCCCACCTTCATGCCCCACTCCAAGATGGCATCACAACCTCAGGGTCCATAGATACTACTTGTGATGACCCAAATGTGTCCAGGTGCTGACAGCCTGCAAAGTGACATTCACATTAAGCCACCATTTCTATTCCCTTCATCTGCTCACACAGCATCTCTATTTTTTCCTGTAAAAATCTTCTTTCTCCTATACTTGGATGTCCTCTAAGAAGAGACTCATAAACTTACCTGTGGTAAGAGTCACTACTCACTGTCCACTGTGTTGACTCTTCTCTGCTCTGGCTCATCCTGATGTCCATAAGTCACCTATATAAGCTTCATGAGAGCCATGAGTTAGGTGCCTGTCCTGTCATGAGATCTCTGGATGCTTCTCAGATTTTTATTTCTGCATTTTATGTATGCAGAGGTGGCACACTCCCACTGGCTGAACAGCAAATGATTAAGTATAACAAGTATAATCTCCCTCCTCTTTGGCAGATACTCAGTTGTCCAGTACCCCTTGCAGTAAAAATGACCATGAAACCCAGTTCAGGTCCACAAGACTTTGTTGGAAGAGGTCACTGAGAGAGAGGGTGTGAATGCCTATTGACCATCAAGCTGGTCATGAGCTCATGCACATAGGCTCTTACTCAGCCTTCTTTGTTCTATCCAGGTCATCAACTAATTAGACAAGGCCCACCACATTAAGGAGGACAATCTGCTTTGGTCAGATGTTAATTAATATCATCCAGGAACACCCTCACAGACAGACCCAGAACAATACATCACCAAATATCTGGGCACCCTGTGGCCCAGTCAAGTTAACATGCAAAATGAACCATCTCAGCAATGAAGGGCATCTGCTGCACAAGGCATACAACACAATGCTAACTAGGATTTCTGTGTGTAAGTTGGTTAAGAGCACCTTGGTTTGCATCCAGCCTCTCTTGTGTTCTAGCAAAATATTTTTGGTAAAACTATTTAACCAAATGGTTTTTGGTTAAACTATTTTAACTATTTAAACTATTTAACTCAGCCTTCACTATAAAATGCAGATAATGCAAGGAACTTGTATCATAGGGCTGTTTGGTGCATTAAATAATATGTGGGAAGTTCTTAGCACAGTCCCAGACACATTTAAGTGTTCAATTATAGTTGTTATTATCATTATTATTATATTATCCATTGTGAGGTCATGTGTTATGCCAGTTATCAGTGTACTGCCTCTCAGCTCCAAGTTCAGTCTTCAATACTTGCTCCTCCATAATAAATAGGACTTTGTATAAACATTTCTCATTCATTCTGAGCACAATGCTGAGCTTTTTCAGAAGAGGGCGCTGAAGGCACTATAGGAGAAGACCTCTCACTCTTCTGGCTGCCTCACCATCGGTCAGCACAGCAGATGTGAGGAGTAGCCTGGGGACATGGTTCAAGTGATGGAATTCTCAGACTCTCGGGGAAGTTTTGGGATCCAGGCAAGTTTTCTCTGGCCTCAGTAAGAGTCCCACTCTTCCCAAGCTGATTTTAGGTGATGGTGCCCCTAGTGGTGAGTGATCCAACTGCAGTGGAGGGAGCTAGCTGGTTCACAAACCCAAGCAAGCCCTGGTCCCATCAATGCCCACATTACTGTTGCTGTTAAATCAAATACCACTGAGTCCTGTATCTTGGGAGAAAAGCTCCAGATTTTCAAGGAAAGACCAGCACAGGTGAACTTTCCAGACTTAGTGCTTGGCTGGGAAGGAAAAGATGTGAGTTTTGAAAAATGGCTCCCCAGGGTGAAGCTTAGGCACCCTACTTCTTTAAAGCTCCCCAGTTACCTTAGGGGGAGAAGTAGTAGATCAATCTCTTAGCCTCTGAGGTCATTATTCTGGCTGTTTCTCACTTGCTTTGTGAACTTGGGCAAAGCCCTCTCTAGCTTTGGCCTTTACTGTAATTAAAAAAAAATCCTAGGGTAGTGAGGCAGGTCAATAAGGTCAAGCAAGCAAAGCCCAAAGACCTTGGCACAGTGCCTGGCAAATAGTAGGTCCTTCATATATGGCGATAATACAGATTTTTTGTTTGTTTTCTACCAAGCAACCATTTTGCATTCTCTGGGATCCTGGGGGATTCACTACACCCTCACTGGAGATAATGGGGTGATGAGGTTGTGATAGAGACTCCCCTCCCACAGGGGTGTGTCCCAGGCCAAACCAACTGGATACCTAACCATGCTCTTTACAAGGTGACTATTCCTGAGAGTCTCCCTTTCTGGCCTTCCAGAGCTGCCTTGGTTTCATACCATTTTCCAGTTTTCCAGGTTTCCATGGATTCTGAGAATACCCATTAGATACCCATTAGCTTTCCAGTTTACTCCCTTAGTCCAAATTAGCCAAAATTGGCTTCTATGGCTTATGAGCAAAGGCGCCAGACACTTGACAAATGGGAAAGAGGGGGCTATGGATTCACTACTGCAGGGAGAAGGCACACTCTTAACTGTCCTCAGTCCTTCTGAAAGGAGGACTGAATACTGGCAGTGGCAGGGGTAGCTTTGGGGGCAGGATGGCAAATCCTTAAAGTGGACTTGTTCATGCCACTCCAGCCACACTGGACCCCATGCAATTTGTCACCCTCAGTGGGCATCTCCCACTCCAGGGCCTTTGCACTTACTGTTCCTTTTGCCTGAAATGCTCTTCCTTCAACCCCCCCCACCACATCCTACTCTTATTCCTGTTTGCTCAAATGCCACCTTTTCAGTGGGGCCTCTCTCAACCACCCTACATCAAAATATAAACTCCACCCATCAGGGCCCACCCTGTTTCCCTTGCCTAGTTTATTTTTCTCCAGAATCTTCCAACATAATATATCATTTACTTATATATTTTGTTGTCTACCTCCTAAGCTCCACAGGCCAGGGTTTTCTGTCTGTCTTGTTTGCTTCAGTATCCCCAGCATGCACAGTAACCTGGCACATAATAGGTTCTCAGTACATATTTGTTGACCTGAATTGCATTCTGGGTTCATTCAGTCAGAAACTTGATGAAACAAGGTTTGGTCTCACAGAGTCCATTGCTTGCACAGCCCTGGAGATCCTGGCTAACAGCTGCACCCCACTGGGGACAGGATCCTGGGAGCACCCCACTCTCCCAATGACCTGCATGTGGTGAGGAGAGGGGGCCACTTAAAGCCTGGCCTCTCCTGCAAGGAGAGTCTTGTAAGACTCTCAGCAATTAATAATAATAACAACAACAACAACAACAATAATAACAATAAATGGTAAAAATGGCAGCTGTAATAACCTTTTGTGAATGCTGGCCTTTTTAACCCTGGGACTGCATTTAGAGTTTTACATTCAATATCTCACTTCAGTCTCACACCATTCCCATGAGGTAATCATATCATACCCTGAGAAAACCGAGTTTCAGAGAACGTGCCCTACCATCTCCCATCACTTTCTCAAGCCTGGCACAAAGCAGACATTGAATAAATAATGCTGTCCTTCCCTGCCCCACATAAGGGTGGGTGGGGAGCTGATGTTGGGCAGGAAGGTGAGGGGTTTCATTGGGGGGTCCAGGTGCTGCAGGTGCAAGAGTGAGGGTGTGCATCTGGCTGACAGGACGTTCGTGTGGAAAACCTGGTGCCAGGGCAGCGAGTTTCTTGGGGGAGGCAGCCACATGCGTTAAGGGTGCCAAAGTCACTCCGCACCCGGCCCTGTCCCCTGGCCGCTGCTCTGGAGTCCCACCACCAGGACACTGCAACGCCTGGGACTCCTCCCGCGGCATGCCCAGCCACAGATTGAGGCCCTGAGAGTAAAGAGCGGGAGGGCAGCCCGGACCCCCAGCCCAGCCCATGCACAGCCGGCCGCCTTCCTGTTTTGTGCCAGAGAGGCAGAGATCCCGCAGAGGCTGCTCTGCACAGCCTAGGATGTAGGTGGTGAGGTGAGGAAGGGCGGCTTAGTGAAGGTAGGGGGGTTGGGAGGGCGCAATCTCTGCGGGGGACAGTAGTAGCCACCCCCTCCCCAGGAAGGAGCCTCAAAGGTGGGGTGGCCACTGGTAGAAGGGGGCGGCCACCTTGGTTGTGGTGCTTACCTGGATGAGTGACCTTGCGCAGGACTGGAGGCTGGTGTTACAGGGCAGGGGCTTCAGGTGTGGGGGAGGGGCTTTGGATTTTTTTCCTGCTGTGTGCATGGGCATATGCAGTATGAGGGCTCTCCAGCAGTGGGGCACTCCTGCATGTGTCTGGGTAGGACTCCTCTCCTGGAGGAGCTGGTGGGTGGGTCTCACTAAGATGAAACAAGCATGGGGTGGGGGTCTGGATGGGCCTGCAGTAGGAAGACCATGCTTCAGGAAAGGGGAAGATAAGCCTTTGGGAAAATAAAGCCTCCCCTACACATCTCCATGCCCCCCTTCCGAATTCTTAGTCCTTGGAGACATTCTCAGGAGCCAGGAGCCTCCCTCCCTCTCTGAGAGTCTCTGGACAGTGTGTCGCTCCATTTGTGGGCATATGCTCGAGGATAAGAGTCAGACAGGGTTCAGCTGCCCTTCTGTCCTTCTCTCCCTGGGGCAAGGAGCCCAGTCTACCCTTTAGAGTTAATAGCCCTTGACTTACAGCAGAGACAGAATCTATAGCAATGGGTGCTGGGGAAGCATTTAGATGCCTGGATTGTAGGTGTGTATGAATGTACATGCCTGTGTGGGTTAGGACATGTGTCTGTGACTGTGTATCTGAGAATGCCTGTGCTTCTGTCTGGAGCCATCTCAGTGTTATCTCCATGTATCATGTGTACATGTATCTGTATGTCTATGTGTTTATCTAGTTTTGAGTATGATGTGTACCTGAGTGATCCAAGAATCTGTATGACCAGTGAGGCTGTGACTGTGTGTGTATCCATGTGTATGTGATGTGTGATGCATGAGTCTGTGTGTGAATGAGTGAGGCTGTGACTCTGTGTGTGTGTGTGTATTGCCCTCTTCATGTCACCCACATCTCTCAGCCTGGGACCCCATTGCTGCTGAGCTGGCATCACTGGTATACCTTCAATCCTCAGCCTGCAGACCTAGGGGGCTGGCCTGATCCCTGTGGATCTGTGTGAGTGTGTTAGGTGTCAGTGCTGAGCACCAAGAAGTCCCTCTCCACTTGGTGGTAGACAGCCATGAAGGGCAGCCCTCCTTGGAGATTGTGGGTGTGTGTCTGTGTGTATATAAGTGTGTGGCATGCCCCATGTTGTTTTGAGAAGCAGTTCCAGGGCTAGTTGCACATTCTGGCCTTTCTGAATAAGGAAATACACAAGATACATGGGATCCCTCAGAAAGTCCCAGAACCTTTCAGCTCGGTCCTAAAAGAGACCTCCATGGGGACCTGAAGAAAACTCTGTCTAGAGGAGACTCTCTTTCCAACACCTACACTTTCTTTCCAAACCTATAGGCACACACATTCTGATGACTATTTCAGGAGAGGGTATGTTTAGACCCTCCCCCTAAAGTGTTCAGGGTAAAAACCTATAGTCTTTTTATTCATTGTTTAACCAAACCTAGATGTAATATATGTTCCCCAGTTGTTTTCATGTGGAATGGCTCTGTGGTTAAGGAAATGGTTGGCTGGTTCCATTGGGAGGGGGCTGCAGGCAGAAGAGCATGTCAGCAAGGCATCTGGGGAGGGCAGCACTTCCTGCTTCTGGGCCAGCTCCAGTTGTAACCCTGGTCCCAGCTTTGCCACCAGCTCCTTTGGTGCCTTGGACTAGTTCCTTTCCCTCTCAAGGACTCAGTTTGCACATCTGGAGAAGGAAGCATTGTCCAGTGCCCTTGGAGGTCCCATAAAATCAGTCTAGTTTGGGTTATTGTATTGGCCAGGCTAGAGGGAACACTTTGTTCCTGGTAGCCAGTGGTCAGGCCTGTATCCTGTCTCCCTTGAGGGGCTGGGTTTTTCTGCTTGGCTCCAGGCCAAGATCATCTTTTGATCAGAGGGAACTCCTGGCATCCTTTTGGTTCCTGAGGGTGGCAGGGGCAGAACCTTTTAAGTTTAGGGCCTCAAGAATCCATTGACCCCAGATCTACAATTAGAAGGCAGGACTTCACAGTCACAAGTTTGTGGCCATTTCTAAATTCTGTATTTCTTGGGGCATATTGTTTTAGTAATCAGAGCTCCCATTTATTGGGGGCTACTCTGTGCCCTGCCCTGTGTGCACAGTAACTTTATGAGGTGAGTGAGGTTGTCCCCCTCTTATAGACAAGGAATTGGGCTCAGGGAGAAAGAGTGAGTTGCTCAAGAGCACATAGCAAGAAGGGGCAGAGTTGGGTATATAACCCTCTCGTCGCTCTTCCCCCATATATCACAAACATGCCCATCCACATCTGCACAGCACCAAAATTTTGGCATATATGGGTGGTATAATTTCTATAGTACAAATGAGAATACTGGCCCAGAGAGAATAAGTGATGTTTCAACGGTACAGATGACTAAAGGGGAACAGGTTCTAATCTTGTGTCTCTGAATGTCCCCATTCAGCATGGGTATCCATAAGGCCATGACAGCAATTTTCTTAAAAAGTAGACCTCTTTCTTCCTTCCTTTTTGGGGAGTATATCTCCCTGATATCAAAGAGCCAGTCTCTAGTGGAATGCATAAAAATTTGGGCGTCAAGTCTGATGTTCCCTCTCCTCATGTCTGGGTTCAGAGGAGTTATATCCATGCTTGTCACTGCCTTGCCCAGAGACACCTTCCATTCTTTTTTTCTGCAAGAGGTGGCTTAACAATTCAGACAGGTCTTTAAGCTTTGCCTGAGCCACTGAAGCCACAAAGGCAAGCCTGGAGGCTCTGTCCAGTGCTGAGCCATTGTGACCCAGCACCATGAAGCAGAGCAAGAAGGAGTTCCAGGATCAGCCAGAGCTAGGTTTAAATGCTGGCATATTTATTTACTTAGGGGCATCTGTGTGCCAGAGGCTAGGCTGGGCTCTGTGGATGTAGCTGTGAACAAAATAGGCCCTGCCCTCTTGGGGCTGACATTCCATTATATTAGACAGACCCTGTAGCAGAGGAGCCCCAAACCAAGGAGCTGCTTAAGTTTTTGTAATTTTCCAAAAAAAACCCCACCAGGTGGACTAGCTGATGTGGACATGCTGTTTATTACTCACATTACAGGGGAATACACTGACAGTGGCAGGTTGTACAAGAGACCACACCTCCTCCAGTCTGAGGCTCGTTATAAGGGGTCTCAGACAAAGAAGGCACATGTCCCACTCATGACTCTCAACTATATTACCTCACTGTGTAAAAGAGTCAAAGAGCAGTCACAGGACCAGAAGCCATTCCCAGAAGGAGATAAGGAGGGAGTTACAATCCATTCCCAAAACAATAGACATTCCTTCTGGCCATTGGCCACCTGACCAGCACTCACTCATGGGAGGGGAAGGGCCATGTCCACTGACCCCAGACCCCAAAAGACAGTCTGAATGTAATTAAAAAGATAATTACAGGCTGTGCACCAAGGTCACAAGAGACACTTTGTGTCACAAGAACACATAACAGAAAAGTAACCACCTGTAGTCATGGATCTTAAACATATCTCATGTCTAAAAAGATATGTGAAGGATGAATAGGCCTTTTAGGTAAAGTTATGAGGTGGGAAGAGACACAGGAAAACCATTTCTGGCAGAGGAAACTGCATAAGTAAACACTTTATGGCCAGAGGGAACATCATGAACTTGAAGAATGGGAGCACTCAGAAGGAAGTCGGGGGAGTTCTAAGAGGAAGGAGAAGAGTGATGGATGCAGTTGGGGCAGGGCACCTGGTGCTATTATTAAAACAAGGGGGAAGGAGTGGGGAGGGCTTAAGTAATATAGAAAGAAGATGGAGGAGCTGATATTTATTCCTTATAAATTTCATAATCCTATCTGGTTTTCAGTTTATTCATAAAGGAGATGAACATTACTCAATTGTCAGGAAAAGCAATGTGAAAACACCCATCATGTTAGCCTGAGCTTCTCCAGAACAGGTGTCTTATTTTTCTGTTTCCCAGTGCCACCAAGAGAAAGCTGGAGGCAGGGTGGCCTCAGCATGATTTCCTCTAGTTAAATCCAGCCAACTCAATCCTGGTTCATTCCTGGCTTGCTTTATCCTCCCTTGCTTTTCCTTCCCCACCTCCACCACTTAATTTTGTCTTCTTTTTAATTACATTTATTTGGGTGACATTGGTTAGTAGGATCATATAAGTTTCAAGTGTACATTTCTATGATCTGTAATATCATAGAAATGATATGATATTATCATAGACCTGTAATATACATGCTCTGTATACTGCATTGTGTGCCCACCACCCAAAGTCAAATAATCTTCCATCACCATGTATTTGGCCCCCTTTTCCTTTTACTACTCCCATTCCCTTCCCTAAGGCAACCACCATACTATTGTCTGTGTCTGTAAGTTTCAGTTTTGTATCCCACATATGAGTGAAATCATAGGGTTCTTAGCTTTTTCTGACTGACTTATTTTACTGAGTGTAATATTCTCAAGGTCCATTCACAAATGGCAATATTCTCAAGGTCCATTCACAAATGGCAATATTCTCAAGGTCCATGTCACAAATGGCAATATTTCTTCTTTTCGTATAGCTGAGTAATATCCTATTGTATATATGTACCACATCTTCTTTATCCAATTCTTTATTGAAGAACTTTCTTTTATTAAATACTTTTGAATTTTATTGTTGTTCAAGTAAACTTTTCTGCCTTTCCCCCATCCCTCCCCACCACCCTATCCATCCCCACCTGCCTCCCCTGTTTCCAACCCCCCTTGTTTTTGTCCATGTGTCCTTTATAGTTGTTCCTGTGAACCCTTCCCCCTTCCCCCCCATTATCCCCTCTCCTCTCCCCTCTCCCCTGGTCACTGTTAGCCTGTTCTCTATTTCAGTGTCTTTGGTTATATTTTGCTTGTTGTTTGTTTTGTTGATTAGGTTCAAGTTAAAGGTGAGATCATGTGGTATTTGTATTTTACTGCCTGGCTTATTTCCCTTAGCATAATGCTTTCCAGTTCCATCCATGCTGGCACAAAGGGTAGGAGCTCCTTCTTTCTTTCTGGTGCATAGAATTCCATAGTGTAAATGGACCATAGTTTTTTGATCCATTCATTTTTTGATGGGCACCTAGGCTGCTTCCAACACTTGGCTATTGTAAATGGTGGTGCTAAGAACATTGGGGTGCATAGGTTCTTTTGGATTGGTGTTTCAGGGTTCTTAGGATATAATCCTAGCAGTGGAATTGCTGGGTCAAAAGGCAGATCCATTTTTAGTTTTCTGAGGACATTCCATACTGTTTTTCACAGTGGTTGTACCAGTCTGCATTCCCACCAGGGTCCCTTGTACTAGGGTCCCTTTTCTCCACAACCTCTCCAACACTTGTTGCTTTGTTTATGATGGCCATTCTGACCTGTGTGAGGTGGTATCTCACTGTGGTTTTAATTTGCATCTCTCTGATAGCTAGCAATACTGAGCATCTTTTCAGGTGTCTCTGGGCCCTCTGTATGTCCTCCTTGTAGAATGTCTGCTCAAGTCCTTTGCCCATTTGTTAACTGGGTTTCTTATCTTCTTAGAGTGGAGTCGTGTGTGTTCATTATATATTTTGGAGATCAAACCCTGGTCTGAGGTATCATTGGCAAATATGTTTTCCCATACAGTTGGTTCTCTTTTCATTTTAATGCTGTTTTCTTTAACTGTGCAGTAGCTTTTTATTTTAATGATATCTTATTTGTTTATTCTTTCCTTTATGTCCCTTGCTCTAGGGTCCATATCAGTGAAAATACTGCTGTGTGAAATATCTGAGATTTTCCTGCCAATGTTCTCCTCTAGGACTTTAATGGTGCCACAACTTATATTTAAATCTTTTATCCACCTTGAATTTATTTTTGTGTATGGTATAAGTTGGTGCTTGAGTTTCATTTTTTTGCATGTAGTTGTCCAGCTCTCTCAACACCATTTGTTAAGAGGCTATTTTTACTCCATTTAATGCTGCTGCCCCCTTTGTTGAAAATTAATTGACTGTAGACACTTGAGTTTATTTCTGGGCTCTCTGTTCTGTTCCATTGGTCTGTCTGTCTGTTTTTATGCCAGTGCCAGTCTGTTTTCATTACAGTGGCCTTGTAATATAGATTGGTATCAGATATTGTGATTCTTCCTACTTTGCTCTTCTTTCTCAAAATTGCTGCAGCTATTTGGGGTCATTTATGGTTCCATAAAAATTTTTGAGATGTCCATTCTGTATCTGTGCAATATGACATTGGCACTTTAATAGGTATTGCATTGAATCTGTACATTGCTTTGCGGTAGTATGGACATTTTGATTATGTAATTATCCCAATCCATGAACATGGTATGTTTCCATTTGTTTGTGTCTTCCTTAATTTCTTTCTTTGGTGCTGTGTAGTTTTCTGAGTATAGGTCTTTTACCTCCTTGGTTAGGTTTATTCCTAGGTATTTTATTGTTCTTGTTGCTATATCAAATGTGATTTTTTCCTGATTCCTTTTTCTGATATTTCACTGTGGGTATAGAAAAATGCCTTTGCTTTGTGAATATTGACTTTGTATCCTGCTATTTTGCCAAATTCATTTATTAGATTGAGCAGCTTTTTGGTGAAGTCTATATGATTTTCTATGTACACTATCATATCATGTTCAAGCGATGCCAGTTTTGTTCCCTCTTTTTCAATTTGGATGCCTTTTATTTCCTTTTCTTGTCAGATTGCTGCGGCTGGGACTTTTAATACTATGTTGAATAGAAGTGGTGAAAGTGGACAATCTTGTCTTCATCCTGGTCTTAGTGGAAAAGATTTTAGTTTTTGCCCATTTAGTATGATGTTGGCTGTAGGTCTCTCATATATGGCCTTTATTATGCTGAGGAGTGCTCCCTCTACTCCCACTTTGCTAAGTGTTTTTATCATAAATGGGTACTGTACCTTATCAAATGCTGTTTCCACATCTATTGCTATGATCATGTGATTTTTGTCTTTGCTTTTGTTTATGTGATGTATTACATTTATTGATATGTGAAAATGTACCATCCTTGCATCCCTGACATGAATCCCACTTTGTCATGGTGTATGATCATTTTTAACATATTGCTGGATGCAGTTTGCCAATATTTTGTTGAGGATTTTAGTGTCTATGTTCATCAGCAATATTGGCCTGTAGTTTTCTTTCTTTGTTGGGTCTTTATCTAGTTTTGGGATTAGGATTATGTTGGCTTCATAAAAAGTGTTTGGGAGTTTTCCATCTTGTTGGATTTTTTGGAGTAGTTTGTGAAGGATAGGGGTTAGCTGTTCCTTTAATGCTTTGTAGAATTCTCCTGTGAAACTGTCTGTTCCAGGACTTTAGTGTGTGGTGAGGTTTTTAATTACTGCTTCCATTTTGTCTACTGTTATTGGTCTGTTCAGGCTTCTGCTTCTTCTTCACTGAGTTTAGGAAGATTATATTTTTCTAGAAATTTGTCCATTTCACCTAGGTTTTCAAATTTCTTGGCATAGAATTCTTCACAGTAATTTCTTACAATCCTTTGTATTTCTGTGGTATCAGTTGTAATCTCTCCTCTTTCATTTCTGATTGTGTTTATTTGGGTCCTCTCACTTTTTTTCTTGATGAGCCTGCTTAAAGGCTTGTCAATTTTGTTTATCTTTTCAAAGAACCAGCTCCTGGATTCATTGATCCTTAGAATTGTGCTTTTAGTCTCTATGTCATTTAATTCTGCTGTGATCTTGGTTGTTTTCTTCCTTCTACTTGCTCTGGGCTGTCTTTGTTGTTGATCCTCTAGTTCTTGTAGATGTAGAGTCAGGGTGTTTGTTTGAAATGTTCCTATCTTTTTTAGTTAGGCCTGTATCGCTATGCACTTCCCTCTCAGGACTGCCTTTGCTGTGTTCCATAAGTTTTGGGTTGTTGTGAGTTCATTTTCATTCGTTTCCAGAAACTTTTTGATTTCTTTCCTAATCTCCTTGTTGACCCATTCATTGTTTAAAAACATGCTATTCTATCTCCATGATTTTGAGTGTTTTGGAGTTTTCTTCCTTGGGGTTGGTTTCTAGTTTCAGTTCCTTGTAGTCAGAGAAAATGCTTGATATGATTTCAATTTTCTTGAATTTGTTGAGGCTTGTTTTGTGTCCTATCATGTGGTCTATCTTTGAAAATATTCCATGTGCATTTGAATGTGTATTTAGCTTCTTTGGGATGAGAGGCTCTCTATATATGTCAGTTAAGTCCATTTCAGTTAGGGCATTGTTCAATACCACAGTATCTTTGTTGATAATTTTCTTTGGAAGATCTGTCCATTTTTTTGACAGTGGGGTGTTAAAATCCCCTACCATAATTGTGTTGCTGTCAATGTCTTTGTTGAAGTCCTCCAAGATTTTCTTTACATATTTGGATGTGCCTATGTTGGGTGCATATATGTTTTCAATGTTTGTGTCTTCTTGATGGATACTTCCCTTGAGTATTATGAAGTCACCTTCTGGGTCTCTGTTTATGGCCCTTTTTTGAAGTCTGTTTTGTCTTATATGAGTATTGCCACCCTGGCTTTTTTTCCCTGTCCGTTGCTTAGAAATTTTGTTTCCAGTCCTTCACTTTCAGTCTGTGTAGGTCTTTGCTCCTGAGGTGGATGTCTTGTAGGCAGCATATGTGTGGGTCATGCTTTCTTATCCATTCAGCTATTCCATGTCTTTTGATTGGAGCATTTAATCCATTCATGTTTAAGGTTATTATTGATAATTACTTATTCATTGCCATATTTTCTGTACCTGTGTTCTTCTCTCTCTCTCTTTTCCTTCCTTTCCTTAAAGCAGTCCCTTAAGCATCTGTTGCAGAGCTGGTTTTGTGGAGATGTATTCTTTTAGACTTCTTTTGTCTGGGAAGCTTCTTATTTGGCCTTCTATCTTGATTGAGAGCCTTGCTGGGTAAAGTAGCCTTGGTTGCAGGCCTCCGGTTCTCATTACTTGGAATATTTCTTGCCATTACCTTCTGGCTTGGAGTGTTTCCGTTGAGAAGTCAGCTGCTAACCTTATCAGGGCTCCCTTGTATGTTACTTCCTGTTTCTTCCTTGCTGCCTTTAAAATTCTCTCTTTGTCTTGGAATTTTGCCATTTTAATTATGATGTGTCTTGATGTGGGCCTCTTTGGGTTCCTCTTGATTGGGACTCTGTGTTTCATGGGTTTGTGTGACTTTTTGTCTCATCAAATTAGGAAAGTTTTCCATCATTACTTTTCTAAACAGGTTTTCTATTTCTTGCTCCTCTTCTCCTTCTGGTATCCCTATTATATGGATATTATTATGTTTCATGTTTTCCTGCATTTCCCTTAATCCCTCTTCATTCTTTCTGAGCCTCTTTTCCTTTTTTTGCTCTTTCTGGGTATTTTTTTCTACCTTGTCCTCCAGCTCACTTATCCAGTCCTCTGCTTCATCTAGCCTGCTTTTTTATTCCTTTTACTGTGTTCTTCAGTTCAGAAATTGTAATCTTCATTTCCTCTTGGCCCTTGTTCATAGTTTGTATTTCCTTGTTCATATGTTATAGTTTGCTGTGAGTTCATTGTAGTTTCTTTGTAGTTTCTGGTAGCTCATTGTGAGCTTGTTCAGCTTCCTGATAACCATTGCTTTGAACTGAATATCTGATAGTTGAGTTGCCTTTATTTCATTTAGCATTCTTTCTGGGGCTTCCTCCTTTCCTTTCATTTGGGTATTGTTTTTTTGTCTTTCCATTGCTTGTGAGATTGTTGTCGTTAGGTTCTGCTACTTAAATTGATCTGTTCTGCTCCCTGGGTTTATGGTGTGAACTTCTATGGTAGAAGACCTGTGAGATTCAGTGGAGAACTCTCATTAATCTCCTGAGCTCACTGCTATTGGGCTGTCATGTATGTTGGTTCTCTGTATGTCTTTTGGTTTTGATTGTTGTTGTGTTTTTCTTTGGTGGGTCCTTTCCTCCAGCTGGTTAACTGATGGTCACTCCATCCACCACATCTTGTATTCTGTTGTGCAGGTAGGTGTGGGCAGGTTGTGTTGAAACTGATTCTGTTGTGTGTTCAAGGTTTTGAGGCTTCTTTCTCCCTCCTGTTCAGTTGTTTGTTGTGGGTAATTTCTCCACCATTTAGTTTTATTTCCAGATTGGTCCTGAATGGAGCTTAGTGTGGCTTCCATTCCCTCCTTCATCTTCTTCTGTTGTTATCTGTTGGTGGTTCCTTTGTTGGTAGGTTTTCTCTTCCAGCAGGTGTACTTCCAGCAGGTGAACAGCAGTTCACTGTTCCCACCTTGCAAGTTCTCTGGAGTAGCAAGGTGAAATTTATCTCACTGTCTCTGTTGTTGGGATGACCCCTGATTGCGTCTAACTCCAGTCTTTTCACAGCTCCAGGTTTTATTGTCTCACCTGTGGGAAAAGAAGAAAGAAAAAGAGGGAAGGAATGATGGGAGAAAGAACAAAATAGGAAAGAAAGGAAGAAGATATTTTAAAAATTAGAATTAAATTAAAAAATAAATAAAAGAAAGAAGGAAGAAGGAATAAAACTGGAAAGGAAGGAAGAAGAATAAAAAAATAAGGACAGAAAGGAAGATGGAATTAAAAAAGAAAGCCTTCTTCTGACTTTAAACCAGTCAGGCCAGTTCTGCTAGTCTTCGTGGCTGTGTCAGGCTAGGGAGGGATTTGTGTCCCTTTTCTCCCTTCCTGAGCTGCACACTTCACTGTTGTCCAGCCTCCAACCCAGTTGCTCAGTGCCCTTTCATACCCAGCCTAGGCCTTTAGTCCACCAGTTGCACTGTCCTTGAGGTGCACCAATTAGGGGGAACTCACACACCACCTTCTCACTCTTCACTGTTCTAGATGCTTGGGACTCTCAGCACCCCTTCAGGGTAGTTCACCCCCTCCACTGATTCATGTCTTTCCAGGGACTTCAGCTCCCCTCTGTGGGGTGTTTTTGCCTTCTTTCTAGAGAGTCAGTCGGCCCTTCAGGGCTCTGGGCACAGGGGCCAGGTTGGACGAGCTCTGTCCCTGGTGCCTCAGGCATGGGCATGGGTGGGCCACCTCTGGGCCTTGGACTGGGTGTGCACACCCACCCTGGTGCTTTGGGCATGGGTGCAGTCAGGCCTCCTCCAGCTGTGGATTGGGTGTGTGTGACCCCAGGGTTGCGGGGGTAGGGGCACAGGAGGTGGGTGGCTGCTGCAGGGAATTCCCCAAACAGCCACAGAATGCCTCTTTTTTCTCTTTTTCTTTTTGAAAAATTCCTTCTATTCAAGCCCACTTGTCCAAACAAGCTCCTGGCCTCTCACACAGCCCAGCCTGTCTCTCTCCCAAGAATCCTGCAGCACCTGGTGGGTGTCAGGCCTGGGGCTGCAGCCACCCTGGCTCCTGCAGTGGTCCTAAGGACCTTATTGTCCTGAGGCACCCTCCTTACTATCTGATTTTACAATGTCCTCTACAGTTTTTGGCCTCCAATCTTCATATATGTTGTGATACCGTTTGCTGTTCACTCTGTTCCTCAGAAGATCGGCTAGGTGTTTCACCTGTGTGCAGGGGGAAGTAGAATCTGCTCTCACCTATCTTGATGCCCTCTTCCAAAAATAATTTATTATTTTTAATCCTATATTTAGGTCTTTGATCCATTTTGAATTAATTTTTGTACATGGGAACAAACTGTAATCTAGTTTCCTTCTTTTGCATGTGACTTTCCAATTTTCCTAGCAGCATTTATTGATGAGGCTTTCTCTTCTCCATTGTACATTTTTGGCTCCTTTGTCAAAAATTATTTGCCCATATACATGTGATTTTCTTTCTGGCCTCTCAGTTCTGTTCCATTGGTCTCTGTGTTTGTTTTTCTGCCAATACCATGCTGTTCTGATTCTCACAGCTCTGTAGTATAATTTGAAGT
Organism: Trachops cirrhosus; assembly: GCA_028533065.1. NCBI lineage: Eukaryota > Metazoa > Chordata > Mammalia > Chiroptera > Phyllostomidae > Trachops > Trachops cirrhosus. Next base: position 96,495,454 of record CM052542.1, on the reverse strand, counting down.
TAGTAGTGTGAGTCCTCTGGCTTTGTTCTTTTTTCTCAGGATTGCTCTGGCTATTTGTATGGAACCACAAAAGAAATGTAGTTCCATCAAATCTGATGATTTTTTGGTTCTATTTTTTAAAAAAGAAATGGCATTGGGGTTTTGATAGGGATGGCATTAACTTGTATGTTGCTTTGCCTAATATGGCCATTTTAACTATAATGATTCTTACAATCCATGAACACAGAATATCTTTCCATTTCATTGTGTCTTTTTCAACCTCTTTTAATACTGCTTTGTAGTTTTCAGTATATGGTTTCTTCACATCTTTTGTTAAGTTTGTTCCTAGGTGTTTTATTTTATTTTTGGTTTCAATTGTAAAAGGATTTTTTTTAATATCTTTTTCTGAAGTTTTGTTGTTAGTATTTAGGAAACCAGTGGATTGTACTTTGATTTTGCATCCTGCAAATTTGCTGTATTTTTTATTGTTTCTAATAGTTTTTTGGTGGAATTTTTAGGGTTTTCTATATAGAGAATCATGTCATCTACAAAAAGTGACACTTTTACTTCCTTACCAACTTTGGATGCCTTTTATTTCTTTCTCTTGCCTGATTGCTCTGGCTAGGACTTCCAGAACTGTGTTGAATAAGAGTGGTGAGAATGGGCATCCTTGTCTTATTCCTGATTTTAGAGGAAAAGCTTTCAGTTTCTCACTATTGAGTATGATATAGGTCAAGGGTTTGCCATATATGGACTTTATTATGTTGAGGTACTTTCCTTCAATATCCATTATATTGTGTTTTAATCATAACTGGATGTTGTACTTTATCAAATGCTTTTTCTGCATCTATTGATAAGATCATATGATTTTATCCTTTGTTTGTTAGTGTGGTGTATTACATTGATCAATATGCATATTTTGAACTATCCTTGTGCCCCTGGAATGAACCCCACTTGATCATGATATATTATTTTTAAAAATTTATTGTTGTGTTCAGTTTGCTAGTATTTTGTAAAGGATTTTTGCATTTGTGTTCATCAAAGATATTGACTTGTAGTTTTCTTTTTTGTGTGTTATTCTTGCCAGGTTTTTATATCAGTGTTATGGTGGCCTCATAAATGTGTTAGGAAGTATTGCCTCTTCTTCAGTTTTTTCTAAGAGTTTGAAGATAGGTATCAAATTTTAAATGTTTGGCAGAATTCACTAGTGAAGCTGTCTGGTCCTGGACTTTCATTTCTTGGGACGGTTTTGATGGTTGTTTCAATTTCCTCCCTGTTTATTGGTCTATTTAGATTTTCCAGTTCTTCATGATTCAGTCTAGGAAGGTTATATATTCTAGGAACTTACCATTTCTTCAAGGTTATTGAATTTGGTGGCATATAGTCTTTCATAGTATTCTAGTATGACCCTTTATATCTCTGTGGTAACGTCTCCTCTTTCATTTCTGATTTTGTTTGTATGAGTCCTTTCTCTCTTTTCCTCAGTGAGTCTAGCCAGCGGTTTGTCAATTTTATCAATCTTTTCAAAGAACCAGCTCCTTGTTGTATTATTTTTTATATAGTTTTTTGTTCTCTATTTCATTTAATTCTGCTCTAATTTTTATTGTTTCCTTCTTTTCTGCTAACTTTGGGTTGCTTTTGATCTTTTTCTAGTTCTTTAAGATGTAATGTTAGGTTGTTTACTTGGGATTTCTGCTGTTCCTTGAGATAGGCCTGTAATGATATAAAATTTCCTCATTACTGCTTTTGCTGCATTTCAGAAGTTTTGATACAACAAGTTGTCATTCTTGTTTGCCTCTATATATCTTTTGATCTCACCTTTTATTTTTTCTTTGACTATTTTTTTAGTATTGTGTTGTTTAATCTCTACATATTTGTGAGTTTCTTCACATTTTGCAGTTGATTTCTAATTTCTAAGCACTGTGGTCAGAGAATATGCCTCATATAATTTCAGTTATCTAGAAATTGTTGAGGCTAGTGTTGTGACCCAATATATGGTCTGTCCTTGAGTGTGTTCCATGTGCATTTGAGAAGAATGTGTAATGTGATGTTCTGGGATGGAATACTCTGTAAATGTCAGTTATGTCCATTTGGTGTAATGTATTATTTAAGGCCAATATTTATTGATTTTCTGTTTGGACGATCTCTCTAGCACTGTCAGTGGAATATTAAGGTCCTCAACTCTGATTTTGTGTTTTTGTCTGTTTTTCCCTTTAGTTCTGTTAATAGTTGCTTTATACATTTTGGTGCTCCCTGATTGGGTGTGTATATGTTAACAAGTATTACATCTTCTTGGTGTAGTGTCCTCTATGTTATTATAAAATGTCCCTTCTTGCCTCTTGCTACCTTTGTTATCATGAAAACTAATTTGTCAAATGTAAGTATGGATGCTTTTCTGTGGATGCCATTAACTTGGAGAATAATTTTCCACCCTTTCACTTTGCATCTAACTTCATCTTTGCAGCTTAGCTGTGTCTCCTGAAGGCAGCCTATGGTTGGGTTTTGTGTTTTAATCTAGTCTGCTACTCTGTGCCTCTTTCTTGGTGATTTCAGTCCATTTACATGTTGGGTAATTATTGATGTATCAGGATTTCCTATAGCCATTTTACCTTTAGTTTTCTTGTATCCCTGTGCCCCCATTGTTTTTTTCCCTTTGTGTTTCTGTCCATTGTTTTTGTTTGGTTGGTATTCCATACTTCTTTCCTCTGTTTCCTCTTTTATAAATTTATATATTTCAGTTTTGAGGGATTTTTGTGTGTAGTTATCATTAGGTTTATGAAAAAGAAAGTTTTATTTTTTATTTTATTTTTTTTTGGAAAGCAGAGATCCTTTTTTTATTTTTTATTTTTTAGTTTATTCACTACAGTTTCCATCCTTTATTCCCATTCCAGCCCACCCACCCATTCCTCCCCTCCTCCCTCCCCTTTCCAACCCCCCTAGTTTTGTCCATGTGTCCTCAATATTTGTTCCTGTA
>CM052542.1:96473507-96492001 GCA_028533065.1 Trachops cirrhosus | reverse complement strand
TTTAAAGATGTTCTGGAGGTTCCTAAGCCTCTTCTCATATTTTTGAATTCTGGTTTCTTCATTCTGTTCTGGTTGAATGTTTCTTTCTTCCTTCTGGTCCAAACCATTGATTTGAGTCCTGGTTTCCTTCCCTTCACTGTTGGTTCCCTATATTTTTTTCTTTATTTCACTTTTCATAGCCTCCACTTCTTCCTCTAGTTTGCCACCATACTCAAACATTTTTGTGAGAATCCTGATTACCAGTGTTTTGAACTGTGCACCTGATAGGTTGCCTATCTCTTTGTCACTTAGTTGTATTTTTTCTGGAGCTCTGATCTGTTCTTTCATTTGGCTATTTTTTTTTATCTGGGCACACCTGTTATGTAGTAAGGGGCAGAGCCTTAGGTATTCACCAGGGTGGGGCAACCCACTTCAAGTGTTGTGGTGCTGTATGTGGGGGAAGGGTCAGAGAGGGAACAATCCTGCTTGTTCAGCTCTCTGCCAGCTTTCAGTCACTTCCACCACTACCCACAAGCAAATTGGGCTCTTCTGGTGCTGATTCCCAAGTGGGTGGTTTTGTGTGTTCTAGGTCCCTGTGGGTCTCTCACAGAACTCTCCTGTGAGGCTGGGAGTTTCTCCACCTGTCACCTCAGCCCCCAAAGGTTTTTTCAGTTAGAGGATTAGAGGCTTTATGTCCCCATACTGGAACCCTGGGTTGCGCTTTCTGTCTCACTCCCTAGTTGTTCCTCCCAGTTTATGCGCATGCAAAGGTGGGACCACCTGGTCCACCAGCCTCTGTGTTGCTGTGAGTCCTTATCACCTGGCTGCCCTCCTCCACCCCTTCTACAAGTCTGGATGAATGTTTCTTCTTTAACTTCTTAGTTGTCAGACTTCCATACAGTTTGATTTTCTGTAAGTTCTGGTTGTTTTTGTTTTTAAATTTGTTATTGTCTTCCTTTTGGTTGTACAGGGAGGCACAGTGTGTCTATCTATGCCTCTACTTTATCTCATTTAATCCACCAAGCAGTCTTCCTATGGAGTAGGTACAAATAGCAACTCCTCTTTACCGATGAAGAAATTGAAGCTCGGAGAGGTGAAGAAACTGGATCAAGGTCACACAGCTAAGAAGGAGCAGGATAGGATGTTTTAGCAAGCTCCATCCATTTCTTTCTTTCTTTTTTTTTTTTGCTCTTTTATATAGTATGTTTTATTAGTTTGTACTAATACATTCTCATATTACAAAGGCAATTTAATACGAGAATCTTTCGTCTGATATTGAATTACCTGAAATAACATAGAACTGTACATTAAAAATATCCTCACTTGGATATCTAAAAAAAAGAAAAGCTAAACAACAAAAAATTTTCCTTTTTACAGGTGGACTTTGAAGTGGACCTAGTTCAGTTTTCTTTTCAAAAGCCTCCAAAGACAAAAGCAGCTGAAAACCTAATTAAAATGAATAAAAAGTTTTTTTACTAACCTACTGGTCTCCTGCACCATTTTCTGTTTTCTGCTGTTTTAGTGCAGGTTTTTCTTTGTCTGTTTCTTCTCTTGCTCTTTTTACTGGTCCAGATGCACCATTTTCATCACATTCCTCATCACTATGAAATTTAGTCTTCTTGCCCTGAAACTGTACTTTTCCTTTAGCAGACCCAGTCTGGGCAGCTTTATTCCCCTTTCCTTTTCCTTTAAATCTGCGACCTTTTGACTTCCATTTGTTTAGGGATTCTTGTTGATCTTCTATGATTTTCTTCAATGCTTCTTTTTCCACATCTCCATCTAGATCTTCCCATGTTACTTCTTTGTTCCTTAGTTGTAGGTTACCATTATTTGCATTTTTGGCTTTATCCAGTGCTTCTTTAGCTTTTTCTTTAAATAGAATTATTCCTACTTTTCCTCCTCTGACAAAGTCTATCCATTTTATTTCTCCATGATTTAAGAAAAAGATGTGCAAATCTTCTCTACAGATCTGATCATCTAGGTCCCCTGAAAATTTCAGCAAGCAGCCAATCATTTCTTCTAGAGATTTGATTTCAGCATTTTCTGCTAACTTTTATTTTTCTTCTTGCTCTTGTTTAGCTCATAATTTTGCTTCCACTTTATTTTGCTTTCTTTCTTTATTTTTTTTTTGGAAAGTAATCTTCCTGGAAAAGTATTAGTAGATCTGTGTCTTTGTATTTTTGTACAGGGGTCTCTGCAAACTTTTTAGTAGAGTCAATACTATCAAGCACAGCAAATATTGATCCCTGAAATGCTTTGTGCAATGTTCTTGTCATCTGAATATTTAGTACTTAACCTTTGTCTTCTGACCATTCTTTAATGTCATCAAGGGTTGAATCAGTAGGGGAGTCTTCAATGTAAACAGATCTGTTTTTTACATCATTTTTATACTCATCAGTCACTTCAGGGAGGGGTTTGTTTGGAGATCTTCTGATTTTGGTTTTATCTTCACTTATCTCCATGAGTTCTGCCTTTGGTTTGCTCAATACTTTTACTATTTCATTAAAGTCTGTTGTTAGATGGTTTCACCTATTGAACTTTATCATTATTTCCAAAGGTACTCAGCCTTCATCTAGTTTGATTTGTTCCTTTAAAAATTTTTCCCATGGCAAATTGAAGTCACCAAAATAATACTTGATTTGATGACAGATTTTAGCCTCCAGAGCAGCCATTTTTTCATCACCATTTTCGGCCATTGTGGCTATCTTTCAGGTCCCAGTCCAGCAGACCCAGGGTACAGAATCATTAATCAAGCTCTATCCATTTCAAGTTGGATAACAACTTGCTCATAAAACCAGGTAGAACAATAAATAAATATATTCATGTAAAGTGAAAAGGAAAAGGCACTAAAAATATATTTTTTGGTTCAAGGGTTTGGGGGGTTTGAAGTGAGTCCAGCTTCAGGTACAGCTATTTCCATGGGTCTCAATGATGTCATTAGGACTCCCGTCTCTCTCCCACTGTCTGTGCTACCTTTCTCAATATTAGCTTTATGCTCTGCCTCTCTGTGGGGAGGTAGAATGTTGCCCAGCAGCTCTCAGGGCACAATCTACCAACTTGGCATCACAACAGAAAGAGATCTTCCCCTTCCCATGGTTCTAGCAAAAGTCTTAGGATTAGGTCTCATTGGATCAACCTGGGTCATGTGCTACTTTTGTGCCAATCACTATGGGCTGGAGTGCTCCAATTGTTCTAGCCTCAGCAGCAAAGTGTGTAGTCAGCTCTGAGAGTAAGGGAGGGGACCCAGAAGAGAATCAGGGTGAAAGGACCAGACAGCGAGGTGGAAACCAGGCAGGCAAAGCACAAATGTCTACCTCAAAAGAGTGAGGGTGCCTGCCTTTGGAGCTCAGCCTCTGTCAGTGGAAGTATCCACTCTTGTGCTCTGTGCCTGGCTGTGATCCCAGGTGCTGCCTGGGAACCTACTATGTGCCAGGTGTGTGCTGGATCAGAGATTTCTACTTGGGGGTGTACAAAGCCCTGAAATTGTACAAACACTTTGTACTTGCTGTGTGGAGAGGGTATCCCCTGCTATCATCAGTACCTCTAAGCAGTTCAGAACCACCCTGCAAGATGCCAGCATACACAGGTCAGTACAGTTTAGTGCTGTGATCAGAAATGAAATGGTGCCTCCTTATTTCTAAGCCAGTGAGCCCTGTAATAATAATAACTCCTAATAATAACCATAGCTAGCATTTATTGGGCACCTACTATTTTCCATACCTGCATTGGTTCATGCTGTGAGTGGTTTAAGCAACCATAAAGGAATTTCATTTCTTACTTTCCTACAGTTTCCCAGACCCCCAAAGTCTGGGCAACCTTCCAGAGAATCTAGGGATGTTGGAGAGTGTGTGCATGTTCCTTGTGCATGAGGCATGTGGGTCTATGGAAGTGGGGCATGATGCCAGGGGAGCTGCCATATACAGTAGGCAGTGCACCTTGGAGAAAGCTGACTGGTCTCCAGGATGCAGCCTGGGAATGTGAAACACAGAGGCTGTTTTCTCTGGAAGTCAGGGGCAATGGGGGGATTGTCTTAATGGCCTCATAATCTGCAGCAATGACTATGTGTAGGAGTGTTGGCCAGAAGGATCAAGTTGCCCCTAGGTGAATGCTCCAGAATTAGGCACTGGAGAACTCCCTTGTAAAGGGGTATCTGAAGCACCTGTGCAGAGCAGTGATGGGAGGTCCATTTATGGGAACCCCATTCTCAGCCCCAGATGGAAGTGTGTGGGTGGGAGCATATGGCAAGTGTGTCTTAGCACTGAGTGAGAGAGTCCAGAGAGCCATTCACCAGTGATTGCTGACCACCCATTGTCCTTCAGACTTCTCTCTGCAAAGGCCCCAAAGTCCCTGGCAGTCCACAACTGGCTGAGGATATGGAGGTGCCCATCTGGAAGGAGGGCCTTAGTTTGTTTGCTGAAAGGTCTGTATCCCTGCTGGCATTCTCCATTAGTGGCAGAGTGAGGAAAGGAGATATTTTTTCTTTTATTTTTTAGAGCACTTTTAGGTTCATGGTAAAAATAGAGTGTTAACTACAGAGATTTGTCATATACTGTTTATTTCCACATGCACAGCCTCTTCCACCATCAACATCCTGCACCAGAATGGGTCATTTATTAAAATGATAAACCTACACTGACATGCCATTATCACCCAAAGTCCACGGTTACATTTGGGTTCACTCTCAGTGATGTCCATTCTATGGGTTTTGACAAATGTGTAATGACATGTCTCCACCACTGTAATATCATACAGAATAGTTTCACTGCCCTAAGAGACTCTGTGCTCTGCCTATTCATCTCTCCTCCCCCCATAACTGCTGCCAACCACCTATCTTTTCACTCTCTCCATAGTTTTGACTTTTCCAGAATGTCACATACTTGGAAGCACACAGTATGTAGACTTTTCATATTGGCTTATTTCACTTTGTAATAAGCATTTCAGGTTGGATGGTTTCTTTATGACCATGATTTTTGGAGGGAAACTGATGTGAGACAGAGGGAGCTAGGAGGTGACAGATGTTTGTGAGAGGTGGCAGAAAGATGGTGAAAGATGATGGCTGGGGGCAGAGGTGGAGCTGGAAAGTACTGCTGGACCCTGGCTCTGGGAGCAGAGAATTGGCTGTGAGTGTGACACTGGGTTGCATTGGGCTAAGGAAGCAAGTGCACTAGCCACCTGGCTGCTAAGTGAAAATCTCAAAGGACAGAAGGGCCCATGTATTTTTTTAAAATTTTTATTCATTTATTTTTAGAGAGAGGAGAAGGGAGGGAGAAAGAGAGAGAAACATCAGTGTGTGGTTGCCTCTCAAGTGCCCTTTACTGGGGACCTGGCCCACAACCCAGGCATGTGCCCTGACTGGGAATCAAACTGGTGACCCCTTGGTTTACAGGCCAACACCCAATCCACTGAGCTATACCAACCAGGGTCCCATGTATTTTTTAATAGATATAGTTTTGTATTTTTGTGTTTATTGTGGGCGCCCAAAGTGTGGGGCCCCCTTCCTTATGGACATGTAGCACTTTCTGTGAGTGTTCATGTGGGTAGTTAGGTGCCTGTTTCAATGGCAATGTATTGTCAGGGTCACTCCTTTTTCTCCAAAGGGACTAACTGTCACAGGACTTGGAAGCTGCCCTGCTTACCTCAGTCTTCCCCCACAAGACATAGCACATAGGTGCTGGGGCTCAGGGGTTTTGGGGAACAAGATGGGTAGGTTTCTCTAAGGGTCCACTGGGTACTGAGCCCTGTGGTCACATGCAGTGAAATAGAGCACAGCCTCCCTGCAGGGCAACTCTAGGCTTGCTGGTCCTGGGCCAGGGAGCTACAGTTGCAGTAATGCTGGGGACTCAGTGCCACTCTGGAAAGAAATAGCAAAAACCTCAACTAATGCTTCTCCAGACCAGCTTGAACTAGTATTACTTTTTAAAAAAGTTATCTTTTTTTTCTCTTCAACATCAGAAGCTATGAAGATGGCACTCCAAATTCTTCCCTTCTCCATGTGCATATGCCCCTCCTCCCATGAGGTGGACCTGATGCTGTGACAGATCTATACATATCCCCTAAGAAGGCTGGAAGCTTCACTTTATCTCTCTGGAAGTCAACTGCCATACTGTTAAAGGATTATGCTAGTCTGAGGAGTGATAAGAGGTCAAGCAGGGTAAGGGGCACCAAGAGCCCAGGTACCAGTCATGTAAGTAAAGCCCCATGAATCTTCCAGTTCCTATTGGGCCTGGAGGGAGCAGTGGAAAGCCTCTAGCACACATTTTATGGAGCTGAGAAACTGCTTAGTGTAGCTCTGCCTGCTTACTGTACCACAGAACCATGAGAAACAATAAAAAGCTGTTATTTTAAGCCACTCTATTTTGTTATACAGCAGCAGATATCCATAACACTCTCTAAAAAACATGGAAAAAATTGATGGTCAAATGTTTGATTGAGTACCTACTGTTTGCCAGGTTCCCTGCTTGGGGCTGGGGCTACAGAAATAAAACAGGTGCTGTGAATCATCTTATTGTTTTGTTCACAACCACCCACAAAGAAGAGTATTGTATGGTCCCATTGAATCAATGAGAAACATGAGGATTAAGGACCTGAAGAGACTTGCTTAAGGTGAGCCAGTTAATAAGGGAGAGAGGCAGGACTGAGACTGAGGGTGTCTGACCCCAGAGCAGGAGCTTGCAGCCATGATGCTGCTCACTTGCTTTTTAAGTTAACATTGTAAACCAAGCACTTCCTCATTTTAACATTTTAACAATGTTAAAAATGACTTCTGAAATGGCATAGTAATGACTGTATAATATTTCATTTTAAAGTCTCATTTAACACTTCATATTATTTTTTTAAATTTTTTATTTTAGTTTATTCAGTACAGTTTCTATCCTTTATTCCCATTCCAGCCCACCCACCCATCCCTCCCATCCTCCCTCCCAACACTTCGTATTATTTCTAGCATTCAGAGAGCAACTTTCCACATTAAGCCTTGCTTTTGCATTTATTTGTGCCCCCCCCATTCTGTTATCTAAAAAAACGTATTTGGGACAGATATATACAGATCTAGATATATCTATATCTATATCTATATCTATATCTATATCTATATCTATATCATCTATCTCTATCTATCTATATCTATAATCTATATCTATCTATATCTATATCTCCTTTTGTGAATATTGGGTTATTTGCTTTTTTCTTTAAAATATTTTTTGAGGCTAAAAGACTGAAACTTACAGCCAAGATGGAGGTGTAGGTAGATATACTGTGCCTTCTCACACAACCAAAAAACGGACAACAACAAATTTAAAAACAAAAAACCAGAACTGCCAGAAAATTGAACTGTTTGGAAGTCTGACAATCAAGGAGTTAATAAATAAATATTCATCCAGACCAGTAGGAGGGGCAGAGGCTGGCAGCTGGAGTGGAGTGGACTCACCACAAGGCAGTGGCTGGACGACTGGGTGAGGTGGCCACTGGTGGACCAGGTGGTCTTACATCTGCATGCAGATAAACTGGGAGGAACAAATGGGGAGTGAGCCAGACCATGCAACCTAGGGTTCCAGCACTGGGAAATAAAGCCTCAAAACCTCTGACTGAAAATCCTGTGGGGGCTGAGGCAGCAGGAGAAACCCCCAGCCTCACAGGAGAGTTTGTTGGAGAGAAACAAACCCCCCACAGGGTCCTAGAAGATACACAGAACCACCCACCCGAGAGTCAGCACCAGAAGGGCCCAATTTGCTTCTGGGTAGGAGAGGAAGTGACTGAAAGGTGCAGAGAGCACAGCAAGCAACCCTGTTACCTCTCAGACCCATCCACCACATACAGAGCTACAACCCAGCCACATGGGGTGCCCTGCCCTAGTGAATACCTAAGGCCCCGTCCCTTACTATATATAACAGGTGCACCCAGACCAAAAAAATGGCTTAAATGAAAGAACAGATCAAAGCTCCTGAAAAAATACAACTAAGTGACAAATAGGTAGGCAACCTATCAGGTGCACAGTTCAAAACACTGGTAATTAGGATGCTCACAGAAATGGTCAAGTATGGCCGCAAAATAGAGGAAAGAGTGAAGGCTATGAAAAGTGAAATAAAGAGAAATGCCCAGGCAACCAATAGTGATGTGAAGGAAACTGGGACTCAAATCAACAGCTTAGACCAGAAAGAAGAGGTAAACATTCAACCAGAACAGAATGAAGAAACAAGAATTCAAAAATATGATGAGAGGCTTTGGAACCTGTGGGACAACTTTGAATGTTCTAACATCTGAGTGTAGGGGTGTCAGAAGGAGACGAGGAAGAGCAAGAAATTGAAAAGTTATTTGAAAAAATAATGAAGGAGGACTTCCCTAATCTGCCAAAAGAAATAGACTTCCAGGAAGCTCAGAAAGCTCAGAGAGTCCTAAAGAACTTGGAGCCAAGGAAGCACACACCAAGGTACATCATAATTACATTACCCAAGACTAAAGATAAGGAGAGAATCTTAAAAGCAGCAAGAGAAAAGGAGACAGTTACCCACAAAGGAGTTCCCATAAGACTAACAGCTGATTTCTCAAAAGAAACCTTGCAGGTAAGTAGGGGCTGGAAAGAAGTATTCCAAGTCATGAAAGGCAAGGACCTACATCCAAGATTGCTCTATCCTGCAAAGCTTTCATTTAGAATGGAAGGGCAGATAAAGTGCTTCCCAGATAAGGTCAAGTTAAAGGAGTTCTTCATCACCAAGCTCTTATTTTATGAAATGTTAAAGGGACTTATTTAAGAAAAAGATGAAGATCAAAAACTATGAACAGTAAAATGATAACAAACTCAAAACTGTCAACAAGTGAACTTAAATAAATAAAACCAAACTAAGCAAACAACTAGAACAGGAACAGAATCACAGAACATGGAGTGTTATCACCAGGGAGGGGGATGGGGAGAGGGAGAATGGGGGAAAAGGGACAGGGAACAAGAAGCATAAATAGTAGGTAGAAAATAGACAGGGGAAGATTAAGAATAGTATCAGAAATGTAGAAGCTGAAGAACTTATATACAACCCATGGACATGAACTAAGGCGGCAAAGGGTGGGTGGGAGGGAGGTGATGAGTAGAGGGGAATAAAGGGGAAAATGGGACAACTGAAGTAGCATAATCAATAAAATATAAAAATGTTTTACAGTTGGCATTTAGTACTATTTTATATTAGTTTCAGTTATATAGCATAGTGGTTAGACATTTATATAATGTATGAAGTGATCACCCTGATAAATCTAGTACCCACCTGGCACCGTATATAGTTATTGCCATATTATTGACTACATTTCCTAACACTAGGAGCTCTACTTCATATTCCTGTGACTATTTTGAAGCTACCACTCTGTGCTTCCTCATCCCTTCAACTTTTTCACCCAGCTTCTGGCTCATTTTCTTAGGACATATTCATAGAAGGGTAAATGAATACTTTAAATTTAGGTTTATGCAAGAAATGTCTGGAGAAAAAGGTAATCAACTTCTGTGGGTGAAAGTCACATCCACCCATAGTTAGGACAATTATTCTCACATTTCATAGTTCTCTGGATGCACAGAGAGATACTTCTATAAAGGAGTCAGCCATACTGAGTTATAGTGAAACTGCCAGTACGTTTTCCCTCAAAACTTGAAGTGAACCTGTGGCTGAGGTTTTAGGATTCATATGTGCTGGGCTGGTACCTCCGCGGATATGAGCAGAAAGCAGAAGTGGTCTCACCTCCCTGCCTCTTCCCCTTACTTCAGAGTCAGGCTGGTCCCTGCACTGGCTCCTGTGCTGACAATCCCCAGGGTAAGCCTAAGAGTGGGTGACCATGTTTTGTTTGAGCAATGGTTCTGTTGGTAATTAGTGGTGGGGATGGGGGCACCTCTCTTAAGGAGCAAGTATTGCTATGGGAATGTAGCCATGATATGGTCTTGGGTCTCGCAACGGCCACTGTGAGGCTGGGGGTAGGAATCAGCAGCCCCCTTTTCAGACATGTGCGAGAAGGCTCAGAGGAGTGACCGGTGCCATTGGCTATGCTGTTTCCCAGCTTTTGCTTCTGCTTCCTTGATGATGAGTCCTAATTATCCACCTGATGAGTCTAACAGCCCCATTTCTCTCCATTTACTCCAAATTCATTATGTGATGTAATGGTAAATACAACCTGCCTCTGAGACAATGGTGTGCTGGTAAGTGACAACAACTGGCTTTCAAAAATGCATCTACCCTTCCCCCTTCCTTACTCCCTCCCACCCTCCATCTATCTAAGTTTATTATAAATTTTACTGACATAAGATATGTGTAGCATATGATTTACAAATAATAGAATACAATTCTCTGTTGTAAATTCTAAGCAGCCAATTGATTCTTATAGAATGTTTTCTCACCTTTAGCCACATTCTTGAATCCAGAGCTAACCTGTAGTCTCAATTTAAGCTTGACAAATGGAGTTGCATCCTGACCCACAATACATTACCCAATAATTTCTAGTCATTAAATCTAATATGTAATCTACTGTTAAAATGTTTCTTATCCTCATACAGATGATATTCTTTTATATCAGTTAAGTCCATTTCATCTAGGGCATTGTCCAATGCCACAATATCTTTGTTGATATTTTGTTTGCAAGATCCATTTGTTTTGTGTTAGTCACAGTGTAATGGCTGCAAACACAAAACAGCTAAAATTTAGTTTCCATTAGAAACAGGTTCTCCACCACTTCATAAGCCCTTTTTGTAGCCTTTTCCATTTTCAGTGGTGTAATAAATTCTCCCACCAACGTGCCATCACTAGACGCACAGTTGGCAGATGTGCAGTAGCATGTCTTACACAGTGTTTCCATCACACAGACGCAGTAAGTAGGTCTTTGTAACCTCAAGAACACAAGGGTAAGTGGAACAAAATAATGAGTTATTTTTGAGCCCTTATTATCTTGTTTAATATAGTTTACTTAATGATAAACTTATTTAATTTAATTTTAAAGTTTTAATGATGCAGAAGTACTATTCTTTTCTCTGGGTCAATCATATTTCTTGGTTCTACAGTGAATGTTATCTTTGAGACCACCATATTGTCAATGCCATTTATTAGTTTTCTAGTTTTTATTGTTAACCCATTGACAAAGCAAGTAAGAGACTCTTAGTTTGCTGACAAAAATATTTTAAATCACAATGATGTGAGAACAATAATATAAAAAACAAAAACAGGGAGAGAAAAGAGGAAGGGAGAATAACTACACTACTATTCTTATCTTTTATAGTAGTAAATATTACCTTAATTTAGTGCATTTTTGAGTGAATACATAATTTAAAGCCATAAAGTAGTTACTGGAAGGAAGCATAAAAATATATTGAACAAATAGGAAAGGCAACATTTTAAAAATAAAATATAATTACAAATCAGGAAGGAGTATGGGAGAGATAGAGGAAAATAATGTAAACAATAATTATGTTTATTTTTCATTTCTGAAGGTCTAAGGGTACTATTTCAAATTAATCCTAAAATAGAAGTATAAAAGTACAGCTTTAACTGTAATCAGCAGAAGATCTAAAAATAATTACTCTTAGTGATTATTTGGCCAAAAAATAAATGACCATGGCCAAAAGTGAAGCTGCTTTTTTTTGTTCTGATACACTGAATTTTGCTTCCATGTGCAGGTATAATTTTGTAAGTTAAAAAATAAAAACTGTTAAAAAGCAACTGCTTTCTGCAGCCCAGACCCCATATACTTTGCAGTAATCCCTTCACAGTATGTGCATTTGACCACATGTGCAAACATTCTGAAAGACCTAAAGTCACATGAATTTCCATTTCCAGCTCCCATGGCCCTCTCCCTTCCCTCTCTCAGCCAGGGGAATTCTGCAGTTACAGTGAGACTGGTCATATTTTGTGCTTGTTTACACCTTCAACAATGTTCTGAACATTGCACTCTGCCATATGGTACTGTTAACTGATGGTTGTTGGCATCAATTCAATGATAAAGGAATCCCCAGTTTGGAGTGCAGTGAAGACGAAAACATTTTTAAGTGCAAACAGCTAAGGTGTGATACAGCATGGCACTGCTGTGGAGCAGCTCAATAATATCATAGCTCAATTATGAAGCAGGACAGCATTGCTGTGAGGTAGCCCTGGGGCCAGGCCTCCCTCTGGCTGGTTGGCTGGCAGACATCCTCTGTGTTTCAGCTCCACCTGGGGAAACAGAGTCTTCAGTCTCTGGTGGAAAGGGAAAGTGCACTCTTTGAGTCACTGGAGACATACTTTATATAGAAAGATGTCCCCACCCCAGGTCCCTGATTAGTCTGTGCTCATGCGAATGAGGACTCCAAATTCTGAAAGTCTGATTTGTCCAAAAAAATACTGTCTTGATTGGTCACTGAGGATACTGATGGGGATATACCTGTGCAGCTCCAATTGGATAGGAAATCCTCAATCCTCTTGGTTGAAATACGAATTTAGAAACATCTTTGTAAGGTCTGGTTCAGCTGATAGGAACACAGTGCAGGCAGGCAATGCAGGAGGTAGGCTTATTCCGGCTTCTCCCTGAAGTACAGCTTGTGTAACTGGTCTGTTTGGAAATGGCTGCTAGTTTCAGTTTTTTTAATTTGAGACCAGTTAGCCACCAGGAGCCCCTTTCCATAAGTATCTTCTTTCTCAGAGTCCACAGTACATTCTTATTATTTAATCCTCATTATCTTAAATTTATCTATATGAAAAGGAAGGCTCAGGGTGGCTAGATGACATCCTCAGAGTCCTACAGTATAGTGGCTTAACTTGGCAGGTCCTGTTCTCTGTAGCAAAGGGTTAAGATAGCTAAACCAATACTGACCAGAGCATTATCTTCCCCAGGAAGTGTACGGCTCCTGCAAGTAAGAAGTCAGTGCCTAAGCCTCCCATTGTAGAGGTCCTCAAGTCTCATACCCTCTTTAAAGTAGAGGGGGAGTCTTCAGCCTGCAGATAGGGACTTTCCTTCCCAGTAGCTCAGGGTCAGAACAGGGTGGGAAGGCATCACCCTGTCTGCCCCTGGAGGTCCCTCAAACTGCGGAAAGTCACTGGTGTGCCTCCAAGCAGGTCTGTGATGAGAAGAGGAAGGCACTCTGATCTGCCAGCTTTAATTCTCATTAAAACAAAATTCCTGTGAAATGTGCCCAAGATCACCCTTTTCATTCTGTTCTCCCCACCCTCCCAGACCTGCCCCCCACCCCCCCACCCTTCAGCAAGATGTGGCTGGTCCTCTAGCTGTTCTTCCTTTGTCAGGCCTCGTAGCTGCTGGAAATAGTGCTCCTAGGAGGCAAGATGGCAAAATCCCATAGCCTCCTCTCCGACCACATGGGCTCAGTGCTTCTGGTGGGAACCAAGGTGGCCCTGTTGCTGTTGGTGTTCAGAGCTAACATTGATCTCTGGCACTGTCTCTTTTGGCAGGGCATATCCAGGAACCATGGCTGAGTGAATGCCCACAGGGGCCATGGGCCAGATGCCAAGGTGGCTAGTGAAGTGTGGAGCCCCACCTACTTCCCTTATAACCAAAAGCTGACATCTGGAGGGAGTTGTATGAAAGCAAAGTGGTCCCCAGGATGGCTGAGGAGGAATGTGAACCTGTGAATGACCTTGCATAAGGAAAAAGGTGTTTTCCTTCCTTTACAGCATCTCAGTCCATCTTGGCAGGAGTTGAGAGGGAGGCTCCTCCACTGAGAGGCAGTTAACCTTGGCCCAGCTCATACATGCATACAAGAATGAAAGTTAGGCCACTCTGCTCTTTCTACTCTGACACCCTGCCTGTTTGTGCTGTTTGTATGAGAGGTCTATGAAACCTCTTAAGTGTTCAAACACACCAACCTCAGGCTCCCAGGCCTTTGGTTTTCTCTACCTTCCTCCAGAGTTAAGAATGACAGCATCTCTCAACATGTCCTCATTCCTTTCGTCTCCTTCAGCTCAAGCAGAGGACATGACTAGCTGTCAGTCATTGACCACTGCAAGATGACCTCTCTGGAGCATGAGCACCTGGACAGGTTATAGGACAAGATGGGTCTTTGTGCCTCTTCTACCCCCAACCCCTTATGTGGTTGTAGTTGAAAGACCCAGTTTTGCTCAGTGTGAGTCAGGTGGGCATCCTGCCACCAGTGATTATTCTGATTGGGAGACCAACCCATACTGACCCATAGTGACCCAGTTTTAATCACTTCCTGGGTCCTGTCCAGGCCACGTTTGGTTGGTTCAGGTGTTCACTGATCCAAATGGAGGTGTGAGAGTAGAAAATAACTTTCTCTGGGAGGCTAGAACTCATGTGACAGGGAACTCTCAAGAGCCAGGCTGGCTGTGTTCTGCCTTGAGTGCTGTGAACCTGGGTGGAGCTGGGAGAGACCTACACACAGGATGATACAGACAGTGGGATTCAGGGACAAGAGGAACAGAGGTTGCTCATTCGAGGTTTGTCCAGGGAGTCACTTATACTTCATAGCCAGGACTCTTGAGGATACATAGCAGACCTTTGGGTGCCACTTTTTCTACTTCGTCTTTCTGGTTTCAATCTAGGAGAGCTGAGCATCACCATGTAGCACTTTCCATTCATTGTGTCAGCTCGCCTACAAGCTTCAGGGTGGCCTCCAGCGGACTTCCTCAGGTGTCTCTGTGGCCCTCTGATTTCTGGGCTCCCAGGAGTCATATCTTAGCCCTTACCATCTTCTGTGGTAGAGGAAGGTGTTGCCAACTGTCTTCAAGGTGCTTGATGCTGTTAGTGTTTCCTTTCCTCCATTTGAAGATAAATTCTTCTCAGGCTGTCCCTGTGGGAGAGTTCTCTGTACCTATTACATGCTGAATATGACTTTTGGAAACTGTGGAGGAGTCTCTCCTGGATTAGGAAGAATTTTAGAAGGCTTACCATCCAAAGGTCTTAACTACTCTTCCCTATGGCTTTGCTATGGATGGCATCCTTCTGCTGCCATCTTTGTCCAGGACTCTGTTGGGGCCTGCCATGGTTGTTCCTGGCCCTATACATGCAGTATGCTCTTCTCCTGTCCACATTCCCTTTCTTTCCCCTACTCCTCATGAAGCAGCTGCTGCAGATGTGGTTGATTTGGTGTGACCAGCCAAATCCTTTCATGGCAAAGTCCCATGCACTTGTGAAATGAACTCATGGTTTGATTTGGTTTCCCCAGGCCTATAAGCAGCCTCTGGGGCCACATGTGCCAGTGCTTACCTCTGCCTCCTAGCTCTCCATACTGGTCTACCCTCAGGCTCTCACTCATAGTCTGGTGCCCTGACTCAGAGCCTGGAATCTCCTTGGGGCTGACCTATTGGTGTCCACTTCTGCAGAAAAATGTCCCTTCTAGTACCTGTCAGATGCTATGTGAACTCTTTATTTTTTCATTAGCATTTGTTTAACTTTGTTTTTAACATGTAAACAGTGTATTCATTTGGATTTTGAGTTGTGAGATTATTTAATTTTATTTTTTCATATATGTATATCCATATATCTGATTATCTTAACACTACTTATTAATAATCCATCTTTCTTTCCCTACTGATTTGAGATGTCACCTTTGAGTATACTAAATTTGTGTATGTAATTGAGGTTATTTCCTGATATTCTATATTGTTCCATTGTTTTGTTTATCTATGTGAACAGTGTTTTTGTGATGAAAGATATAGAATATGTTTTAATTTCTGGTAAAAGTAGCTTTCTGTTTTTACTCTTATTTTTTTAACTGTTTTATTATGGAAGAATTTGAACATGTATAAAGTAAATATAATATTATAATGAACCCATGTACACATGGCCTAGCCTTCAACCTTGATCAACATCTTGCCATTTTTGTTTCATTTATACCTCCACCCATCCCCCACTTAATTATTTTTATAGATTTTTAATGTAAAGTGTTATATATATCTAAATGTACAAATCTTAAATGCATGATTTAAAAAAAAATGTTCCACCTGTTTAACCCATACCTCTATCAAGACATAAAATACATCACCTCATAAAATTCCTTTGTGCCCCTTTCCACTCACTACACTACCTCCTTCCCAGAGGCAACCTCTCTTCTAATTTTTTTCCAGTATAGATTGATTTTGTGTGTAAATGGAATCTCAGAATGCATTTTTTGTGTGCAGCTTCTCAGTAATGTCTATGCAATTTATTCATGTTGAAAGATGTATCAATAGTTGGAGGATATTTTTATTGCTGAGTAGAATTCCACTGTGTGTATATATACCATGATTTTTTTATTCATTATCCAGTTGATGAAATTGGGTTTGTTTCTGTTTTTCAGCTGTCATGAATAAAGCCGTTATGAATTTTATGTATAATCTTTGTGTGAACATGTGTTTTCATTTATCTTGGGTAAAGTCATGGGAGTGGAATTGCTGGGGTGCATGATATGTGTATGCTTAACTATATCAGAAGCTGCTAAACTGTTTTCAAAAGTAGTTCTATCACTATACATCCTTACCAGCAATATAAGAGCATTCCAGTGGCTTTACATCCTCACTATCAGGCGTTAATAATCTTTTAAGTTTTAGCCATTCTAGTGGGTGTGCTGAGGTGTCTCAAAGGGTTTTAATTTGTCTTTACCTGATAATTAACAATATCAAGCACATTTTATGTACTTTTTGGCCATTTGTATATGTGTGTGTATATGTATATGTATATATACACACATATATAAACAAATGGTCAAAAGGTGGTCTATAATGTGTGTGTGTGCATAGTTTGTTTTCTGGTGTCTAAGTCCATTTCTTTTTGGGTTGTTTATCTTTTAATTAATGATTTATTGGTGATCTTTATATGTTCTAAATACTTCCTTGTTTATATATACACTTCATGATTATTTTTTGACTTGTTTTTTCATTTTTTAATAGTGTCTTTTAGGAAAATCAGAAGGAGTTTTTAAATTTTGATAAAGTTTAATTTACAATTTTTAAAATGGTTATTGCTTTCTGGGTTCTGTCCAAGAAACCTTTTCTTACTTTCAAGTTGCCTAGATATTCTATGTTTTCTCCTAGGAGCATTATAGCTTTAGCTTTTTCATTTTGATCTGAGAAACATGTGGGTTTTTTTGTATACAGTGTGAGGTAGGTAGAGATTGGGATTGATTTATTTTCATCATGGATGTCTATGTTGTTCCAATGCCATATGTTTCCCATGAAACTTTTTTCAAAACAATTCCTCACCTGCCTTATTGCAAGGAAAAATGGGGCTACACCCCATTCTTCAAGGCCTGCTACATACTGATATCCTCACTTTGGTTCCATGAGGTCTTCCCCAAAGTTGAGGCTCTAGGGAGAACCTAATTTCTGCCAATGCCACAGCGGTGGTATAAAGGCATAAAAGCACTCAGAATTAAACTGAAGCTTTCTCTCCAGGTTTAAAAAAATATTTCTGTGTACACAACCTTCCTTCTTCTTGATCCCAATTGGTATTAAAAATGTATTTTAGACTTCTGACCAAGATGGAGGCATAAGTAGACATATTGTACCTCCTCGCACAACCAAAAGAAGAACAACAACAAATTTAAACAACCAGAACTGACAGAAAATTGAACTGTATGGAAGTCTGACAACCAAAGAGTTAAAGAAGAAACATCATCCAGACTGGTAGGAGGGGCAGAGATGGGCAGCAGGGTGGAGAGGACTTGCAGCAAGGCAGTGGCTGGAGGACCGAGGAGGGCAAGGTGGTGGCTGGTGAACTGAATGTGGGTGGTCCCACATTCGAGTGCAGATAAACTGGGAGGAACATCTGGGGAGCGAGATAGGCCACACAACCCAGGGTTACAGTACAGGGAAATAAAGCCTCTAAGCCTCTGACTGAAAACACTTGTGAGAGTTGAGGTGGCTGCTAGAGAAACTCCCAGTCTCACAGCAGAGTTTGTTGGAGAGACCCACAGTGTCCTAGAACATACACAAAACCACCCACCCAAGAATTAGCACCAAAATGGCCCAATTTGATTGCGGGTGGCAGAGGAAGTGACTGAAAGCTGGCAGAGAGCTGAACAAATGGGATTGTTTCCTCTCTGACCCTTCCCCCACATACAACACCACAACACTTGAAGTGGGTTGCCCCACCCTGGTGAATATCTAAGGCTCTGCCCCTTACTACATAACAGGTGTGCCCAGACCAAAAAAAAAAAAATGGCCAAATGAAAGAACAGATCAAAGCTCCAGAAGAAATACAATTAAGTGACAAAGAGATAGCCAAACTATCAGATGCAAAATTCAAAACACTGGTAATCAGGATGCTCAGAGAATTGGTTGAATATAGCCACAAAATAGAGGAAAGTCTGAAGGCTATGAAAAGTGAAATAAAGGAAAATGTATAGGGCACCAACAGTGATGGGAAGGAAACCAGAACTCAAATCAATGGTTTGGACCAGAAGGAAGAAAGAAACATTCAACCAGAACAGAATGAAGAAACCAGAATTCAAAAATATGAGAAGAGGCTTAGGAACCTCCAGAACATCTTTAAATGTTCCCACATCTGAATAATAAGGGTGCCAGAAGAAGAAGAGGAAGAGCAAGAAATTGAAAACTTATTTGAAAAAATAATGA
>CM052542.1:96426892-96473007 GCA_028533065.1 Trachops cirrhosus | reverse complement strand
ACTCAAATCAATGGTTTGGACCAGAAGGAAGAAAGAAACATTCAACCAGAACAGAATGAAGAAACCAGAATTCAAAAATATGAGAAGAGGCTTAGGAACCTCCAGAACATCTTTAAATGTTCCCACATCTGAATAATAAGGGTGCCAGAAGAAGAAGAGGAAGAGCAAGAAATTGAAAACTTATTTGAAAAAATAATGAAGGAGGACTTCCCCAATCTGGCAAGGAAATAGACTTCTAGGAAGTCCAGGAAGCTCAGAGAGTCCCAAAGAAGTTGGACCCCAGGAAGCACATACCAAGGCACATCATAATTACATTACCCAAGATGAAAGATAGGGAGAGAATATCAAAAGCAGCAAGAGAAAAGGAGACAGTTACCTACAAATGAGTTCCCATAAGAATATCAGTTGATTTCTCAAAAGAAACCTCGCTGGCAAGAAGGGGCTGGAAAGAAGTATTCCAAGTCATGAAAGGCAAGGATCTACATCCAAGAGTACTCTATCCCAGCAAAGCTATCATTTCGAATGTAAAGGCAGATAAAGTGCTTCCCAAATAAGTTCAAGTTAAAGGAGCTTATCATCACCCAGCCTTTATTATATGAAATATTAAAGGGAATTATCTAAGTAAAAGAAGATAAAAATATGTACAGTTAAAATGACAACAAACTCACAACTATCAGTAACCAAACCTAACAGAACAAAAACAAACTAAGCAAACAACTAGAGCAGGAACAGAATCACAGAAATGGAGATCACATGGAGGGTTATTAGTGGGGGAGTGGGAGAGGGAGGGAGGGGGAAAAGCATACAGGGAATAAGAAGCATAAATGGTAGGTAGAAAAGAGACAGAGGGAGGTTGAGAATAGTATGGGAAATGTAGAAGCCAAAGAACTTATATGTATGACCCATGGACATGAAATAAAGGTGGGGAATATGGGTGGGAGGGTATGTGCAGGGTGGTGGGAAATAAAAGGGGGAAAATGGGACAACTGTAATAGCATAATCAATAAAACATATTAAAATACATTGTAATAATGAAATGGGAAAGTTTTTATGATGAAGTCAGTGAATAAAAACCCCAACATATTATGAAGCAAAATTTATGGCATAATTCTAAAGTGTTTAAAAAAAATAAGACCAAAAATATACTTTGGGAAACAGAAAAAAGAATGAAATCCTATTTTCACATGACTATTGTTTACCTGTTAGGGTACTAATGATTTTCATTTTCTTTTATAGCATAACTTTTCTTTTCTTTTAAAGTTTTACTTATTTATTTTTTTAGAGAGAGGGGAAGGGAGGGAGAAAGAGGGGGAGAGAAACATCAATGTGTAGTTGCCTCTGACACGCCTCCTACCAGGGACCCGTCCTGTAACCCAGGCATGTGCCCTTCCTGGGAATTGAATCTGTGACTCTTTGGTTTGCAGGCCAACACTCAATCCACTGAGCCACACCAGCCAGGACTGATTTTCATTTTATTATTTATACTTTTTGCATCATATACAAAATTAAAACAATTTATTTTAAATGTCAGGAAAGTAGTATTAACTTTTTAATATATTGTCTTTTGTATAGATCATAAGCTCTCTGAAAAGAATATGGCAGAGACTGACAGCCCACCACAATGCATTCTCTCCTAATTACAGATCCAAGCAGCACATGGCTGGACTGTACTTCCCCTCTTTCCTTGACATTAGATATGGCCATGCAGTTACAATGAAATGTGAATCAAAGTGATGCATGCCACTTACAGGCTGGGCTTTTATGAGTGGAGGTCTGTCTTGTACACTTTTTTTACCCTTTTGCTGATTGGATGTGAATAACAAATAGACTCTAAGGGACAAAGAACTTTGTGTTTCTAAATGACTGTATAAGTGAGAACTACCTGCCCACTCTGAGCAACTGTTGTAGGAAATAACCCAGACGATTTGCCTCATTTATTTCTGTTTCTCTAGGGTCTAGCTGGAATCTGGCACAGAATAGATGCTCAGTGTGGGTTTGTTTATTAGAACTGAACTATGACTTTTCCCAATACCTTTTTCACAAAGCTATAAATAAAATGTGTCCTTATCACAATTTTATTATTACTCAGAGCTAATAAAATGCTATTTCATGTAAAATGTGGTAACCTTGCAACAGTGTGCTTCCATTTATTCCCTCATCTTTGGTGCAATTGTTGTTATGTATATTTTATCTACATATGGTATAAACTCCAAAGTTCTTTTTATTTAAATAGTCATAGGCTTTTTAAAGAAATTAAAATAAGGAAAAGTACATAGTTTGTTCATATTTAGTTATACATTTGCCATTAATAGTGGTTTTCTTTTCCTTTTGTAGATCCAAGTTTCTATCTGAAGTCTTTTCCCTTCAACCACAAAAACTTTCTTTAGAATATCCTGTAGTACAAATCTTCTGGAGATGAATGGTTTCAGCTGTTATTATCTGGAAATAACTTTATTACATCTTTATTTTTTCAAGGATATCCTTGATTAAAGTGTTATGGGTTGACAGTTTTTGTTTTTTCTTTTAGCATGTTAGAGATATCTTTCCAGTGTCTTATGACTTCCATTGTTTCTGATAAAGCATTTGCCTGAGGTTGTGTTTTTGTTGACTGTTTTTAAGATCATCTTTTCATTTTTGATGTTCATGAATTTGACTATGATGTACCCAGATGTGATTTTCTTTCCATTTTGTTCTTCTTGGGGTTTACTAAGTTTATTGTATCTGCAATTTGCTGTTTTTCAGCAAAATTTAGGAATTTAACATTATTTCTTCAAATACTTTTTCCTGCTCTCTTCTTTCTCTTTTATCTCTCTGTGACACCTGTTACACACAGAGCATACTATTTGGTATTGTTCCAAATGCAAATGAGTGCGTGTTTATTTTCATTCAATTTTCTTTCTGTCTTTCAGATTGAAGAATTCCTATTGATTTGCTGATGGGATTTTTGTTTTTGTTTTTGTTTTTTAGATGAACAATCTGCTATCAGCTCACCAGGGAAATTTTCATCACAGATATACTTTTCAGTTCTAGAATTTACATTCTAATCTTTAAAATTTTTTTCAATTACATTTTATATCTAATATTGTTTTATATTGGTTTCAGGTGCATAGCATAGTGCTTAGACAATCATATACTTTATAAGATGTTCCCCCTGACATTGCCAGTACCCACCTGGCACCATACATAGTTATCAATATTACAATATTATTGACTATATTTCCCATGTTATACTTTACATCCCCATGACTATTCTCCAATAACCAATTTGTACTTAATCCTTTCACCTTATCTCCCCAACCCCCTCCCACACTCAAATCTTCTTATATTTTCCATTTATTTGCTGAAATTTACCACCTTTCAATTATTATAAATATTTTTAAGTCTTTGAAAATATTTCTAATAGCTGTTTTAAAATCTTTGTGTGATAATTCCTACATCTGGTTCATCTTGGAATCTGTTTCAGTTGATAGTTATTTTCCTTCTTATAGATTACATTTTTCTGTTTCTTTGTATATCTACTAATTTTTGGTTACAAGCTGTACAGTGTGGATGTTACATGGGAAGGATGCTGCATTATGTTTTCTTTCTTTAAAAAATGATGATTTTTGTTCTGATTGGCAGTTAAATTATGGAATATTCCTTTGGTTCTGTCAGGCTTGCTTTTATTCTTTGTTAGGGCTAGTCTATTTAAATTTGGAACTTGTTCCTAGTTCCTGGCTTTTGATGTAGGGCATTGTTCTTATTTCTTAGGTGTTCCCTTTCTGGGATATAAAATGAAATCCCAAGATTCCCAGTGAAGTCTCTCCACTCTGGATGAGATCAAACTCCAACTTTCCTAACATTCCCTGATCTTTGTTATCTACATTCTGTTCTCAATCTTGGAGCAGAGGATCTCTATTCAGTCTCTTAGAGTCTCACTCATTGCATATACAGGCAACCCTCAGCTAAAGAAACACACAATGAATTCCTACACAGCACATTCTTCTCAGGACCCTGTCCTGAAAATTCCAGCCCCTTCAGAAACCTGGAACTATTTGACTTATACCTTTTCAGTTATGGGAGGTTACAGAACCTGGGGCCCCAGCCTCTTGCAGAGTGTCAGGAAAGCACCAGCAGGAAGAAAGCCAGGGCAATTGTGGGACTTACCTTATGTGTTTTTCTTATCTCAAAGATCATAGTCTTATGCTGCCTGATAGTAAATGACTCAAAACAGTTTTCTCATAATATTTGTTTTATTTTAAAGTTGCTTTCAGTGGGAGGGTATGCCCTATCATAACTGGAAGCAGAAGTATAACTGTTATTTTTGGACAGTAAGAAAAAAATCAGAGTATTTAACATTTCCACTCAATAAAAATGCACATGTACTTGAGCAGTTCATAGTTGTTCTGGCTGTTTCAATGTCTTAGCATGAGTAACTCTCTCAATAATAATTCACATTTGTATAGACCATTTTAGTGTTTTAAAGTCCTCTTGCAAATATCGCTTCATTTCTTGCATCACATTGCTCTGCATTTTGCTGTGTATAATGCACACCCACATTTTTAGCCCAAACTGTCAGGAAATAAATCTTATGTTTTAATTTTTTAATTTAGTTTTTGTTTATTTATACTTAGGTACTTTTTTGTATTATAAAGGAACTTTAGCATTTATTTTTGGACATATTATGGTACAAGAAATTTTGTTCAACAAATAATTACAAAACAAGAACAGATATAAGGTTTTTCAGATACTACCCATGTATAATGCACATCCTTAGTTTTCTCTCAAAAATTTGTGCAGAAAAGTGCACATTATACACAGAAAAATATGGTAGTTCCATTTCACAAATAAGAAGCAGACTGAAAGATGTTAATTGTCTTAATGTAGTAGTGAGAATTTCAACCCAGATTTTCAATCTAAAATTCTAGCCTCTACTAGCCTGTTATCTTTAGTCAACCAAAGCAGGTCTCTTTCTAGGGTATAGTCTTATACTAACTGCCAAGAAAATTAACATTTTTCCCATAATGGTACACACTATAGCACAGTGGATCTTGGAACTGGTATAACCATGGGTTTTAATTTTTTGCTTTAACTGTACCATAATGGCTTTAACAGGCCATTCTGGCTTGACAAGGTCATACTTGTGCTGCTGCACACACTCACTGCATGTCTCAGGATGCTCTGCAGTGCCTTATTGTGCTGTGCACCCTTCCACCTTCCATTCTCACTTCCTTTCTACCCAAGGACAGTGGAATGAGAAATGAAAACCTGAGAAGAAATATTGGAACCTTTGCCCATGGAGTCAGCATGAGCATGTGGCCCAGGTCCTCAGTCAGACAGGTCTATTTTGGCCACTGTTTACTAGCAAGTTTGCATTGGTAAGAGTTGAAGTTTCATTACAAATGATGTTTTCATCTTTAAACAAATCTCACCTTTTTTTTGCATCCCGTAACAGGTGATGTTGCCTTTCATTAATAGTTACCTATAATTGGTCAGTTGGTTATAGGAAGAAACATGTGAGGAGCTAGCTTTAAGGGTTAGGCAATCATTCCAACAACTTCTCATGCTCATGTGGCACAGGGAGGCATTGTGTTTGAATGAACATGCTGGCTGGTCCTACATGAATGATGTTATGAATAGATGATAGGAATGATTCAACATAATAAACCCAAAGGAAGAAGAATATTGATACTGAGATTCAGAGAACTTCATCCTATTATTTAAACTTTTTTTTCATCTTGATGAGTTGTACAAGTTAGGTCTGAGGATGGAGAAAGGGATGTAAGTGTAAAGCTCTCACTGGGCTGGCAGAAAAGAGGCCCATGCAGTGCCCATGGAGGCTCTTTAGACACACCTCTAATTAAATTCACATAAATACCATCATCATTGTCATTTTACTGGAGGCTCAGAGAAAATAGGTGGGGCTGAGGAAGAGGAGAAGTCCAGCCTGATAGCACTGAGCTAAAGTCTTTGCCCACCATTCACAAGCTTTTCCTCTTTGCCCCCATCAGCACTGCCTGACCACTTAGCTATACTGCCCTAAGGGCCCTCTTTGCAGGGCCCGAGTAACCCACAAGAAATCCGGCAGTTTTGTTGATGGCTGAGGAGTGGGCAGAATCAGTCATTTGTGGATTCCCCACTTCTCCTTTCTCCAGGAAATGAGCAGAGGCCTAGCTTGAGTGACTCATAGTGAAACACCATTGAAGGCTGATGATGCTGGACCGAGTCCTCTTCCCTCAAGCCTGGGGGGTTCTGACTGGATGTGGGGGCACCCATGCCATCTGATGTGTGCAGGCCCTGACCGACACCCCTCTGGGTAGGTTACCTTGCTCTTGGCCACGCCAGGCTAACGCAGAGGTGGGCATAGGGTTCCTGTCTGTCAGGGTGGGGTCTACTGGCTGCCTCCTGGAAAGCTAAGCATGGGAACACATGTGGCCACCAGTGCCTGGTCTGGGTTTGTGGATGTGGGGAAGGAGGTGAGCTGAGGAGCAGGAATTTTTTTCAGGATGGGCAGCACCTGTGGTCAGGACCTCTCTGATGCTTGGGTCTGCTGGGGTATCTGTAACTTCTGGGGCTTGCCGGGACAGGCCAGGCTCTAGCACCAATGCTCACCCTCTGACTCCAGGTCAGGTCTTTCCTCATGATTCTGCTGAGGAAGATGGCCTGCCACACCTAGGGAGGTGGTACCAACTGTCCAGGGGTGGAGAGGTGGGCTGACTGTGAGACTCCCTTGCCCAGCCCCTAAGTAGGGCTCTGAAGGTTGATGTGCTGTAGGCCTCACTTCTGACTGGTCACCAAGAGAGCTGGCTCTGTCCTGGCCCTGGGGTCACTCCTGGGAGTCTGGTAAGTAGGTGCCTATTTGGGCCTCCCTTTCCTCATCTGAATTAACACATTAAACCTTAGAAAAATGCCAACATTTTCTAAATGAGCAGGACTGTCTTGTCGATTGAGAGTTCGCTCTCTTCCCCTCCCCTGAAACCCCACCTTTGAAAACATTGAACCAATCCTTTGTCCCAACCTCTCTGAAGTGATGAGCAGCTAATCTGGTTACTAAGAATTTTGTGTGTTATTACCCTTTCCATGGAGAATTTTAATTTTAATATGATTTTCTATGTAATCATCCATTTCATTTTTCAACAAATATTTATTAAAAACCACCTCCTGCCAGGCACTGTTAAAGGCCATGGGGTCAGTGATGGGCTGGTGGTGCTTGGTGCCATGGGCTACAGTGGGATGGAGAGCTGGAGGTGGGGAATGGGGGTCGGGAGGTTGGGAATGTATGTGCCTGATGGGTGGAGACTGGAAGGAGGGGAGGGCCTGGGCCCTGTGGTTTTCTAAAAAGAGATCTCTGGCGGGGGAATGGAGAAGGCTCAGGTGCAGAGGTAGAGGCCAGCATAGCAGAGGGTTGTGTGGCATGCAGTGACCAGCAAGAGAGGGGTTGGCTGGAGTCAGGTCAGGAAAGGCCTTACTCTCCAGTGTGAGGACTTGGGTTGTATTCCCCCTGATTTGGGAAGCTTTTAAATGTTAACTAGATAGAAAAGAAAATTTAGGAAAAGTATATAGGGTATAAAGAATAAATATGCCATGGACCCTGTGTGCTGCCACCTTAGTGTGTTTTGGAGATTATCAGCACCTTTGGCATACTCCCTTGCTTGTCCCTCTCCCTCTCTTGTCACAGAAAACTGTGGTCTTAAATGTAGGGCTTATTGTTGCCTTGATTTTCTTGTAGATTTACCTCATACATTTAAATTGCTAAATATATGTTATTTTGTCTTGCATATTTTTGAACTTTGTTAATTGGAATTACATATTCGTTTAAGACTTAATTTGCTCAAAATTATGTTTTTGAAATTTCTTCATATTGTTGCATAAGTCTCTAATTCATTGATGTTTACATCTGCATAGTATTCTGTTATATAGTAATATATCTCAGTATACTTCTCCAAGTTAATGCTGATGGGAACTTGGGATGTTTCTAGGTTTTTATTTTCCTATTATAAGCTGCTAGGTGCTCTAGCACTTGTATGTGCTGCTAGGACTCTCCTTGCATATGTATCTTAGGGCATGTATGGAAGAATTCCCTAGGGTACATGCCCTAGAAATGCAATTGGTGGGTCATATATATATCGTCAACCTGACTGGATAATACCAGCATGATATCTTTTTCCCGACCCATCAGCAGTGTGTAAAAGTTTTTGTTGCTCCACATCTTCACCAACATTTGATGTTAGAGTTTTAATTTTTGTTAATCCAGTGAAAATGAAAAACTATCAAACTATGTTTAAATTTGCATTTCCTCAATTACTAAGGTTGAACATCTTTTATATGTTTATTGGTCACTCAGTGTTCCTTTTTTTGGGTTCAAATTCTTTTTCATTTCTTTATGAGGTCATCTGTCTCTTATTCTGTTGATTTACTGTAATTCAGTACATATTCGGTACTAATCCTTTATCATTTATGTATGTTGTAAATATTTTTCTCTTGTTTGTGCCTTGCATCCTTACATTCTTTGTGATTTCTATTACT
Source organism: Trachops cirrhosus (assembly GCA_028533065.1). Lineage (NCBI taxonomy): Eukaryota > Metazoa > Chordata > Mammalia > Chiroptera > Phyllostomidae > Trachops > Trachops cirrhosus. The sequence continues at coordinate 96,464,502 of CM052542.1, read as the reverse complement.
GAGCAAGTATCTTAATTCTAAATGAGCTTATTTATCCATATATTTCTTTGTGATATATACTTATGCATTGTCTAAGAAAGTCTTCATTATGAAGTTACAAAATTATTCTCTTATATTATTTTTAAAATTTAGAAATAATTTTGATTTCCACATTTAAGTCTTTAGTCTCAGCTGGAAATAATTTTTCTGTGTGGTGTGATATGGGGGCACACCATATTTTATTTTGATTTTCCTATGTGGATAATCATGAGCCATTCTTTACCCACTCATCTGCAACAGTTCTGTTGTAAATCAGGTTGTTGTGTATATTTGGGTCTGTTTTTCTAAGCTGTCAATTTGTTTGACAATAACCCTTTGCCAATACTACATAATATTAACTATAGGCTTATAATAAATTTTGATATCTGGGAAAAGTCTTCTTTTTTTTCTTTCTTCCATTCTGTCTTCACATTCTTGGTATATTCTTCCTTCATATGAATTTTAGGACCAGCTTTTCAGGTTCAACAAAAAAGCTATGTTTATATTTGATTGGAAATATAATTTGGAAAGAGGTGATATCTTTGTGAAAATGACTCCTCCAGTTTATGAAAAAGGTTTGTCTCCACACTTAGTTAGGTCTTCTTTAAAGTATTTACATAAAATTTAATAATTTTCTTCATAAAAATAGTATATATTTTGTCTAGATTTATTACTAAGAATTTTATATTTTTATATCTTTTCAGTTGTCATTAAAATACATTTTTTTTACTTTTTGACTTATATTTACATTTTTAAAAAGAATCACTCTAGCTTCTCAATGAGTAGCAAAGGAAGAAGCAAGGCTGTCAGTCAAGAGGCTGTTGTAATAATCCAGGTTAGAGGTAATGGTGTCTTGCCCAAAAGTGATAGTAATAGAGATAATGACATGTGGTCAGAGTGGTGAGATTCTAGATACTTTCTGATATTCAGATTTGATGATATTTTAAAGATTTTATTTTTTTTATTTTTAGAGAGAGGGGAAGGGAAGGAGAAAGGGAGAAAAACATCAGTGTGTGGTTGCCTCTTGCATGCCCCCTACTGGGGACCTGGCCTGCAACCCAGGCATGTGCCCTGACTGGGAATCAAATCAGTGACCCTTTGGTTCACAGGTTGGCACTCAATCCACTGAGCCACACTAGTCAGGGCAGATTTGATGATGTTTAAAATATAGGTTGTGGGGCAGAAAAATGTTGAAGATGACTCTAGAGCAACAGAGAGAATGGAGTTGTCATTTACTGAGCTGGGTCAAGGTGAAGAAGCATATATACAAGGTGGTAGTTATTACAGAATATAGGTTTGAACACACAAAGGTGGTGATATGTATTAGACATTAAGTGAGAAGTGAAATCTTGGCTCCTCATGCCCCCAAGGGACCTTCATGGTAGAAAAGAAAGTCAGTTTGGCCATCAGGGAGGGAGAGAGAAGACATTTTGTGCAGGAGGGAAAGGAGGAAGATGGGCTCCTCAGAGTTCTTTGAGCCACACTACAGAGCTGCTACCCATTTTATTTACAACTAGAGCCTTGTATTTATCTCCCTCCAAGTACTGCAAACCATCAAAATGCTCCTGCATTTTGCCTTTGAAATGATGCCTTCAGACAACATTCCTAAATCCTTAGCTAATAGTCCCATTTGAAGAATCCACATACCTGTTAAAAGCTTAAGTCTCAAAGTCTAGATGTGGGCTACCTGGATAGTAGCCTGTAGCCCAACCTGAAATGTAAACAGCCCGAACTGAGATGTGCTGTGAGTGTAAAACATACATATGATTTCAAAGATGTTACAAACAATAAAAACAAATATGAAATATCTCACCAATAGTTAAAGAACATTGATTGCATATTGAAAAGATAGTATTTGAGATATATTGGGTTAATAAAATATTTTCAAATGTATTTAAATAAACAGGTTTAATTAATGTAGCCTATTTATTATGTGGCTACCAGAAAATTTAAAATTACACATGTGGCTTGAATCTGTGGCTGGCTTTATATTTCTGTTGAGCAGCACCCATCAGAGGAAGATGTCTTGTATTGTGGCCAGAGGCTTTTATGGGGAACATGGTTCAAGAAGGATGGGAAGGTAGAGAAGTGAAAGGCCTCATGTCTCAAATAATTTCAAGGAGAAAGAAAGCATGGAGGGCGAGAAGAATGGATTTAGTCCCTACAATAAATCAGGCACTGGGTAGGGCACTGCTATTTACAAACTCATTTACTCTCCTCAATGAGATCAGTTTTATTATTCCCATTTTACACGTGATATTATGGAGGCTCAGAGAGGTAAGGTCCTTAGTCCCTCAGACAGTAAGTGACTAAGCTGAAGTTTGAACCAATTCCACCTGATGTTAAAAAGCCTGTGCCCTTTGCAATTGGCAACACTTCTACTAACGAGTTGAGGAACTAGTTCTGAATATCAATAGTTAATGTTTGGCACTAGTGAGAAAACTGTCCTTTTGGTTCAATTATGAATCTTTCTTTTGAGAATTCATTTTCACAGATGATTCACAGGAAACTAAATGATTGAGGGGGTGTCCTTTTCCCAGCATTGCCCATAAGAGCAATGGAGACATCCTCAGCATCCAGTTATTAGAGAGTAAGTCAATTATGTCAGACAGACCACGAGATGCTTTATGATTAAATCTGATAATTTAAGGAAAAGGACAACATGGAATATGTTTATCATATAATGATAGGTGATTCATGCAATTAAAACTCTTTATATATCAATTACAAATAAAGTATGCTTGAATGTAAAAGTAGTATGCAAAATAGGGGGGATACTTTTTTGATTTTTGTGTTTTCAATGTAATAATAAATTTTCCCAAGTAGCGCTCCATATCGGATTTTCAAAGGACATGCATATATTATAGGATACATACAAAGATGAATAAAGATATGTACATGTGAAAAAAACTGAGTTATATACTTGGTCAAAGCATACCTGGAGTTAATGTAGGGCTATCCCCTGGGCTTCTTGAGTGTGGACCAGATCAAGGAGAAAGTGGCCTCGTGTGCAGAAGGCAGCGGGCCGGGAGACATATGTAAAACAGTGTCTCTGCCTCGAGAGTACGATCCAGCAGGAGCACAGCAAGGAAGAGGGAGCTGCAGCCCTAAAGGGGGAGGAGTAAGCCACTAGGCACTCCTCTCTTCCGCAGGCGCCAGTCTCCCACCAGGGTGCAGGGCATCCAGCGCATGCACAGCAGCTGCGCGGGGTGCAGCTGCTGTCTGAGGAGTGCTGGGTGAGGAAAGAGCTGGGAGCGTCAGGATGAGGTAAAGTCTAGGTATTCAAAAGAAGACACACACACACACACACACACACACACACACACACACACACCCTACCCCACCCCCAGGGCACTACTCCTCAACCAGAAAAAAACACCAAGTCTTAGTTTATCTTAGTTTTTGCTCTCACACACCGGTCTCCAGGCAACATTTCATATGTAAATGACACATGTCGGGGTAACTGAAACGGGGCCATAGTTTTGTCTTGGGACAGGAGAACAGAGGGTCAGTTACCCTTAAGTCATTCTACTGCTTCCTTTTTCAAAAAGGGGTCCCCCTTGCATCACCCACATAAAATATCACCTTCCGTGCAAGAAATACTATTTCCTCACACAATTTAATGTGTTGGAATAGTTCATTTTTGATGTGTTTAATGTTATGATATGCCACCCCCCACACCTTATTAAATAGTAGCAGCATTTTATAATTGATCAAAACTTGGAACCGAGGAAATACAGGAATGAGAAAGAAAAAGCATATTCATGAATAACAATAACGTGAAGAAAGTGATGATTGCCACAGTTATAGGGCAGTTACTGGGGAAAAAATGGTAAATTTGGGAATTACAAAATACACACTTTTCTCTGCCTGACTCCACAGACTGTGTCCGAGCACAGGTGACTTTCACTCCCAGGCTCCCCTCTTCACCTACACATGGGGATGATCAGAACCCTGTGCACCCTGGTGTAATTACTGAGATCAAGTGTGGATGCAGCTTTGAAAACTGCAAAGTGCTGTCACATGTTGGTAGTGGCTGCTTTCTAATCACAGATGAGGCCAGTAGTGGTGGGAATTTGGGAGCTGGAGAGATGAGTGTCACCTTTTTGGTTGAAACATCAGGGAAGCTATGCCCAGGAGGCAGCCTGGAGCTGTATTTTGAAGGCAGCAGTATTTGGACATGTGAAGCCAAAGAAGGGCATCTCAGGCAGAAGAGTTGCCTGAGTAAGAGCAAAGGGTCAGAGCATAAGTGAACAGTTCATTTGGCCAGACACCACTGGGGGTGCAGTGGGAGATTAGGCGATGAAGAGGGGGGCATATCATTCAGGGCCAAAAATGTGGGAATGTTCCTTGAGAACTTGGGTAGCTTTTGAAGATATTTCAGCAAGGGAGTGACAAATATGTGTGGGGTGGGAGGCAGTGTAGACTGGAGGCAGTGCATAGCAAGACTGGGAGAAAGATGAAGAAGCAGTGGGGGTGGCACTTCTCATACCCCCACAGAAGGCAGGTACCTAGAGAACCTGCTTCACTCACTTGTGTAGTATGCTGAGGCTCCTTGCCTCCTTTTGAGTTTCCTTGGGTGCCACTTCCCATCTCCCAGGCATGTAGAAGAATTAGGTCTGGGTTAAAAATATTCCTGACACATCAAGAGTTTTGCCAAGATTCATTCTGGTTAAACAAACATCTAGGTCTCAGGGGAAAAACTTGAAGGCTCTGAACATGAGTCTAATTTGAAAAGTAGACCTTCACTGGTGGACAGACCCTTAAGGAGCCTAATGTTACAGGTGGGGACTGAGTCACAGAGAGGCAAAGAGACTCAGCCTAGGGGCTAATGGACCTGCCTCCCAATGCTAGCACTGTTTCCTTGCTCTGCACTTTTGTGAAAAAGCACCATGTGCAAAGTTGCATCTGAAAGTGTCTCTTTTCTCATTAACCCCAAAGCAGAGTTTTCTGGATCTAGTTTTGCCTGGCATAGGAGAGGAATGCAGGAAGACTATTTCTCTTTACGTGTGATGCAGGTGGTTTGTGCTTTCACTTTGGTAGGCTTTCTTTGGTCTGTGAGAATTAAGGGTTAATTCTTTGATTTAATAATTAATTCCATGGGAATTAAGAGATGCTTAATTCCTTAAAAGTCAGGAATATATTCTTCTAGATACGATATAAAGTTTAGTGATTTTTGTGTATATATTCTGACCAAATTATACTTGAAATTTAATAAGCTAAACAGGACAACTGTGTCAACTAACCAATGCTGTAAATCTTTTTTCATTTCTCACATCTTAACAAGTGGCCTGAGAAGTATAAAAGATGCTGCAAAGTTCCCAGTGGTTTCAGTTCTCTTTGGATTGGAGGATGAGGAGCCCTGGAGGATGAGTGACTAATGCTGGGTATGGTGTGAATGTCAGCCCAGGAGTGACTGGTCAGCTGGTGTCTACTTTGAGCCCAGACTAACAAACCCTTGGCCTGGTAGCCCTCAGGTATCAGCTCTTCCCCTGGGGAATGACAAGGTCACAGGGTCCTGTTCTATTACTGCTTGTTTGTGGTGTGAACTAGGGCCAGAAAGCAGGCCAGGCTCTTGACCTCCTACTGCCAGGGGTTAGAAATAACTTTGTAAGACCAGCCAGGGGCCACTGCAGTGCTTCCTGGGGTTTATTCTTACCACATGTATCAAACCAAGCAGGAGTTGTTAAGGGGGTATGGAGCTTTGGAGTCAGAATAGTTTGGTTTTGACCTTGATTCTGAGGATTATTAGCAGTTTGATTTCAGATAAGTAACCTATTTTCTCTGAATCTCAGTTTCTTAGAGTCTTGTTTTATTTTTTTAGCTGTATAATGGGAACAGTGATGCCTGCTGTGTAAGTTTTCTAAGATTAGAGAACATTGATGGCTCTGCTAATAGATTCTTATTTAGTTATGGCCATTGTTTTTAAAATTTTTTTGATTACAGTTGATATTATTACAATATTAAATATTATTTTGCATTAATTTCAGGTGTATAGCATAGTAGACAATCATATACTTTACAAAGTGGTTGTGGCCATTCTTATACAAGCAGCATTTCCTTACTGGAGACTGAGCCATGCATTGGCTCCCACACAAGAGAGGCCGCAGTTATCGGAGGTGGGTTTCTTGTTACCTGTGTTGTCACAAGCCCATGTTCTAATGTTGATGGTGATAGCATGGTTGCAGCTGAGCTTCAAGGATCTGCCCAGGGGAACTGCTCCCTGAACATTTTTGGCAATGTGGAAGTTGGTACACATTCTGAGGTATAAAACTGGCTCTCTTCTGCAGGCCACTGTGAGTTCCTACATTCTGTTAATGTTGCAAAAACCACAGAGGTGTGTGCTGGCCAGGAGTGCATGGATGGGAATCAGAAAAAGGAAGTACTGAGGGTCATGGGAGGTGCCGCTCAATCTACCTGTTTCCTGATAATTGCAGTCCCCATCTTAGTCTTCAGGGGAATTCCTGAACTTCTGGAAAAAACCTGAGCTGTCTCTTTCTCTCTTGAGTCATTTCAGGCAGGATATGAGGCACTGGGCTCTACTGTTGTCTGCCTGCAAGCACTCAGCCCTTGCAGGAGATGGGGACAATTCTAACTGGGGTGGGTTTCAGGCAACACCAAGGTGACTTCTGGCCAAGCCCTGGTTCTTGTCCTGGAGCCATGCATTGGAGCACCTTTGGCACTGAGCATTCCTCTGCCTTCCCAGACCCCATCTGCAGGGCTGCTGTCTTCCTGACTACCCCTACCATACTGTCCCCTGCATATGCTCTTGTTCTTGTCCTGGAGCATAGTTCCTAAGAATAGCATGCCTACTTGGGGCTTGCAGTACTGCTAGACAAAAACTAGATGACGAGACATTTTGGATTCCCAAGGCCCTCTCCAAGGCATCTCTTTGGGTGGTGGTCCTCAAAGCATGGCCCCTGGTGGTTCAGGGGTTGGTGGTCTCTCAGATGTGGCCCCTGGTAGTTCCCCAAGGTGTGTCCCCAGGCAGTTCTCAAGGTGTGTTTGCTGGTTGTTCTCAGGGCATGATTTCTTGCGGTTCCCAAGATGTGGCCCTTGGTGGTCCTCATGGTGTGGCCCTTTCACTAGATGCTTTGGAACCACCTAGAAACTTATTAGATACAAATTCTTGGACCTTACCCCTGAATCAAAAATTGTGAGGGTAGGGTACAGAAACATGGGTTTTCATAATCTTTTAAGGCAAAGATGATATACATCAAAGTGTCAAGACCACTGCCTTCAGAAACTCCTTCTCTTAGAGGGCAGGTTGTAGGCCAAAGGTCTTGATTGTTGGCCTTCCAGCACCAACTGGAGGCTGGCTGCCATGCCAGGCAAGGCCTGTCAAAGCAAATTCTCAGACTATTTTGACCTCCTGTCAACTCCTCACAAATCCCCATGGAAACCTCAAGACTCTCATGTTAGTCAAGTTTACCCTCTACTCCTTTCCTTTGAGTGTTCTAGGGACTATGCTCTTGGGTCCTATGCTATAGGAATTCAATGCTCTTGCCTGCTTTCTATAAATTCTTGGGGCCTATGTTGTTCAAGCCACTTCTGTTTCCTATCTCCTTTGACCTTGTTGCTGTTTCATTTTTATCTCCCCTTATACTATCTCCCCTATACTATGTCAGTCCTCTTGTTCAAGATCTAACTCAGGTGTGGACACATAGCCTCTGTAACTGATTTTTCCTCCTTCATCCAGAACAGCTGTGTGTGTAGCAAATGCTTACCAATGTCTTGGGCCAAAGGGGTATTCCTGGCCCACCTTAAAAACATCAGGTGTGTTACACTGGGAATGCTGCTGAAACTCAATGGTGACTGTTTCCTCATCTGTAAGGGAGCTCAGAACTAGAGTCCCTGTGCCACAGGACTCAGGGAGAATTAAATTAGTTACATACGTGAAGCACTGCATACTGTGCTCAGGGCAGAGTATGAACTCACTAGATATTATTATTTTTATTACTTTACTACAGTCATCAAACTGGAGGAATTACACCCTCTTCTTTAAACATACATTATCTATGTACTTGCTGTGGAAAAATAAACATTACATAAAATTTTCCATTTTAAGTGTGCAGTTTAGTGGCATTAAATATATTCAAATTTCTGTGCCACCATCCATCTCCAGAACTCTTTTTATCTTGCAAAACTGGAACTCTGTTCCCATTAAACATTAACTCCTTATTCTCCCCTCTCTGCAACTCTTGGCAATCACCAATCAACTTTCTGTCTGGGTGAATTTGGCTATTCTAAGTAGCTCATATAAGTGCAATAATACATTATCTGTCCTTTGGTAACTGGCTTATTTCACTTAGTACAATGTCCTCAGGTTTCATCCAAGCTGGAGCATGTGTCAGAATTTACTTCCTTTTTAAGGCTGAATAATGTTCCATTGTATGGACAGATCATATTTTGTTTATCCATTTATCTGTTGATGGAAACTTGAATTGTTTCCACATTCTTGCCATTGTAAATAATTTGTTGGTCTGCTTTTAATTCTTTTGGTTATCATTTTACTGTTTGTAATTGACTCACCTTGTCCATTATTTCAGGCACTTTGACAACATCATTATTTATAAATATTTTTTAATTGGATGGAAAAGTGAACTTGAACTTAGGGAGCAGTCCCCATACTTTACCAACACAAAGGCTGAGAATAGGAAGGCCATTGAGTGAGCCCCTAGAGTGCCTTAAGTTCACAGGAGCTTTGATTCTCTCCCTAATGTGACTCCTAGGAAGATGTCACGGAAGAGGTGCGGATAAGGAGGATCATATGAGTTTAAAGTTGGACACACAGAACTTACATTGTAGCCATTTTGGGAAGATTAAACCTCTCGGAACCTTGCTTTCAGCACCTGTAAAATACTGCTGCTGTTTGCTTACTTGTGGAGTGTCGTTGTAAAGATGAAGTGAGATGATGCAGAGATAAGGATGCAGAGCCACAATAAAGTATGCGCTCATCAGGTGGAGTTATTACCGTAGTTCACTGTGTAGTTGTATCCCCTTTATACTGACTAAAAACAGGTGTAAGGACTAAAACTTTGGCCTCTAGCTTTTCTATTGACACACTTCCAACCTCAGAATGTTTGTTTTTTGTGTAGAAAAAGTCCCTTTCATCCTTTCATGGCCACCCTCCTATCCCCAGTCCCTGGAAACCACTGATCTATTTTTTGTCCCTGTAATTTTGCCTTTTCTAGAACATCAAATAAACAGATTGAGATAACAGTAGCCATTGAAACTGGCTCCTGTCACTTGCCCTAAGGACTTTGAAATTCATCCAGGTTGCTGTGTGGGTCAGTAGGCTCCTTTCTGCAAAGGAGTGTCCCATTCACCACTGAGGGACATTTGGGTTATTTCCAGGTTTGGACCACTATCGATAGACCTAATACGAATATTCATGTATAGGTTTTGTAGGAACATGTTTTCATTTCTCTAAGGTAAAGGATACCTAGGAGAAGAATTGCTGGATATATGTATAATTTTCTCAGAAAGTGCCCAGATGTCTTCCTGAGTGGCTGTACCACTGGCATTTTCACCAACCAGGTTGAGAGTTGTAGTTGCTGTGCATCCTTGCCAGCAGTTCCTGGGTTTTGTTTGTTTGTTTGTTTTTAAAGACGTTCTAATAAGTATGTCCTGGTATCTTAGTGTGGATTTAATTAGCAATTCACTAATGAGAATGCGCTGTACTCTCGGTATTTCTGATTAACTACAATGGGTTTTGGAGTAGAGATGTAAACAAAGCTTTCTTGTTACTACAACTTCTGTTTTTTCACCTGACTCCTTTTCAATTTACTTTCAACTTGTAAACTCTCCTATTAATAGGAAATGGTAGGGAAGAGGGAAGGAAGGCCCAGCCCCACCCTGCACAAATTTTTGGAACAAGAGTGCTGTGTTGTTTTTTTCTGATAGCTTCTGGTTGAGGCCAGGTCCTTGCTGACACAGGGACAAGGGTGTTTGGATCTGCTGATATGCAGTGAGGAACTGGCTTTAGAATGGAAAGGGAAACAGAGGAAGTTGCTGTTCTGTTCTATATCATCTGGTTTAGAGGCTCCCCCAGCTCTGGGGTCTGGAAACCATGGCCTGTGACTCAGATGGCAAACACGTCTGCCTCAGCACCAGGGCGTGCAGTCTAGAAAGGGGAACAGCCACACACACTGACAAGAAGTGGAAGGGGTGACTTTCATCTTGACTTTTATCATAGCAATTCCTCGGTAGCTCTAAGCTCCACAAAAAATCAGGGATGAAACAGTCAATCAGAATGTTGGCTTAGCAGCCCAAACATCAGCAACTCAACCTTTTCTCAGGCTCTGGACGTCACCCTCCAGTGTAGCAGCTACAAGCAGGATGCCCTGGGTGCTTTGAACCATTCTGAAGCAGAGCTGTGTAGATGATACAAATCTGTACTGGGGTTGGGTGTGGGTGTGGGATGGAGGCCAGAGCAAAGATGGGCTGTAACACCAGAGGGCTGGGGCCCATATAGCCACTCCTAGCTCTGGTGCCACTGAGGTCATAGGAAACCCCCTGTGGGTCAGACATATCTGGTTCTCTGTAGACAATGCCCCTCAGCACACGGAACCCACAGGCTCTCAGCCCACTCTGGCATCTCTAGCCATTCTTCCCTGACTCACTGTCATGCATCTTTCCCAATGTCAATGTTTAGAGGCCAGAGGGTGGAGCTGAGCTAACCAGGACTGTTTTGATGATACAAATCTAATTTCAGAGAGGGGAAGTAAGTTGGTTAAGTCATCGAAGTGGCCAAGCTGGGCATGATGGATCCTGTCCTCTGACTGCCACCCCAGCCCATGGCTCCCCTCTGCTTCAGGGCTGCATGAGTGGGCAGGTCCCTGTGTGGCTGTCTCTTGCTGCCTCATGCAGGCTGCAGGAAAGCAGGGATGCTAGTCTGCCTCAAGCTAGACCCCAACTCAGAAATAGCTTGCTGGCAGAGAGGAGGGCTTTGTCTTTTTCTGGTGACCTAGAACCCTTCACAGCCTCCAGTTCTCATTCCTGCCAAAACCACCTTCCCCTTCACCTCTTCTCCAGACTTTCACCTCTCCAAGAAAGCTTTCTGGGTGGCTTCCTGTGGTCTGTGTTACCTGGTTGAGCAGGTCTCAAGCCCCCTCTCTCCACCTTGGCAGGTGAGCCCTTGTTGGAGCTCAGCCTCTGGTGTGTGTTTTGGGTGATGCTCTGAGGCAGCAAAAGCCAAGACAGACTGTGGTGGACTCTCTTTGGCCACTGGCTGGCAATGGGACCCTGTGTAAGTAATTTCTCTGCTCCTAACCTCAGTACCATCTGTGGATGAAGGCCAATAGCTTTGATGTGGCTGGATGGTAGAAGGTTAAGTGAAGCTGCCATGTAAATATCTGCACCAGGGAGGCACTGATAAATGTCCATCCCTCAATCCTAAAAATGACATGTGCCGGGCATTGACTCAATTGGCATGGCACCCTCTGAGGGTTCTATTATTGTCCTTTTTACAGATGAGGACACTGAGTCAGGGATGAGTTTCATCCCTTAGTCTTATAATCAGAGCCCATTAGATTTGGCCCAAAACTTCAGCTCATGGCCACTACACTGTGTATTAAAATAGAATTCACAGAAGTGTAGGCCAGGATGTGGCTTTTAAATTTTTGATATTTTGTTCATATGCATTTTTGGCATTAATTTTGATTTTTGAAAATATTGCATTCTAATGTTATTTAACTTGGCTACTGAGACTTTTGTGACCCCCACTTAAATCTTGGGCCTGAGGTGAGTGCCCCACTTGCCTTGCCCTAATTCCAGCCCTGCCCTAGACTCCCAGTAACCCTCCCCCAACACATCCCTTTTTACTGTGGATGAGAATGTGCTGGCACTCACAGAGGGCACGTTTGACAATGAAGTGAGTTAGAATGATTTCTTCTTGCTGTTCTTCACACAACTCTAAGAGCCTACTCCTTGTTTTTTTCCTTTTTACAAATAAAACCCAAGCAGGCCAAGGGTGACAGGGAGAGCACAGGAGGGGGACCCAGCTTTGGACATTGGAGTCATACCATTTCTCCATGGGATTTCACAGATTCTCCACTTGTTAGAAATTCTTGTTTCTCAAAAAATCTCTGTCTATTTAATCTTTTCACTCCAATAAACAAGCCTTCTTAACTTTAGAAGATCTGAGGCTGTTTCTGTTATTTCCCTTGAGTACCCAGCAGTGGTCCCTAGGACTGTATTTTCACTTTCTGACTTGATGTTGAACTTGTCCTCGTACTTGCTTATACTAAAAATGTGGCGTGTTGGCCAAGCCTGGGACGTGGTTCATTGAATGAATTGTTCAGGAGCACCTGCAAGTGTGGCCACAAAATGACATTTATATGATAAGAGATGACACTTAGAGACACTCTTAACAGCCATCTGTGAGTGGGGATGACCAGACTGACAGGGCTGGCTCTGTGGGTGACAAGGGTGGCAGTTTGATTGGGACATAGTGACTTTCAGAGTCTGCAGGAAATCCAAGTAGAAATCTTTGAGTGAGAAAAAAGGACTTGTTTGGAAGAGGGGTTTGGGCTACAGAGGGAGAGAGATTTGGGTGCCATCAGCATACAGGTTTATTTGCTTACTTATTCAGTAACATTTCATTGAACACCTATACTGTGTCTACTGCTGATATAGGCACAATGGTTTTCCTTCACAGAGCTAACGTTTAGTGGATATGTGGCTCCCAGGGGCAATTAAAGGCATGGGGAGGAGCTGAGCTCTCCTACAGGTGCCCAGGACTGTATTTTCACATTCTGACCTGATGCTGAACTTGTCCTCTTACTGCTTATCCTAAAAATGTAGCGTGTTGGCGAGGCCTTGGACATGGTTCATTGAATGAATTGGTCAGTCGAGGAGAGTCTGACCCAGAAAGCCACTGCTGGGCCTCCTGAAGGAGATAGAGCTGCAGACAGACAGATGTATGTTAGACTCCTCACATTATAACAAAACATGACTAAGAAACAGCAGAGATACATTTATTTTTTTACCTACCAGATCAGCTAAATTAAAAAAATAATGGTAACAGAGGAAATGTAAACTCTTGTACATTCTTGGTAGGATGGTACACTGATAAGATGTTTCAGGAGAAACTGTTTAGATATGTGTCAAGAGCCTGGAAAATTTACCTGCCTTTAGGTCCAGCTATTTTCTTTAAGAAATTTAGGGATGTGTTATAATCTGTTATTTAACCATGAATATGTGGACAGCCATAAATACAAAGCCTGATGTTACAGTGTTGCTGATAGCTGCAAATAATTGGAAACCACTTGAATGCGTAAGTGTAAGAGGTCAGTTAAATTAATGATCAATATGGCTCTACAGCCACCACACAGCCATTAAAAATGAAGATCTTTAGCAACATGGAAAATATTCATGATAATGTTTTTGTGACAAAAAGAAAATTATGAACTAATTTATTAAAAATGGATTGAGAGAAGAATTTGCAATTTTTAAATCCAACAGAGGAACAGTTTTTAGAATAAACTGTTGCAAAACAACAAGAAAAAGATAGGCAAGGAAAAATAAGTAGAGGTTATGAACAGTCAGTTTGCAAAAGAGACAATCTGAAAGGCTAATAGGCATATAGAAATGCTCAGACTCATTATTAGCTTAGAGAAATGCAAATTAAAATGACAAGGAATTACTTTACTTCAGTCAGATTGGCAAACATTAGAAATTGGGTGGTGGGAAGCAGGGGTATGGATGAGATGGTAGAGGAGCTGTCATGTGCTCCATGGGTGGAGTGTGGTTTGCTGCCAGGTTTCTGGAGGCATCTTAACTGTGGATACATAGTTGAACTGAACAGGTATATACCTGTTCAGCATTTCTGCTCCCATGTTCATACCCAGAACCAGAAATGTGCAGCGCCTGAGGAGCCCTGCATGGGAGTGTCAGGATGGGATCAAGAGCAGTACAGGATGTTGTTGGGAACTAGCCATTGCCACTGCTGAGCGAAAAGTCAGATAGCACCTGATGCCTGCCCACTTTGTAACATGAGACAGCAGTTAGAAGAAATGAAGTCAAGTTGATGAAGAGCTGAATAGTTGGGTCTGAAGACATAATGCTGAGTGAAAAAGTGAGCGGTAGAAAAGATGCAGAAGGTCAGTCAGGTACCTTCCAATGCAGGCATTCAGAAATCTCACATTTGGGCCATATTTTATAGGAACCCATGCTATCAAGTAGGTACAGTGGGCAGGGTGGTGGGGAAGGGAATCGGAGTGGCAATGGAGGTCCAATAATAGATGAATAAACTAACAAAGCCAGAGAGGAGACTGGCCTAGGTCAGGGAAGAGACTATGCTGAGACTGAGGAACATGAGGCAGCCCACCACCTGCCCCTAAGGGTCGACCCCCAAAAGGAAACAAATAAGCCCCGACCAACCTCCAGCAAACCAACCAAAAAAAGAAAAATATAAATAAAAAGTTTGCCTTAACAATATCATTAGTGTGTTTTTATTAAATTGTATATTCAAAGATGGAAGCAGGGATATCAGCAGTCATTTTTCTGGGTATAAGCAAGCTTGATATTCTCCCTGACACCTTCCCACTTTTCAATACTGCACTTACATGGCTTTTGTAAAAATAAAATGATTTTTGAAAATGGAGTTTGAGTAATAAGTATATGTGATACAAGAAAAGCCAGGGACACATGGAATTTTGCATATAAAGAGTGAGAAAGTTTCAATGAGGGGATGGTTAGTCCAGCCAGCCATGTGATCCTTAGTTAATTCCCATTCCAGCCTGCAAGGGGTGTGTGTGTGTGTGTGTGTGTGTGTGTGTGTGTGTGTGTGCTAAAAATAAAGCATGGAGCACCCCCTCCATTGCTGCAGCCCAGAGCAAAACACTGTTAAACCCACTGCATGTGTCTGTCTGCCTGGTTGCTATCCTGTGATTAGTGATTGTTGTTTGCTGGCCAGATTCCAGGATGGATTGCTACCTGGTGACACTGTGGTTGGGGCTTCTTTCAGGGAGCCTGGACAGTCTGGTCCCTACTTGGAGCTTCCCAAACTCTTGACAAATAAACAATAAAGAAACCTTTCTTGTGCCAAGTCATTCATGACCCACCTAAAGATTATGGCAATTGAAAAGTCAAGGGCACAGGTAAAGATACCTTCTCAGGGTTACCTATTTGGCAAGTCAGTCTTTGGCTATTTTAATGGCATAAGTTTTTGTCCTTATGCCTACTCACCCAAGGCCTCCAACTTGCACAAACTGTTCCTGATTGCACTAATAGAGGCTTCCAAGTTAGTGTGGAGGGTTAGGGAGTCATTTTGAGGACAAAGTCCTCTAAAAATATTGAGTGTGAATCAAATAATGCTGAGAATGAAAAACCTATATCCTTTAGACTCCTGGGGTAGAAGGAAGTTATAATTGAATATACAGAGTTACTTGCTTCTACAAATATTGGTAAGATAATTTCCACATGTCTCTCCTATTAACAGTCTTTTAAAAGAGGTACAACACCAGGCAATAAGAAAATAGGCTTTGGTGTTAAAGTGTTTTATTTCAACTGGACATCTAGCTGGTCCTATAGCTCTGGCCCAGTTGGTTTGTCAACCATGTAGAGAAATTCAGAATACACATTTCTCTCATGAGAGTCTGTGTTAAAAGCCCAGCACATGTTAGATTGTCAATATCTGTGAGTAACTGTAAATCTGAATCTCTTTTTTACAATGTCTTCCTATTTTAGTTGGTTTCAGATTCTTAGAGGAACCATCTTCAGTAGGAACTGGACTGAGTGCATACAGTACTTTGTCCCACAACTGGATTCATCAGGAAGTGCTGTGAAAGGACTTTTCATTTTTGTTTTTTTGTTCTGAATTCAGAGCTGCTTTGCTAAGCCATGGAGGAGGAAGATGTTTCAAAGGCTGAAGACAGAGCTAAAGATCCAGGTTCCAAAAATGAAGGCCAACCTGATGTTGTTCAGCCTGACTTCCCACATGGAGGGCAGTTTCAGGGCCCCACAGCTCTCTGGGAGAAAGTAGAAAAGAAGTTTCTGGAATATCAGCAGTTGGATCATAGGAGCCCAGCTGAGCGTCAGAGGAGCCTGTTGAGTCTTCTCCCACTGTTCCTAAAGGTTGGTATTCTTATTTTTGAAGTTGTATCATACAGTACTCTGGGGATACTTTTGGAATGATTGGAAGCTGGAGTTGGTTGGTTTTAATATCATCGCAAGTTGTCTGTGGTTGTTTAGAGGAGAATGTTGTATTATTTAACAAAGATGTCAAGCAAAACCATTTTCCAGGATGAGGAAGGGCTGGGAATGAATGGACTATTGAGTATGGAGTAATACTGTCTCTTTAGTTTAAAAAGATATATCATTCAGCCATAGTCTTATCTTAAAAGACAGGGAAGAGACCAACTCCTTTGGGAGCTAGGAAAGGAGTATGTGTCTTGAGACATGAATCACAGGGATGGCTGCAATCTCAAGCTCCAGTCATGCCAACACCAGGGCCTAGGAGAGCCAGAACATCAAATTGTGCCAGTAGTGCAAACTAAGGTATAATCAGTGGGGAGCATCAAAGCAGTGCTCCTTTCCCTGCTTACAGGCATGTGGGAGAAGTCTAACCTGTGTACTGGGCCAAAAGTCTGGCTAGTGGCAGTTGGTGACAGCATAGGTATAAGTGATTTTCTTTGTTGTCTTGGAACAAAGCTCCTGACAGTGAGGTCTGCTTTAGAGCTGAATATATTGAAGGCTAGTCATACAGTTGGGAAACATCTTTTTATGAGGACTTAGTTTTTGCTTGACTATTAATTTTGAGTTATTATTCCAAAAACATACCTACAATCAAAGAACAGAGAATACGAGATACTTTTCACGTTGAAATTAGACTAAGATGGATGGAGGCTTAGGCAGGTTTTTATTGGGAAACCCCTTTGTTAACATTTCATCTAACTTATTAACCAGAGATATTTATGGATTTTCAAAGATGACTCAGAATCTTCTTGGGATCATATTTATAAGAGGCATTGAATACTTAGGCATGTTTTTCTGTAAAAAACACCAAGTAACTTATTGTTCATTAATTCATTATTTTCCTCTGTGATTTGGACTTGTATACCCCATTCATCCCATTTCACAGACTGGATAACTGGAACATAGGGAATATACTGGAAAAGAAGAACTAGGCCAGGAGACATGGTTCAGGTTTTTTATTTCTAGCCTCCCTCCTCTGACAGTCCCAGTGTTTGGGAGCTAGCTCAGTCTCACCCAGTTCTCAGATCAACTTTGTGCTTCCCAAAGGAAAGATGTGATCTGCCTCCCACCCTGACTGAAATTCACTGGGAATATTTATGGGTCCATCTGCTATGTTGTATCTTTCCCACTAACCTGGACAGGCTGGCTCTGATGAAAGTACTCTGTATCTAAGAACCAGGGCTCTACACTTCTTCACCTCTCCAGAGTGTTGATCTGAGAATTTCTTCACTTGTATAAAAATTTATTAAGCATTTGTGCTCTGTTCTAGGGCCTGGGTCTATAAGAGCAAAGAAGATGGAGGTTTTACCCTTACAGCAGTTCAGTTAAAAAGCAGAGGATATTGAATAGCACCCAGAATGTGTTTTGTTTGTCTTATATGGGTTAAAAATGAAGCCAGGGGTTACTGGAAATTTTTTCAAAGTGAAAATCTTTCACTTAAAAATCAGATTTCCAGTTTCTTGAAAATTTTGATAGCTGTAATGCCAACAGTTGTATGGAGATGTTTAGAGGCATGCCTTTTAAACAGAAAATGTTCTTGGTCTCTTATTTTATCCCAGTCCCCTACCCCCTAATATCTTTTACCCCATGTACCTTACTCCTTTATGTTATTTGACCCTATAGGTATCTGAGCTTGCGACTCCATGGGTAGCATGCAGTTCCTATTACAAATGGACCTTGATATTGGTCCCTGTGTCCCAGGCCTTGTCCTGGTGATTGAAGGCATAATGGTCCATGCAATGGGCTTTCAAGTTGAAGCCAGCAGGGCTTAAGCCCTGGATCCATTGTTTATTAGCTGTGCATCCTTGAGCAAGTTACTAAGTATTACTGAACTTCAGTTTCTCATCTGTAAAGTATAATCAATAACACTTTGCTGGGAGACTGTGAGGGCAAGATAAGATGATGATTTGAAATCCAGGGTACATGGAAAGCAGACACAGTGCCTATAACCTTCCCACTAGCTTCCAGGATACTAACCACAAACATGCAATTTAAGGTCCTGTCACCATGATTCCCCAAACTACTGATACAGCCTATGTTTTGGATCTCTGGAGTCCACCTCTGATGAACCCTGGAGAAGCAGAATATTATAGGCTTTTAATCATTTGTTAAAATCTACATTTTTATTAAGTCCTACATGTCTATAAACATATTATTTCTATGTTTATGCTCTGATTAATAAAACCCTGCCAGAGCCAGAGCCCCCAGGCTTCTTCATTAAAAGTTGGTGGTAGAAAGAAACATGGGGAAGTTAGGAGGTTTTTTTTTCACATGTAGTGAAGATAAAATCTGAGCAATAGATGAGAACTGAAAACATCCATTGGAACATGGGTCCTTGTGTAAGAAATCAAGCTTGTAACCACTCTGTTCTGGATTTTATAACCACAAAACAGTGTTCTTCAAGGTCATATATGAAGAACTCCCTTGGAAATATCAAGACTTAAAAAGTTATACCATGTCCTCTGGAATGTGGCCATTAACATCAAAGCCTTATTCATGTATTGGTTGTCACGGAAACCATGGCCCAATTGGGCTGGGAGACTTCTGAGCACATTTAAGAGTTCTGGAATGCTTTGTTTGGGAGATCTCTATTCTCTATACCTGGCTTTTTGCATTTGGGGCCCAAAGAAAATCAAGATGATCTGAAATATTCTTTATTCTAAGACAAGAGATTTTGAATTGTGGCCCCTACTTAGAAAGACTTATGTCTCTGGGTAGTGGAATCTTGTGTAACTGGGCCAGACTCCATCAGTCAGACCCAGCATGGAAAGGGTGGCCCATGTGTAGTTAGAACTTTGGCAAAGGTTGATGACAGTGTGTGCCCCACCCCAGTCAGTCTTGAGATTTGATAATTGATGTTGTCTTGCATAGCAGACTCCCTCGGAGGGGTTTCCTTGGCATCTTCTCCACAAAGAACTTCCTCTTTGACTTTCTCTCATATCTGATTCCTGCACACCACAGCAGAGGGCACATTTTCCCCTCATCCCTGTTGTTGTTTATACATACATCTGCATTAACTGCTGGGCAAGTCCAAAGAAGAGTGTGGTTGGTTCCATATTAAATTCTAGCCCCATTGTCTCATCTCCACAGTTAAAGCATAACTGTAGGGTGTCAAGGAGTGAACCTACTCAACATTTTCTTCGCTGTCTTGGTAATAAAGAATTGCCTAAAGGAGTCTCTGGGCATTGGAGCCATAGCAGGGAGCTGTACCTAGGGGATGAGTCAGAAACAAAGTTCTCATTCAGAACTTCAGGTTTTCTTCCTCCACTAGGCTCCATCACTCCCCTTCTCCCCTTCATAGGTCAAAGAGGAGCAATCTTAGCCAGAACAAGGGGTCACTTTCACTGCTGATAGAGTGTAGTACTCACCAAGCTGTAACTGAAACAGCCATTTTATTTAGTGTTTACAAGTCCTTACAGTTACTCTGTGAAGTGAGGGCTATTTTTATCCCAGCTTTATAAATGAGGAAAGAGGTTTAGAGATGTTCTAAAACTTGGCGAAGGTTACCAAGTTGTTAGTGGAGAGCAGAACTTAACCTGGGAAGTCTGCCTAGGCCCCTGTCATTAACCACTAGGCTCACTCAGACAGTGCTGGAGTCCATACAACACAGCACATCTGTTTTTGTTCCTACCCCATGATTCACTGGACAATGGCTTTGCCTGACTAGTACCTACATTCCCTTTGTGTGCAAATAGATGCTACTTCTGGATAGCTGACTCCAAAAGGTTTTAGGCATAGAGGAGGTTTGATTGCATCACACCAAAAGCAGCAAAGAGCCAATAACTTCTCTGTGTGCAGAGCAGTGCTTTTAGGAAGGATTCAATTGACTGTTATACTCTTCCTGCCAAGCACCTTGGGCTATGTTCTTCCTAGAACTTTTAATTCTTTTTGTAAAAAATTATTTTACAGTTGTTCAAGTACAGTTGTCTGCATTTTCCCCTACCTCCCTGCCACCACCCCAGCCATCCCCTCCTCCCTCCCCTGATTCCACCTCCCCTTTGTTTTGTCTATGTGTCCTATGTGTCCCCCCATTATCCTCTCCCATCTCCCCTCTGGTTACTGTCAGATTGTTCTTACTTTTCAGGGTCTCTGGTTATAGTTTGCTTGCTTTTTCTTTTGTTGATTATGTTCCAGTTAAAGGTGAGATCATATGGTATTTCTCCCTCACTGCCTGGCTTATTTCACTTAGCATAGTGCTCTCCAGTTCAATCCATGCTGTCAAAAAGGGTAGGAGCTCCTTCTTTCTTTCTGCTGTATAGAATTCCATTGTGTAAATGTACCATAGTTTTTTGATCCATTCATTTACTGATGGGCACTTAGGTTGCTTCCAGCACTTGGCTATTGTAAATGGTGGTGCTAAGAACATTGGGGTGCATAGGTTCTTTTGGATTGGTGTTTCAGGGTTCTTAGGATATAATCCTAGCAGTGGAATTGCCTGGTCAAAAGGCAGTTCCATTTTTAGTTTTCTGAGGAAATTCTGTACTGTTTTCCATAGTGGTTGTACCAGTCTGCAATCCCACCAACAGTACATTAAGGTTCACTTTTCTCCTCAGTGCTCCAACAGTTGTTGTTTATTGCTTTGTTTATGATGGCCATTCTGACTTGTGTGAGGTGGTATCTCATTGTGGTTTTAATTTGCATCTCTCTGATAGCTAGTGATATTGAGCATCTTTCCATATGTCTCTGGACCCTTTGTATGTCCTCCTTGGAGCAGTGTCTGTTCAAGTCCTTTGCTCATTTTTTAGTTGGGTTGCTTGTCTTAGAGTGGAGTTGTGTGAGTTCTTTATATATTTTGGAGATTAAATCTTTGTCTGAGTTATTATTGGCAAATACATTTTCCCATATGGTTGGTTCTCTTTTCATTTTAATGCTGCTTTCTTTAGCTGTGCAGAAACTTTTTATTTTAATGAGATCCCATTTGTTTATTCTTTCCTTTATGTCCCTTGCTCTGGGGGACATATCAGTGAAAATATTGCTGAATGGAATATGTTAGATTTTCCTACCTATGTTCTACTCTAGGACTTTAATGGTGTCACGGTTGATATTTGAATCTTTTATCCACCTTGAATTTATCTTTGTGTATGGTATAAGTTGGTGCTCAAGTTTCATTTTTTGCATGTAGTTGTTCAGCTCTCCCCACACCATTTGTTGAGGAGGCTATTTTTGCTCCATTTAATGCTGCTGCCCCCTTTGTTGAAAATTAATTGACCATAGAGACTTGGGTTTATTTCTGGGCTCTCTATTCTCTTTCATTGGTCCATGTGTCTGTTCTTATGCCAATACCATGACAGTGGCCTTGTAATACATTTGATATCCGGTATTGTGATCCTTCCTACTTTACTCTTCTTTCTCAAAATTGCTGCAGCTATTCAGGATTGTTTATGGTTCCATATAAATTTTTGAAATGTTTGTTCTATATCTGTGAAATATGTCATTGGTACTTTAATAAGTATTGCATTGAATCTATAAATTACTTTGGGTAGTATGGACTTTTTGATTATGCTAATTCTTCTGATCCATGAACACAGTATATGTTTCCATTTATTTGTATCTTCGTTAATTTCTTTCTTTGGTACTGTGTAGTTTTCTGAGTACAGGTCTTTTATCTCCTTGGTTAGGTTTATTCCTAGGTATTTTATTTTTCTTGTTGCTATATCAAATGGGATTTTTTCCCTGATTTCTGTTTCTGATGTTTCATTGTTGGTATACAAAAATGCCTTTGATTTCTGGATATTGACTTTGTATCCCACTGTTTTGCCAAATTCATTTATTAGGTTGAGCAATTTTTAGGTGGAATCTATAGGATTTTCTATGTATACTCTCATGTCATCTGCAAACAATGACAGATGTTTCCTCTTTTCCAATTTGGAAGGCTTTTATTTCTTTCTTTGTTTCTTTTTTTGTTGTTGATTGCTATGGCTAGGACTTCCAATACTATGTTGAATACAAGTGCTGAAAGAGGACAACCTTGTCTTGTTCCTGATCTTAGTGGGAAAGTTTTTAGTTTTTGCCCATTGAGTATGATGTTGGCTGTAGGTCTCTCACATATGGCCTTTATTATGTTGTGGAATGCTACCTCTAGTCCCACTTTGCTCAGTGTTTTTATCATAAATGGGTGCTGTACCTTATCAAATGTCTTTCTGCATCTATTGTTATGATCATGTGATTTTTGTCTTTGCTTTTGTTTATGTGATGTATTATGTTTATTGATTTGCAAATATTGTACCATCCTTGCATCCCTGGGATGAATCCACTTGGTCATGGTGTATGATGTTTTTAATGTATTCTTGGATGCTGTTTGCCAATATTTTGTTGAGGATGTTAGCATCTATGTTCATCAGTGATAGTGGCCTGAAGTTTTCTTTCTTTGTTGTGTCTTTATCTGGTTTTGGGATTAGGATAATGCTGGCTTCATAAAAAGAATTTGGGAGTCTTTCATCTTCTTGAATTTTTTGGAGAGGTTTGTGGAGAGTAGGGGTTAGTTTTCCCTTAAATACTTTGTAGAATTCTCCTGTGAAATTGTCTGGCCCAGGGCTTTTGTGTGTTGGGAGTTTTTTAATTACTCCTTCAATAACGTCAACTGTTATTGCTCTGTTCAGGTTTTCTGCTTCTTCTTCATTGAGTTCTGGAAGATTAAATTTTTCTAGAAATTTGTCCATTTTACCTAGGTTTTAATGTTTCTTGCCATATAGTTCTTTGTAGCAATCTTACAATCCTTTGCATTTCTGTGGTGTCAGTTGTAATTTCTCCTTTCATTTCTGATTGTGTTTATTTGGGTGTTCTCTCTTTTTTTTTTTTTCCTGATGAGTCTGCTTAAAGACTTGACAATTTTGTTTATCTTTTCAAAGAACCAGCTCCTCTATTCATTGATACTTTGAATTGTTCTTTTAGTCTCTATGTCATTTAATTCTGCTGTGATCTTGGTTGTTTCCTTGCTTCTACTTGCTCTGAGATGTCTTAGCTGTTCTTTGAGTTCTTGTAGGTGTAGGGTTAGGTTGTTTATTTGAAATGTTCCTATGTTTTTAGCTAGGCCTGTATCACTATGAACTTCCCACTCAGGACTGCCTTCTCAGTGCCTATAAATTTTGGGTTGTTGTGAGTTCATTTTCATTTGTTTCCAGAAACTTTTTGATTTCTTCCCTAATGTCATTCTTGACCCATTCATTGTTTAATAACATGGTAATCAATTTCCATGAGTTTGAGTGTTTTTGAGTTTTTTCCTTAAGGTTGGTTTCTAGTTTGAGTCTTTTGTGGTCAGAGAAAATGTTTGATATGATTTCAATTTTCTTGAATTTGTTGAGGCTTGTTTTGTGTCCTATCATGTGGTCTATCTTTGAAAATGTTCCATGTGCATTTGAAAAGAATGTGTATTTTCCTTCCTTGGGAGGAAAGGCTCTACATTTATATCAGTTAAGTTCATTTGATTCAGGACATTGTTCAGTTCCACAATACCTTTGTTGATATTTTGGTTGGAAGATATCCGTTTTTAACAGTGGGGTGTTGAAATCTACTACTATAATTGTGTTGCTGTCAATATCTTTTCTGAAGTCCTCCAAGATTTTCTTTATATATTTGGGTGCTCCTGTGTTGGGTGGATATATATTTATAATGTTTATGTCTTCTTGATGGATTCTTCCCTTGAGTATTATGAAGTGACCCTCTGGGTCTCTTTTTATGGCCCTTCTTTTGATGTCTATTGTGTGTGATATGAGTATTGCTATCCTGGCTTTTTTTTTCTGTTTGCTTGGAATATTTGTTTCCAGCCCTTCACTTTCAGTATGTGTAAGTATTTTGTTCTGAGTTGGGTCTCTTGTAGGCAGCACATGTGTGGGTCATGCTTTGTTATCTATTCGGCTAATCCATGTCTTTTCATTGGAGCACTCAATCTGTTTATGTTTAAGGTTATTATTGATAGGTACTTACTCATTGCCATTTCTTCATACCTGTGTTCCTCTCTCTCTCACTTTTTCCCCCCTTTTCTTAAAGCAGTCCCTTTAGCATTTCTTGTAGAGCTGGTTTGGTTGAGGTATATTCTTTTAGACTTCTTTTATCTGGTAAACTCCTTATTTGACCTTCCATTTTAATTGAGAGCTTTGCTGGGTAGAGTAATCTTGGTTGCAGATTTCTGGCTTTCATTACTTGGAATATTTCTTGCCATTCTCTTCAGGTTTGGAGCATTTCCATTGAGAAGTCAGCTGCCAGTCTTAACAGGGCTCCCTTGTATGTTATTTCTTGTTTCTCCCTTGCTGCCTTTAAGATTCTCTCTTTGTCTTGGAATTTTTCCATTGTAATTTTGATGTTTTGAAGTGAGCCTCTTTGGGTTCCTCTTAATTGGGACTCTCTGTGTTGGATTCGTGTGACTTTTTCTCTCATGGAATTAGGAAAGCTTTCCATCATTTCTTTTTCAAACAGGTTTTCTATCCCTTGCTCTTCTTCTTCTCCTTCTGGTATCCCTATTATACAGATATTATTCCATGTCATGTTGTCCTGTAGTTCCTTTAATTCCTCTTCCTTCCTTCTGAGTCTCTCTTCCTTTTCTTGCTCTATCTGGGTGTTTTTTTCTACCTTGTTTTTGATTTCTTCTACTGTGTTCTTCAGTTCAGAAATTGTATTCTTCATTTCCTCTTGGTCCTTGTTTATAGTTTCTATTTCCTTTTTCATGTTGATATAATTTGCAGTGAGTTCATCGTATTTTCCTTGTAGTCCCTGGTAATTCTCTGTGAGCTCATTGAGCTTCCTGATAACCATTGGTTTGAACTCAGTATCTGCTAGTTGGGTTGCCTCTATTTCATTCAGCATTCTTTTTGAGGCTTCCTCCTTTCCTTTTATTTGGGGATTTTTGCTTTGTCTTCTCACTTTTTGTGAGACTCTTCTTGTTAGCTTCTGCTACTTAAATTGATTTGTTCTGACTTTCTCTTTCTGTGGTTTGAACTTCTATAGTAGGATACCTTTAAGATTCAGTGGTTCAGTCTCCTTGATCTCCTGAACCTACTGCTCTTGGGCTGTCATTTATGTTGGTTCTCTGGGTGTCTTTGGGTTTTGATTGTCATTGGGTCTTTCTTTGGTGGGTCCTTCTCTCCAGCTGGTTAACTGAGGGTCACTCCACCCACTGTGTCTTATATGGTGTTGTGCAGGTGTGGACAGGTTGTGTCGAAGCTGGTTCTTCTCTCTGTCCAAGATTGTGAAGCTCCTCTCTCACTATCGTTTAGTTGTTTGATCTGAATAATTTCTCTATTTAATTGTAATTTCAGATTGGTCCTGGGTGGAGGTTAGTGTGGCTTTCACTGTCTCCTCCGCCATCTTCCTTTACCATCTGCTGGTGGTTCCTTTGTTGGTGGGTTCTCTCTTCCAGCAGGTGTATTGGTGTTCACAGCTCCCACCTACTCTTTTATGTGATCAGTTGGAGGGTGAAGGCAAAATGGATTAAGGTAGCAGGACTGTATTCTATGGGATTTAAAGTACAACCCATAGAGAAGAGAGAGGAGATCCTTTGGATAAGTGTAGTGTTAACTGTGATATTTCATCTAACTAGCCACTTTTTACAAAGGGTGGAAAAGAGATAAGACTCTTGTTAGAGGGGGGAAGGATTGTGAGTTGAGTCCAGAAAACAGAGAGTTTGTGGGAGGTCAGATTATGAGATGTTGTGAGAGTAAAGGATAGAAAATAGGAGTACTGTATGAGAGAATAGAGTTAACCACAACAGTAATAAAGTTCTGGAAGATAGTGAAATGGGCTAAGATGTGGTTGTGGGGTGCTGTGTAGTATTTTCAATTTTATGGAACAACTATTATTTACAATAATACTGGAACAACAATCATATGAAAGAAACTATATGATCTGAATAACAAGAATAGTAAGTACACGACCTAGAGTAGTGTGCTATTGGAACACAAGTGAAGTTAAAGAGGGAAAATTAAAACATACCATGAAAGAGAAAAATGAGGAAAACCAATCAAACAGTGCAATTAAACAAACAAATAAAATGAAGAATATTAAACAGAAAGAAGAGAAATAAAAAATACTAATTAAAAGAAATAAAAATAATGAAAATAATAATAATACAAATAAACAATAACATGCACGTTCTCTGGAATAGCAAAGTAAAATTTGTCTCAGTTTCTCAGTTGTTGGGATTAGCCTTGTGACCTCTCTTTGAGTCTGACTCTGGTCCTTTCACAGATCCAGGTCTTGTTGTCTCACTTGGGGAAAAAAAAAGAAAAAAAAAACAAAAAAAGGAAAAAGCCTCCTGCTGACTTTAAACCCACCAAGCGAGTTCTGCTGGTCTTCCTGGCTATAGTACACTGAGGGGTGTTGGGGTTCACCTTTCTCCCTTCCTATGGTTTTGGGAGTATGGAGGCCCAGTCTGGGCCACAATCTTCACAGTTGCATGGCTTCCAGCCCAGTTCCTCCATTTGCTGCCAGGTCCCTACTGCCCATTTGCGCCAGCCTGGCACCTTCAATCTACCAGCTGTGCTTTTCTTGAGGTGCACTAATTAGGGAAAACTCACCCACTTCCTTCTCTGTTTTTGCTTTCCTAGGTGCTAGGCACTCTCAAAGTCTCTTTGTGGTAGTTCAGCTCCCCCACTGAGTTAATTCTTTCTGAGGACTGCTATCTCTCTGAGCCCTGCTGCTCTCCTCTGCCAGGGATAGGCCTCTTCCTTCCTCTTAGCTAGCAAGCCATCCAGGGGTGTGGCAGTGGGGGCACAGTCATCAGGGCACCAGGGTCATAGCCTTGTCCATGGAGTTGGGCACGCAGCTGATGCTGTGGCGGTGGGGGCAGAGGCATGGCCTCTACCACCTAGGTGTGGGGCATGGGTACAGCCGGTTGTGGGGTGTCAGGGGTGGTGGTGGGGCCCTGTCTGCTGGGGTGGTGGGGGCTGGGGTACAGCCACTGTGGAAGAGTTCCCTAAACAGCCATCAAGAGCCTTTTTTGAACAAAATCCTCCTGTTCAAGACTGCCGTTCCTAACAAGTACCCAGCCTCTCACACAGCCCAACTATCCAACCATACTGGAGACTATCTGGGTCAGGGTCCGACATGGCCCAACTCTTCTCCCTTCTCCAGACATCACCTGGCTCCCCAATTTCTCTGGTAATGACCCAGCCACTGTCCACAGTCTCAATGGGTAAACACCACCCCTGTTAATCGGCCAATTCATGTTTATTACCCCCAGGGACTTTAAGCCTCCAGGCCCATCCTGGTGCTGCTCTATCCTCCCTGTTTGGTAGGGGAGGGAGCTGTTTATTTAGCTCTCATCCAAGAATCCTGCAGCAGGCCCATCAGGTGCCAGGCCTGGGGCTACAGAAGCCCTGGTCCCCGCTCTGGTTCCAGGGACCTTACTATCCCAAAGCAATCTCCTTACCATCTATTTTTCAATGTCCTCTGAAATTTTTGGCTTCCAACCTTCATATATGCTGGGATACAATTGGCTGTTCACTCTGTTCCTCAGAAGATTGGCTGGATGTTCCACCTGTGCAACAGGGGAAGTAGGGTCTGCTCCCACCTACCTTGTTGCCATCAGATGATACTATTGTTCATGTCTGTTCTTCCTAGAACTTTCCCTATCATAGGATTTCACACCCAGAGTAGAAAGTGTTCCTCTATCAGGCATGGGCAGATCCTGCTAGCTTTCAGTTGAGTTTGCTTTGAGGCAAAGGGAACCACTTCAGGTCCTCATGTTGCAAAGATATTGCATGATAGTAGACATGGGGGAAGCTAGAGCTATTGGACATTATTCTTAGAATATATGCTTTGAGAGAAAGTGGACAGTGAGATAGGGAATCCCCAGCAATTAGTGTAAAATTCCTCACTGTCTGGGACAGACAAACAGAGTGTGGGACAACATGGGAGAAAAAAAGGAGACCTATGGATGTAGTAGATTAGAGAGGATGTAAATGAGTTCACACTGCTGCCTTTGAGAGGTAGCATCTATGTTCCCTTCTTTTGAATCTGAGTGGGTTTGTGATGGGGTGGCTAATGGAATAAGGCAGTAGTGACATTTCCATGCCCAGGTCTCCAGAAACTCGTAGCTTCTTTCTGTCTGTTGGAACATTCACTCTTAGCACCCTGCTGCCATGTTGTGAGGAAGACCACAGACCCCTATGTAAAAGACTATGTGCAAAGGAACCAAAGCCCCTGATCTTGCAGCTGCCCGTGTTGCTGACAGCTAGCACCGACTTACTAGCCATGTGAGTGCACCATTTGGAAGCAGATCTCTTAGCCTCCATTAGCTGCCCCAGCTGAGGAAAGCAGAGAAATCTCTGCCTGCTGTGCTGTGCCCAAATTGCAGATCCACAAAAAAAAAAAAAATGATTGCTGTTATTTTAAGCTACTTGGTTTTGGGGTAGTTTACTTTATAGTAACAGGTAACTAGAGCAGTGGATAACATGGGGAGAAATTTATTCATTTTCTTAGTGTGGAGGGATTGCAATCAACACTCAGTTGGCTGTTCTTGGAAGTGAGCGTTTGTGAGTGCGCACATGTGTATGTATGTGCATGTATGTGCTCCCTCTCATGTGAGTGTACACAGACATGCAATTTAGGCTGTGACTGGCCAGTGGTGCAGACTCCATGCCATTAAGTGTAGTTAATCATTGATGTAAAAACCATGCAGGGTCCCTGGCTGGTGTGGCTCAGTGTATTGAGCACCAGACTGAGAAGCAAAGGGTCACCAGTTCGATTCCCAGTCAGGGCACATGCCTGGGTTGCAGGCCCAGTCCCCAGTAGGGGATGCTTGAGAGGCAACCACAAATTGATGCTTCTCTCCTTTTCTTTCTCCCTCCCTTCCCCTCTCTCTAGAAAATAAATAAATAAAATATTTTTAAAAAAGCATGTGGAGACCCAACTAACAAGGGATGAACAATAAATTATGTTAAGTATACTAACAAGAATAACCAATGATTATTTCCCAGTGTGGTGTCCAGAGAGGATGGTGAGAGTTAACACCCCTCCTTGTCCATCCTTGACTCTATCCTGTCAGAGTGGGGCTGCAACATGATTTATTCCTATTTTGGGAAAAAGACATTTTTGTTGTGCTAACAAAAATTTTGATGCATTACTTTTTTATTTACAAAGGAGAGAATCAACTGTTTCACACTAGCAAGGGAAATTCATATAAAGTCTCAAAAGTGTTTTGGGTTCACTTAAAGACCAAACCACCAAACTCTGCAGTAATGAAGAAGTAGTAATATTGCTGTCATACTTGGAAACCAACTAGGTTCTCTGTCATTCAAAAGTGAGGGTTTTCTCCCATCTCCTCAAGAGCTTTTGTCATTCCTTATTTTCCGCTGGAGAGCACAGCATCATTTTCTTTCTCTTTCTTCCATGTGAGGGGAGAGCCACAAGGCATCATGGTGCAGCTTAGATAATGTGAGTAAATAAAAGTTTTTAAAAATATTGAGCAATATTCCAGCATGCAAGTCCCAGCTTGGGGAAAAAAAATTAGGTCCTTTTGGAAGCTGCCTTAACTCTTTGGGGTCTCTATGGTATCATTTCATAAATGATTGCCTCTGTGCATCAAATAGCACCCTAGTGGCCTGAAAGAGTTAATGCTGCTTCCAGAAGTGCCTATTGAGGTCCCAGGAAGGAGTGTGAGCCTTGGGAGGATCTGGCTGAGTGTACAATTACTGTTCAACTCACGGTGGCCCAATTTGCTTTATTGTAGAGTTCCTCCTGGAGTCCCACTGCTCAAAGACGATCTAGATGCTTCTGAGTCAATTGCCTGCAAATTGGTCTTTGAGGGGTTTGCCAGTGCAGTAAGGGGGCATAGAATTTGTTAGGAAGACATAATAGCAGAGTCCTCATTCATGGGGAAGGAAATGATCTTACCACACAAATTCCCAGCCAAAGGACTGACTTTTTCTTCCCAGAGATTAAAGTTTCTGAGTGATAGCTAGTTTCCAGGCAGTTGCCATAAATTTCTTAGACATGCACATGCTACTTGGGTATGCGTGAGGTAATTCAACTTCCCATTCTGTGGCTTAACTGATTCTCTGGGCTTATCCTCTGGCTCAGCTTCAGTTTCTGTAAAGTGGGAATAATATTAATACCAGCTGTTGTGAGAATTAGTGGTAACAGTGAATGTAAATGTTTGGCCAGTGTTTAGCTCAAGACCAGTACAAAATACACTTGGCCATTGTTCTGCATATTGGGGCTTTCATGACCATGTGTTCACCTATCAAATATTTGTTGAAGGTGTACTATGTGTGATAGTGTTTAAAATTTATTTAGCTTTTTTTGTAGTTTTAGCAAAGCTCTGATGCACTGCTTTTTTATATACAAAGGAAAGGAACAACTTGGTTTATAGGACAGAAAATAAAAGCAATTTTTAGAAAAAAATTTTTTTTCAAAACAAAATAAATATCCAGGTACTCCCCACCCATGTAAAGTAAATTATACATTTCAGGTAAACTAAAGTCACCTTTACATGCATTCTAGAGCTCATTCACCTTCCACCCTCCTCCATTGGTAACTCTTACCTGTTGAATTATCAGGAATATGTATACATGCACACACATACATATTTCCACAGGTTTTCATAGGCTCATATTGTAATGTACTTCTGCAACTTGCTTTTTTCACTCAACATTCTATTTCTGGGGTTCATCTGAAGCTCTATTTCTTTTTCAGTTCTATTAGTATCCTTATATAAATATGCCACAAATTATTTACTCATGGTCCTACTGATGAACATTGTTTTTCCCATTTTTCACAATCACAAATAATGCTGCAGACATATTTTTTGTCCACATCCCCATGTGCATGTGTGCCAGCCTTTCCTTAGGGAACCTAGTAGTGGAATTGCTGGGCTGTAGCACATGTCCTCCTTTAGCATTCTTGGATTGGTTAAATGCTCTTCAAAGAAGTTCTTCCAAGTGACACTCCATCAGTAGAGGACATGCATCAGACCACATGGGGGTTGTGCCGTCCCTCACATTCACTCACATATTGTCAGGATTTTTATTATTACCAACTTGAAAGGTATAAAATATTTCATTGTGGTTTTAATTTGCATTTTCCTTATTATCAGTAGTTTTATATTTATTCTATCTGTTATTAGTTACTTGCTTCATTTGCCTGTTTTTAAAAAAATCAAGTTGTTTATCTTTATCTTATTAATTTGTAGCAGTCTGGATATAATTCCTTTGTCAGTTATATGCATTGCAAATATTTTCTACCAACCTGTGGCCTGCATCTGCATTTTGTATACAGCATCTTTAATATAAAGAAGATTTTTAAAGGTTTTCACTTTTTAACAAATATAGTATCTGTAGCAAGGAAATACACTGAAATGATTTCTCTTCAGAATATGATGCCTTTCTCAGCTTCTCTAGAAGTAGGATCTCAGTCAGATCTTTCAGATCCCTTTTCAAGGGAAAAGACTCAAATGAAAAGCAAAACTAGGAACAGTATTACTGCAGAAACCAGGGGAAATTCTGAAAAGAGGAGAATCAGTAAGATACAGCAATTGATGGGGGAGGAGACCTAGCGAATCACTCTTGGAATTTCCCACGAGGGCAACTGGGTTCTTGGCAAAGCCATTTGCTGAGATAAGATGCAACAGGTTTGGGGGACGGCAATGGATTCAGTGATGTGTGTTTGATGTTTCAAGAGCATGAGTTCAGGGGAGATGCCCAGGGCCCAGGTGGCTGTGGGTTTGGAGCTCATCAGAATTCAACAGGCATGAGGTTAGGGATACAGTAGAAGCCTGAGGGTAGTTAATGTAGTGGCCTTCAGGCACAGGAGAAAGTGAATTGAACCACTGGTTTAGGTTGACAAAGAGGGAGGTGACTCTCTGGACTTGCTTTGTAGCTGTGACATCTCTGACCAAATCCTGTTGTTTGCATCAGGCCTGGGAACACTCTGTGGGGATCATCTGCTTTCCCAGTCTCCAAAAGCTGGCTGAAGAGGTTTCTAACCAGCTAGCCCAAGAAATACAGAAGGTGCTTGTGGGAAAGCCTGCAGGTAAGAGAAGAGGGGTCCTGGAGAAAACTTATGGGAGAACAAAACAGCTTTGAAGACTCCTCCCAGGCCTTCTGCTCTGTCCCTCTCTCCTTTCTAGTAGAGTTAGAGTAGTGCCTTCCAAACAGACCAGTGGGCCCAGTTCTGCCACTGAGTACCTTGGGAAGAAAGGGAAAGACTAGCAGAGCAGCAGAGAAAGGGGACTTAAGGAACTCTGCTGCTCCTGGGATGGACACACACACACACACACACACACACACACACACACACACAAGCAGAGGTTCTGAGAGGAAGTGCTAGGATAAAATGTGCAACTGAATATTTAATGGAGAGCTTGGTGCAGAAAAGATGCAGAGGTCAAAGCATATTTGTTGTGGGGCCGCTGACTTGCATTCTGCCACTCAGGGTGGTGGACTCTGGTGGCTGGGCTATAGAGGATATTCCAAGGGGAAGGAATAGCGTGAGCATAGTGTAGATTGCAGGAGTTCCTGCAATATAAAGGGCTGACTGATGCAGAAAGTGAGATGAGGACTCTGGATTATGGGAAGTTTATCACTGAGGAACTTGCTCATCATTTGGCAATAGGGAGTCATTGATGGTTGTTGAACAAGGATGATTACATGCTAACAACTGTCCTTCAAGGAGATTAATCTGGCTGTGTATACAAGTTTGGTGTAGATTCAGGTGGCCTTCTGAGGAAGGCAGAAGTCCCCTAAAGATGCTAAGGTGCATCTCCCAGTAAGAGGAGCCCAAGTGTACAGGAAACTGGGTGAGCAAGTCACTGCATCATTCTACTGGTGACACTTTTTCCTCTTCTTGTATTGTTGTCAGAGCAAGCACGGGCAGCAGCTGGGCAGTTGCTGAGGTGGAAGGGGGATACAGATCAGGATGGCTACCTGCTCCTCAAGTCAGTGTTCGTGCTCACGGGGACAGACTCGGTAAGTGCCAGGACCCACTGGCCCAGCCCTGGCATTCCTTACCCACATGCACCAGGAAGTCTCAGCACAGGGCAGTGGCATGTCTCAATAGTCTTTCTTTCCATGAAACTGATTTCTTGTTTCTCCTTCCTTATTTCTGTTTTGATATAGAACATGGACTTCTGCAATTCTGAAATTTGGGTTTAAATGCTGTCTTTTAGTTGACAAACTGTATAACCTCAAGCAAATTGCACTACCTCTCAGTGATCCTGTTGTGTCGCTAATTTTAGAATTTAGGATGATAATGCCTCATTTCTAGGGTTGCTGTGAAGATTGAAAATGGCTGATGTCCCTGTGTGTCAGGGCAGGGCTGGGTGTATCCCATGCACTGTGCTCATTAATCCTCCCACACCCTAGGAGTTGGATTATGGTGATGTCATGTTGGTGGTGAGCAATCAAGTTCACCCATGTTGTGTAACTGTAGTCTGTCTGACTCTGGGGCCAATGCTCTGAGTTGCTTCTCTTTTTTTGCCTCCTGTCAAACTCAGGCCGAAGGAGTCACAACTGTAGTCACCTGCTCATGCATGCCAGTCCTGAGACAATGCTCAAATGAGGCCTCTCCCCCTTTTCTTCCTTCCTTCACCCCATCCTGGCTGTAGTCATATCCTCCCACTGGGAAGAGAGGGCCTGGTGCTTTCCTCTGAGCGGTTGGCTAATCGCTGTTGTCCTCTTAGACAAGAGCAGTCCTGGCATCTGTGGCCATCAGTAGAAATGGCCAGAGACTCCATGCAGTGTGGTCTCAGAGACACATTCGTCCATCATCTATAGGGAGTGCCCACCATGATGGATCTAGCACACAGCAGTCTAATGGTGACACAGACATCAGATGAGACTTTGGAGATAGTAAGTGGGGGTGGGTGGAGCAGAGCTGCAGATGTCAGCCAGAGGGAGGGCCACCTGGCTCTTCTGTGTAAACTGCCTGGAGCACTGTTAGGTGAAGCAGCCTGAAGCACAGAGCAGGGCTCTTCTGCTCCTGGGAAAGGACTGTTTACAGTCTGAGTAGTAAAACATTAACCTAATGACTGGTCTTCCACTGTGAGAAACTAGACCCAAAAGCAGTGAGAAAAGTAAGCAGCTGGCTTCCAGTGGAGCCAGTGGAACAGGGGGGACAAGGAGAGCTACCCTGAGTGGGTCACTGTAGAGTCAGGTGTCAAGGAAAGGGGTGGACAGTACTGGCATTAGGAGATTTTAGGGGCAAGGTAGACCCAGTGTACTGCATGATATTCCTGGCCTGGCCTGGACTGTGCATTGTTCTTTTTTGTTTTTCTAATTTACCTACCATGTCTGTCAGATTAGTGAATCAGGTGGAGATTGTGTGGACAATATACTTTAGATGAACCCCATATGTGCTCACATTCATTCACATACACATATGCACATACACACACACAAAGAGGATTGCCATAATAATCCTGGTGGAGCTGTAAGCAGAGTCCATGGAAGAGAGGCCCCCAGGAGCTCTGCACTCAGGTGAGTCTCTCCTCCAGCTCCTTGTCTTCTCTCCTCTGTCTGGTAACTCTAGTTAGTGGTCTTTGCCTATAGGTCACAGTGAGGTTTTAGATCTGAATGAGGGGATGGGAAAAATGCTGATCAGATCCTTAATTCAGTTGTTTGTACTTGTTATCAACTATCCCCACCTGACTGAATTCCTGGTGCCCTAATCAGGAGGTAACCTACCAAGTCAGTGGTGTGGTTTCCTAAGGAAGCCCTTGTTTTTTGCTTTGCATCACTCTCCCTCTTTCCCTCCTTCCCTGCTTTCCTCCCTATCAACTATCTATCTTATAAAAGATATAGCATTTGTTGAGTATGCAGCATACACTTTATCTAAACTAAAACTGCACAGTCACCCTAGGTAGGTCCTATGTCTATCTCCATTCTTACTGGAGAGCATGTTGCCCAGAGAGAGGCAGTGACTCACACATGTTCTGGCCACAACGGCTGCACATACCAACAGCATGGGTCTGAACTAGGGTGGCCAGTTCTGCCCTTGGGTCACTTTACCTCTGCTCTTCCTTTGCAGGAGACGCTGGGCAGAGTTGCTGAATCTGGACTCCCAGCCCTGCTTCTTCAGTGTCTCTACCTCTTTTTTGTCTTTCCTCTGGAAAAGGATGAGTTTTTTGAGAATGATCTTCAAGTTCAGAGGATGTTTGTGCAGGTGAGTGAGAGGAGAGGTTGAACTCCTCTGGGCCAAGGCTGTGCTCTGGTTCTCAGAGGTGCTCTTATCTTTTTTGATCCTAGTTCTGGAGCTTCTCTGTTCTCTGCAAGGTCCCAGCTCACCCCTCTGTCCCCATGTTCTGCAAATACCAGGAAGCTTATGTATTAATTGGGAAAATGGATTTTCTTCTTCTCTTCTATCTCACTGTATCTCTCTATAAATACTTCCCTTGTTTTTATTTTCCCAGAAAGATGAGCTTCTTCTTCTCCACTTGGCCCCACCAGCTCTTTCTCTAGTCTGTGTTGCCAGGCCTTGCTGGCCCTCCCTGACACTGGGAACCTTCCATCTCTGACCACTTTCCCTCTGAGAACAAGCACCTAATTCCACTTGCATAATTGTGGCCCCTGTTTTCTGAGTACTTGCTATATACCTTGCTCCATGACCTCTCCTCTGTCACCTCCAAGAGTCCACTCTTCCATCTTGGGGCACGGTATAGTACTGTGTTCCTGATTCTATGCAAACTAAGGCACAGTGAGTAAACATGAGCTCAAGGGCTGGGTGGAGCCCCAGGGTGGAGCTCGCTCACAGTCAGGCTTTTAACTATCTCAGACTACTGAGCACTACATGTGGTTTCCTCTTGTCATTTCCCATCTCTCCTATCCTCTCTGACTGACAGCAGCAATTTTTAACATAGCTCCTTACTCCTTCCCCTGCCCCTCACTGACATGTTCCACTTTCCCATCTTCTGGGAGGCTGAGGTCTACAGAAAACACCTTATGCTTCTCTGACCTTGGAGGGTGAGGGAGGGTGAAGAGGGCTGTGTGTCTTACTCATGTCTGTATGACCAGGGCCTGGGCAGTGTCTCACACAAGCAGGTACTTGGGACCATTTGGGAATTTTCAAGTGCAGCTGTCTGTTGGACATCTGCATGCAGATTAACATCCATTTTAGGCTAATTCTCAAGCCAGAGTCATCATTACCAGAGGGTATCAAACAAGTTCTGGTGGATTTTCACTTGTGGTGGGTTATCCCCTAAACTGCATTTGTTGGAAACTTAGGCTCCATTTACCTGTATATAATCATATTCCAAATGGTGGCTAGGACACAGTGCTGGGCATGTGAACAAATATTTATCCTGTGTTTTTTATGTGTTCTTCAGGAAGTGAGTGCAGCCCTGTCTTTACAATTTTCTTCAAGGATGGACAGAGTACAAACCATAGTGATAGAACTCATCTGTGTTCACCAGGGTTTTCCTTATTTCATTCCACAAAAAATATGAAGCTGCACCTGGGTGTGGCTCTATGGTTCCTTCAGTGATCACAGTCCCCTTTCTCATATACATGACAGAAAGATGTGGAAGCCAAGTGGGGGAAATGGTCACATAAATAAATTAGCATGTCCAGTTTTTAAGTGCTCTGAAGAAAAAGTCAAAGGTGTGCCGGGAAATGAGGACAGGGGACCTGGTTTACAGTACAGCGTAAAAGAGGCTGTTTTGAGGCGATGGCATTGAACCAGAGCTGAAGGTTGGGGTGGAGCTGTGATGGGGAAGAGCAGGGCCAGGAGCAGAAACTGTCATCTGAGCCAAGGGACGTGTGGCCACATCCACATGCAGGGACCTGTAGCCAGTCTCAGGGCTGTCCAGCTGGGACTCTGTCATGGTGCTGGAGATTCAGGTTCAGGTGGAAGGAGCTTTCCATATTTTCCAAACTGGAAAATATGCAAAGTTAAACCATCAAGAGCCAAAGAGAGAGGAAGCAGGGCAAGTCCCTGAAGAGCTCTGCATACTGTTATTCATCCCAAGTGGATAGACCGTGTCTGAAGTCCACAGGGAGATTGAATTGGCAGAAACAAGGACCTCAGTTAGGAGGTTACAGGACTGCATGCATGATCTTATAGAGAAGTAGAGTTTGAATGCTGACCAGGGATTCAGGAATACATCTTGCTTTTTAAATAGCACTGAGTCCTGTTACTTCTATGCTTGGACAGTTGATGGCATTTTCCTGGCACTTCTATAAAAAAGACACCCAAGTTAAACATTTCTTTGTTATTCTGGCTTGGAAGGGATAAATAACTACCGCTTTTACAGGGCTTATGAGTTCAGACAGCCCAAACCCCTTAACCTTTTTTAGGTGGTACTTTTGACCATGCTGGTCTGGGGCAGAGGGTGGCAACATACAACTCCACCTTTTGTGGTGATACATGCCCATCAGTGTCCTTGAAAGGTAGGGAAAAAAATCTATTGCAGGAAGGAGGCTTCCTAATTAGAGTCTTCTTGGCTCACTCTTCCTCCCTCCCTCCCT
>CM052542.1:96401605-96426792 GCA_028533065.1 Trachops cirrhosus | reverse complement strand
ATCATCCAATACCTGCAGGGTAAGTCCTCAGGGGACCAGGGATGGGCTCCGGGCCCACTTTCCACAACAGACTCTGTTATGTTCTTGCAGAGTTAGGATAGATTTTTGGGACAAAAAAAGACGTGGACAAACAAGGTTTACATCGAGGCCCAGTTATGCCCAGTAGATGACCCTATATTGCTTGGTTCCATTCATGATAGTGCTTGTATTGTTCATTTTGATGCTCCATTGAAGGAGGGAGGGAAAGGGGAACTCATTTACTGCCAGCATACTGTTAAATAGAAACTGTGCTGGACCCATTTGTATGTCATCTCATTTGTTTCTTTGAGATAGATATTAAAGATTATTACCATCTTGCAGTGGGAAACAGATTAGTGTTTGCTGAAGAATTTGCCAAGTCTCCCCAGCTTTCCAAGAAGAGAATCAAATTTAAACTTGGAGGTGCCTGATCCAGTGCCTTAGGTTCTGCTCTGGTCAGGACATATAGGGGTTAAGATCATCAGTTCTGAACCAGCTCTGCCCTTATAATTGAGTGACCTTGGGCACTTAACTGACTGGGTGTCCTGATTTTTTTTGTCTGTAAAATGGGGACAAGAATCCTGTTTATCTCATTGGACTGTGGTGAGGCTTTGGTGAATTGATATATTTGAAGTGCTAAGGCAGTGCTTGGCACACAGTTGATTCCCCACAGCTGTCAACATCACAGCATCAATACCTGGTGGGATCAAGGCAAGGTGCTAAGGGTGTCAACTCCATTGGTAGGACCAGGGGATCCTTCAGCCTCTCTTGCCTCTTCCCAAGAACACAGATCTCAGTGGGTGCCATGGATCACAGTCTTGGCAAACTGTTTTGGCTTCCTCTCAGCAACTGGGCCATCATGGGGCCAGAAGGGAGACTCTGCAAAGCTGACTCAAGGGGAGCATTCTGACAGAGGTTCACTACAGCCTTACCCACTCTGTGACATTTCCTTAGCTCCATAGCTAGAGTACCTCTTGGGAGCACAGCCATCCATCCCTTGGGCTGACCCCAAGGTATGGAGTCTTTCTGGGAGTAGGTCAGAGCCTTCTAGCATGAGCTGCTTGTCCACAAACACTGGCCCTGTGATCTGTCTTCTTTCTGGGGCCTCCTATAGCAGAGGGAATCATCTGGTAAGAGCTGGGAACTCTCAATGAGCCCACCCTCTTTTTTTTTCAAATCCTCACCCAAGAAGATTTTTTCATTGCTTTTCTAGAGAGAAAGGAAAGGAGTAGGGGAAGAGAGGAAGAAAAACATTGATGTTAGAGGGATACATGGATTGGTTGCCTCTTGAATGCTCCCAGACATCAAACCTGCAGCCTAGGCATATGCCCTGACCAGGGATTGAACGCACAACCTTCCAGTTTATGGGACAATACTCCAACCAACTGAGCCATACTGGCCAGGGTGACTAGCCCACCCTGTTGTTGTGATGGAACCCAGATTAAGTAGAAGCACCAGCTGAGGGAGTTATATTCCTGGAGAAGCCAAGGTCCAGTGTTAGTAGTCCAGGGCTGACTGGGCCTGAGACATTTTATAGCTCAGATCCCCTCCACCCCCACCACTGCTCACAGGGTAGAGTTGGAGACCTCTAAGAAAAGGATGCTTGCATTAGTGGTAAAAGGCCCTCATTGTGTCATTATTCTCAACTGGAAATGAAAAATTCCACCTCACTGAGAAGCCTGCCACCTGAGCACTGTGTCCCCTTAGAGAAATGAGTAGTTTTTGTGGGCATATGGGTTGAGTAGAAGGTTAGAAAGTAAGGGGCTGGAGTAGAAGTCACCTGCCAAGACCTGAACTGTTAGGGCTACCTTGTCTGGCATGTAGACTCCATGCATCTCAGCCTCACCATTGAGGGACTGGGCATAGTTATTTCAGGTTCCAAGCAGGCAGGTTTCCTGACTTCCTCAGTACTCAGAAGAGGCTTCCCAATGAAAGAGCCCTAAAAATGGCCATCAATCAAAATGCAAATCCAATGACATTTCTCTTCTGACTCACATTTCCTCTGGCTTCTCACAGCTCTGGCCAGCTCTCACATGAGCGGGACCTGCTTTCCCCCACCTTCCTGTGTTCCACAGAAGGGCCCCAGATCCCTGATTCTTTAGTAGCTGAGATACATCATTTTTTTCACCACCTCACCTTCACACATCCATATATTCTCTATACTCTTCATCAAGCTAATTTCTGCTCATCTCCAGTGCTGTTTCCTTAAGGCCTTCCACAGTGTTTGGGTCTTAGATCATGCATCTTGTTACTCAATGAACTGAGATGCTCCACATGCTGGGAATTAGGAGGAGAGGGCTGAGAGGCTTTCTTCTTCCTGATTCACCTGCTCTTCATCTGAACCTGCAGAACGTGGCTTTCAGGATAGCACTTTCCAAGGGGAAGTTGTCTTCTTTTTGGTTTGCAGGCCGGTGCTCAATCCACTGAGCCACAACAGTCAGGGCAAGGGAGTTGTCTTCTTGACCCAAGTTTAAAGGGGGTGGGGTGGGAGGGAATGGTTGTGGCAGAAAAGCTATTGCTTCTGAGGAAACAGTGGTGTCTTTTTCCCCTCAGTGATGGATTGTGTCAAGATCTCCCTCCAAAACCTCTCTAGGCTTGCAGACTCTCTCCTTGCTCCAGAGCTGGGAGAGGCTGTGAGCCTCATCTTGGGCTTTGTGAAGGACTCCTACTCTGTCTCCTCGGCTCTGCTCATGGAGTTTGAGAATGCAGAGGGCTATCCTCTGCTACTCAAAGTGTTACTCAGGTAAGTGGATGTGTTTGGTGGGGGAGAAACCTCCAAACCTAGGTCCTCCTCAGAATCATTTGGGGTGCTTTAGAGAAAGACACATGGAGGCTTCTCAGAGTGTCTTCTGAAATACAAATCTCTGTATGTAGACCATGGACAGAGAGACTTTTATTGGAAAGGTAATTCAATGTGCATTGGGCTTGGGAGCCAGAGCCACTTCCTTAGAGAACAAGTGGGTCGTTGTGATACTAATTTTACCAAGTCCCTTTGATAGTAGCACCACTCTCATGCCTGGCAGCCTGGCAGACACCTGGCAGAACCCACATTGCTGTGTTGGAGGGCTTTCTGGGACCGCTGTAATGGGCTCTGCCTGTATGCTTGAGGGCTGGAAGTGCAAATAAATCAACAACCTGCAGGAGCAGTCTTCAACCAATGATTGGTAGAAGCTGATGGAGAAATACCCAGAAAGTTGCCCCTTGTGGGTAGGGGAAGGGTGAGCTCTACCTGCCTCCCAGAGCCCCCAAGGATTAAGCTCCAGTTGCCTGATGAGGCATGTACTTGATAATGCTCTAAACTGGCTCCTTTCCCTTCTCTGTCTCACAGAGCATCTCCCCTACTTGTATTTTCAGATCAACTCCCAAATAAACTATTCTCCCTCCCTCAAATCCTTGACCCATGGGAACCCAAATATAGATACTCTGCAGCTGGGTCAGGACTGATTCTTCCAACTTGTTATATTCTGATTGGCCATGTCATCCTCAGGTTGGGTCCAGGGACTGGATAAGCCAAAAGATGGAAATCAAAGAAATTTCTGGATTTTCCAAACTCTTCCACTGGTCTTAGGGAAGCTACTTTAGGGCAAGGCCATGCATATTTCCCTGGGCTTCTCTTTGAATAGGAGAAGCCCCTTTCCCTGTGGGATTCAGTCTGTACTGTGCTTCATGGACTTCACTGTGAGCCAGGGTTCCATTCTAGAGGGGTGACTTTGGGTGAGGGGGTAAAGATGTGATTTAATGACAATCCTGAGGGCCTTCCTCCAAAAGTACATAAAAATAAATCTTCCTATGGTGATACCACAGTTTACATTAGTCTGAACTATGACTAACTGGCTATTGCTAATGTGAAAGTCTATGGCATAGCAGTTCTTGAATGTTTTTTAGGTTAAATGGGTTATTGGTTTTCCCCAGACTTCTTGTGGGAGTCAGGAGAGGGAAATGAGCCTGTTCAAGGGAATGTCAGGAAGGATCCATTGCAGCACATTAGTTTTCCTTTCTGCCTTAACTAAAGTCACACTGCAAACACTTTTACTCTTGACATGACAGCGCTGGAATAAGACTTGAGAGATCCTCCTCCACAAGAAGAGCAGGGTAACCCACCTACACATAAGTAGCTAAAAAATAGAAACAACACTCAACTTTGAAATAATCATAAGGAAGTCTAATAAAGTCGGATTATTTCCCATGATTTTTTTTGTTGTTATTGTTGCTCTTTGGAAATGTTAAAGCTCTCATTTTGGAGGTACTCCTGCCCAGAGCACATGCCTTTTGAGAGGTCCAGCCATGTAAAGCAGCCTTTTCATGAGCAGATACTATTGCTCTTCCCAGGTTTCTCTGTATTCTGATTGCACGTTTAGATCTAAGGCTGACCTTTGAAAAGACAGTTACTTTTACCCAGGGCACTTCCATTGCCTTTTAGTGCTGACTCAGTGGAGACCTTTGGGGTCTTTCCCAGCACCTCAGTCTGCATTGCCTCTGCACCCCAATGAGGAGCACCATGAACAAATGTGGCTGCTTTGTCCAAGAATCTAGGGAACTGGACTCATCTGTTTCTGCAGGTATGATGCGCTGACCCAGAATGAAGTGGATCCCCACCTGGATGAGCTCCTCAGGCTGGTGGTGTGGCTGACAACCTGTGGGAGGTCAGAGCTGAAGGTGTTTGACAGCGTCACTTACCCTCAGCTGGAAGGCTTCAAGTTCCATAACAAGGCTTCTGGTGGGTCATCCTATGTCTCCTGGGGGCCCAGCAGTAGTTGGCACTGTCCCATGACAAGGCTACACAGGTTTTTCCCCAATTATTTGTAAAGAAACAAACACCTGTCACCTGTTAGTGACACAGTAGGGTCCAGTTCTGTCATGCCTTTAGGGAGATTGCTTATGGATTTAAAATCTCTCCTTCATACATTTTTCTAGATGTTTTGGGTGGGAATTAGAGTAAATGTTTGCTTAATAAAGGTGAAGACTCTCAAAGAATGGAGGGAACCTCTGCTCTCCACCAGCATCTCTGGCATGATGTACCTTGTGACATTTGCTTATATAATGAGGATATAGCCCTGAAACAGTCCTCAAGGCTTCGACTCAGTGCCTCCTCAGTTCTTTGAGATACTGATTGATTTATTGATGAACTCAATCAACATGCACTGGTACACTGGGCAGCAGCCACTCTGCCCCATGCTGGGTACCAGGTGTCTGTTCCCTGAATATTATCTGAAGAAACTATCCCACATACACTGAACCATAATCTACTCTGTAAAATAATATGCATAACCTCATTGATAAAAGCACCAGGCACAGTAGCTACACCAGGCAGGTGGGCCAGCTCTCTGTGTCAGTCAGGAAGCCCTGCACAAAATGTGAGATTTCAAGGCCAAGTGTGGGTTGTCCAGGTAGAAAGCAAGGAAAAGTTTAAGGACAGAAAGTACAGCCTGGGGAAATAAGTGGTGACTGAAAACATCTGGATGAATCTGGGGAAATGGGCACTAGAAACATGAACAGACCAGAATGCAGAGGCTTCAGAGCTTGGGGGTCACTCTAGGAAGAGCCATTGAATGGGTCTCTAGCAGTCTTACAAGGAAGTGTCTGGATCAAAGAGAATTTCCAGAAACATCTCAGGTGTCTGAAATAGAGAGGGTTGGAAGCAAGGAGTTTTCACATGAAGTGTCTCCTGGGCAAGAGAGAATGAGATAACCTTCAAGCTGGAGAGAAAGGAGGGAAGGGTATGAACTTGGCCTAGTAATCCTTAATGGAAGATATTAGTAATAGGATGAATTGGGTGAGGGTGGGGAGTAAGAAGGTATATGGGAACTCTCTATTTTCCAGTTAATTTTTATGAAAACTTAAAACTGGTTAAAAAAATAATATAGTCTACTAATTACAGAAAAAGGTAAATTGATGGAAGAAGAGATTGCTGCATGATATATGCTTGGGGAAACCTTGAATCATCCAACGTAAATCAGGTTAAAACATGCTTTCGGCTCCGTGTTTATTTTGCATTCAGGTGCATTGTTTATTTTGCAAGGGCATAAGGATTAAGAACAAAATGAGAGCAATAAAATGTCTCACATCATTAAAAAAAATAAAATAAAATATTTTATTTTAATTGATTGAAATCAATCTTTCAGCCCAATGCTACCCAATGGAAATATAATGGGTCATATTACCTAATTTTAAATGTTTTAGAAACCATATTTTAAAAAAGTAGCTTAAATTGTTTTTCATAATAATTCTATTTAACCCAATATACTATTGAATATCTAAACTATCATTATCTCAACATGTGAT
Source organism: Trachops cirrhosus (assembly GCA_028533065.1). Taxonomy (NCBI): domain Eukaryota; kingdom Metazoa; phylum Chordata; class Mammalia; order Chiroptera; family Phyllostomidae; genus Trachops; species Trachops cirrhosus. Next base: position 96,420,492 of record CM052542.1, on the reverse strand, counting down.
CATTAAATAATTGTTAATGACTTTTTTGGCATCATTTTCTTTGTGCTACATCTTGGAAATCCAGTGTGCATTTTTACATTCATGAAACATCTCAGTTCAGAGTGACATTTCAAGGGCTCAGTTAGCCACCACATCTTGGACAATGGAGTTCTGGTCTTACATTCTGGGCAGTTGGATTTCTGAATTTCTGATAGATGTTTACCTATAGAAGCCAGAAAATGGAGACTTTAAATGATATTTCTTGATGATAATGCAATCATTATTTCTAGGCACAGGCAGGAAAAATGACTTGTAGGATTATTTCTTCTTTCATTTTCAGGGGCAACCATTAAGAATCTTCAGGCCTTCCAAGTCCTGCAAAATGTTTTCCACAAAGCTAGAGACTCCGTCCTCTGCACGCGAGTCCTGTTGGCTATCAGGACCATGTGGGACTGGAATGCTCGCAACTTCTTCCTGCTGGAGTGGACCCTTCAGCCCATTTCACAGTTTGTAGAGATCATATCCCTGAAGCCAACCCAAGTGCAGGTGCATTTCTTCCAACTGCTGGAGGCCCTGGTGTTTGAGCTGCATTATGTGCCCCATGAGATTCTGGGGAAGGTGCAGCGTTTGATCAAGGAGAACCCCGAGCCACTCTGCACCCTTGTGGCCCTGCAGAGTGTCCTCAGGATAGCTGGTGCAGACCCACTCTTCACAGACATTTTCAGGGACTCAGGACTCCTGGGCCTGCTGCTAGCCCAGCTGCGGAAGCAGGCCAAGATCCTAAGGAAGTCAGGTGAGCTTAAGCCTCAGAGGTGGGAGGGAGAACAGGGTTGGATGGTTTTTTAGCTGAGCCTGTTCTGCCAGCCCACCTTGACACTCATCAACATAACAGAGAAAGTGAGCATACCCATGTCATTCTGTCCTCAGGTAAGTTATCCCTAGGGCATATGACTTCACAGAGCAGCAGCCTTCCTATTTTCTATAACTGGCCTAATCTTCCCCATGGAGAGATGAGGGGGATAGATATAATTTTAGACTCATAGAGCTAACTCAGGCCAATGAATTCTCAGCTTTCACGCAGTTCCTGCCTTAAATATTGCCTGAGTATGTAAATGGGTCAACAGCAGGGGGAAGAACAGGTCTTCAGTAATACAAAGGGGAATAGGAGCTGAAATAAGCTGGGGATCTGGTGGTGCATCTGTCTGGGTAATCTGGGATATGGCTGTCTTGCTCACTCGATGTTGTTGGACTCAATGGTCTCCCATTTGGAGCAGGGATCATTGCTGTCAGCTTGTCCCCTCTGAATTTTGGCTACACTGTTGTGTAGCCTGCTGGGCTATGTACCTATGGTTCCCTGTCATTCTCCCTTCACCACTGCCTCAGCCCCTGCACTCTCAACATCAACAGTCTCTGCACTCCCCCATGAAACTTCAAGGTCCCTTTGTCTAGTGGGAGTATACTCAGGAGTGCTGGCCTGGCTTCTCTCACTGCCTGACCACACCCATAAACATACCCTGCTGGGGCCACTCTACATGGTAGTCTGAAACTCCATCTCCACCAACTTTCAAATAGGATCAGAAAATAAACAATCCTTTCAGTTCCTCTGGCTTTCCATCAATTGGCCTACACCTGACCCTCTGGGACTTCAGTGTGGAGGGACACCAGGACAAGAATCAGTTACTAACCTATTTCTATCTTTTGGCCTCTTCTCCTTCTCCTACTTTACTGGCTGGGAGGGAGCTTGGGCTCTCTGGCCATTGGCCTGTTTTATATTCTGCTCAGTCTCAAGCTAAAGCCTTCTGTCTGGCCCAGGCATCCTGGGCCTCTGTATGTGAAGAAGCCAAAAGGGTGAGCATGGGCATGGGGCCAGCTAGCCCTGGGCTGAATCCTGGCTGTGCTACTCATGAGCTGAGTGATCCCGAGCAAATTGCTTCACTTTTATGAGCCTTTTAACTCTGTAAAATGGAAATATATATTTATATACTTATATAGTGAAAATTTAATGAAGAAGTATCCAAAAAGGATCCATTGTTGTGCTTGGTGCATAATAAGTGCTTGAGAATGTTAATCATCTTATCCCTATATACCCTGAGCTACAGCACAGAAGGCTGAGATAAACATGTGACGAGAAGCTCTTATACCCCTGTTGGAGTCCAGGAAGGACCCCTGCCTCCCTGGGAGTGACAGCGTTTAGGATTAGTTGCTCCCATCTTGGCATACCTGGGCCCAAAGCCAGGTCTTAAAGAGACCTTTTTATGTACTTCTTTCTATTGTTCTCTGCTCAGTCTTTTTGTTCCATGTTTGTGTGTTATCTTAGCTGTGTATTGCTTTTCAGCAGCCTGACATTGAATTTACTTTTAAACCCAGTCCAAGACCTATTACCATTCCCAAGAGAATTGGAACTTTTTTTTCTTTTTTGTGAACTAATGTATCTGATCGTTGTGCCTTTATTCTTAAGTGTTTCTTGCTGTTTCTTGGATATGTTGTCTTCTAATTAATAAACCCTACCTTTATTCACTCATTCTTTCATTCCTCAAAAATTTAGTGAACTTCCCTCTTGTGTCAGGTACTTTCTGGCACTGGGAATTCAATGGTAAACACATAGGCATGGTGTGCCCTCATGGATCTAATAGTGACACCTATATACTCCATAATCTCTCAAGCATCTCATGCCTATGGTGTGATCTGGCAGGCCTCTTCCCAGCATGAATGCCAAACTAGCCAAGTGTCCAAAGGAAAGTCAAGAAGGCAGGGCCTCAGGTATTGTGTAGAAGAGTGATTCTCCAAGTGTGGTCCTCAGACCTGCCTGTTGGCATCAAATGGAAACTTGTTAGAAATGCAATTACAGAGACTCCACCTAAGACCTCCTAAGTCAGAAACACTGTGGAAGGGAACCAGCTTCTGGATTTTAACAATGAGCCCTCTGGGAGGTTTCAATGTGGTTCAGTTGGAGAACTGCTGTTCTAAGGGGTAGTAGAGTTACATCTTATAAATTGGAATGCACACTCTCTTATAATGGAAGCATTATATTCACATTTCCTTAAAAGGACAGAAAACTAATGGAATCAGAGATTTGAGATCATACAATGTGCATTTAAAATGTTTTTATTGCTTCTTAAATGTAGCAGGAAACAAAGAGTCCTCTCTAGGCATTCAGGATCCAGAGAGAGAATTGACCTGTGTGATGCTGAAAACTGTAGTCACGCTTCTGAAAGGCTCAGTTCGGAATGCAGGTAAAGATGTACCAAATTTGCTTGTCAGTGCTTGGGAAAACATTAACTGTTTTAAGTAATTTACATCAATGATCAAAGGTTATATACAAACAATGACCAGCACTAATGTGTGGTTAATAATTATTTTCTGGTTTATTTTCAATGTTCATGAGCAAATGGTAGACACCTTGGTTGACACCTTTTACTTTTAAAGCTGATAAATAAGTTTATGAAGCAAAAATATACCCTAAATTTATGAGATCAAAGAGTATCCCCCCACCTCATGCTTTCATATAAAATCCATTAATATCTTGCTGCACTGACTGTATGCTTTAAAAAGAATTCTAACTGTTGATTAGGAGTTTTTTAAAAGCATATAGTCAGTGCAGCAAGATAACAAACAAGCAAGCAAAATAGAACCAGAGACATTGAAATAAAGAACAAACTGACAGTAACCAGAGGGGAGGGAGTAAAGAGGAAAAAAGGGGAAGAGTCCTCAAGGAACATGTACACAGAACACATGGACAAAGCCAAAGGAGGATAGGATCAAGGGTGGGAGGTGGAGACGGGTGGAGTGGCAGGGAGTGGTGGTGGTTAAAGGAAGGCAACTATACTTGAACAACAATAAAAAAAGTCAAATCATAAAATAGAGGCAAAGAAAGCTTTTAATTTTTAAGAGAGTTAATTTGATGTGCTTCCTGCCTATGATGGACTTAGTAATTTCATCTATCCAATTTTGTTTTAGCTTCCTAAGATTATGAACCTTCTATGTTGTTTTTTTAAAAAAATATGTGCACAGAATATGCATGCATATATATTATACTATGAAGCAGTGCATTGACAAAGTGATAGCAGTGGATTTGGTGATTTGGGGTGTCTTTATCTGAAGCCCTCATAGATTACCTATACCAAATATGAATGACAATTTCCTATGACAGAGTATCTCTAATGTTAGATTATAAAAAATTCCCTGGAGGTGCTGGTTAAAGTGCATAATTCTAGGCTCCCTCCCAAAGATTTAATTAGCAGCAGGCCAACATAGAGCTCAGGAATCTACTTTTAAAAAGGCAATTTCCATGTAGGGAGCACCTGGCTACTCCTGCCTATGGAGTTGACCAGTCAAATCCACATCATGCCATTTGAATGATCCAGGTGCTTCCTAGTTTTCATTCCACATGATCACTCCAAATATTGATCCTGGGGAAGAAATTCTTAGAATTACTTTTAAAGAAAAACATACTACCTGACAAATTTCTTTAATCTCCCCCCTTTTTAAGAAAATACCAAGGAATTAAATATGTTCTTAACTTCAATTCTAGTTTGCTTTCACTGAGACTTTTGGCAAAAGGGAGAGAGAGCGGGGGTGGGGGGAGAGAGAGAGAGAGAGAGAGAGAGAGAGAGAGAAAGAAGACTGAGAGAGAAAGAGAGAGAATTGCCTCTGCCTTGGTTTAGGGAATTATGTAGAAATAAACAGCAGTGGTATATCTAGTTAAAGTTTGTATTACTTAGGTTTCTAAATTTAAAAAAAAGTTTTTATCCCAAAACAGAATTCTCACTGGAGAAAAAGTTTTTCCTTTTAATTCTCTGCTGTACAGTTTCTCTTCTCATTTTAACAGTGTGTATAGACTTTTAAAAAAATTATAATGGCCAAAAGAGACACATAAAAATGTAGCAAAACAAATTTGGATATTGTAAGGAAAAGCTTTCTTATAATTGGCACTGATGTGCAGAAGCCTCTATCACTATAGCCTATACTGTCTGTCTGGTCTGCAGTTGTCCTGAAAGACCATGGCATGGTGCCCTTCATCAAGATCTTCCTGGATGACGAATGGTACCGGGGAGCCTCACTCAGCATCTTGGAACAACTTTCAGTCATCAACACTGAGGAGTACATGAGCATCATTGTGGGTGCTTTGTGCTCATCCACTCAAGGGGAACTGCATCTGAAACTGGATCTCCTAAAGGTGATGTCAAGTCCTCTTTGTGATGGGTTTGTCCATGGACACATAGCAGGTGATCAACATTGGCCTGTGCATTCATTCATTCATTTGGTCACTGCATTATACAGATAAGGTAGTACCAGTTGTAATAACAAATAAACCCCACATCCTCAGTAGCCTGACACAGAAGTTTCTTTCTTGTGTATAGTCCAATCAATGATTGTAGAAGGGTGTCCTCCAGGGACAGCTGTCACTTGGGCATCTAATCCAGCCAGAAGGTAGAGGAATGGAGAACATGGAGTTAAATAATGCATCTTTGTTCAGACCTACAACTGGCATATGGTAGCTTTTGTGCAATTTTCTGCAGGCACAACTTTGAACAGGACTCATGTTGGACATAAGTGCCAGGCCATGTAGTCCCTGGCTGGACAGCTATTTCCCAGTGACCCTGTAAACTACAGAAGAGGAACCTTAATCATTTGTGCTTGAGCAGCTGCCTCGTTTACTGGACCAGCATTCAGTGAGCACCTAGCAATTACCAGGTCTGATGCTTAGTGCCTGTGACACCCATTGGGTGACACACAGCCCTCACCATCTGGGAGCTGCTGGCCATGGTTGGGGAAGGCACACAGAGAACATTTGTTATAGGCAAATGAGAAAAAGGGCAAAGTGAACAGTGGGTGTCAACTTTGGGCAGAAAAGAGGAGTAAATTTTTTAATTATGTTAAAAATTATGTTAAAAGAGTTAAAGATAGTAAATATCACTGTCACCATCTCTTCTGCCTGATAGTGTTCACAATTTTGTTGCTGTTCCTGCTTTTTAATTCCTTTTGTCTTTCTGGGTTCATGCCTTAAAAAATATCTTCTTTCTTTTGTTATATACTGTTTAAAAGAAGAACAGATGTAAATTCAGATAACCCACAGGTAGCTGAGCTTAGGACCCCTCACGAATATGTGCAACACAGTCCCATGTAAAACACATGCTCTTGTGTCAGTAACATACCACACTGGAGAACTAAAGAAAACACAAAGTTGCTCTGACTTCCAAAATTGAAGCATCAACTTTAATTATCAATGACCATTTACAAAAACAGAGCATAGTGTTTGGCTTGTTTTAACTACTTTATGTCTCTATAGAGCCAGTATCAGACACTGAAGTAGCTGTGTTACTGTCATCATGTGATCTAAGCTTGTGGGTGGTAGGCATGGCCAAAACATCTTGAGAGGTGCATCTAAAAGTGACATTATGCCCATAACTATCATGGATTTCACAGATGACAAGAAAAAAAGAGTAATTTAATTACAGGGCCAAAAAAATCATTGATGGTGATTTATATGGACAGAAAAGGAAAGTTAATACAATTTGAAAGACAATGGAGTCTCATGATTATGTGAAGTGAAGGAACTGAAGGGAGCATGTAATAGAGAGAGTAAGGGAGAGAAATATCAAAAATTAGTGACAATTTACAGCTGGGAAGGACCTTAGCTTCATTTGGTCCAGTCTTAATATTCCAGTAGAGACATGTCTAACAGCTTCTATTACTAAATGGTGAAGTGGAGTTTGAACCTAAGACTAGCGACTTAAAATATAGTGATCTTTCCTCTTCACCATACTGTTTGCTGCATTTTTTTTTCTATTAAGTCCATGTTCCGCTCAACACATGCCCCTTATTGTGATAAGGACCAGGGAAGGCATAGGCCAAAGTAGTCAGGACTTTGGTCTCTACTGGGTGAATAATTGGAACCTCCATTTATTTCTGATATGGAAAGTCAAACAGACCTACAGAGAAGAATGTTATGGTTTTACTTTGGTTGGAGAGTACAAGTGTTTCTGTGTTCATTGTAGAAAAGAGAGCTCTTCTTTGCTCATGGAAAAGTTCATCTTATTTACTCTATAGCCCAGAGACACCTTATTGGTTTGCTGGCCCTTGGGTAATAGTATGAGTTTCTAAAATTAGCAATGTAAAGCCATTATGGCATTTTACAGATTCAATATCATTTCAGAATCACACTATCAAGAGAGCACGTCAGGGATAAATACTGTGTAAGCTTATTTAACAAAGTCAAACCCTGGGCTCAATGTGCTATCTTTATCCTGGGCAGTCAGGAGGGCTCCTGGAGCTGCTATTGCTCTCCCAGGACCAGCACTGTCAACATATTGCTGTCCCAGTGCATGATGGGGAGAGATGGGGCCCAAGACTCTTTTCCAGATTTGGCCACTACTGAATCATGTGAGCACCTATCCAACATTTGCTGAAATTTGATGTGGGATTTATATTTCTTTTCAATCATCTTGGGAAACCCTTGGAACTTTAGGAACAAAGATGTAAAATTAGCTCTTTCTGGCTGGACTCCCTTTTTAGAAGTTGTGAGTGGATGCTGCCTGAGGCACTATGCCTGCAAAATGGGTCAGATGTAGAATGAAGGGGAAGTCATGAAGTAGGGGGAACACAAAGGCAGTTCTCCCTGCCACTTATAAAGGTTTGCCATCTCTGAACTGCAGTCACATCATGGCGTCATCCTCACCTCCCTTTCCTGAGGCTGAATTAGTCAGAAACACCCAGTTTAGGGCAGTAGTTTCCAAATCCCAGTGGTGCTTCCATACCGATACAGAAGCACATGTGACTTCACCACCTAATTCTGGCAAATGATAACTGAGTTGAAGAGGAATGTAAGCAAATGAATTTCCTCTCCATAGCAGGTGAGGCCATGATTGGGTTATGCACAAATTCAGATTGATTTGCTAATATACATTTAGTTATTCAGCTCTGAGCTTAATCATATTACCTCGCCTGGTCTTCCAGCATGACACATGGAAAATTATGAGGAATAACAAATAATAGAATGTGGAATAAATCCTGTTAGTCCTAACATAGTTAGCGCTTTGCAGCAGACATCCATTTTATAGGTTCAGGCTGGAGGAATACTAACTCAGAGACGATGACTTGTTAACTGAATTAAGGAGAAGAAAATGGGCTTAATGCTGACCTTTCTTGAAATGTGTCAACCCTAGCCTGATTAGTTTGACTTTAGCTGATTAAATTTACTCCCTTCCACAGACTCACCAGCCTTGGTGATGCATTATCATGCAGAGTTGAACAACAGTAATGGAGACCCTTCTCCTAGGACCCCAGTTCCTGACAAATCATTTCCTGAAGTAGCACAGTATTTATTTTCCTTTATTATAGAAATGTTTCTTTTTAGTTGCTATGAAATTAAGCCTTTGTAATTGGATTTTGAACTCTTTAGTTTATGACTCTGCAAATATGAAATTAACCCCATCCCAAGAAATAATAGAGCAGTTTAAGTTCTAATGAGATTATCCCTATTTTAGATAATTACTCTGAATTTAATAAATCAAACAAAGAAACAATTAAGGACAGCCATCCCTTTCTCCTCCCCCCTCCTAACAGGAGGAAAAAAGAGCCATCTAGAAATTACAGGGAACAGACATTCTGAGAGACAGAAATCTAAGGAGAACTGGTATTGGGTTACTTCTCTTTAAAAAATATCTGTTCTAAATACTCATTGTTTTTTTTTGTTATTATAGAATATTGTGGTAATTGCTCTATTTTTTATGTGAGGAATGACAATTTTTAATTGAATTTATTGGGGTTACATTGGTTAATACAATTATATAGGTTGCAGTTGTATAAGTTTATAATACATTATCTTTATATTGTATTGTGTGTTCACTGTGCCAACTCATGTCTCTTTCCATCTTGAATGATGGAGTCCTTTTGAGCAATAGCTGGTGTCAAATTAGACAAAAGTGGAAGGTGGTTTCTTTAGGGAAGAGGGAATTTTAGTGGCCATCTAGTGTTAAGACGATTGCCTATAGTCTGACTAGTTTTGTTTTTAAATAATTTCTCCTTTTTAGTATGTTTTGCTGTATGATAAATAGAAGAGTTTCATTCATTCCATTTGTTTTCAATCACCTTCTAAGGTTTAGGAGCCATTGAAATTTCTGACATAAATTTGGATGACTTAATATCCTAGAGCATAAGATTTCCCAATGTCTTTATGATTTATTTATTTTTCAGGGCAGGAGTCATGTGGCCAGGAAAAAAAGGTCAGGTCTAGAGCAATGCATGCTGTAACACACACCAGTGTTTAGCGGCTAAACTTTAGTCTTTTCTGTGGATTTTCAGGGGCAGGAAGAAAGCACCACCACACACACTTCAAGGCTGGAGTGTGTTTCCAACTCAGACAAAGAAATAATATTGTCAGGAGTGAGTGTCTCACACAAGTCCATAGACACAGCATATCCATCTGTAGTGTCTCCTGATCTTAGAGTCCCCAGGGTTGGTGGTAGGGGTAGGCAGCTTTGGTGATGCTGCTGCAGAGAGAGGCTTTGCTCAGTTTAGACAGCTCAGTGTTGCTATGCCAAGCTTTCACATTCAATGAACATCACTAGTCTAAAGAACCTGCTCTAACAATTTATATGCTTCTCCTTAAGCACATGGCTATGAATATCAAACTTTCCTTGTTTTGAGCCAAATTCAGAAGTAGTTAGGTCAAAATAACAGGTGATGTAAATGCTGTGCTTGATTCCTCCCATGACCCTGTCAAAATTACAAATAAATGATAGAAAAATCAGCCTGGAGATCCATCTGAAGATTGGCTGTACAGAAGTTCTATAACTACGGATATACAGAAGAAACCATGTAATGACTGGTGGGAGGGGAGGAGTCCACAAATGGGCTGGCCCCACAGTCATGTATGGCAGTTGAGGATCAGGAGGAATATCTCAGCTACAGCTGTCCTTCTGAGGAGCAAGAGATGCCAGATCCACATCAGGCTCACCAGTGCTGGGAAGAGAAGACCCTACAACACCTGGCTATAAAAATCAGTGGGGATTCCATTAGTCTGGGTGAGATGAAGGGCTGCTGGAAACCTAGGCATCCTCTTAAAGGGCTCACACACAGACTCACTCTTTCGCAATCACTCACCCTGGGTTGGATGAAGGGACAGCAGCTGAGAGGTTGCCAGAGATATACAGGGAGAAACTGAGATACACGGCTTCAGAGTGAGGGCTGGAGAGACAGTAGCCATTGTTCTTGTATTGAGCTTTTTTCTAACCCATCTGGCAGACAGGCACTATCTTTCCTGTGTTGAGCCCTTCTACCACATCGCCAAATCTGAATCTACAGTAGCCTCGTGAACACCACTCACCCCACCCCGATGACCCCCTGAGGACTCACCCCAACCAGCTCCCATACTGCCAGAGGCTCTTTTAGCAGCAGGAATCTGATCTAGGCTTAGCTACAGTCTTTCTTAGAAACTCTCAAAGGTCTGTGGACAGGCAGCAGCTGGCCTCACTGTATGCTGTGCCTTTGCTAGGTGGCCCCAGACTTGGCACTGGAGCGAAGTCTGAACCTGCATTGACCTGATGAACATTTCCCCTACTCTAGTGACTCCATGAGACCCTGCCTCACCAAATTTGCATATAGTCTGAGGCTCTTTCAGGGGTTGAGGCTTATGGGAAGCTGGCAGGTGCTGGCAGGCCTTGGGGTGCTCTGTGCCTTCTGCTGAGTGTTCCCAGGCCAGGTACTGGTGGCAAATGGCCTTAGTTCACAGTGTGAAATCTTCCACAGTCATCTAGGCCCAGAAGAGGCAGTTTCCAAGTGTGGATTACTTTTACCAGGTAGCCTTGAGCCAGTCACAGGCAGTAGCTCACCTTGGCTTGCATCAGAGCCCCTCCCAAAAGGACCAAGAACCAACATACCCAGTGGTCACTTCAGACCAAAACAAGCACCACCAGATTAGATCTTCAAGTGACTTAGCAGATACCAAAGCCCTCTGGGGCAAATCCCACTCCATGGTGGTTAGCCCAGTACATCAACTTATATACTGTGATTGTGGCCAACACTCACAGCCACTCAGCCTGAAGGTCAATTCCACCCACTGATGTGACAACAACAATTAAGTCTCAACTATAATAGAAGGGCACACACCATCCATAGAAGGGCAACTCCTGGACCACATAGGTCAAATAATCAGGGAAGTGTACCACTGGGCCCACAGGTCACCTGCTACATAAGGCCACCTGGTAAAGACTGGAAGATGTAGCAGACCTACCTAATACACAGAGCAGCAAATACATGAAGGCAGCCAAAATGAGCAAAGAAACATGTCTCAAATGAAAACACAATAAAACTATAGAAAAAAATTAAGTAAAATGTAGGCAAGCAGTCTACCAGATACAGAGTTCAAAAATAGTAGTTATAAGGATGCTCAATAAACTTAGTGAGAACTTCAACAAAAAGGTACAAAAAATAAAAAAAAGAGCATAGAAAAAATGAAAAAGAACTAGTCAGAAATGAAGAATACAATAACTGAAATGTAGAATACACTAGAAGGAGTCAATAGTAGAGGAGATGAAGCAGAGGACTGAATCAACAAATTGATAGACCAGGTAGCAGACAATACTTAATTGGAACAGCAAAAGGAAAGAAAGAATAAAAAATGAGAATAATTTAAAGAACCTCTGGGAAAACATCAAGCATAACATTGCATCATAGGGTTACCAGAGGGAGAAGAGAGAACAAAGAATTAAAAGCCTGTTTGAAGAAATAGTGACTGGGACTTCCAGTCAAGATGGAGGCATAGATAGACACACTGTGCCTCTTCGCACAACCAAAATTAAGGACAACAAACATTTAGAAAGAGAAAAAAAAAACCCAGATCTGACAGAAAATTGAACTGTACAGAAGTCCAACAATCATTCATCCAGACTGGTAAGAGGGGCAGAGTTGGTAGCCTGTGGAGAGGGGTCTAGGCAGGAAAAAGCAGTGGTTGGCAGTCCCAGGTGCATAGCCAGCAGCTGGCAGAACCTGGGCATGGGGTGGCAATGGGCAGAACCATTGAGGTGCGTAAGGCTGCTGGCAGATCACAGACACACATTTGCACACAGATAAACCAGGTGAAAACGGGGAGCAAGACAGACCATGCAACACTGGGTACCAGCGCTGGGAAATAAAGCCTAAAAGCACTGATTGAAAACACCTGTGGAGGTTGAGGTGCCAGAAGAGACTCCCAGCCACACAGGAGAGTTCTTTGGAGAGTCCCACAGGGTCCTAGAATGTATACAAAACCACCCACATGGGAACCAGCACCAGAAGGGCCCAATTTGCTTGGGGGAAGCTGTGGAAGGGACTGAAGTCCCATGGAGAGTGGAGCAAGCCCCATTGTTCCCTCTCAGACCCCATGACCACATACAGCATCACAACCCAGCAATGTGGGTTGGCCCACCCTGGTGAACACCTAAGGCTCCACCACTCATATGTAATGGGCGTGACAAGGCCAAAAAAAAATGGCCCAAATGGAAGAACAGATCAAAGCTCCACAGCAAATACAACTAAGAGACAAAGAGAGCCAACCTATCAGATGCACAATTCAAAGCACTGGTGATCAGGATGCTCACAGAATTGGTTGAATTTGGTAGGAAACTAGATGAAAAAAATGAAGGCTATGCTAAGTAAAATGAAGGAAAATGCACAGGAAACCAATAGTGACAGGAAGAAAACTGGGACTCAAATCCATGGAGTGGACCAGAAGGAAGAAAGAAACAACCAAACAGAAAACAATGAAGAAACAAGAATTCAAACAAATGAGGAGAAGCTTAGGCACCCCCAGGACATCTTGAAACATTCCAAGATCTGAATTATAGGGGAACCAGAAGGGTAAAAGGAAGAGCACCAAGTGGAAAAGTTTTTTGAACAAATAATGAAGGAGAACTTCCCCGATCTGGCAAAGGAAATACACTTCCAGGAAGTCCAGGAAGCCCAGGAAGCTCAGAGAGTCCCAAAGAAGTTGGACCCAAGGAGGAACACACCAAGGCACATCATAATTACATTACCCAAGCTTAAAATTAAGGAAAGAACCCTAGAAGCAGCAAGAGATAAGGGGACAGTCACCTACAAAGGAGTTCCCATTAGACTAGCAACTGATTTGCCAAAAGAAACCTTGCAGGCAAGAAGGGACTGGAAAGAAGTATTCTAAGTCATGAAAGGCAAGGACCTACATCCAAGATTGCTCTATCCAGCAAAGCTTTCATTTAGAATAGAAGGACAGATAAAGTACTTCTCAGATAAGGTTAAGTTAAAGGAGTTCATTATTACCAAGCCCTTATTTTATGAAATGTTAAAGGGACTTATCTAAGAAAAAGAAGATAAAAAACATGTGTAGTAAAATGACAGCAAACTCACAATTATTAACAACCACACCTGAAACAAAAACAAGAAAAAACTCAGCAAACAACTAGAACAGGAACAGACACGCAGAAATGGAGATCACATGGAGGGTTAGCAACAGGGGAGTGGGAGGAGGAGAGAGGGGGGAAAGGTACGAAGAATAAGTAGCATAAATTGTAGGTAGAAAATAGACAGGGGGAGGGCAAGAATATTAGGGGAAATGTAGAAGCTAAAGAACTTATGACACATGGACATGAACTAAAGGGGGAGTGTGGGTGGGAGAGGGTGTGCAGGGTGGAGAGGAATGAAGTGGAGGAAGTGGGACAGCTACCTGCAAAAAAATGAAACTCAAGCACCAACGTACAGCATGCACAAAAATAAATTCAAGGTGGATAAAAGATTTAAATATGAACTGTGACACCATTCAAGTCCTAGAGGAGAACATAGGCAGGAAAATCTCAGATATTTCACACAGCAATATTTTTACTGACATGTCCCCTAGAGCAAGGGACATAAAGGAAAGAATAAACAAATGGGATCTCATCAAAATAAAAAGCTTCTGCATGGCTAAAGAAAACAGTATTAAAATAAAAAGAGAACCAACCATATGGGAAAAAATATTTGCCAATGATACCTCAGACAAGGGTTCAATCTCCAAGATATATAAAGAAGTTACAGGACTCTGCTCTAAGAAGAAAAGCAACCCAATTAAAAAATGGGTAAAGGACTTGAACAGACACTTCTCCAAGGAGGACACACAGAGGATCCAGAGACACATGAAAAGATGCTCAATATCACTAGCTATCAGAGAGATGCAAATTAAAACCACAATGAGATACCACCTCACACAAGTCAGAATGGCCATCATAAACAAAGCAACAAACAAGTGTTGGAGAGGTTGTGGAGAAAAAGGGACCCTGGTACACTGTTGGTGGGATTGCAGACTGGTACAAACACTATGGAAAACAGTATGGAACTTTCTCAGAAAACTAAAAATGGATCTGTCTTTTGACCCAGCAATTCCACTGTTGGGACTATATCTTAAGAACCCTGAAACACCAATCCAAAAGAACCTATGCACCCCAATGTTCTTAGCACCACCATTTACAATAGCCAAGTGCTGGAAGCAACCTAGGTGCCCCTCAGTAAATGAATGGATAAAAAAAAAAAACAACTATGGTCCATTTACACAATGGAATTCTAGGCAGCAGAAAGAAAGAAGGAGCTCCTACCCTTTGCAACAGCATGGATGGAGCTGGAAAGCATTATGCTAAGAGAAATATGCCAGGCAGTGAAATACCATATGATCTCGCCTTTAACAGGAACCTAAACAACAAAACAAACAAACAAGCAAAATATAACTAGAAACAGTGAAATAGAGAAGAAGCTGACAGTGACCAGAGGGGAGAGGGGAGGCAATTTCAGGGGAAATAGGGAAGGGAATACAGAAACAAGTATAAAGACACATGGACAAAAACTAGGGGGGGGGTTGGAAATCGGAGGGAGGAGAGGAGGGATGGGTGGGTGAGCTGGGATGGGAGTAAAGAACAGAAAACTGTACTTGAACAATGATCCTAATAAAATAATCAAAAAAGAAATAATGACTGAAAACTTCCCTAACCTGGTGAAAGGAATCGTACAAGTCCATGAAGTGCAGAACCCTAAATAAGATGAACCCAAAGAACCCCACCCCAAGACACATCATAATTGAAAGGACAGAGGTTAAAGTAAAGAGAATATCTTTTTTTAAAAGTGTATTTTTTGACTATGCTATTATAGTTGCCCCAACTTTTTCTCCCATTTCTCTGCACTGTTCCCCCTAACCCTCCAGCATACCCCCCCACCCATGGGTTGTACATATAAGTTCTTTGGCTTCTCCATCTCCTATACTATTTTTAACCTACCCCTGGCTATTTTATGCCTGTTTATTATGCTTTTATTCCCTGTACACTTCCCCCCTACTCCCCCTCCCCCTACTCATTGATAACCCTCCATGTGATCTTCATATCTGTGAATCTGTTCCTATTCCAGTTGTTTCCTTAGTTTGTTTTTGATTTTTAGGTTAAGTTGTTGATAGTTATGAGTTGTCTCATAGATTCTGATCTATTTCTTAGATAAGTCCCTTTAACATTTCACATAAGAAGGGCTTGGTGATGATGAATTTCTTTAACTTTACCTTATCTGAGAAGCACTTTATCTGCCCTTCCATTCTAAATGATAGCTTTGCTGGATAAAGTATTCTTGGATGTAGGTCCTTGCCTTTCATGACGTGGAATACTTCTTTCTAGCCCCTTCTTGCCTGCAAGGTTTCTTTTGAGAAATGAGCCATTAGTCTTATGGGGACTCCTTTGTAGGTAACTGTCTCCTTTTCTCTTGCTGCTTTTAAGATTCTCTCCTTATCTTTAATCTTGGGTAATGTAATTATGATGTGTCTTGGTGTGTTCCTCCTTGGGTTTAACTTCTTTGGGACTCTCTGAGCTTCCTGGACTTCCTGGAAGTCTATTTCCTTTGCAGACTGGGGAAGTTCCCCTTCATTATTTTTTCAAATAAGTTTTCAATTTCTTGTTCTTCCCTTTTTCCTTGTGGCAGTCCTATGATTTTGATGTTGGAGTTCTTAAAGTTGTCTCAGAGATTTCTAAGCCTCTCAACATTTTTACAAATTCTTATTTCTTCATTCTTTTCTGGTTGGGTATTTATTTCTTACTTTTGTTCAAAATTGTTGATTTGAGTCCTGGTTTACTTCCTTTCACTGTTGGTTCCTTGTATAGTTTGCTTTATTTCACTTTGTGTAGCCTTCATTTCTTGCTTCATTTTGCGACCGAGCTCAATCAATTCTGTGAGCATCCTGATTACCAGTGTTTTGAACTCTGCATCAGAAACATTGTCTATCTCCTCATCACTTAGCTCTTTTTCTGGAGCTTTGATCTGTTCTTTTATTTGGACCATATTTCTTTGTCTCAGCACACCTATTCAGTTGTAAGGGGGTGGAGCCTTAGGTGTTGGCCAGGACAGGGCAACCTTCTTTACTGTGTTGTGGTGCTGTCTGTGGGGGAGGGGTCAGAGAGGGAACAATGCTACTGGCTCACTCTTCTCTAGCCCCACTCTCCAGTTATCCTGTGAGAGTGGGAGTTTCTCACACCTTCACAACCCACATAGTATTTTACCGCTAGAGATTTTGAGTCTTTGGTTTCCTGGTGAGCCAGCCCCTCCTCACTTGCATGGACCAGCGCCCTTTCCATGGGTTCTCTCTACCTGCCTGGCTACCTGTCTCAGCCCCCTCCTACTTGTCTGGATGAATGTGTGTCTTTAATTCCTCGGTTTTCAGAGTTCCATGCAGTTTTCTATTCTGGCAGCTATGGTTGTTTATTGTTTCTAAATTGGTTGTTATCCTTTTTTTGGTTGTTTGAGGAAGTGAAGCATTTCTTCCTATGCCTCCATCCTGTTTGGAACTCCAGATGACATTCCAAAGAGAGCATCTTAAAAGTAGCAAGAGAAAATTACCTACACAGGAGCTCTCATAATACTGTCAGCTGATCTCTCAACAGAAACTTTTGAGCCTAGAAGGGATTGCCACAAAATACTCAAATGATGAAAACCAAGGACCTACAACCAAGACTACCTGACCTGCACTGCTATAATTTAAAATTGAAGGAGGAATAATGAGCTCCCAAGAGAAGAAAAAGCTAAAGGAGTTTATCTTCCCTAAACCAGTATTCTAAGAAATGTTAATGGGACTTCTTTAAGAAGTAGAAGAAGAAAAAAAGAACATAAATATAAATAATAAAATGGTGATAACTATGTTCCTATTAAGTTAGCTCTTTAAATGTAAACGGATGTAAATGTCCTAATTAAAGACATAGAGTAGCTGAATGGATAAGAAAATGAGATCAATACAACTGCTGTCTAAAAGAAACCCACTTCAGATAGAAAGACACAAACTGAAAATAAAGGAATGGAAAAATATTTTATGTAAATGGAAACAAAAAAGAAGCTGGGTGACAACACTTATATCAGACACAATAGACTTTAGAAAAAAGGCCATAAGGAGACAAAGGATATTTCATAATGATAGAGGAATCAATCCAACAAGAGGATTTTACCCTTGTAAACAATTATGCACCCAGTATAAAAGCACCTACATATATAAAGCAAATTTTGATGGATGTGGGAGAGATAGGCAGCAATAAACTCATAGCAGAGGACTTTAACACCTCATTAATATCAATAGATACATTTTCCAGATAGAAAATCAACAAGGAAATAGTGGCCTTAAATGACACCCTAGACTAGATAAATTAAATTGATATTTTTTAAAGCATTTCATCCCAAAGCAGCAGAATATGCATTCTTTTCAGTTGCCAGTGGAACATTTTCTAGGCTAGATAACATGTTAGGACACAAAACAAGTCTCAATAAAATTAAGAAGATTGAAATCATATCAAGCATCTTCTCCAGCCACAATGGTTTGAAACCAGAAATCATTCACAAGAAAAGAAACTGAAAAACACACAAGCACATGGAGTCTTAAGTAACATGCTATTAAATAATGGATATGTTAACAATAAGATTAAGGAAGAAATGAAAACATATCTTGACATAAATGAAAATGAAAATATGATGACTCCAAATCAATGGGACCCAGCAAAAGCAGTCCTGAGAGAGAAATTTATAGTAATACAGGTCAACTAAAAAAAAAAAAAAAAAAACAAGAAAAATCTCAAACAATCTCACAGAATACATTTTCTTGTAGTTTCCCATGTCACCAGCATTTGGAGAACTAAACTAGATACATGCTGAGTACATTGCCTGGTTTAGTAATACCTAGATTTATCAAAGAAGTTGATTCCTTCGCCCTTGCAGTCTCATGAAATTGATCTAATTTAGCTCTTTAAATTGCCTTATATTGTGTATTTCGGTGGGCCATGTGTAACCACTTATTTTTCTTGTTTTTTTTTTCATCTAAAACACATCATTGCCATTACATTTGAGGGTATTTTCCTTTCTTTTTCTTTGCATATAAACTTGATATTTCACATACAGTTTACATTCAATATTATTTTGCATATGTTTCAGGTATACAGCATAGTGATTATACAATAATATACTTTACAAAGCATTCCCCCAATATTTCCAGGGTCCACCTGGTACCATACATATATGTTACAGTATTATTGACTATATTCCCTACTTTACATCTCATTAGTATTTTTTAACTACCAATGTGTACTTTTTTTGCAGTGAAATCACAAAATTCTCTTTTTTATTTTTATTTTTTTATTTTAACTATTATTCAAGTACAGTTTCTATCCTTTACTCCCATTCCAGCACACCCACCCATCCCTCCCTCGCTTCACTCTCCCATTTCCAACCCCCCTAGCTTTTGTCCATGTGTCCTTTATATTTATTCCTGTAAACCCTTCCCATTCTTCCCTGAAATTCCCCTGAAATTCTATCCCCTCTCTCCTCTGGTCACTGTCAGCCTGTCCTCTATTTCAGTGTCTTTGGCTATATTCTGCTTGTTTCTTTGTTTTGTTGTTTAGATTCCTGTTAAAGGCGAGATC
>CM052542.1:96373524-96401105 GCA_028533065.1 Trachops cirrhosus | reverse complement strand
ATGATGTTAATTCTTCCAATCCATGAACACGGTATATGTTTCCATTTGTTTGTGTCTTCCTTGATTTCGTTCTTCAGTGTTATATAGTTTTCTGAATAGAGGTCATTTACCTCTTTGGTTAGGTTTATTCCTAGGTATTTTATTTTTCTGTTTGCTACATCAAATGGGATTTTTTTTTCTTGATTTCTGCTTCTGCTGTTTCATTGTTGGTGTACAAAAATGTCTTTGATTTCTGGATATTGACTTTGTATCCGCTGTTTTGTCAAATTCATTTATTAGGTCAAGCAGTTTTTTGGGTGAGTCTATAGGATTTTCTATGTACACTACCATGTCATCTGCAAACCAGTGACAGTTTTGTTTCCTCCTTTCTGATTTGGATGTCTTTTATTTCCTTTTCTTGTCTGATCACTGTGGCTAAAGCTTCCAATACTATATTGAATAGAAGTGGTGTAAGTGGACAGCCTTGTCTTGTTCCTAATCTTAGTGGAGAAAATTTTAGTTTTTGCCTATTGTGTATGATGTTGGCTGTAGGTCTGTCACATATGGCCTTTATTATGTTGAGGAATGCTCCCTCTATTCCCACTTTGCTGAGTGTTTTTATCATAAATGGGTGATGTACCTTATCAAATGCTTTTTCTGCATCTATTGATATGATCATGTGATTTTTGTCTTTGCTTTTGTTTATGTGATGTATTACATTTACTGATTTGTGAATATTGAACCATCCTTGCATCCCTGGGATGAATCCCACTTGGTCATGGTGTATGATCTTTGTAATGTATTGTTGAATGGGGTTTCCCAATATTTTGTTGAGGATTTTAGTGTCTATGTTCATCAGCGATATGGACCTGAAGTTTTCTTTCTTTGTTGTATCTTTAT
Organism: Trachops cirrhosus; assembly: GCA_028533065.1. Taxonomy (NCBI): domain Eukaryota; kingdom Metazoa; phylum Chordata; class Mammalia; order Chiroptera; family Phyllostomidae; genus Trachops; species Trachops cirrhosus. The sequence continues at coordinate 96,400,226 of CM052542.1, read as the reverse complement.
CAGGTTTTGGGATTAGGATGATGCTGGCCTCATAAAAGGAGTTTGGGAATCTTCTATCTTTTTGGATTTTTTTGAAAAGTCTGTGAAGGATAGGGATTAGCTCTTCCTTAAATACTTTGTAAAATTCTCCCGTGAGACCATCTGATCCAGGGCTTTTGTGTGTCAGAAGTTTTTTTTATTACTGCTTCAATTTCATCTGCTGTTATTGGTCTGTTCAGGCTTTCTGCTTCTTCTTCACTGAGTTTTGGAAGACTATATTTTTCTAGGAGTTTGTCCATTTCACCTAGGTTTTCAAATTTCTTGGCATACAGTTCTTCATAGTAATTTCTTACAACCCTTTGTATTTCTGTGGTATCAGTTGTAATCTCTCCTCTTTCATTTCCGATTGTGTTTATTTCGGTCTTCTCTCTTTTTTTCTTGATGAGTCTTCTTAAAGGCTTGTCAATTTTGTTTATCTTTTCAAAGAACCAGGTCCTGGATTCATTGATCCTTAGAATTGTGCTTTTAGTCTCTATGTCATTTAATTCTGCTCTTATCTTGGTTATTACAAAATTCTCTTTAATGAAGGTTGCATGTGAAAATGGAGGTCAGAGAAGGCATTCCCGGAAAGAGGGTGAAGTTGGAAGGAAGTGAATGTGTACTTCTTAATTCCTTCACATTTTTCCTGTTCCCCAACACCTGTCCACTCTGGCTACCATCAGTCTGTTCTCTGTATCTATGAGTGTGTTTCTATTTTGTTTGTTCACTTATTTTGCTCTTTAGATTCCACATATAAGTAAAATAACATGGTATTTGTCTTTGATTGATTTATTTTACTTAGCTTCTACCTTCTAGGTTCATCCATGTTGTCACAAATGTTAAGAGTTCATTTTTATATGGCCAATTAATATTTCATTGTATATACATATCACAACACAAGTTTTTATCCACTTGTCTGTTGATCAGTACTTGACTTGCTTCCATATCCTGGTTGTTATAAATAACTGCAATGAACATAGGAGTGCATATATCCTTTCAAATTAGTGTTTTTGATTTCTTTAGATATACACCCAGAATGGAATCACTGGGTCATAAGGCAGTTTCATTTTTAATTTTTGAGGCACCTCCATACTGCTTTTCACAGTGACTGCACCAATCTGCATTGTCAGCAACAGTGCATGAGGGTTCCCTTTTGTCTAGAACCTTGACAACACTTGTTTGTTGATTTATTGGTGATAGCCATTCTAACTTTTTTAATCCTCACCTGAGGATGTTCACTAATCTTATTTTAAAAAATTTGTTAGATATATTGTATTCACTATGCAATTAAAGTCATCCCAATTTTCTCTCTTTGCCACCCTTTGCCCAGTACCCCCATTACCTCCAGCAAGCCCCCTATAGTTCATGTCCATGGGTCATGCATATAAGTTCCTTGGCTTCTCCATGTCCTATACTGTTCTTAACATCCCCCTGTCTATTTTGTACCTACCAATATGGTTCTTATTCCCTGTACATTTTCCCCCATCATCCCCTTTCCCTCTCTCAGCTGGTAATCTTCCAAAATGATCTCCATATCTATGATTCTGTTCCTGTTCTGATTGTTTGTATAGTTTGGGTTTTTTTAGATTCAGTTGTTGATAGTTGGAAATTTGTTGCCATTTTAATATTTATAGTCCTGATCTTTTAAAAAAATAAGTCCCTTTAACTTTTCATGTAATAATGGATTGGTGATGATGAACTAGTTTAGCTTTACCTTGTCTAGGAAGTACTTTATCTGCCCTTCCATTCTAAATTATAGCTTTGCTGGATAGAGTAATCTAGGTTGTAGGTCCTTCCTTTTTCATCACTTTGAATTCTTATTGCCCTGGCTAGTGTGGCTCAGTGGATTGAGCAGTAGCCTGGAAACAAAAGGGTCATGGGTTCGATTCCCAGTCAGGGCACAAGCCTGAGTTGCAGGTCAGGTCCCTGGTTGGGGGTGTGTGAGAGGGAACCATATATTGACGTTTCTCTACCCCTCTTTCTCCCTACCTTCCCCTCTGTAAAATTAAATAAATAAAATCTTAAAAAAAAGAAACTATGAATACTTCTTGCCAGTCCCTTCTTGCCTGCAAAGCATCTTTTGAGAAATCAGCTGACAACCTTATAGAAACTCATTTGTAGGTAACTCTCTGCTTTTCTCTTGCTTCTTTTAAGATTATCCCTTTGTCTTTAACCTTTGGCATATTAATTATGATGTGTCTTGGTGTGGTCTTCTTTGGATCCAACTTGTTTGGGACTCTCTGTGTTTCCTGGACCTGTATGTTTATTTCCTTCACCAAATTAGGGAAGTTTTCTTTCATTATTTTGTTTCCAATAAGTGTTCAATTGCTTGCTCTTACTTTTCTCCTTCTGGCATCCCTATGATTTGGATGTTGGTATGTTTGGAGATGTCCCAGAGGCACTTTATAGTATCCTCGTTTTCCTACATTATTTTTTCTTCTTGCTGTTCTGGTTGAATGCTTATTTCTTCCTTATGCTCCATATCATGAATTTGAATCCTGGCTTCATTCCCTCCACTGTTGGTTCACTGTAGATTTTTCTTTATTTCACTTAGTGTAACCTTCATTTCTTCCTGGGTCTATTTTGATGCAATGATTTATTTGAGCATCTTGATTACTAGTGTTTTAATCTCTGCATCTGATAGGCTGATTTTCTGTTTCATTTAGTTCTTTTCCTGGGGTTTTGTTCTGTTATTTCATTTGGGTCATATTTCTTTGTCTTCTCAATTTGGCAGCCTTCCTGTATTTGCTTCTGTGTATTAGGTAGAGCTGCTTTGACTCCCTGTCTTAGGAGTATGGCCTTTTGTAGAAAAAGCACAGTTAAACTATGTGGGGTGGAGTCTTAGGTAATTGCCAGGGCAGGGCAACCAGCCTTACCACTTTGTGGCTCTCTTTGGGGGTAAGGCTCTCAGAGGGGATAGTATCACTGCCTGGCTTCTGGAGGTTTGCCCAGCACTCACCTTGTGCAACTAGTGCCCTTCCAGCTGTTGCCCTTGTGCTGAAGCCCAGAGGCAGTGAGTCTGCATACATTTTAAGTCTGTGTGGGCCCTTTAAGTGGCATTTTTTGAAAATCCGGAAGTTTCTTCCACTGCCCCAACCCACACTGGTTTTTACAGCCAGAAGTTATGGGGATTTATCTTCCTGGTGCTGGAATTCTGGGTTGCATGGTCTGGTCTGCAGCTGGGATCACTCACTCCCAAGGTATCCCTCCCAATTTTTATCCACCACACATAAATGTGGGACTGCCCATTTTGCTGTTGCTGCTTCTCTGCACCACACCACATCTCTGCACCTCTCCATCCATCTCTTCATCTCTGCCCCTCCCACCCATCTGGATGAATGTGGCTTCTTTAAATCCTTGATTATCATACTTCCATACAGCTAATTTTCTGATGGTTCTAGGTGCTACTTATTTTGAGGTCTAGTTGTGATTATTTCTATGGTCATGCAAGGAGGCAAAGCGTGTTTTCCTATGACTCCATCTTGACTGATGATGGTAGCCATTCTGACATGTTAGAGGTAATAACTCATTGTGGTTTTCATTTGAATTTCTCTGATGATTAGTGGCATTGAATATCTTTTCATATGTCCATTGGCCATTTGCAAGTCCTCTTTGGAGAGGTGTTTGTGAAGTCCTCTGCCTATTTTTAAATTGGACAATGTATGCAGACTCACTGCCTCTGGGCTTCAGTGTTTCTTGTTTGCATTTTTGGTATTGGTTGTATGAGTACTTTATAAATTTTGGATATTAACCCCTTGTTGAATATATCATTGGCGAATATCTTCTCTCAGTGGGTAGGTTGTCTATTCATTTTATCGATAATTTCCTTTGCTGTGCAAAAACTTTTTAGTTTGATGTAGTTCCACTTGTTTATTTATTTCTTTTGTTACCCTTGCCCAAGGATATCAGAAAAAATCTTGCTTAGGGAAATGTTAGAAGTTTTACATCTTAAGTTTTCTTTTAGGAGTTTTACAAGTCTTACAATAAGTCTTTAATCTATTTTGAGTTTATTCTTGTATATAGTATAAAGAAGTACTCTAGCTTTCATTATTTGAATGTATGTATCTGTCCAATTTTCCTAATACCATTTACTGAATGTCTTTATCTCATTGTATGTTCTTGCCTCCTTTGTCATACATTACAATAACTGACCATGTAACTGTAGGTTATTTCTGACTCTCTATTCTGTTTCATTGATCTGTGTGTCTGTTTTTATACCAGTATTATACTATTTTTGATTATTATGGCCTTGTACTATAGTTTGATAATAGGTAGTATACCTCCAACTTTGTTCTTCCTCAAGATTGCTGAGTCTCTTTGGTGTCTTCTGGTTCCATATAAATTTTGGGATTATTTAATTTAGTTCTATAAAAAATGCCATTGGTATTTCAATAGGAATTGCCTTGAATCTATAGATTGCTTTGGTGAGTATGGACATTTTAATGAAGTTAATTTCTATTCATAAGCACAGTAAATGCTTCCATTTATTTGTATCTTCTTCAATTTCTTTATTCAGTATCTTATAATTTTCTGAGTATAGGTCTTTTACTTTCTTGGGTAAATTCATTCCCAGTTATTTTTTGATGTAATTGTGAGTGGGATAGTTTTATTAGTTTTTCTTTCTGATAATTCACTATTGGGGTATAGAAATGCAACTGATTTCTGAATATTTGTTCTGTAACCTGCTACTTTACTGAATTCATTTATCAGTTCTAATATTTTTTTGGGGTGAAATCTAAAGGCTTCTCTGTCTATTGTATTATGTCATCTGCAAGAAAGGACAGTTTTACTTCTTTCTTTTAAATTTGTCTGATTACTGTGGCTAGACTTCCGGTACTATGTTCAATAAAATGATAAAGTTTGACATCCTTATTTTTTCTTGATCTTAAGGGAAATGCTTTTAGCTTTTTCCCATTGAGTATGATGTTGGTCGTGGGATTGTCATACTGGGTGTTAATTACATTGTGGTATGTTTCTCTATTCCTGCTCTGCTGAGATAATTTATCATAAATAGGTGCTAGATTGTGTCAAATGCTTTTTCTGTATTTATTGATGTCATTATATGATTTTCATCCCTCATTTCTTTATGCGGTATATCACATTAATTGATTTGTGAGTATTGTATCAACCTTGCATCCCAGGAATAAATATCACTTAATCATGGAGTATGATCTTTTTAAAGTATTGCTGAATTCAGATTGCTAATATTTTGTGGAGGATTTTAGCAATTACATTCATCAGGGATATTGGCCTATAATTACTTTCTTTGTAGTGTCTTTATCTGGTTTCTGAATTGGGATAACACTGGCCTTGTAAAATGAGCTTAGGGGTTTTCCCTCCTCTTAAATTTTTTGGAATCATTTGAGAAGATGGGTGTTAATTCTTCCTTGAATGTTTAGTGAAACTTACCCGTGAGTCTATCCAGTCCAGGACTTTTGTTTGTTAAATGTATTTTGATTACTGCTTCTATTTCATTGGTTTTAATCAGTCTGTTCCTTTTTTCTCTTTCTTCTTGGTTGAGTCATGGAAAATTGTTTCTAGGAATTTATCCATTTCTCAGATTGACCAATGTGTTGGCATATACAAGGTCTGTGCAGAAAAAGTCCAGCCATTGTTATTATACTAAGAACAGTTTACATGACGTTGATGTAACCTGGTGCTGAGGGGAGTGGACTGGAATGTGCATGGATGAACATGCACTAGTCAGTGGGGTTGGCAGACTAGTTGAGTGAGTGTGTCTACTGTGTAACCATCACATTCAAAAAGACTGAATGAGTAGAGCAATGAAGCTACATCAGATTTTGCATTAAGCTTGAACATTCTTCTATGGAAACTATTTGGATGATTCAGAAGGCCAGAGCTATGGGCCACTGGTGATTGGCAGCTTCAGCACAACAATGTGTCTACTTACACATCATGTCTCATGCAGAACTTTTTAGCAAAACATCACATCACCCAGGTGACTCAGCCCCACTACAGCCCAGATTTGGTGCCCTGTGACTTCTGGCTTTTCCCAAAATTAAAATCACCTTTAAAAGGGAAGAGATTTCAGACCATCAGTGAGATTCAGGAAAATCCAACAGGGCAGATGATGGTGATTGGGAGAACTGTGTGAAATGCCAAGGTGCCTATTTGAAGGGGACTGAAGTGTCAGTGTCCTATGTACAATGTTTCTTGTATCCAATAACTTCTTCAGTAAATGTCTCTATTTTTCATATTGCATGGCTAGATACTTTCTGGACAGACCTCATAGTTGTTCATATCAGATAAACAACCTAACCTTACACCTTAAGGAGCTAGAACAAGAATAACAAATTAAAAGCCAAAAGTAAATTGAGGGAAGGAAATAATACAGATCAGGTAGAAATAAATGAAATAGACTCTAAAAAAACAATACAAAAGATCAATGAAACCAAGAGCTGGTTCTTTGAAAAGACAAACAGAATTGATAAACCAGAGTCATCAAGAAAAATTGAACCAGAGTCATCAAAATAAAAAGAAAGAGCATCTAAATAAATTAAATCAGAAATGAAAGAGAAGTTACAACTGACACTACAAAAATACAAAGGATTATAAGAAAATACTATGAAAAACTATATGCCAACAAACTGGACAAATCTGGAAGAAATGGATAAATTTTTGGAAACATATAATTGAGAAGAGTCAGAAAATCTGAATGGACTGATTACTACTAAAGAAATAGGCCTTATCCTTACCCAGCAGGAGAAAGCAGTAATTATTGCTTAGTCCTTAATATTTCTTTTTTGTGTCCTTCTCTCTGAAGTCTATTCCACAACTTTGATTTCATCTCTCATTAAATGATGGCCCTGATACTGAGTTCCTTTTAAAGAACAAAATGACAATTCAGTTTCTCCACAATTGTCTCCCTGAGTTCTGGTAGCCAAGCATTGATCTAACCACCAGAAGTTATGTATTTTTCTCTTTCTATAGCCAGTAAAATAATCAGTTTTTCTATTTCACTTTATAATTTGCCCATTTTTGTATGTAAAGTGATTTATTATTTTTAAAATGTCTGCTTTATTTTTATTTTTTAATTTAAATTAAATTTTTTTTCTATCACCATTTATCCCCCCATACCTTTTTTTTACCTCTCCTTCTCCATTCCCACCCACAATCACCACACTGCTGTCTCTGAATTCTTTCTTTTTTGCTCAATCCCTCCACCCCTGTAGCCCCAAAACCGTCAGCCTTCTCTCTGTCTATAAGTCTGTCTTTATTTTGCTTGTTAGTTCATTATCTTCTACATATGAGTAAAATCATATGGTACTTTTCTTTCTCTGACTGGCTTATTTAACTTAGCATAATGTTCTCCAGGTCCATCATATATCCATTTTAAACACAATCATGGACTTTGGCCTTTCATAGATTTTCCTAGTTACTACAATCTTTGTCTTGTTTTGTTCTCTAATTTCTCAAAATGTCATTGATGTGGCAGTGGAACCCTTTCAGCAGCTCCTTGGTCATCATATCTTGTCATTTTGTAAGTCCTCACCTGTGCACATTCACTTATTCCTGGCTCATTCTGTGTTCTAGCCAAGCAGGAAATAAGCAGTTTAGGTTTCTTGTAGAGAATATAATATTAGACAACAACATTTGTGTGTTAGGGCCACACATATTTCTTCAAGTAAACACTAGTGTTAATTTAGGATTACTAGCATTTTAAGGATAAAGCTAAAAAGTTACCTTTATCCCTCCTAAGTGCATAACTCCATAATTCATAGTTACCTAGTTACCTGTCATTTTACTGAGTATCTATTTGACACTCTCTATATGTTTTTATTTAGTTTCTTTCCTCCTTTTAAAAAATCCGACATACAATTTCTCTTTGTTTATTAACTTTGAGCATTATACTATTGATTGTTATCTGAAACTGTGCATTTAAGAGACAACATCACTCCCTCCCTCCCAAATTGGGAATTTATTTTTTTCGCTTTGAACCTTGTTTCAGGTATCCTGGAATTGACTCTAAATTGGGCCTGCCCAGATCATTGCTTTCCCTGTATCACTAGAGCAGTAAATATCTTAAAGGACAAAACAATTCAAAACTCCCTCCAGAGCCTACTAATCAAATTTCATTGACTGGCCATTTTTCTGGGAAATATGCATAAGATGCCTGGGTCTTTGATGGAGTTCCACGCAATTTTTGTAAAGAGTAAATAACTAAATATCATCCACACATTCCTCACTTTTAGGCATGAAGCTTCAGCACATAATAAGAACTCCTTCAATTCAGTTCTTCCTTCTAAAACATTTATTAAATATATTCCACTTACTAAGTGTATACCATGCACTGGGCTCAATGAATGACACAATGTAAATGCTGAATAAATATTTTGTGCAGGCCATGATGGAGGCATAGGTAGACACACTGTGCCTCCTTGCACAACCAAAAGAAAGACAATGACAAATTTAAAAACAAAAAACAACCAGAACTGACAAAAAATCAAACCATATGGAAGTCTGAAAACCAAGGAGTTGAAGAAGAAACATTCATCCAGACTGGTGGGAGGGGCAGAGATGGGCAGCCAGGGTGGAGAGGACTCGTGGCAAGGCAGTGGCTGGAGGACCAAGGAAGGCAAGGTGGCAGCTGGCAGACTGGGTGGTTCCACTTTTGCCTGTGCATAAACTGGGGGGAACAACTAGGGAGCAAGATAGACTGCTCAACACAGGTTTCCAGCACAGGGAAATAAAGTCTCTAAGCCTCTGACTGACAACACCTGTGAGGGTTGAGGTGACAGGTGGAGAAACTTACAGCCTCACAGGAGAGTTCGTGGGAGAGACCCACAGGGTCCTAAAACATACACTAACCCATCCACCTGGGACTCAGCACCAGAAGGGCCCAATTTGATTGTGGGTTGCACAGGAAGTGACTGAAAATTGGCAAAGGGTGGAGCAAGTGGCACTGTTCCCTCTTGGACCCCTCCCCCACACATAGCACCACAACCCAGCCATGTGGGTTGCCCCACCCTAGTGAATACCTAAGTCTCCACTCCTTACTACATAACAGGTGTGCCAAGATAAAAAAAATGGCCCAAATGAAAGAACAGATCAAAGCTCCAGAAAAAATACAACTAAGCAACAAAGAGATAGCCAACTTATCAGATTAACAGTTCAAAACACTGGTAATCAGGATACTCACTGAATTGTTTGAATATGGTCGTAAAATAGAGGAAAAAGTGAAATAAAGGAAAATGTACAGGGAACCAACAGTGACAGGAAGGAAACGAACTCAGATCAATGGTTTGGACCAGAAGGAAGAAAGAAACAACCAAATAGAAAAGAATGAAGAAACAAGAATTCAAAAAAAAAAAAAAAAAAGAGGAGAGGCTTAGGAACCTCCAGGATATCTTTAAATGTTCCAACATCTGAATCATAAGGGTGCCAGAAGGAGAAGAGGAGGAACAAGAAATTGAAAACTTATTTGAAAAAATAATGAAGGGGAACTTCCCCAGTCTGCAAAGGAAATAGACTTCCAGGAAGTCCAGGAAGCTCAGAGAGTCCCAAAGAAGTTAAACCCAAGGAGGAACACACCAAGGCACATCATAATTACATTACCCAAGATTAAAGATAAGGAGAGAATCTTAAAAGCAGCAAGAGAAAAGGAGACAGTTACCTACAAAGGAGTCCCCATAAGACTAACAGATCATTTCTCAAAAGAAACCTTGCAGGCAAGAAGGGGCTAGAAAGAAGTATTCCACGTCATGAAAGGCAAGGACCTACATCCAAGAATACTCTATCCAGCAAAGCTATCATTTAGAATGGAAGGGCAGATAAAGTGCTTCCCAGATAAGGTCAAGTTAAAAGAGTTCATCACTAAGCCCTTACTATATGAAATGTTAAAGGACTTATCTAAGGAAAAGAAGATAAAAAATATGAACAGTAAAATGACAACAAACTCAAAGCTATTAAAAACTAAACCTAAAAAACTAAAACAAAGAGAAAAACAAACTAAGCAATCAACTAGAGCAGAAACAGAACCACAGGAATGGAGATCACATGGAGGATTATCAGCAGGGGAATGGGAAAGGGAGCGAGAGGGAAAAGGTATAGAGAATAAGTAACATAGATGGTAGGTAGAAAATAGACAGGGAGAGGTTAGGAATAGTATAGGAAATGTAGAAGCCAAAGAACTTATATGTATGACCCATGGACATGAACCAAAGTGGGGGAATGTGGGTTGGAGGAGGTGTGTAGGGTAGAGGGGAATAAAGAAGGGGAAATGGGACACATTAATAGCATAGTCAATGAAATATATTTAAAAAATAAATAAATGTTTTGCTTTAGACGGAATTAAAAGTTTGGGTGACCAGTAAAAATCTCAGTAATCTGTAGAAGGTAGATTTTACTGTGTATAGTAGCCTAAACTTCAACATAGTCTCTTCTATATGCTACACCTATGGGTTACCTTTCATTAAAGGTTTTTCTTCTGTACCTTGATTCTCTCATATGCTCATAGCAGATTTTAAGTAGATTTATTTTACTATAATTCCTCATTTAATAGTGGTACCCATGCTTGCACAGAGAGATATTAATAATAAATTGCTTTATATAGATTTCACTGTGAGCCTCCTTTGCAAATAGAATTGGTTCATTTCATTTGTTTAGTGAATACTTATTAAGTGTGTGCTGTGTTCCACAGCAGAGAGAGAGCTTGATTGCATGGCACTTGGTCTGGTGGAGGGCTGAGACAGTTGTCAAGTAACTGTAATCCAGTGTGATGAGACCTTTGATCAAGGAGTTAGAGGAGGCTGTGTGAGCACTCAGTCTGGGATAAGTGTGAACTAGAGCTCAGGAAAAGCTTTCTGGAGGGAGATGCATGTAAGTAAAGACATAGGGCAGTAAATCAACCCTATAAGTTGGCACATTCTTTATAAGAGGCCATTTGCAAGAAGGCTCTGAGGGCCAACCTAAAACTAAAATTAAGGGGGACAGTATTCAGCTTCAGATGTTTCACAATTGTCCTTCAGATAGCTAGCTATTCCTTGCTTGAACAAGGAAGAGCACCTCCGATGCTTTGGCAAGGATATGCAGGAGCTTGGTGTTAAAATTCTGCCTCCTAGACTTTACTCGTTTTTATCTTCTTGATGTTTCAGTCTCTACTTCGGATCCTGGAAACCCCCAAAGGCCGTGCTGCTTTCAGAGTCTCCAGTGGGTTCAATGGGCTGCTGTCCCTGCTTGCTGACCTGGAGGGTTCTCTCCGGGAGCCCCCACTGCAGATGTGGGGGCCAGTGTCCCAAAGCCAGACACTAGACCTGATCCTGCACACCCTCTGTGCTGTGTCTGCAGCGCTGCACCTGGACCCTGTCAACAGTGACTTTTTCAGGAGGAATGGACTCTTTGAGAAACTGACTGAGGATCTCTGCTTGTTGGGCTGTTTTGGGGCCATTGAGGAAGAAGGAGCTCCTCTGCACTCCTGGGAGAACACAAAGTCCAGGCCATTTGCTGATTTACTGAGTCTAGCCTTTTCCTCCGCCAGCCCTTTCCCACCCAAGATACAGAGCTGCCTCCAGATCCTCAGTTTCCTGGACAGCATGGCCAGTGGAACCCTCCACCTATGCAGAGACCTGAAGGAGCCCCTGGGAGTGGAGCAGGAAGCACCTGTGGATGCCCAGAAGGGAGAAGCTACCAGTGACCCCCAAGGCAACTTTGAGCAGTGGCCAGACCTGGAAGAGAGGTAGAGTTTTGCTATCTGCTTCTGTCTGCAGTGGGGTCATCAATTTGTCTGTCTCTAGTTTCCTCCCCAAACATCCTGCATGTGTAAGTGGGTAGAAAGCCTAGGCTGCAAGCTGGGTGTGCAGAAATCTCACATGACTTCCTTTTCTTTAAATCAAGTTAAATCTGACACCAAGCTTCCCTACTATGGGAGCTAAGGGGAAACCAATCTGAGTCAATTCAGGGTAAGGGGATGTTGTTGGGTCCCACAAGAACCAGGGAAGACTGGAACTTGTTGGGTCCCACAAGTTCTAGTCTTAGAAACTGGGTGCAAAACTCTGTAGATAGGCTCACCTTCTCCTTTGGCATCTTTGCTGCTCCTTAAAGCTTTGGTGTCTGTACCCATCCTCCTTTATGTGCTGGCAGCCTTTGCCTTGTATTCTCTAACCCTCAGAGCACTGGCAGGAGATTGTGAGGTCATTTGACTTATAGAACACAAACTACTTTATCCTTCCCAATCATGGACCTCTTCCTGTTCTTACCTGCTGTTTCCAATTCTCCAAGTAGGACAATCACTCCTCTTACTTCTGTAGGCCAATTTCTTCAATGAGTTCAGACTTCCCTAAACCACTTTTTACTTTCATTACTGTAACACAGAATCTCACTAGAGCTAGGGAGGGCAGAAACCCCCATCCTTCACCCCCATTTTCCACCCCCATGACCCTTGAAACCAGAGGGGAAAAACAAAAGAACAAAACAATAATAGTTGGTATCTTTCTTCATTCTGCCAAAGCAGCAATGACAAAACACAAATTAATATTGTGATAAACTATCCTGCCTACCACCTCTCTATGTCATCTTGCCTTAACATTATAGGGCACCCTTCTGGAAGACATTACACATTTTTATCCAAAGAAAGTTCTTGTTGGCCATATTTTAATGTTGGCTGTTGGTTGTGAAGGGGATGGATGTCAAATTTCCAAGTACAATGATTGCTCCTGTTTGGTTAATATGGTAAATCAGTTGTTCTCTAATTTTTCATTCCTGCACAATTTGCTCATTATATAATTATTGCTAGATTTGATTTGCTAATTTTTAAAAGGATTTTTGTTTCTGAGAAAATTTGGCTTTTTACATCCCTTTCTTGACTATCAAATTTATGCTAGCCTCATAGCATGAGTTGGGCTGTGTCCCCTCATCCTTCTTATCAGCTACCAGATAGGCCTTTCCCAGTAAAACCGCATGACCTGATTTTTTGTGTGAGATTTATTCACAAATAATTCTTAGTAAGTTAATTTGCAAGTTTATTTTCCCATTTCATCTAAGTTTTAACTGATTGGCATAAGGCAGTTTACAATATAATTTTTACATTTTATTTTTTTAATTTTTTATTTTAGTTTATTCTGTACAGTTTCTATCCTTTATTCCCATTCCAGCCCACCTACCCATTCCTCCCCTCCTCCCTCCCCTTTCCAATACATTTTATTCTTAACACTTTGATTTGTGTCTTCTGTCTGTCCCCCAGAACCCCGACATTCTTGGCAGAGGTTTATTAATCAGTGTGTTCTATGAACCAATGTTTAGCATTTTCTGTCACTCATAAATAAATTTGTATGACTTTTTTTAGTCCTTATTGCTTCCTTCTATCTTCTTTGAATTTATTTATTCTGGTATTTTTTTTCTTAATTTAATTGATTAGGTTACTTTTCAGCCCTGTTTTTAAAATATAAATTTCTCTGTAGTTGCTAATTTAGCTGTATCACACAAATTTTATATTGTGCTTTCAATGTAATTCAGTTCTAAATATTTCCCAATTTCCATTATGACTTATAGAGTTTTGTTTTTTATTTATTTTTATTTTTTCTTCTTTTTTTAAATTTTTATTTAATTATTGTTCAAGTACAGTTTTCTGTCTTTTACTCCCATCCCAGCCAACCCCCTCAACCCTCCTCACCTCCCTCCCATTTCCACCCCCGCCTAGTTTTTGTCCATGTGTCCTTTATACTTGTTACCATAAACCCTTCCCCTTTTCCCCTGAAATTCCTTCCCTTTTCCCTTCTGGTCACTGTCAGCCTGTTCTCTATTTCAGTGTCTTTGGTTATATTTTGCTTGTTTGTTTGTTTTGTTGTTTAGGTTCATGTTAAAGGTGAGTTTTATTCTTGAACTTTATTTGAATTACAAATTCCCAAAGTTATGGAGTATTTTTGGCCATCTTTTTGTCATCAACTTCTTATTAAATCACAATGAGACAAGGCGGATTTATGATGCTAGTCTTTTGAAATTGAGTTTGACTTGGTGCCTGAATGCAGTAAATTTTCATAGATGTTTTATGTGTGCTTAAAGAAATGAATATTTTCTAGTTAAGTTCATTGTTCTATTTATGTCTTTTAGATCAAATGTTTCAATTGTCTTGTTCAAATTTATGATTTTTTAATCTGCTTGGTATATCAGTTGCTAAGTATGTTAAATATCTTCTATTATAATGGTAGATATATCAATTTCTATTAATTTTTGCCATATATATGAATCTATTAGAATCATACATATTTATAATTTTTATATCATCTGGTAGAATCAAAATTTTTATTATATAGTGACCTTTATTTTTTGCCATAACAATTATGTCTAATAAAATAGGCCTATACCAGCTTTCTTTTGGTTAGTGAATGCCTGGACTTTTTTATTCTTTTGTCTTAAACTTTCTGTGTCCTTACATTCTAGGTGTTTCTCTTGTAAACAAACAGTAAGGAGCTATTTTTTTCCATTTTAAAAAATTTTATTGTTGTTCAATACAGTTGTCTGCCTTTTCTCTCCACCTCTCCCCCACCACACCAGCCATCCCTATCTCCCTCCCCTGATTCTAGCCCCCCTTAATTTTGTCTGTGTGACCTTTATAGTTGTTCCTGAAATCCTGTTTTTGTTGTTTTAGGTTTTTAAAATAGTGCTTTTGTTATTTTACTGAAACATGAGCTTTGTTTACATTTTTCATAAATATATTATATTTCATATGACTTCTACTTTTCCTTTTTTTGCTATTTGTATCTGTCTCTTTTGACCTTTTTCTTCTTCCTTTTGAATTATTAGAGTTTTTAAATTTAATTTTTTCTGTGTACTAGTTTGCAGCTTATGCTCTCTGATTAGTGTTTTAGTGGTCACCCTAACATAATTTAATCAGACTCCTCATAATGTTTAACTATTTACTGTGCACTTTGTGTTTATGTTTATCTTCCTTCCAGTTAATATGTAAAGACCATAGACACTGAATATCATTACTGTTTCTTAACATATATATTACTGTTATCCAATATTTTCATTCTATCTAATTTTAAACCATCAAATAAGAAATTTATTATTATTGTTTTAAACAATGTATATTTTTCAATATCTGTGCACAGCATTCTCAAATCTATACCTTCTATGTGGGCTCATTTTCCATCTGCAAACAACACCTGTATTAGACCTTTATTTTTACTGAGAGTCTATGGTAAACTGTCTTTGTTTTTTTCTAAAAATGTCTTTATTCCTTCCCTAATTACTGAAAGATAGTTGTTCTGGGTATACATTCTTGACTGACAGTTATTGTCTGACAGCACAGAATGAGAGTCAAAAGCTTCTACTGTTGCCATCGAGAAATAACCTACATTTTTATTGCCCTTCCTTTGAAAGTAATCTGTCATTTTTCTCTGGCTGCTTTTAAAATTTTCTGCATTCTTGTTTTAGAGTTTTACTGTAATGTGTCTTTATTAAGATTATTTTTGAAATTTTTCTGCTTGAAATTTATTGGAATTCCTCAATTTGATATCAGGTGTCTTTCATCAATTCTGGATACTCACCTTAATTTACTACCTCTTCCCCAACTTTGTTTTATTATAGTTTTCTAGAACATCAATGATATGTACACTTTACTTTTTTATTCTATCTTCCATTTTATTTTCTATTTCTGTTTCACATTTTCCATATCTTTGTCTCTTTGTGCTGTGTTCTGTACAATATCTTTTTGATCTCTTTTCCAGCTCACTGAATCTCCTATTAGCTGGGTTTAAGGCTATTTAATCTACCCATTTAGGTTTTGAAGTTTTACTTTAAATAGCCATATTTTATGTTTCTAGATACTGTTTGGTTCTTTTTCAAATTAACTTGATGATTTTATAGATTTTTTTCCCTCACCCATATTTTTTTCTTCTTTATTTCTTCAAATATATGAATTATAATTCTTTTTTTCTGTGTCTAATTCTTATTTCTTTGTGTGATTTATGATTGTTGACTGATTCTTGCTCTGAAACTTTCCATTTCCAGTCTCCATGAAGCCCATCCTTCTTACTCTGACCAGCCTCTCTTTCTGCAAACATGAGACTGAACTTAGTGAGTCTATAGCTACCTGTGTGAGCTAAGCCTTGCCCAGGTTTCAGGCCTTTTTCTTCTTACTTTGACTTTGGAAAGAATTCCATTTCCCTATTCTGTCTGTTCTGGCCAGAGGTGTATGTGTGGGGTGGGTGCCTGAGGAGGCCTGTGCCTGACCACTTGGACATGTGAAGGTTGACTTGGGATCTCGTTGTTGAAACTTGTTCAACTCATTCCACAAGCTCCTAGAGGGCAAAGAAGTATTTGTCAGCACCAAAGGGCACTTAGTAAGTGGTACTGGGTGATGAATATCTCTGAAGTCTGAGCACTAAACACTTATTTTCATTTACTTTCCTCTCCAATCCTAGAATATTAGTAATGAAGAAACCAAGCCAGAGAAAGGCAAAATAACATGGCAAAGGTCACACATTTAGTAACTGATAGAGCCAGTCTTTGAACTCAGGTTTACCTACCAAAGCCTGTGTGTATATGCATGCATGTGTGTGTGTTGTCCCTGCTTTTTCTAGATACTTCTACAATAATGGTGATGATTTGCCAAACATTTTGCATAGTAATTTAAAGTTTGGTTTTTAAGTTATAGATAATTTCAGCCTAATTCTTTGCTAATAATTTCTGTGTCAAATGTCATCCTGGTTTCACAATGAGGGTTTTTTAAATGTATAAGAGTAGAATTTCATAAGTAGATAATTTTTTTCTCATTAAAGGACATATGCCACCCTTGACATTCCCTAATGGTTAGAGAAGTGAAACTTGGCCTGTCCTGAGAAAGTCAGGTAAAGGGCAGGGCAGTAGGTCTGGAATAGTTGACATGGGGCTCAGCTCTTCTCTACACTGACACTTGGGTAAGCCAGCTTCACACTGGCCTGAGAAGCCAGGATTTGTGCTGACAGGAGGCTTCCTAAAGTGCAGATCTGCAGCCTAGATAGAGACAGCAGGGTCAGAGAAACAATGGAGCCTCCCAGAGCTGGATACTTCCCTTAACTTTAAATGACATTAAGCAATTTACTTAAGCTCTCTGAGGCTGTTTTTTTGTACAACGGGACAATCAATATCTATGTTGTTTAGGAACTTAATGGCTTGAATATTATAAAACATCTGGAATAGGACTTAGTAATCACAAGAAATATCACAGGTCATAACCTAGTAAGACTGGACTTTCTGGATGCACATATACTATGCTGTCAATTGGAAGGACCCAGTGAAGGTGCTTGGTAAACTGTACCGATGACACTCTCAAACTTTTGCCTTTTGCATGGTAGCTTAGGCAGACATTGCCATGTGCCCATACCTCCAGGGTAGTCTAGGCATTTGCTGGAATTAGAAGCTCCACACACCAGGCTGCATTTATGTCTGACTTTTTGCAGCTCCCTCTGAAGCCTGTGGGCACTAAGAGGGAGGCAGATTGGAGGGTGTCCCTCTGGGGCTGGTCCCCCTCTTGGTCCTCTCTGACATCAGCACCCCATTCTCTAAGAATCTATGCCTGAGCATCCCTGGATCTAGACCTTAGGTATCCTTGGGTGATGTTCTGGCTACCTCCCTGCTGAGTAGGCCACAGTTCCCTGAGCAGTCACCTCTTGAGTGGGTCTTGCTCTGTCACATTTTGCTTTAAAATTGGGCTGGCTTTTCCATGTTCCTCTGGGTGGGCATGGATTGAGTATAGAGTGTGCTTGTATGTCTGTGTGCACATGTGTGGATACTTGTGTGTGCTAGTGATTTTAGTACATTGGCAGTTGAACATGCTTCTCAGGTGTAAGGATCCTGCTTGGCAGGAAGCATCTGCCTCACTTCTGTTCTCCATGTGTAGAGCCCTGGCCTCTCAGGGACCTTTCTCTTAGATGGCAGTTACCCTGTGGTAGCTTTTGTGATTAATGGAGCTCAGACTATTTTAACTGCCACATAGCCCAATATGGAGTCAGTTTCTTCCCTTGCAGAGCGACCTCTCCAGCTGATGTGACTAAGCTTTCCAGTGTGTGCTGATCCTGCTTCTCCTCAGAGGTGGCTGCCCCTGCCTGCACCTTTCTTACAGCTTCCTTCCCAGTACAGCCATCTGAGTCCCGACAGCTTGGATCTGGGATTTTCTTTTTCTTTTTCTTTTTTTTTTTATTGTTTTTCAAGTACAATTGTCTCCATTTTTCCCCCACCACCTTCCCCTGTCCCACCCACCCCCACCTCCCACCCTCAATCCTACCCACCTTTGGCTTTGTTTATGGGTCCTTTATACGTGTTCCTTGACAACACTTCCCTTTCTTTCTCCCATTTCCCCCCTCCCCTTCCCCTTCCCCTCTGGTGTTATTCTCAGTTTGTTCTTTATTTCAATGTCTAGTTATATTTTGTTTGCTTATTTGTTTTGTTGATTAGGTTCAACTTATAGGTGAGGTCATATGGTATTTGTCTTTCACTCCCTCACTTACTTCACTTAGCATAGTGCTCTCCAGTTCCATCCATGCTGTTGCAAAGGGTAGGAGCTCCTTCTTTTTTTCTGCTGGTAGTATTCCATCATGTAAATGTACCATGGTGTTTTTGATCCACTCATTTACTGATGGTCTGGAATTTTCATTAAGCACTCAGGGAAAGCCAGCTCATTGCCAGGCATTGGTTAGTACTTGGGAGAAGAGGAAAAATGACACTTGCCCAGCCCTGCACCCTCACATGAGAGAATCAAATGTGTGGTTTAATCATTATACCTATTTGGGCTCCATGATAGGGAAGCTGCAGAAATTAAGGGGGGACAGAGTAGTATATCCAATATAGTCTCAGGGTGAATTGGCAAGGCCTTCAAGGATACAAGGATCACAGAATTAAGCTGTGATAAAAGGTAGAGAGCTACCTGAGTTAAGATGGGTTGGGGAAGGCATTTTAAGGCCTAGAGGAGAAACTGAAAAAACTAAATCATGCTGAGTGAGGAAGGCTCCAGCCTTTGGTAGGAATTGCTGAGACTTAGAGCCTCAAACTGGAGTCCAGCACTGGGTCCTGAGCCCAGAAGTGGGTATTCAGGCATGAATGGCCTTTCTGACTGCTATTTTCTGAGGAGCAGGTAGGCATGTTACAGAAGCCACTCTAGTGTATGAGTGTGTGTTGGGAGGATGGATGGGTAGAAACAAGAATGGGGAGGAGAGGAGTGCAGGAGATGTTAGTCTGTCCTAGAGATGGCAATGGCTTGAATAAGACAGTGACACTGCTAGTAGGAGAATGTTTTAAGACATGTTTAGGACATAGCATTTCCAGGCCTTGGTAACCAATTAGATGAGGGTGGGAGTGGGAGAGCCTAGCCCCAGTCTCTAAGAGAGGCATTAGAGGAAGGTGCAGTTTGAAAGAAGATAGTGGCTGTCTAGAACAAGTGATGTGAATTGCGAAAATGTGTCCATGTTACTTTTAATTTTTAAACTAGTCAATTGGGAGTCCATAGGCCTTTGTAAGAGGAGACAGAGAATCTTAATCCTGCCCCTTGAATTTGCATAGAGTTCAGATAAAGCATAGTCTAACTTCCATATCTAAACAGGAAATATGCCAGGATCTGAGCTGTCATCCAGTGCTGTCAGGTTACTGGGACAACAGGAAGGGGGTCAGGCTGTGACAGCTAAGTACAGGCACTGTGTGAGGTGACAAGGTCTCACTGGTTCAGATGTCCCCACAAGCCTGTAGGGTTCTTCAGGTGAAATAACATCATTCTCACTTTCCAAATTTTGGCCAAACATTCCCCTTTCCCCATTCCCCTCAATGGGCTCCTACAGATACAGATAGTTATGTATTTTGTTGGCCAGAAATTTCATTTATTTTTTTTCCATAAAATAAAAGACACATTTTTCATTTTCACCAATAACTTTATTGATTTGGATATCTTGAGTATGCCAGCTATCTTCCATCTGGTATAACATTGATTGTTTTCAATCAGTGTCACAGTTTGATTGCTATCAACTTCAACTGGTCTACCCAACCATGGAGCATCCAGTGAGAAAACTCCAGCACAAAACTTCACAAACTACTTTTGACAATTTAGATGAGTCACAGCACCTTCTCCATATACTACACAAATCTTTTTTTGTGTTTTTACTTTTCTTGAAAAAATAAAGCATAACATGCTGAAAACGTTGCTTATTTTCTTCTACCTTCAATATTAAAATGGCACACAAAAATTCACCAATTTTGATAAATTGTTTTTGTTTTTTTAAAACTTTAAAAAATATATTTTATTGTTTATGCGGTTACAGTTGTCCATTTCCTCCACTTTATTCCCCTCCACCCTGCACTCCCCCTCACACCTGCCTCCCTTGCTTCTCCATAGTTCATGTCCATGGGTCATACATGTAAGTTCTTTGGCTTCTACATTTCCTATACTATTCTTAACTTCCCCTTGCCTATTTTCTACCTACCATCTATGCTACTTATTACCTTTACCTTTACCCTATTCATCCCTCCTCTTCCCTGATGATAACCCTCCATGTGATCTCCATTGCTGTGATTCTGTTCCTGTTCCAGTTGTTTGCTTAGTTTGTTTTTGTTTCTTGTAGGTTCGATTGTTGATAGTTGTAAGTTTGTTGTCATTTTACTGTTTGTGTTTTTTAATCTTCTTTTTCTTAGAGCAGTCCCTTTAACACTTCACATAATAAGGGCTTAGTGATGATGAACTCTTTTAACTTGACCTTATCTGGGAAGAACTTTATCTGCCCTTCCATTCTAAATGATAGCTTTGCTAGATAGAGTATTCTTGGATGTAGGTCCTTGCCTTTCATGACGTGGAATACTTCTTTCCAGCCCCTTCTTGCCTGCAAGATTTCTTTTGAGAAATGAGCTGTTAGTCTTATGGGGACTCCTTTGTAGGTAACTGTCTCCTTTTCTCTTGCTGCTTTTAAGATTCTCTCTTTATCTTTAATCTTGAGTAATGTAATTGTGAGGTCCTTTGGTGCATGCTTCCTTGGTCCAACTTCTTTGGGACTCTCTGGGCTTCCTGAACTTCCTGGAAGTCTATTTTCTTTGCCAGATTAGGGAAATTCTCCTTCATTATTTTTTCAGATAAGTTTTTAATTTCATGCTCTTCCTTCTCTCCTTCTGGCACTGCTATGATTCAGATGTTGGAACGTTTATAGTTGTCATGGAGGTTCCTAAGCCTCTCATTTTTTGAATTCTTGTTTCTTCATTCTGTTCTAGTTAAATGTTTCTTTTTTCCTTCTGGTCCAAATTGTTCATATGAGTCCCAGCTTCCTTGCAGACACTTTTGGTTCCCTGTACATTTTGCTTTATTTCACTTTTCATAGCCTTCACTTTTTCCTCTATTTTGTGACCATACTCAGCCAATTCTGTGAACATACTGATTACCAGTGTTTTGAACTGTGCATCTGATAGGTCTGCTATCTCATCATTGCTTAGTGGTATTTTTTTCTGGAGCTTTGATCTGTTCTTTCATTTGGGCCATTTTTTTTTGTCTTGGTGTGCCTGTTACATGGTAAGTGGTGGAACCTTAAGTATTCACTAGGGTGGGGCAACCCATGTGGCTGGGTTGTGGCATTGTATGTGGGGGAGGGTTTGAGAGGGAACAGGGCCACTTGTTCAACTCTCTGCCAGTTTTCAGTCACTTCCCCTGCTACCCGCAATCAAATTGGACCCTTCGGGTGCTGATTCCCAGGTGGGTGGTTTTGTATATGTTCTAGGTCCCTGTGGGTCTCTCCAACAGAACTCTTCTGTGAGACTGGGAGTTTCTCCCACCACCTCAGCCCCCACAGATTTTTCAGTCAGAGGTTTTGAGGCTTTATGTTCATGTGCTGTAACCCTGGATGTGTGGTCTGTCTCACTCCCTAGTTGTTCCTCCCAGTTTATGCACATGCAAAAGTAGGACTGCCTGCTTCACCAGCCGCTGCCTCTCTGTGAGTCCTCTTTACCTGGCTGCCCTCCTCCACTCCTCCTACCGGTCTGGATGAATGTTTCTTTAACTTCTTAGTTGTCAGACGTCCATACAGTTTGATTTTCTGTCAGTTCTGGTTGTTTTTTTGTTTTTAAATTTGTTGTTGTCCTTCTTTTGATTGTGGGAGAAGGCACAGTGTATCTACGTACACCTACCTATGAGACATGGAAGTCTTGATAAGTTTTTTTTAAATGCACACTGATATGATGGCTGTTGCAATACAATCTAACAAAAATTGTTTCAAATGAAGTTAAAGAAAACTAAATTTTACTAGAACCATCTTATGGAAAAAACCAAATGGACTTTCTGGCAAACCCAATGTTCTCAATTTGATGCAATACAACTGTTGAAATATTTTTTTCACTGCTGGAAACAGTTTTTGAAATCATTGATTTTGATGCCTTTTAGTGCTTCTGCCATTTTTTTGTTTCACCTCTTTCACATCAACAAAACATTTCATTTGAGGACTTTTTTCATGTGGAAACTAAAAAAAAATTCTCTCAGTGTGAGATTGGGTGAATAGAGAGGGTAAGGCACAAGGGTTATGCCATTTTTGGTCAAAAACTGCTGAACACTCAGCACAGTGTGGGCAGGTGGGGTCATAATTCACCCATCATGAAATGAAAAAACATGTTAAAGGAATCTTTAAAAAAATCACTGAAGCCAAGTGCAGCCTCTCACAACATGCCAGCTAGTACACTGATACAGATGAGCTCCTAGAACACTCATCTAGTGGAGAAAGCCTATACTACACGGGGCCCACCATCCAGAAGATAATACAGATATTTTGGGGGGTACCCCCTCTTATGTACCCTGACTGGGGATTGAAATGCTAACCTAGATATGTGCCCTGACTAGAGATCAAACCCACAACCTTTTGTTGGATGGGATGACACTGCAACCAAATGAACCACCCAGCCAGGAGAAAACTTGGAGTTTTAATTGGAGACCTTTATTCTGCTGTATTGTAAACATTTTAATCTATAAATTTTCTTCTAAGTACTGCTTTAGCAGCACATCATACATTTTTCAATGGTATATGTCATTTTATTTAAGTTCAAAATATATTAAAATTTTTCTTGAAACTTTCTCTTTGACCCCTAGACTATTTAAAAATATGTCAATTACAATATGTGTGTACTTAATACCACTGAACTGTACACTTAAAATAGTTAAGAGAGTAAGTTTATATTATGTGTATTTTACCACAGTAAAGAAAGAAGTATGTTGTTTAATTCCAAAGTACTAGAAGATTTTTCTGTTTTCTTTTTTTAAGTTTATTTTATTGATTATGCTGTTACAGTTGTCCCATTTTTTCCTCCCCTTGCTCCCTTCCAAACTGCAACTCTACTCCCACCAGCATTCCCCCACTTTAGTTCATATTCATGGGCTGTACATATAAGGTCTTTGGCTTCTACATTTCTTATACTATTCTTAACCTCCCCCTGTCTATTTTATACCTACTATTTATGCTTCTTATACCTGTACCTTTTACCCCCATACTCCTCCCTCCCTGCTGATAACCCTCCATGTGATCTCCATCGCTGTGATTCTATTTCTCTTCTAGTTATTTCCTTAGTTTTTTTTTAAGGTGTAGTTGTTGATAGTTGTGAGTTTGTTGTGATTTTACCGTTCATAGTTTTGATCTTATTCTTTTTCTTAGCTAAGTCCCTTTAACAATTTATATAATAAGGGCTTGGTGATGATGAACTCCTTCAACTTGACCTTATCTGGGAAGAACTTTATCTGCCACTCACTTTATTTGCCCTTCTGTTATAAATGATAGCTTTGCTGGATAGAGTAATCTTTGATTTAAGTCCTTGCTTTTGTGCCTTTTCATGCCTTGAATACTTCTTTCCAGCCTCTTCTTGACTGCCAAATTTCTTTTCAGAAATCAGCTGTTAGTCTTATGGGAACTCCTTTGTAGGTAACTGTCTTTTTCTCTTGCTGCTTTTAAGATTCTCTCTTTATCTTTAATCTTGGGCAATATAATTATGATGTGCCTTGGTGTGTACTTCCTTGGGTCCAACTTTTTTGGAACTCTTTGAGCTTCCTGGATTTCCTGGAAATCTATTTTCTTTGCCAGATTGTGGAAGTTCTCCTTCATTATTTTTTCAAATAAGTTTTCAATTTCTTGTTCTTCCTCTTCTCCTTCTGGCACCCCTAAGATTCCAATGTTGGAACATTTAAAGTTGTCCCAGAGTTTCCTAAGTTTCTCCTCATTTTTTTGAGTTCTTGTTTTGTCATTCTTTTCTGGTTGAATTTTCTTTCTTCCTTCTGGTCCAAACCATTGATTTGAGTCCTGGTTTCCTTCCCTTCACTGTTGGTTCCCTGTATATTTTTCTTTATTTCACTTTTCATAGCCTTCACTTCTTCCTCTATTTTGCAATCATACTCAACTATTTCTGTGAGCATCCTTATTACCAGTGTTTTGAACTCTGCATCTGATAGGTTGGCTATGTCTTCATTGCTTAGTTCTATTTTTGGAGTTTTGATCTGTTCTTTAACTTAGGCCATATTTCTTTGTTTCTGTGCACCTGTTACATTTTAAGGGGTGGAACCTTAGGTTTTCACTAGGGTGGGTCCACCCACTTCACTGTGTTCTGGTGCTGTATGTGGGGGAGGTGTCAGAGAGGGACCAATGCAGCTTGCTTGGCTCTCACCCCACTTTCAGTCACATCCCTTGCTTTGCAAAAGCAGACTGTGCCATTTCTGGTGCTGATTCTCGGGTGGGTGATTTTGTGTATGTTCTAGGATCTTGTGGGTCTCTCCACTTGACTCTCCTGTGAGACTGGGAGCTTCTCCCACTGCTGCAACTCCCAGAAGTTTTATAGCCAGAAGTTTTTGAGGCTTTAATTTTCCATGCTGGAACCTGCATTTCAGTCTGTCTTGCTCTTCAGTTGTTCCTCCTGGTTTATCTGCACAAGAATGTGGGACTGCCCAGACCTCCAGCAGCCCCTTGTTGTATATCCTCACAGCCCTGGCTTCCTGTCTCTGCCCCTCCCAGCTATCTGGATGAGTGTTTCTTTAACTCCTTGGTTGTTGGACTTCCATATAGCTCAATTTTTCTGGTAGTTCTGGTTGTTTTTGTTTTTAAATTGGTTGTTATCCTTTGTTTGGTTGTGCAAGGAAGTGAAGCATATCTTCCTATGCCTCCTTCTGGGCCGGAAGCCCTGTTTTATTTTTTTTTTCTATTATGTACTTTTAATTTCGTTATGTTTAGAGAATACACATTTTGTTTATTTGAAATGTGTTAAGGTTTGTTTTATGACCCAGAACACATCTTTTTCATACTTTTTTATTGTTATTCAAGTACAGTTGTCTCTATTCCCCCCACCACTACCCCCCACCCCAGTGATCCCCACATCCCACCCTCAATCCTACCCCCCTTTTTGCTTTGTCCATGCGTTCTTTATACATGTCCCTAGACAACCCTTTCCCCCCATTATCCTCTTCCACTTCCCCTCTGGTGCTATTGTCAGTTTGTTCTTAATTTCAACGTCTCTGGTTATATTTTGCTTGCTTGTTCATTTTGTTATTAGGTTCCACTTATAGGTGAGATCATATGGTGTTTGTCTTTCACTGCCTGACTTACTTCACTTAAGTGTAAAGCTCTCCAGATCGATCCAACCTATGCACCCCAGTATTCGTAGCAGAATACATCTGATTTTTGACAAATATTCCATGAAAATTTGAAATTAATGTGCATTCTGTAGTTGTTTGGTGGAGTATTCTATAAATGTCAATTACATCAGTTGGTTTATGGTGTTCAGTTCTATCTTTGATGATTTTCTCTCTACTTTTTAAATCAATTGCTGATAAAAAGGTGTTGAATTATATATAAGTGAGGATTTGTCCATTTCTCCTTTTACTTTTATCAGTTTTTCATAATGAATTTTGATGCTCTCTCATGAAGTGCCTACACATTTTGGTTGTTATGCCTCCTTTAATTATTATACAATAAATTCCTGGCAATATCCCTTGCTCTGAATTTCTCTTTCTCTAAAATTAGGGGGAGTTGGGGGTGGAATGGAGACAACTGTATTTGAACAACAATTAAAAAAGAAAATAAATACATAAATAAAATCAGAGCCTTGTTGGAAAAATTAAATTAAATTAATAGAGCCACAGCCAGCTTTCTTTGGATTACTGTTAGCATGGTATAAGGTTTTTCTTTTTACTTTTAACCTATCTATATCATTATATTTAAAGTGGGCTTCTTGTAGGTGGCATATAGTTTGGTGTTTTACTTTTTTCTTTTTTTAAAATATATTTTATTGATTATGCTATTACAGTTGTCCCATTTCCCCCCTTCACTCCCTTCCCCCTGCACACCCCCTCCCACCCACATTCCCCCCTTTAGTTCATGTTCATGTGTCATAAGTTCTTTAGCTTCTATATTTCCCAGACTATTCTTGCCCTCCCCCTGTCTATTTTCTACCTATCAACTATGCTACTTATTCTCTGTACCTTTCCCCGCTCTCTCCTCCTCCTACTCCCCTGTTGCTATCCTTCCATGTGATCTCCATTTCTGTGGTTCTGTTCCTGTTCTAGTTGTTTGCTTAGTTTGCTTTTGTTTTAGATGTGGTTGTTAATAACTGTGAGTTTGCTGTCTTTTTACTGTTCATATTTTTTATCTTCTTTTTCTTAGATAAATCCCTTTAACATTTCATATAATAAGGGCTTCGTGATGATGAACTCCTTTAACTTGACCTTATCTGAGAAGCACTTTACCTGTCCTTCCACTCTAAAT
>CM052542.1:96346322-96373424 GCA_028533065.1 Trachops cirrhosus | reverse complement strand
CTGTAAGGTCTCTTTTGAGAAATCACTTGTTAGTCTGATGGGAACTCCTTTGTAGGTGACTGTCCCCTTATCTCTTGCTGCTTCTAGGGTTCTTTCCTTAATTTTAATCTTGGGTAATGTAATTATGAGGTGCCTTGGGGTGTTCCTCCTTGGGTCCAACTTCTTTGGGACTCTCTGAGCTTCCTGGACTTCCTGGAAGTCTATTCCTTTGCCAGATTGGCAAAGTTCTCCTTCATTATTTGTTCAAATAAATTTTCCACTTGTTGCTCTTCCTCTTTTCCTTCTGGTACCCCTATAATTCGGATATTGGAACATTTAATGATGTCCTGTATGTTCCTAAGCCTCCTCATTTGTTTGAATTCTTGTTTCTTCATTCTTTTCTGTTTGGTTGTTTCTTTCTTCCTTCTGGTCCACTTCATTGATTTGAGATCCAGTTTTCTTTCCATCACTATTGGTTCCCTGTGCATTTTTCTTCATTTCACTTAGTGTAGCCTTCATTTTTCATTTAATTTGTGACCAAAATCAACCAATTCTGTGAGCATCCTGATCACTAGTGCTTTGAACTGTGCATCTGATAGGTTGGCTATCTCTTGGTCACTTAAAAGTATTGGCTCTGGGGCTTTCATTTGTTCTTCCGTTTCAGGCATTTTTAAAAATTTTTTGGTCTGGTCATGCCTGTTATGTAGTGAGGGGTGGAGACTTAGGTGTTTACCAGGATGGGGCAACCCAGTGGCTGGGTTGTGATGCTGTATGTGGGGGCAGGGTCCAAGAGGGAACAGTGCTGCTTGCTCTGCTCTCTGTCACATTTCAGTCCCCTCTGCCGCTTCCCACAAGCAAATTGGCCCCTTGTGGTGCTGGTTTTTGGGCAGGTAGTCTTGTGTACATTCTAGGACCCTGTAGGTTTCTCCAGTGACCTCTCCTGTGAGGCTGGGAGTCTCTCCCTGCGCCTCAACCTCCATCAGTGTTTTCAGTCTGTGCTTTTAGGCTTTATTTCCCGGCGCGGGTTCCTGGGTTGTGCAGTCTATCTTGCTGCTGGTTTTACACCTGGTTTATCTACACATGAATGTGTGACTGTGGACAGCTAGCTGCCTTGTGAACCTCACTGGGTCTGCTCATTGCCTCCCCGTGCCTGTGCCAGGGGTCTGCCACCAGGGTCTTCTAGCTGCCGCCTGTGCCCTTTGCACCCGGGTCTGCCAGCCACCGCTTTTTCCGGCCACAACCCCTCTCCACTGGCCCCTGACTCCACCCCTCTTACCAGTCTGGATGAATCCTTGTCGGGACTTTCGTGCAGTTCAATTTTCTGTCTGTTCTGGTTGGTTTTTGTTTCTAAATTTTTGTTGTCCTTAATTTTGGTTGTGCAAAGAGGCAAAATGCGTCCACCTACACCTCCATCTTGGCCGGAATGGTCTTTTACTTTTTTAAATCTGATTAAATGTGTCTATTAATTTGTATATGTAAACCATTTTTATTCAATGTAATTTTTGATGTGTTTGACTTTAAGCCTACCATCTTATTTGTTTACTCTTTGTACCCTCTTTTTTTGCTCCTTTATATCTTTTCCTACTTTTTTGTGGATTATTTGAATATACTGTATTTTATTATTCTATTTGAATTTATCTACTGATTTTTTGACTATTTCCCTTTGCTAGGCTTCTTTCATGCTTGGTCTAAGAATTACAATATACATCCTTAATTTTTAACAGCCTACTTAGAATTCATGCTTTGCTACTTTGAATGAAATATAGAAAATTTACCTTTATGCAGGTCCCTTTGTTTTCCCCTATTTCTGTTATAGTTGTCATATGCATTATATCTACAATTTGCTTTCAACCATTATACATGGATTAAGAACTTAATAGACAAAATAGTCTATTATATTTATTCAAACATTTATCATTTCTGTTGTTCTCCTGCCATTTCTGAATATCCAAGTTCCTTCCTGTTATTATTTCTTCTGATCTGAAAAACTTCTTTTAGAATTATTGTTTTTAAAGAAAATCTGATAACAAGAAATTCTTTGTGTTTCCCTATCTCTGGGAATATATTTATTTTTGCCTTCAATCCTGAAAGATATTTTTGCTGGATATGAACTTTTGTGAGTTTCTTTTTAGTAATTTAAAAACATTTTTCCCCTCCCTTTTGATTTCTCATGAGAAAATCCACAGTCATTCATATTGTTGTTTGCTTATATACATGTGATTTTTCTCTGGCTGCTTTCAAGATTTTTTTTCATTGTCTTGAAGATTCAACAGTTGATTATAATGTCTGAGCATGGATTTTGTTGTCATAGTTGTTGATTTTATTTGGGTTTAGCTAAGATTCTTGAACCTTTACAGTTATGTATTTCACCAGATTTGAAGAAATACTGACTAAAATCTTCCTGAACATTTGTTTTATTTGTATACCTCACATTTCCTTCTCCCTTTCTGGAACTCCAATAAGAGATTCTTTGGTATCATGACATGACCTTGAGGCTTTCTTCATTTTTTATTGAGATTGGACAATTTCTACTGATCTAACTTTGAATTCATGCACTCTTTCTTTTCTTATCTCATCTACTGTTCTCACTCGGTGAGATTTTAAAGTTTTAGTTATTTTAATTTTCATTTCTTAAATTTTTGGACTATTTTCCACTGATTCTATTTCTTTACTGAGACTTTCTAGTTTTTCATTCATTTCAATAATACTAACCCTTACTTCTTGGAGCCTGGTTAATAATAGCTGCTTGAAAGTTTTTGTTCAATAATTCAACATCTGTGTCATTTCAGACTTAGAACCTGTTGATTACATTTTCCTGGGTGAGATATTGAGATTTACTTATTTAATTCTATGCTGAGTAATTTCAGATCAAATCCTAGATATTGTGAATGTTAGGAATTCCAGCTCTTGTTAACATCTTCTGGAGAATGCTAATTATTTTCTTTTTGCCATACAGTTGGCCCATTTGGGGTTCAGGCTACAAGCTTTTAACCCAGCTTCTGCATGAGTTCAGTTTTCAAAGAATTTGCAGGGTGTTTTGATCTATTCTGCACTTGCCCCATGCAGTACCCAGTCTTGGGTGGTGGTCTGCCACGAAGTTCAGTTCTCAAAGCCTTTAGAATGCGGTTTAGGGTAAGATATGCACATGTGCAGCTCAGAATTTAGCCCAGAGTTTGATGCAGAACTCAATGGTGTCATTTTTTAAGCCTTTTCCTCTTTACCATCTCCCCAATATTTTCTGGCTCCCAGAACCCCTTTCTTTCTCCTCTGTCTAGAAAGTCACGGCTTTTGTTTCTCTTCTCTGCCATACACTTCCCATAACTGCACCTGTATTTGGGGCCAAGTAGGTAGGGGAAAAAGAGAGACAAAAACAAGGAGGATTTTGCCTACACTTTCGGGACCTCTAGTCAGAGGAAAATGATTCTCCTCCCCGTGAGTTTCAGATGACTGTCTGGCCACTGCTTCTGCTGAGAGATTGCCTGGTGACTAGGGTGAGAAAGAATGGAGAAATCCAAAGAAATGTTCCTGGGGTCACCCCCATTCTCTGGAGGCACTTCATTTCCTGCTCCTCAGAGCAGGAATAGAGCACTGCTCTTAGATCTCTGTGTTTCCAGTCCATATCTGGTGCACAGTGCTGGGTTTCAGGCTCCCTATGAGTCCATACCAGGGGATGCTGGAAGGGAAAGCCCAGGAAACTCTGCCAGTTGCATGGTGCTTTGGATTTGGTTTCTTTCTTTGCTATCATTTACTTTTCAGAGTTCTTAGGCAGCTGCTCATGCATTATCTCTGGGTTTTTAGTTGCATTCAGTGGATAGAACAGAGTAGGGTGTGGTTACACCATTTTGAAGGGATCTGGAAGTTCATGTGTGTGTGTGTGTGTGTGCATGTGTGTGGGAGTGTTTAACATAAAATGAGAACTTTACCATCTCTTACATATCTAGAGAGAAGGGGAGAGGACCAGGGAACTGACTTCCATTGAGCATCAACAGTGTGCCAGGCATTGTGCCTTAGTGCACAAAACCATTCTTCTATACCTCTGTGAGGAAAGTATAGTATTGTTAGTTTCATTGTATAGTTGGGGGAAATTAGGCTCAGATGAAGAAATTCAAGGTAATATAGATAATAAATTTCAGACTGAAGATGTGTATCATGGCCTCTATTAGAAAGATCCAGAAAGGTCTGTGAAAAACAGAAGAGACTAGAAGACTGATATCCTGCTTCTCTTCTCTCTGCAGGATGGATGAAGGTGATTCTGTGATCATGCAACCTGGGATCCTGTGTGTCATGGTTAGGTTGCTGCCTCGGTTGTACCATGAAGATCACCCTCAGGTATTTGTTGATAACAACACATATTTGTCTTTTTTTTTCACATGACTGATCTTTTTTTAAAGGTCTTTTTAAAAAGGTTTTATTTATTTATTTTTAGAGAGAAGAGAATGGAGGGAGAAAGAGAGGGAGAGAAACATCAATGTGTGGTTGCCCCTCATGTGGCCCCACTGGGACCTGGCCCACAACCCAGCCATGTACCCTTACTGGGAATTGAACTGGTGACCCTTTGGTTCACAATCTGTGCTTAATCCACTCAACTGCACCAGTCAGGGCTTCATATGACTGATCTTTTAAGCTCCTTCTGACTAGAGACTTGGTTTTCCCTTTTGCCTTTGCTCTCAGTACCCTGCATGAGCAGAGCCACTCTTGCCAGTTACTTCTGCAGGGAGTGTCAATGTATCTGAGACCCTTGAGTGAGTTTTGTCCACCTCTTAGACCATTGAAAACAGACCACTTCTGTTGGTGTAGTGACCCTGTAAAACACAACAGCCAAACAAGTCAACTGAAATGATTTCACCTTTGTAAGGCAAGTCCAGGATGCTAAGGACAGCATTGGGAATTGATGGGACCAAAAGTTCTTCTCTCTCTGTGTATTCATCTATCTCATGGGTGTAGCCACAATCCTGGCTCTGTGATCTGTGCAGGATGTGCTGGGCTAACAAGATGGACACTGTACATGGAACCTGCATCTACCGTGGATACCAGGAGGTGGTGACAGTGCAGACAGAGTAAATAAATATGCTCAAAAGTGAATAGACATGTTTATTGTAACATCCAATTACAAATCATGACAAATGATATCAAGGGAGAAATCCAGGGTGCTAAGAGAGAATAATGGGAATGGAAGTGGGAGGAAGACATAATTAAATCTAACTTAGACAAAAGAGAGAAGATCAGGGAAGCCATCTCTTAGATGGTGACATTTAAGCAGACCACTGAAAGATGTGTATAAATTAATCAGTTGGGCAAGCACCTGCTGCAGGTGGCTTGAGTGAGGGCAGCCAGGGGGAGAGTGGGAAACATGTGAGGTGGGGCAGGCAGAGGAAGGTGGGAGCCTTGCCCACACTGTGGAGTTATTCCTGGGAAACAAGCAACTCTCTCAAGTGAGTATGAGATGACACTATCAGGTTTTTGTATTAAAAAGCATGTCTATGGGTGTTTTGTGGAGGATGGCCCGGGGCTGGGGACATGTGGAAGAGGCAAGGGGAGTGGTTAGGAAGCCATAGCCACACAAGTAACACATGGTATTGCTCAATTATGGTGTTTGTTGGAAAAAGTGAAGAGAAAGGAGTCAGGAGACCCATCAGAGATAGAATCACAGACCCTGAGATGAACAGGGTACAGGTAGTAGGAAGAGGGTAGAACAAAGACCTCCAGTGCAAGACGAAACACTTGAATGGGTGACAGTCCTGAGTGAGAGAATGAGGCAAATCCTGAGAAAGCACTCTCAACTTGAAAAGTCAGTACTTTAGAAGTTCTGAGGAAGAAACTGGAAGAGTTGAAGAAGATCTGGCAAATGCACACTTTAGATTTATCAACAGCAGAGAAAGGAAATAAATTGAAATGTGCAGCTGCTGTGTCCTTGACATGGTGCTGGCCCTTCCGCTGTTTATTCATCCTCATAGCCGTTTTGGGGGGCATATTATTATCTCCATTTTAACAAGTGGGGGGGGTTCATATAATTTAAATAATTTTTAAGGATTCCCAGTTGGTAGACCTGGTATTGAATGTGGCCCTACCGCTGTAAAGTCTTGTGGTCTTTCCCCTGCACAGAAGTGGGTTCTAGAGAAATAATGGGGGTGGGAGGCACTCTGGGTATTTAAGAGCAGGTGATATATCTTAGGAAGAAAGACAACTAGTGGCATTATTAATCACAGCCCAAAACTAACAATGACTTAGTAAAAGTATTGCAAGTCCTCTGAGGTAAGTTAGAGAAGTGGAGTGGAGAAGAAAATGCCTTGATGTATAGAGAAGAGAATTGTTTTCACTCATGAAATTCTGTAGTATTTGGTATAGGAGTTAAAAAAAGGACTAACACAGTGTCATGTCTACATATCCCTTTGTAACTGGAATCCTTTTTCTTATTCCTGTTCCTCTGCTTACAAGTGACAATACGATGATGTTCAAACCAATGAATAGGGGTATGTCTAATAGTGAAATGAATGCACTTTATAGTTTTCAACATTTATGGAAAAGCAGTAGACTGGTATAAGATGGTTTAAATTGCTCACTGATTTATCCATTACCGTGTAACAAACTGCTGCTGAGTAACAATGTCCATTCATCCTTTCTCATGGCTCTGTGAGTCAAGAGTTTAGACAGGCACAGCAGAGACAGCTCATCTCTGCCCCATGTGGTATTGGCTGGGCTGCAGCATCCCAGTTGGCACCTCAGAATGCTGCTCAAATGGCCCAGGGCTCCTGGGCTGGCCAACTGGATCAGATGTTTGGGGTATTGGTTTGAGCTTCTGGTAGGAGCCTGAGTTCTACCTGTGTCCCTCCACATGTATTCTCCAATAGGCTACATAGAAACTCAGGGCCCTCAAAGGCACAAAAGCAGAAGCTGTCAGGCCTTCTGAAGACTTAGGCCAGGAACAAGCTAGCATGGCTTCCACAGTCTGTTGGTCAAAGCAAGTGACAGGTTCAGCTTAGACTCAATGGGAAGGGACATATGTTTTTCCTCTACTGACATGTGAGGTAGCATTGTGTGTACAGGAGAGAGGGAACTGTTTGGGGCCATCATTAAACACCAGATGCCATACTTACCTTAAGCATTAGTCTGATGGATAAAAATATTTGACTCCTAAACCAAATGTTTTCTAATTATATAGTTATGTAAAACCTGGGATCCTCATTTCTTTATCTTGGTATTCAAGACAGTGCCTGTCTGGAGCATACTGGAAATTAACACATTCTTCTATGCCAGGAATGTTATTTTATCAACATTCACAATTGCTCATTGTAAAGTACATAAGAATCTCCCCATTTTGCAGATGTTTGAAGCTCAGGAACATTGTACAACTTCCTAAGGTTTTGGGGCAGCTGAGGAGAGATGTGAAACTTTCCCAGGCCAAAGGTCAAAAGGTATTTGGTGAACAGGTCCCTCATCTTTGCAGCTATTGAAGGATGCAAGTCATATAGTCTGGGCATTGCACATTTTCCAGCTGCAGCTGCCTCATTATGAGGATGTCTGTCTTTGTTGACTCTATTTTGTACCATGAAATGGACTTGGAGTGAGAATGAAGCCAATGGTTTGGATGTTCTTATCACTCAAATGGCTTTTCATGGATGTGTTGTGCAAACTCCACCATGCCACTCCCTGATGCAGTGACTCAGAGCAGACAGTGGCCTGTTCTTCCTGCTCCCAGTGCAGGGAAACAGTGGATGAGCCTGAGATAAACTCCATGAGCTGTCACATTAGTATATGGAAGAGAACTACCTTTCATTCTGTGATGGTAATTAGACAAATCAAGTATGAAAATGGGAATCCCATTTGGAAGGATACTTTTTCTCTATTCAGGTCACAATAAGTAATTTAGGAAAAGTCTAATATCTCTTATCTCTCAAATATGCATATGAAAGGTAGTAGTGCAGTTTTTCTTTTTTTTCTGCAAATGCCAAATCAGCAGCTATTCAAGTTGAATAGTTGCAGTAATTAGCTTCTGAAAGGGGAGGTGTAAACCTCAAAACAACAAGTAGAATAGAGAACTAAGGCCACACAAAAAAATGCTGAAAGGAAACTGACTTCAGGGCTATGTATTTTGTTGCAGAAAAAGGAGCCGCAAGTTTCAGTAGAGGGCAGTGTTATTAAAAAAATGGGATGTGAGTTCCCACTCATCTCCCTTTAGATCTGATGGCTCCCAGCTTCCCTAAGCTCTTACCCACTTTATACCACCAGATGCTTTTTTTTTACCTTATATGTGAGAAATTGATGGCTTTCCCAGGTGCAGATACCATTTCAGAAGGAACAACCTAAATAACTGCACTTATGGGTTATCAGATTTATTTCCTATTGTGGCCACATTAAATTTGCTCTGCTCAAAATCAAGAGGTGTTTTTCTTCCTCTTTCCAAAATACTAGCACTGCAAGCTGCTCTTGGAAACAGATAATCCAGCTGGTTCTGTTTTCCTCTTGTGTCATCACCAGCATTAAAGGTGGACTGTGGGAATTTTACTGTGAATGTTGCTGTCCTAAGCACAAGGCAAAAATGGAGTTTAGCTCAAGTTCTCTTGAAGCTGAGTTGGTCCTGGAAACAAATAACTAATTGGGAATACAGATATATTCCATTTCCAGAATATTCTGCAGCCATGTGGGTCTTGCTATAAATGTATCTGCTTTTAGGAATAATTGGTAACCCCCTATGAGGTGCCATTGGGGATTCAGAGATGAATGTTATAGGAACTCACAGTCTGAGTTTGAGAATGGATAGGTAGAGGATGTAGAAAACACTAGGACAACGTTCTAATGACTGCAACAAGTGTTTGTCTACAAACCCTGGGACAGAGGAGAGGGAAAGCCAGAGACATGGGGACACTGAAGCTAAGCTTTAAAGAAAAGATGTGCCCATGCCACATTAGGTAGAGGAGGAAGGCAAGAAAGCTCAGACACAGACAGAGGCACAAAGGAAGATGCCCACTAGGATAGACCATCTGGGTAGGAAAGCAGTAACTGGAGCTGAACAGGTTAGCTGAAGCCACATTATGAAGGGCCTTGAATACTGTGTTAAGAGAATAGAACTTCAGTGGGTTATCATCCTTTGTCATTGTCATCATCATCATCATCACCACCACCACCATGGTTTTTAATGAGCATCTACTCTGTGAAAGCAGAGTTCAGACTCTGAAGAGAGCAGATTTTGTTCACATCTCAGCTCTGCCACTCAACGGTCATAGAACCATGGAAAATTACATAACCTCTTTGATCCTTAGCTTTCTTTGTTGTAATATGGGGGTAATATCATTTTCCTTGAGGCATTACCATGAAGAGTAAATGAAGCAATGCATGAATGCTTCACATGGTGAGCAGACATATACTGCAGCATCAAATGCACTTGCTAAGTGGTATAGCTACTGCTTCAGTTGTTCAAAACTCTGTAAGTATTATTATTTTGTCATGCAATCTTTATAAGTCTACAAGGTGGATATCAATGTTCTCACTTGGCAGGTAAGGACTTGAAACCTGTAGCAATTGAATGACAGAGTTAATATCATAGCCAGGTAGTGGACATCCGTGATGGAAGACTCCCAGACCTCCTGCCTCTGTGCCAAGTTGCCTTTCCTATAAAGAAGTGGTACCCCTGAGAGCTTATTGGAAGCAACAACATGATCATTCTGACCTCCCGTCATCATTTGGTACATTTCAGATTCTACCGGAACCTCCTGCACAGTCTGATGGGACAGAAAGAAGTAGGGCTGGGAGCTGCATTTGTCCATCAACTCACTCATTCCTCAATTTGGAAATGGATGCCATTTTGGGAAATTAACCTGTATTTCAAACACATTGAACTAATCATATGAGTTTCAAATAACCAAAGTATCGGCAGCATTAATAGTCCTGGATAGCACTGTGTAAGGGCAGGCTGTTTAAAAAAGAGCTACTTCTTCCAACAAGGAAATTGGAGTATTGCTTTGTTACATTATAACACATTAGAAATTCCAAATATGTTGACTTTCTAGGTTTCTCATGCTCTTTCATTCCCCAAAATATTTTTAAATGCTTCCACAAAATATTTTTAAATGCTTCCACAGCATGTTTTATTTCAAATATGAGTTTTGTCTTTATACCCTTTTTTTTATTATTGTTCAGGTACAGTTGTCTCCACTCCCCCCTGCCACCACTTGCTCCAACCACAGCCATCCCCACCTACCACCCTGAATCCCACCCTCCTTTGGCTTTGTCCATGTGTCCTTTATACCTATCCCCAAAATATTTTTATTGTTTCTAAGTGAAAAATCTTAGATCCTAGTCAGACCCCAGGTGACTTCTTAGGATAGTCTCCTAAATGGAGCAAATAGGAATAACTTTGCATAGAGATGAAGAGGATCAAAAGCAAGTTACAATGGGCATAGAATGATGGAGTGAAAATTAAAATTGGATAGGATAAGCTTTGCTCCAATTATCAGATGACTTTTCTCCTAGTCTCTTTTACCATCTCAAATTCAGCTACTCACATTTGACCTAGGTTGCAGGAGTTGCAGAATCAATGTTTTGGGGCCAGAGAGGTAAAGGAAAAGTGCAAATTAAGTCAAGTGTCAACAATAGGGAGTGGTGAGGCCTGTGGCTGTAAGAAAGGGTACTTGCCCTGCTTAAAGTATTCATATCTAACTAGAGGAAATAAAACATAAACAAAGCCAAACTATGCCCACCAAATAAAACACTTCTATAGACCATCAGTTTATGATTCTTATGAAATACCAAGTTCCCTTCCATATGAGTGCATGATGCAGTGTTAAAATTATGGGCTTTGGAGTAAGGCCTGGGTTGGGGCACGGGTTCTGCCACTCCATAGCTGTGTGACCTTAGGAAACAATATAATCTTTTCAGGTCTCAGTGTCTCACATTATTTTCCTATTGAGAAGAGCAGTGGAGAATATAGTTGTAAAATACTTGGTTCATCACCTGACATACAGTGTCTTGCTCATCAGATGCTGGCTCCTTCATACTCCCATCTTCTCTTCCAGCTTTGGCACTCTGTGTTACTAGGGTTCAGCCATGATACATAAAGTGTTGGAAATTTTAAATGAAAGTTAATACATTTTAGGTGTATTTCCAAAAGGCATTTTACTATTGATATATTAATAGCAGACAATTGATATTGAACTATGTGTTAATATCTACTTATGAATCAAAAGACAGTTTCTCTCCTCTGCCTTTTCTGCATTTGATCAGTGATCTGAGTGAAGCTCAAATGGAAGATGTCAAAAGGGGGATGCAAAGGATCTCTATCAGCTTAATCCATGGCTCAAAACCTATTGAGTCAAAATTGAGCAGATATAATCATGCTTATGCTCATACTTCAATACGCACAGACATGTACATACTGGGCAAAGAGGAAGAGATGAGCGTGTGTGAAAGAGTCCTAGGGGGTTTAGTGCAAGGTCAATAATAATCCCAAGTGGGGTAAAGACACCACTATCATGAATTTTATTTTCAGCTATATATATAGAAGTGTAGTGTCCAGCCAAAAGGAGGTGATGGTCCCACTGATCTCTGAAACACACCACACCTGTGTATGTCCAGTGGCAAGAAACTAGGATGATGACGCACCTGAAAAATCTCCCTGGTCTGGGAGGAATAGTGAACAGAACTCAGGGTGTATAGCCTCAAAAGAAAAGACTAGGAGAATGAGAGCTAGGAAAATTCTTGCTGATTGTTTGGTGGTAGAACAATAAAAGACAGACAAGGGCCAGTTAGCTAAACAGTGAAAGATTTAGGCTCAATATAAGGAAACACTTGCAGAAATTTGATGTACAGCTGTGGAGGTAGTGAGCAACTTTGCACTGGTCATTACCAGCAGATGTTAGGTTTGAGATGGAGAGAATTCAGACCCTGAACCAAGGTTGGCCTTGGTGACCATATAATCCTGCCTGGTTCTGAGAGCCCATGGACTGAGAATGTGGCTGAGGAGCATACATTTATTTTAGATACCCACCTGGCCTCTCAAGGTGGTGGAAACAGCCATACCTGTTTAGGTGTGCTTTATGGCCAACTTTGTGTACCCATTACTAAATTCAGGTAACTTTTGTATGGGGCAGAGCCATGAGCACTTAGTTTTTCCTATAAGTTTTGAGGGTTTGGCCTTAAACAGGATGGGAAGGGTTTCCAGTGCATCAACAGTTTCAATTTTGCCTGGATTCAGCTCAGGCTGATTCAGTTCCCACAACATCTATGACCTACAAGGGGTTGGGGGTACTGCTACTCACAGAACCTACAAGGTAAAGGCAGCTCTGAAAACTTGAGCTAATTAGCTGGTGCTCTGTGAGCTTCAGCACCCAGCAGACTGAGAGGCAGTGATTGCAGCAATGAAGTGGGCTCTGGACTGGGCCTCCTGGTTTGAATTGCTGTCTCTCCACTCACCAGGTAACTTCGCCAAGTCATAATCTCTTTGGGCCTCAGTACCCTTATCCATAAAATGGGTAATAATAGTACCTAGCAGATGGTTTTTACCTAAGGTTTAAATGAGCTAGTACACAAAAGTACTTAGAAGAGTGCTTGCAAATAGTAAGCACACAGTGCCTTTAGCTGCAATACCAGTGGTGGGACCTGAGGAAAAGACAGGCATGTACTTCTCCTGTTCTGAGCTGGCACACTATGCAGTGGCTGTGCACACTGGCCACTCAGTTGGAAAGAATCATAATGACAGTAGGCAAGAAAAGATTGCAATCAGGGTAGGGGATAATATCCTCCAAACACTTGCATCCTACAAGCAGAAGTGCTCTCATACATGCTGTTTCTATTAACTCCCACAAAAAAAATACAACATACTGTGAGATAGGTATTTTTATTATTCGCATTTTTAAGCTAAGAAAACAGGCTTAGAGAAAGTAACTAGTTCAAGTTAGCCTATTAGTTAGTGTCCAGTCAGCATGAGAACCTACTTCTGAGTAGGTATTTGTATGTGTGTGCCTGTGCCTAAAAAATGAAGGAAGGGCAAATGTCTATTTGGAAGCTCAGAAGCAGTACACCAGCCCTGGTGCCATAATTTGTTTATGAATAGATCCCTCTTTTCTGAAAGAAGTTGTTTTCTCTACAGTCTTGTTCAAGGGACGTCCTCAAGACAGCCATGGATGGCAATCTGTTAACACAACAACTCTGTTTTTAAAATACCTCTTAACAAAAGAGTTGCGTCAGCAGTTTACTTTGTACCAGAGAAATAGAGAAACTAAGAGTAAGTGAATGCCTCT
This sequence comes from Trachops cirrhosus, assembly GCA_028533065.1. Lineage (NCBI taxonomy): Eukaryota > Metazoa > Chordata > Mammalia > Chiroptera > Phyllostomidae > Trachops > Trachops cirrhosus. The sequence goes on along the minus strand of CM052542.1, from coordinate 96,360,213 downwards.
CTTCCTGCCCTGCAGGAGAATGCCCCAGCCACAGGAGGGAGGGGTTCTGGCTAGAGGCTGGAAGATGGTTATGGGTCTCTGGGAGCCCTCCACTGAACTACACTGCTTACCTGATACAGTTATCTCAGACTGAGGGATGTGTCCAAGGTGATGGAAACTCTCTACAGATGTTTCAGGTTCCAGGCTGCACAGGCATTCTCCTGGCTGGCTGTTTCAAGCTGGTTACCCTGGTGATATTCTCTTGCTCCATCTCAAGACTGACCACAGGCTCACTGCAGGGTAGGGGTATGGGTGCTGGGGTGAATGAGTCAGGCTGACAACTGCCAATGACCCCTAGTGTTTCCCTGAAAGGCCATGCTCACTCTCACCCCCTGACATTTGCATGTGCATGCTGTCGTACCCTCTCCCAGAAGACCATTTCCCCTGCTGGCCTGGTTCTCCCTTAATTATCTTTTAACACTTCACTGGCACATCACTTTTTCTGACTTCCTTCTCAGCCCTCTGGGTTAGATGCACCTCCTATGTCCTAGAATATCTTGTGTCTTGTTCTTGCACTTACTAGGTAGCTATTGCATCTGAGGCACAGAGATAGGTGCTAGCGAAATAAGGGGGAAGAGTTCTTATCTCAGGCAGCAACTCACAGTGTGGTAGAGATGGAGTGGGGTGTGGAGGGAGCAAGAGTGAAAGCAAGAGAGAGAGAGTGCAAGTTGGTTGGGAAAGTCAGAAAAGTTTTCTTAGATGAGAAAACATGTGAATTGTGTCTTGACTAACAAGTAGATGCTCACCAAAGGATGAGATTGAAAAGTTCTTTCCCAACTTTGGGCATTAATCAAGAATGCATGATGTATTCAGTAAAGGGTGAGACTGTTACTAGGGCTGGAATACTGGGTGGACCAAGGGGAGGATGAAAAGTAAAGTTGGAAAGAGACAAATACTTTATAAACAGGCAATCCTCAGCTTCAGTTACCAGAAAGCATTGGCCATCATATGTGCGTAATTCATTAAAAAAAAAAAAAAAGGAGATTTGGAGCAGGCACTCACATGCATCTTGGTCTTAGTTGCAAATCTACACAAGTGCATCAAGGAAGCCATGGGATTTTGACCCTCTTGCACTTAAACCAAGATCACAAACTTCCATGCACACGAGGCAGTATGGGCACCACAAACGAGTGTATCAGACTGCTAGAGACTGTGGCAAAATGGAAAGTTTTTACCCTTACAAAGAGAGAACTAAGTAAGCAAAGATAAAAACTAAAATAGCTTGTCAAATAAACAAATCTGTATGCATCCCATTTACAATCTTTGATCTTTGAGCTGAGGTCACTTAAATTGTACCATCTCTCTTTTAAAGTCATCAGATAAAGAATATATCAACCAAATTGGAACAAGCAACTATTACAAATTTCAGAAAGTCAATAGAAATTTCTGGTTCTTTTTAAAAATTTTAACATTTTTATTGTTGTTCAAGTACAGTTTTCTGCCTTTCCCCCCCCACCTGTTCCTACCACCCCAGCCCTTCCCACCTCCCTGCCCTGTTTCCACCCCCCTTGTTATTGTCCATGTGCCCTTTATAATTGTTCCTGCAAATACTTCACCCTTTCCCCCCGTTATCCTCTCCACTCTCCCCTCTGGTCACTGTCAGCCTGTTCTCAATTTCAGTGGTTTTGGTATATTTTGCTTCCTTGTTCATTTTGTTGATTAGGTTCCTCTTAAAGGTGAGATCATATGGTATTTGTCTTTTACCACCTGACTTATTTCACTTAGCATAATGCTTTTTAAGTGTTTGGGGAAAATAGGTGCTGGTCATTTGATGGTTTTTACATCTGTGTCAGGACAATGTGGTTCATGTCTAGAAGACACAATGTGAACTGATGAGATACCTAAAACCCATGCCTTCTTGGATGAATTTACCCCACTGGGGTGAATATGGGTTCTGGGATTGTATGGGTTCTGAGATCATATTAACCTGGACCAGGAGATAGAGTGGGAAGAGAGAAATAAAGGAGAATAAACATCCTTGTCCATTGCTGGACAAGGACAGACTTGAAAGTTCAACTATTAAGTGGAGAAAGCAGCAACTCCTTATAAGACCACCATACAAATTGCTCTATGACACAGGTGGCAAAGACAAGACCCGCAAGCCAAATCTAGCCTTCCACCTTGTTTTATCCAGCTTGGCACCTTGTTTCTACCTGGCAACAGCACCGAGCTCTCACTTAACTGTTAAGGAGTAGTTACATCTATACAGTCCTAAAATTACATTCGGCCCTCTGAAGGCAAACCGTGAGGCTGATGTGGCCCCTGGTAAAAATGAGTTTGACACCCCTGCTCTATAATAATTTGCCTTGAGAGTCCAGCCTATCAGCCAGTCTGGTAACTCTTTGTGCTTACCACTTGAGTCTTAATTGAACCATCATCCCCTTTCCTGCATTGGAAGTAATATGTGTTAGGAAAATCAATCCATTTGTAGGAGGAGACTGGTTTCCTGCTAGTGCTCATATTTTCACTAAAACCCCATTTTACTGGAACCAACATTGAAAAAAAAAAGCACATTTTATTCAAAACAAGGCAATATTGGTATTGACAAAGCTGCAGTGATAATGAGGACGATCAATTTTCTCTCCTCCATTATGGGGTATTGAGCAATTTTGGAGTAAATGTGTGGCATCATTAGGCAAGATCAGCATTTCTTCTTTTTGAAAACTTTGTCTTTTTTCTTTATTTTTTGGTGTATTTAGATTTTAAGTATTCCTGCCAGCAGGGGTGGGGGCTGGGGTGGTGGAGTGGTGGGGTGAGGTGGGGGGGAGGAAGCAAAACTAATAAACAAACAAAAAATCCCAGAAAGTCCCTGAAGCAATAAATGAAGTGCTGGTAATAAAAGCAGAACATTGTAGACATGTCTTTTTAATTCTTAATAATAATACATTGTGATGTTATTTTTGCATCTTGCTTCATACAATTCTTCCACTTACCCTAAGACTCCCTGACTCTCCCTGAAAATTAAAAGACTATAGTTACCAAATACTAAGTTTTTGGTGTTGGACAGTTCAAGTCCAGAGGGTAGAAACTCCTTTTCTATTTTGAGAAGAATGGAAATGAAGGCAGAAGAGCAGGTTCTGTTGGATGCAGGGAGGGACACTCTGAGCATCAGAAGAAAGATGTAGGGAAGGGAGTCAAGAATGTTGGGGAGATTTCCACATGAAAGGGCTCCTCAAAGTAAAAGTTATAGAATTGTTTATGGCAGATGAATTTTAGCATTTTTACCTTCTGTTTCTGGTCCTTGCTGGCTACATATGTCCCTTTATCAGTTCAGGCTGGCTGTGTACAAACCATAGTGACAGGGGAGGGATTATCTCAATTCACTCAGGCTGCTATGACAAAATACCACAGACTAGGTAGCTTATAAATAACAGAAATTTATTTCTCACAGTTCTGGAGGCTGAGAAGTTGAAGATCACAATGCTGGTAGATGTGGTATTTGGTGAGACATTGATGGCCTCCTTCTTTATTTTTTTTAAAGATTTTATTTATTTTTTTTTAGAGAGGGCAAGGGAGGGAGAAAGAGAGGGAGAGAAACATCAGTGTATGGTTGCCTCTCACACACTCCCTACTTGGGACCTGGTCAGCAACCCAGGCATGTGCCCTAGACTGGGAATGAAACCAGTGACCCTTTGGTTTATAGATTGGCACTCAGTCCACTGAGCCACACCAAGCAGGGTGATGGCCCCTTCTTACACTGTCCTCAAATGGTGTAGGAGAGGAGGGAGTGCTCTGGGATCTTTTTTTAAAGACACAAATTCCATTCATGAGGGTTCCACTTTTATTATCTAACTACCTCCAAATGCCCCACCTCCTAATACTATCACATTGGGGGTTGGGTTTCAACATATGTATTTGGGGGAACACACATTCAGTCCATTGCAAGACCATTATCTTGGAGTGATTAGATTTCTCCTTGACATCAGTGATGTTGGCAAAATGACATTTCAGAATCACAAAATCTTGCCTGGGAGCAGTCTTCCTGAAAAGGCATTATAATTTAGTTAAATTTTAAACTAAAATTAAATAGTCTAAAGTTTTAAATCTGAAATTTTACTGAAAGTATGGTAAAGATGGAATTTCACTGGATGCCATCAGTCTGAGGCAGGAGCGGTGGGTGCTGTGCTTCTGGAAGGCAAGTGGGAAGACAGAAGAGTGAGCTGAGTGACATTTGTTTAAAAAATCTAGACAAAACAAACAAGCAAGCAAAATATAAACAGAAACATTGGAATTAAGAACAATCTGACAGTAACCAGAGGGGATAATGGGGGTGGGGAAGGGTTTTCAGGAATTAAAGGACACATGGACAAAACCAAGGGAGAGTAGGATTGAGGGTGAGAGGTTGGGATGGCTGGGATGGGGTGTTAGTGGTCAGGGGTAAATGCAGACAACTGTAATTGAACAACAATAAAATAATTAAATAATAATAATAAAGAAAAAAGGCAAAAAAATATAGAAACTGGTGATTAACAGTGTAAATATGTTTCATCATACAATATAATCCTTGAAACATATATGCTACAAAACTGTTCATGGCCTGTGGAAGAATGCCACCTTATTAATTTCTGTCCCTTAGTGGTACATTCTCTTGACCATCTCTGGGCAGGATGCCCCCAGGGATAGTGGAGTGAGGTGATTCTGGGCCAAGCTTTGGCCTTACCATATGACCTGGACAATTGACTTCTCTAGGCTCAGTGTTCTCATCTGTAAAATGGGTAAAGTAATAGAACAATATCTCCCTTATGGGGCTCCTCACAGGGATTGTCTAATGTATACATGACAACATACTTCATCTAGGGCCTGGCATATCTTGAATCTTCCCATCTCAGGGTAAAATTTGGCCCCCAAAGTAGGTCTAGGCCCAGACTTCCTTACAACTTCAAGAACTCCTTTAAATGTGCAAAGGACTATGTGGGAACCCCTTTCCTCCCAGGTTCCATAAATTCTCTTCTAGAACATGTCTCCCATTGGGCTGAGATTATCTTTCACCTGTCTTGTCTTTAGTCCATGATTATCTTGAAAGCAAGGACATATTCATCTTGAAATGCCTAAAACTTTGCCCAGATCTGACATTGAAGAGGCAATTAATACTTGTTTGAGGAAGAAGAGGAAGTAAAGGAAGCAGGGAAAGACTTCAAGAAAGCTTTCACGGGGGACACATGTGGATGAAAGATGGTCTGGGATTCGAAGGGACCAGAAGCCCATTCTCATTAGATAAAGGTTATTCAGGGAAGGGTCATCAAAGAACATGTATAAAGGATCCATGGACAAAGCCAAAGGAGGTTAGGATTGAGGGTGGGAGGTGAGGGTGTGTGGGGTGGGGAAACTGGTGGTGGGAAAATGGAGACAACTGTACTCAAACAAAATTTAAAAAAAAGATTATTCAATAAGCACCTCTATGGTTATCCCTGGGTTTACGTTGATGGATTAACCTAGAAGTCATTGTCCCAGATTTTTTTTTCTTGAAACCACAATCTAGGGCAAAGGCATGCCATGTGAAAATCATGCTAGTGCCTCACTTTGGGTTCCCCAGAGGTGGAGCCCAAGACAAAGGTACATGTGGTGAGATTCACAGAAGGAGGGATACAGGGGAAGAGAGGGAGGAAAACAAGATGGTGCAGGAGAAAGAGCTGAGTGGAGATGTGCTGTCAGCTGAAATATAACTTCAGCTTGAGCCCGTAGAGGCTCTGAATAATACCACAGAGGCTAAAGGGCACAAACTTATTGTATATAGTCTGAGGTGTGTGTGTGTGTGTATGAACAAATGTATGGGGGGAATACATAGACCATGGACAAAGCACCATTCACTAAGGGGAGGACATTCCTGCAGAAAAGGGACAGCTGTGAATGGGATGCAGAAAGTGGGTCTGGGTGGGACCCCCACAGTATCCACTGCAGGAAAATTCTATTAAGATCTAACTGGTATCCCTGTCACTTCAGACAATGTTTTATATAATAGTAAAAGAATGTGGATGTCCTCAGAGGTTTTGTAAAGAAAATTTCCCCACCCTCTACCACCATTTGTATATCTAGGGATAGCTGGGAATTCCAGATATTTATCTTTTTATGAATGAAGATTGTCCAACAATGTATTCTACTTGGCTCAAATGTTTACCGAGCCAACTCTTGTACTCTATTCTGTGAGCTTCCAAGATGTAAAGATAGTAAAGTGACTTGAAATCTAGCAAGGGAAAGATAAGAACATGCCTGTCTGTATGTCAGGAAGTGCTTAAAATGGAGAACAGGACAAAAGACAGTTGGAGCTGGTGGGGAGGGAGATGACCCCTCGGGGGTGATATGGGGGTGTCACCAATGGCTTCCCCTGGAGCCATGATTCCAGCTGACCTGCACACACTATGCATATTTACATATGTGAGGACAAAGAGGGCTGGTCTGCCATGGCCAGCAGGACATGGGCGATATTTCCTGAGGCCTGCACTCCCAAGCGAATTCCACTTTTAAAGACAGGGGGTACAAACTCAAATGCAGGACTGTTTAGTGAGGCCAGCTAGCTGGGGGTGGGGATGTGAAGCCCACCAGAGAATATAGCCACTGCCCAGCTCCATCACTTCTTGACAGACACAAGACTACCAATCTGCCCCACCAGATGCTTTCTAACTTATGCAAGAAGCCACATGTCTAGATTTTTATGTGAAATCTCCAGACTTACAAATTTTAGCAATGAATTCAGAAATTACTTCAACATTATGTGGGTTGCAACCACACATCTCTGGGGCAGATGTGCAACTCACCTGCCTGTTTGCAGTCTCTATTTTAGGACATCTGCCCCTGTGGTATCTGATCCTGGCTGCTCCTCTCCTCCTATAAACTGGTGACCAGGGTCCAGGGCCTACTGCTACATGTGAGGAGGGCACATCTGAGGATACCCAAGACAAATGGGAGTACAGTGAAAACAGGCTGTGGTGGGTGCAGTCTCTGGGCCCCACAACGAATTCAAGGCCTATTTGGGAGCCTATCAAAGTTGCCCACCAAACATTCTGTCCTCAAGTACTTAACGCAGGCTTTGGTTACTTCTTAGCTTTCCAAGGAAATCCAGTGCTCCATGGCCAGTCACATCCAGTCCCTGGTGAAATCAGAGAAGAACCGTCAGGTCATGTGTGAGGCGGGGATGCTCAGGACCCTCATGACCTCCTGCCACCAGGCCCTGACCACCAGCAGCAGCTCCCTGCACTCGGGCCTCATCAGGATTTTTGAAAAGCTTGCTTCTCAGGCCATCGAACCAGATGTGTTAAGGTATCATGTGCTGCATATAAAGTGCAGCTGAATGCCTGATGGCTCTGCTCACACACAGTTGGCAGGAAGAATGCACAGGACAGGTGTCCCCATTCCCCTCTGCCATCCAGGGAGGAGCCTTGGGACCATGCGGTCAGTATAAGGGCCTACAAAGCAGACAGAGGCCCCCCCATGAGCTTCTGGTCTCAGGGAGAGGGGACAATGGTCAAAGGGTCCTGTGACAGTAGAGTAGTGCTGCAGGAAGGCTTGGTGGAAATGCTGGAGCTGCTTGGAACTGGGAGAACCATTATTGGGAGATTAGGAATAAAGAGGTGGGGCTTCAAGGAAGCCCACTGGTGAGCCCTGAGACCAAGAGAGAAGGGAACCCAGCATGGGAAAACATTCTGTGAGGGGATAGGGCTGAGAGAGGTTACACTGCAGGGAATTTAGCTGGTATGAGGGGCAGTGGCCAGGATCCTGACAAGGAGGATGAGAAAGGCTATGTCCCTGCAGTCTATGGAGGCTTTCCTGCTGCTGGCAGCCCCTCCATGAAACCACAGCTTTTTTGGAGAGCCACAGTAGGGAGGGAAGAGGCACAAGGCAGAGCAGACACAGAAGACAAAAAGGCAGAGGAAAGAAAGGCTGTAGGAGGGAGGTCAAGAGTCACCTGAGTACCTGTGCCTGGGCCACCCCACCCAGGCACCATAGTGGAAGGAGGACAGTGTTCAAGGGTCACATGCCTCCTGGGCCTCCACTGGCACACAGGACCAAGTGCAGAGGGGATGGAAGACAACTCTTCTGGTTGGCAGACATGGGACTCAGGCCAGGCCAGCCTCTTCCTGCCTCTGATATGCCCACTGCCAGATAATGCTACCATGCTTAGTTTGGATGTTTAGTAAATTCCATTTGAAACTTATAAAGAATGTTTGTCAAAAGTTATTTTCCAACAAATTCTTTTCCTTTCAAGGTCTAGTTTGAGGACCCTAGCTGGTCACTGGTTATGTCAAAAGCATATAAAAGTTTAAAACTCATCAACTGTCCAGGTTGAGTGCTGGAAGAGGAATGGCCTGCTTCTGTGTGACTTGAGAAAGGGTTTCCAGGAAGAGAGAAAAGCTGCAAGGGGGGTCAGGAGCACTGAGATGCAGAAAAGTACTCAGACGAAGCTGGAGAAAACTGCCCATGAAATCTCTTCTTCATTTGTTTCTCTCATATGTTATGATATTCAGACAGTTTCTAGGTCTTGGAATTCCCCCACCTCCATCAGCTGTGATGAAAATACCCAATTCATCTTGTGTACATGAAGGGGACTCTGGATGCTCAGGTGAGGACAGAGAAAAGAACAGGGGAAGGTTCATGGAAATTGAAAGAACATATGCATTCCTTGTAAGGGCTCATTTACAAGGAATGGGAAGCAGACAGATTTTAAAAATGATTTTGCTTGGTGCTCAATGGATCAAATGAGGAAAAGCAAAGGTCCCTAAAAAGAGACCAGATCTCTAAGGAAAAGGACCACCCTCACCACCATATAAAGTAGGTGAGGGTAGGCATGCACTTGAGCCCTTTGGGCCCAGATCACAGAACAGATGGAGTACCCAGTGCAGTTTGTGGGCAAAGGTGAACAGCAATGGATTTCTGCATAACTCACAGCTCAGAGGGTGTGGTGGTCAGGAGGCCAAAGCATTGGGTGCATCCCCTAGAATCAGTCCTGACTCCTGGAAGGGTACTGGTCCAGGGAAATGGCTTGGAGAAAAGAAAGCTCTGCATTCACTAAATGTAAGGGCATATAGAACATTAATGCAAGGAGTCCCAACTAGAGAGCAAGAATGGAGTGAGGCTTGGGCTGGCAGCCAGAGGTGGGAGATAAGAGCTTTCAAGGAAACAGGCTATTGTGAAAAAGAGTGTGGAAGTCAGTGAGCCAGGACAAAGCCTCAGTGAGTGACTACCATTGGAGCAAGCCAATCACAGAAACAGGAAGAGGGAACACGTGGAATTAAAGGGAGAAGTTTCTAGGAAAAACACATTTTCACCTTAGTTCAATGTTATCAGAATCAGCAGAGAGCCCAGCTGGGAGAGGACCTAGGACAGCTCCCTCCCTGGGGCTAGGAAATAAATGCATAGTGACTCTGCAGTGCCCTCCTTCCCAGTGACAGATGTCAGGGCTGTTATCAGAAGTGGGGTGTCAATGCTTTAAACAAAGACACATCTCTTCTCTGGCTTTCTGCCTTAGGGTCACAGGCAGTGGCACCAGTGACTGCTGAGGTTCCTGCAGGAGCTGCTCGAGATGCCAGCTCATGTCTAGCTGTTGCACAGGCCCACAGGCCCTCAGGGCTGTTTCAGAGCTCCACCACTGCCCTTCAGACAGCTCTGAGTCTCATCTCCATGACCTCTCCTCGCAACCTGCAGCCTCACAGGGCTGCCCTGGCTCCATCGTTTGTGGAATTTGACATGTCCATGGAAGGTTATGGGTATGACAGTCTTTGAATATTTAAAATATACTTAATTAATTTCCCAATGCCTCAGATGAGTTATGTTGATTATAAAATTGTAGTTCCCATCAGCTCTCACACTCAGCAATGAACTATGTCTGTGTCATGCACACCCCATCTACTCAGTGGCTTCTCAGGGGCAGTGTCCTCAGCTGTGTAGGGCCAGGACCCTCTCCTTCCTCTGGCATGTCTGCATTCTGGAACATTCTCTCTTCCAGCCTCTGGTTTGGATTCCTTTTCTAGGGCCATGGTACCAATATCAGCCACTTTCTGTTGCTGGAGTCTCATGGTCTAAGAGCAAGTGAGTTCCCTGCAAAAAGACAGAGAGGAGTTGTCACAAAACAGAGGTGACATGAGCATCAATAATCTGAGACATTTTCCTGTTTCCAGGTGTTTATTTATTCCAACCCTGTCTACAGTTATGGGAACCAGCACTGAGTACTCGGTCTCTGGAGGGACTGGGACAGGTGGGTGCTTCCCAGGGGTTTAGCTCGGCTGAGCTCTCCTCACTTCTGCCAGGGGGAATAAACATGAGTTCCATATTGATGGCCATTCAGAAACAAGCTTGTCCTTGGCTCATGTAAGGATCAGCACAGGCCTTGGTATGTTTTGCAATGTTGTCTTCAGCTGACAACCAAGCACCCTCTGTTAGGAGAACCAAGGTTTCTATGGGAAGATGGGTGCTGAGGCACCATTCTATTCAGGGCACATCACTGTGGGCCACCAAGTCCAATTCTGTTCATTCATTGAGGACAGCAGGCCCTGCCTGTACTGCCAACCCTTTTCTGAGGTGGGAGGGTATGGATTTCCTTAGAGCGGAGCATTCTCACTGCAAGGTTTAGCTCTCTGCCCAATGGAACACACTGCTTGGCTTTAGATCAGCTGACCAGTGAGCCAAATGGTGGCAGACCTCAGGGTTGTGCCCCCTCTCCATTCCCTTGGCAAGGAAGCATGGAGTAATGGATAGGACACAGTTGGGAAGAGGTTTGAAGATCTAAGCTCATGTCCTGGTGAGAAAAGGACTTTTCCTGAGAGTATAAGTAATGACACAAGAGCATCCTACTGGGTGTGGTCGACTTTATTCATGTAAAGTGGGCATGAGTCAGGGAGGTACAGTAGGACCAACCCTGGTGAAATCAGAGCCACAGCTTACTAGAGAAGCTTCCACAACAGGACGAAGCCTAAGCATGTGCTTGTGTTCTGACCACAGGTGCTGCCAGGTCCTTCCCTCCACCTGGAGGCCTGACCTTTTCCTGCTGGTTCCTCATCGGCAGACATGGCAGGGTCACTGAGGGCCACCCACTGCGCTTCCTAACCCTCGTGCGCCACCTGGCCAGGACAGAACAACCCTTTGTCTGCTTCTCTGTCAGCCTTTGTCCAGAAGATCTCTCCTTAGTTGTGTCCACAGAAGAGAAAGAGTTTCAGCCACTAGGTAAGGCATTGGGACCCAAGCTAGTATCTCTCACACTTGGGGACATGAAGCTAAGTCTGCAGGTCTTGGCACAAGAGCCTGGGAACCTTACCTTCCTTCAGTAGTGTTAGGGGCAGGTCCCAGCTCTGCTGTCACAGCTTGGCTCTCTAAGTTCTCCTGCTCTTGATGACCGTAAGTGGCCTGAGATGGCCTAGCTCAGTGTATTCTAGCCACATCTGTCCTTCTAGTGGACCCTGCAAGTGTCACTGTTTCACAGTGAAACATGAGAAGGCCCAGAGGATGGCTTGGCATTTTTGACACACAGCACAACTGTCCTTTCCTCACTGCAAGGACTTTGCCAGCAAATGTGCATCACTATGGAGACAGTCTGGTGTGAGGTAGACCTGGAGTTTGAACCCTGGCTGTGTGACCTTGGGCAAGTTACCTAATCTCTCTATAACTCAGGGTTGTAATGGAAATGAAAAGAGCTAATATTTGTAACAAACCTGAAAATAATGTCTGACACCAACCATGACCTCAGCAATGATAACTACTGTTGTCATCATTGTATAAGTGGGGACACAGCCATGGCTCCTCTGTCATGAGGCCCCATTCTCCTGGTTGCCGCAGCATGAAGTCACATGTGAGTCTGGCATTTTTTCTCTTTTTCAGATGTCATGGAACCCGAGGATGTTTCTGAGCCCTCTGCAGGACGCCAGCTTCGGGTCAGGTGTGGACATCTCCTGGCTTGTGGTCAGTGGCATCACCTGGCTGTAGTTGTCACTAAGGAAATAAAAAGGAATTGTACCATTTCCACTTATCTGGATGGACAGGTCATTGGCTCAGCCAAGGTGAGATGGTTCCCCAGCTGTGCTTGCTCCTCCACCATGCCTCTGGGCCACACCATGCTGGGTGGCCTCACTTCAGCTATGTTTTTTCTTTTGGCAGTGGGGTTGGTATCCAATAAAATCCCTTTGTTCTCCAGAACACATGACTGAACTCAGGAATAAAAAGGGAATCTTTAAAAAATGGAATAAAGGTCACACAACTGGGGCAGAAGTTAAAATGCAGAAACAAAAATAGTCATAAGATAATATGTCTCCAGAGTAAAACACACACACACACACACACACACACACACACACACACACCTTTTTACATTTTAGGGTATGAATTCCCCAGGGAGGTCTGAGCAGGGCCAAAGGTTGACTTTTCTAAAAGGTTTCCTGGTGAGTCTAATGCAGCTAGTCTGAATTTTGCACTCACACGTAAAAGCAAGGTATAAAGACACCAACATATCTTGCCAGATTTAGAGAAAAATGATCAGGAAAGGACAAATCCCCTGCTTAGAGAAGGTAATGGAGTGTGAACACATATTTGGAGGAAGCATCTCATTACTAGCATTTAGACACCTGAAGTCCTGAGGTATAAGGGAGAGGAAGCTAAGAGATGAGGGGCCTGATAGTTGTGTTCCCATAGCCACTGGCAGAGATCCTCAAAGAATCCAGAGAGGTAAGGGCCCAGAAGACCACAGAGGGCAGTTTCCAGAAATAGCATCTTAACCTAGGCTACCTTTTCGAGTCACATGGAAAGTCTTGCAGGCTAAATCCCAGATCAGTTACTGCAGAACCTCTGTGGGTGGGGAATGTTGTAATGTTTTCAAAGTTTCCTGGGTGATTCTAATATGCAGCCAGAATAAAGAACCTTAGATTAACAAGGTATCTCCATATCAATAGTATTGACATATGAGGACAGATAATTTTTTGTTGTGGGGACCCATTCTATATATATTAGGACATTCAGCAATATCTGTGGGCTTCCCTAGATACCATAGCATGTCCCTCTTCCCAGTTGTGACTATGAAAAATATCTCCAGATGTTTTCAGATGTTTGCTTTGGGGGGTGGTGAGGCAAAATCATCCAGGTTGAGACTCATTAGGTTACAACAACCTAAATTCTATAGAACACCTAAAGATGAATTTGATGCTATGTTTTGATAAAATTATGTTATAAAAACAAATGTCACTGGTAATTGGAATGATCTGGCAAGAGAATAAGAAAAGCAGGTTCTCCAAAACAGAGTTAACTTTTATTTCCAATCATTAACTGTACTAGTCCTTCCTTCCTTCCTTCCCTTCCTCATTACTTATCTATTGAGCAGTTATGATTATGTGTTAAGTATTGGTCTAGGTGCTGGGAGCTGTCCATGCCCACCAGTCAAACACCTCCAGGATTATGCATATCATACAAAACAAAAGTTAGATTTATTGAGCTTGCTGTAGCAAGAGATTCCTTACCTCATAGATTACAAGGAGTTAAAAGAGGCTTACTGTTGCAGTCACCGTCCCTCGGTGACCGCAGACGTTGTAGATGGCTCTCGAGTGGCGAGAGAAACATACACACGAATTACAAAGTCCTGTGGAGGAATAAGAAGGGCCGGTCACTCTCTCTAGTGGAGAGCGCCCCGAGCAGCCGCCTCAATAGGCTTTTTATTAGGTAGTATTGGGTAGGTGAACAGATACAGAATGTGGATTCATTGTCTAGCAGAAAAGATCAAACAGGTAGATAATTTACATAGGGTTCAAAAGTCTCACGCTGGGTTTTGGGGCTGGTATCACCTACCAGGTACATGATTAATCTAGTTTCCTGCCAGAGCCTACACATCAAGAGCATCCTAGCAAGCAGGTCTCACAGGATTTTACATATCTTATGCCTCAGGTCC
>CM052542.1:96302216-96345822 GCA_028533065.1 Trachops cirrhosus | reverse complement strand
GACTCTAGTCTGAGCCTCACCGCCCCAGCTATTTCCGCAGGCCGTGAGGCAGGCCCTGAGTCTGAGGAGACAAAGGCAGCCAGGAGACTTGGATTTCTCACATCCAGAACTAGGACTCAGGCTATTTACAAAGCCGAGGGGGCAGGGGTGATATCGATCACTCCCTCACTTCCACAGCCCCTTGAGTTTCTTCCCTGATGGCTTATTCCTACGTGATTGTGTCTGTCTTAGGTCCATTCTTTTCAGAGAATGGTTGCCCATCATTGACTATCCAACCAAGCTGAAGGGAAAAGCAGAGCAGGCAGTGCCCATGTTCAGGGAAATAAGTTTTGTCTCCTTAGGCCTCCCAGTTCTGGGAGGTTTCTCACTCAGCTTTAGCCATGGAGGGTTACGGCTCCTGAAACCAGGCAGGGCGGACACCACAGCTTACATAGGATTTTGGCTTCTTTTAGGTGATTTTTTGGGAGGATTCTGAATTGGGTGCTATCAGAAAGAAAGGCAATTTGGTGTCTGTGTATGTTCAGCACTTTACCTAGGGAATAGGGGAAATGGAGCAGGGCTGGAGCTATCATTGGAGAGGAAGCTCTAGTCACTCATGTTAGCCAGCATGGTGTCTTTGTTTTTATCTGTTTAGGCATGATTATGGAATGGGCTTGTTTTTGTCTCCCCCCCCCCACAGGTAAGTTGCTATTCTGTGAAATAGTTCATGTACCTTGAGTCTAATAGGTGTGTCCTATTGGTATTTGGACCTGACTTGCACCTAGCCAGGGGCTGGCACACAGTAAACATGCAGTAAACACTTGGGGAGCTTCACTGAATTTACAGCCACAAGGTGTAACATTGACAGGCTGATACTGTAGTTGACTGAATTGGTACAAAGATGAACATCATATCTCACAGGACAAGCTGAACCAGAGTCAGTCAGCAGGATGGTTGGGAGTGATCTGACACCATGGTATATGCCAAATATGCCAAAATATTCTATGGAGAATGGCCAAGGCCTAAGGCTGATGGACTTGACTTTCCAAGGTGATCTCAAGAAATTGGTAGTGATATCTGAGATAAATATAAAGGCCTGTGTTTAGGTGTAAATATCTTCTGGGCAAGGATAATATGGGAGAGCTTGGGCTGGGACTGACCCAGCTTAACAATTGTTTTCAAATGTAAAAGTCTTTGATTTAATTTCCAAAGGAAGATAAGGTAAATTTAGAAAGGGGGGAGTATTTTGACAACCTGAATTGAACAAAATAATGTGGGAGCAATTTAAAACATCTTAATTTTATAAATTATTCTGAATGGTGCAATAAGAATTCACAGTAGGAATTTAGGAAGAAAGGGGCAAGCTGGATTGGAGGGATGGGGCAGAGCTTCAGTGTGGGAGACAGAGAAGTCTCTGCCTGGGAGGGTGGGGAAGGAAAGAGGGAGCACAGTGGACCCCACTCTAGGCAGGCCTGCTGGCTGGACACTTGGTTTGTTTTTATTTGAAAACCTCATTGAATTGGTGGGGAAAATATTTATGAAAATATATGACCTCTCATTTACAAAAATATGTATTTATACACATATTAATAGATATAATGATTTTATAGTCCTAATAAAAATAATATCAACATATTTTGAAATAACTGAAAAATAAAGAAAAGATTACCTATATTCCTTCTATCTTACCATAGTTTGTAGTTTCTTTCAGCTTTTTCCCTTTGAAAAATAGTTGTAACTTTATTATACAGAAAATTTTGTATACTACTTAGTTAACTTATACTATTATTTAAAAAATATCTACAGGACTTTGAGTTATTATTTTTTAAATTTGTGATAATGAGTTAATTATATTTATTTTATTGAAATTTTTATTGAGATAATTATAAGCTACAATGTAACAAATAATAGCTAGAAACCTTGGCACCTTTTCATCTGATGGTAATACCTTGCAAAACTAGAGGACAATATCACAACCAAAATATTGACATTGCTATAAGGTACAAATTTATTCATATTTCACCAATTCTACTTGTGTTTGTATCTGTGTATTTAGTACCATAATTTTATCATATGCATAAGTTTCTATATCTACTACTACTGCTAAAATACAGACCATTTCTGTCACCACAAGGGTCCTGATGCTGTCCTTTCATAAAAGTTATAACCACACTTAGGTTACTTCCAGCACTTGGCTATTTAAATTGTGCAGCTATGAACATTGGGGTGCACAGGTTCTTTTAGATTTGTGTTTCAGGGTTCTTAGGGTATAATCCCAGCGGTGAGATTGCTGGGTCACAAGGCAGTTCCATTTTTAGTTTTCTAAGGAAATTCCATACTGTTTTCCACAGTGGCTGCATAAATGGAGACAATTGTACCTGAACAACAATAAAACAAGATAAAAAAGTTATAACCACAGTCACATCCAACCCATACCCCCTCCTCTATCCCTGTTCCTAACCTTCACAACCAATATCTAAAAATGTCATTTCAAGATGTTATATCTATGGGATCTTTTAGGATTAGATTTTTCATTCAGCATAACTCTCTGTAAATTCATCCAAGTTGTTGCATGTGTCAACAGTTCATTCCTTTTTATTGCTGAGAACTAAGTATTCCATGATATGGGTATATAACCATTGAAGAACATCTGCATTATTTCCAGTTTCTGGCTATTACAAATAAAGCTACTATAAACATTTGTATACAGTTTTTTGTGTTAACTTAATTCTTAATTCTCTGAAATAAATACCTAAGAGTCCAATTGCTTGGTTATATGGTAATTACATATTTAGTTTTATAAGAAACTGCCAAACTATTTTCCAGAGTGACTATACCATTTTACATTCCCACCAGCAATAAATGAGTGATTCAGTTTCTCTGCATTTGGTGTTGTCACTATTTTTAAAATTAGTCTGATAAGTGTTTAGTGGTGTTTTATTTTGATTTAAATTTTTTCAATCAAAGTTTACATTAAATATTATTTTATATTTGTTTCAGGTGTATGGCATAGTGGTTAGACAACCATATACTATTCAAAGTATTCCCCCTGCTATTTCCAGTACTCAATTGGTACCATACATAGTTATTATAATTTCCTATGCTTTACTTTACATTCCCATGACTATTTTGTAACTATGAGTCTGCACTTCTCAATCCTTCATCTTTTTATCCAGTCCCCCAACCACCCTCCCCTCTGACAACCATCAGTCTGTTCCCTGTATCTATGAGTATGTTTCTGTTTTGTTTATTTATATTATTCTTTAGATTCCACATATAAGTGAAATCATAAGGTATTTGTCTTTCTCTGACTTATTTCACTTGGCATAATACTCTCTAGGTCCATACATGCTGTTGCAAATGGTAGGACTTTATTCTTTTTTATGGTCAAGTAATATTCCATTGTATCTATTTGCCATAGCTTTTTTATCCATTCATCTGCTCATGGGCACTTGGATTGCTTCCATAGGTGGCTGTTGTAAATAATGCTGCAATGAATATACAGGAGCATATATTCTTTCAAATTAGTGTTTTGGTGACGCAGACACTGGCCCGCAGTGTCCACGGAGCTATGGATGAGATATGAGATAAATTCACATGGACTGAGTCCTGTGGAGGAAAAGGAATGGTACGGCTACTCTCTCAAGGAGAGAGCGCCCCAATCCTTGTCTTGACAGGTTTTTATTGGCTTTCAATTTGCACAAGAATACAGGTAAAGCTCATTAATCATTGTCAGGCAGTAAGGATCAAACAATAGATAACAAAGAACTCTGAGGGCCTATTCTGAGTCAGGGTCAGATAGCTGAAGAGCTATAAAACTTTGAGGAACAAACTCACTTCTTGCTTGGACCCTTATCATTTAATTGAGAGCTTTCTAAACAAAGCAGGTTTCACAGCATTTTACATATTCTTTCTTAGGCCCGATCACTTGGGGGACCTGCCCTTTCCAGCACAGGGCTGCACCGCCCTCTGTCATTGTTTCAGGCTTAAGTCAGGCAGCGGAAGTATGGCAGCCAAGAGATTAGGAAACTTCTTGCAGACAGAACGAGGACTCAGGCTTTGTCAATGCCAAGGGGCGAGGGTCCATCACCCTCTTTCTCCATAGCCCCCCAAGTCCTTCCCTGGGGCCTCCCTGTGATCATGCCTGTCTTCAGTCATTCCCCCCTTGGGGAATCTTACTAGTCATTGGCTAACCGATCAAGCATTGGGGGCCAGGCAGGGTGAAGTAAAAGCAGAAGAAGTGGTGCTCCTTCCAGGGAAATAAGCTTTGTCTCCTTAGTGGCTTATGGTCCAAAGGTTGATCACTCAGCCTTAGCCATGGGCGGGTTACAGCTTCTGAAACCAGGCGGTGCAGTTCCCAACATTTTGGGTTTCTTCAAATATGTATCCAGAAGTGGAGCTGCTGGGTCATAAGACAGTTTTATTTTTAATTTTATTTATTTAAAGATTTTATTTATTATTTTTAGAGAGGGGAAGGGAGGGAGAAAAAGAGAGAAATATCAATGAGTGGTTGCCTCTCACATGGCCCCCACTGGGAACCTAGCCCACAACCCAGGCATGTACCCTGACTGGGAATCGAACTGACAACCCTTTGGTTCACAGCCCAAGCTCAATTCACTAAGCTATGCCAGCCACAACTTTACTTTTAATTTTTTGAGCCACCTTCATACTGTTTTCTACAGTGACTATACCAATCTGCATTCCTACCAACAGTGCATGAGGGTTCCCTTTGCTCTACATCCTTGCCAATGCTTTTTTGTTTGTTTGTTTGTTTATTGATGATAGCCATTCTGACAGGTGTGAAGTGATATCTCATTGTGGTTTGAATTGCACTTCTCTGATGATTAGTGACATTGAGCATCTTTTCATATGTCTATTGACCATCTGTATGTCTTCCTTTGGGAAGTGTCTATTCAGGTCCTTTGCCCATTTTTTAAAGATTTTATTTATTTACTTATTTTTTGAGAGAGGGGCAAGGAGGGAGAAAGAGAGGGAGAGAAACATCAATGTGTGGTTGCCTCTCATGCGCCTCCTCCTGAGGACCTGGCCTGCAACCCAGGCTTGCACCAGGACCAGGAATCCAACCGGCAACCTTTTGGTTTGCAGGCCAGCACTCAATCCATGGAGCCACACCAGCCAGGGCTCCTTTGCCCATTTTTTAAATTAAATTGTTTGTTTTTTTGGTGTTGAGTTGTATAAGTTCTTAATGAACTTTGGGTATTAACCCTTTGTCATATGTATCATTGGTGAATATGTTCTCCCATTCAGTGAATTGTCTTTTCATTTTGATAATGGTTTCCTTTGTTGTAAAAACTTTTTAGTTTGATGTAGTCTCATTTGTTTATTTTTTCTTTTGTTGCCCTTGCCTGAGGAGATATGTCTGAAAAAAATGTGAAGAGAAATATCAGAGATTTTACAGCCTATGTTTTATTCTAGGATTTTAATGGTATCAAGTCTTACATTTAAGCCTTTAATCTGTTTTGAGTTTACTCTTGTATATGGTGCAAGAAGGTGGTCTAGTTTCATTTTTTTTTGCAAGTATCTGTCCAATTTTCCCCACGTCATTTGTTGAATAGACTCTCTTTACCCCATTGTGTGTTCTTGCCTCCTTTGTCAAATATTAGTTGACCACAGAGGCATGAATTTATTTTTGGGTTCTCCATTCCATTCCATTGAGCTATATGTCTGTTTTCATGCTAATGTCATGCTGATTTGATTACTATGGCCTTGTAGTATGGTTTGATATCATGATTCCTTCAACTTCAACAGGTAGCATGATTCCTTCAAGTTCATGGCAGTTTAGGGTCTTTTGTGGTTCCATATAAATATTTGAATTATTTGTTCTAGTACTGTGAAATGCATTATTGGCATTTTGATAGGGATTGCATGAAAGCTATAGATTGCTTAGGGTAGAATGGACATTTTAACAATGTTAACTTTTCCTGGAGTGTTTTTAATTTGCATTTCCTTAGTGGCTATTGAGATCGAAGATCCCACATGCTTCTTTACCATCTGCATATACTCTTCAGTGATGCCTGTTCCAGTCTTTTGCCTATTTTCTAATTGGGTTGTTTGTTTTTTACTGTTGAGGTTTAATGATTTTTAAAAAATATATTCTAGCCCTGGCTGGTGTGATTCAGTGGATTAAGTGCCAGCCTGTGAACCAAAGGGTCACTGGTTCAATTTCCAGTCAGGGCACATGCCTGGGTTATAGGCCAGGTCCCCTAGTGAGGGGGGCATTGGGCATGTGAGAGGCAGCTACACAATGATGTTTCTCTCCCTCTCTCTAAAAGTAAATAAATAAAATCTTGAAAAAATATATATCCCAGATATGCTAGTCCTTTGTTAACTATGTAATTTGCAAATAATTTTTGCTAATGTAGATAGCTTGGCTTTAATCCTCTTTCACACTGAGTTTTTCAAAGCCAAAATTTTATTTTAATCAAATGTAATTTATCAGTTTTTCTCTTATAGTTCCTTCTTTTGGTGTCAAGTATAAGAACTCTTTGTGTACTATTAGAGCCTGAAGATTTTCTCCTATGCCTTTTAAAAGCATTTTTCAGTTTTAAATTTTACATTTAAGTTTCTGATCAACTTTGTATTGATTTTTGTGTAAAGCATGAGTTTTAGGTCTATGTTTATTTCTTTACCTATGAATGTCCAGTTTTCCCAGCACTGTTTGCTGAAGATGCCACTCCTCCACCATTGAATTACTTTTGAACCTTTGTTAAAAATCTGTTAAGTATATTTCTTTTCTTTTTTGTTTTAGATTTTTGTTTGTTTGTTTGTTTATTTTTAGGCAGAGGGGAAAGGAGGGAGAAAGAGAGGGAGAGAAACATCAATGTGTGGTTGCCTCTCAAGTGCCCCCTACTGGGGACCTAGCTCACAACCCAGGCATGTGCCCTCACTGGGATTCGAACTGGTGACCCTTTGGTTCACAGGCCAGTGCTCAATCCACTGAGCCACACCAGCCAGGGAGTTGGGCATATTTCTATAGGTTCATTTCTGGATTCTCTATTTTAGTCCATTGATCTGCATGTCTATCTTCCTAACAATACCATACTCTCTTAAATATTATAGCTATGTAATAAGCCTTAATATTGGGTAGGCTAGTATGTATCACTTAGTTCCTCTTTTTCAAAAAAGAAAACTTAATCTATTTGTTTAAGCCATTCTAGAGCCTGTATCTTTTCATATGAATTTTAGAATTAGCTTGTCTGTCAACAAAAAGTTTTCTGAGATTTTGATAGGATTGTATTAAACCTGTTGATCATTTTGGGGAGAAAAGACATCTCTATTATGTTAAGTCTTCCTATTCAGGAACATGGTATGTCTCTTCACTTATATAGGTTTTCTTTGATTTATTTTATCATTCTTTTGTAATTTTCAGGATACAGACATTATTAAGTATTTCATTTTATTTTAAACAGTTGTAAATGGTATTGTTTTTAATTGTAGTTTCTGCATGTTCATTGTTAGACTTAGAATGCAGTTGATTTTTGTGTGTTGATCATGTATCCTGTGACCTTGCTGAATTGACTTTTTAGTTCTGGGATTTTGGTTTTTTGTTTCCTTTTTTTTTTTTTTTTTTTTTGTAGATTCCTGACTTTCTACATGGATGTGTCCTTTACAAAAAGAGAGAGTTTTATTTCTTTCTTTCCTATCTATATATCTGTAATTATTTTCAGTACATGAAATTAATGTCAGTACTGGAATGTAGGTTCTTATTGGATGACTGGAACAAAAAGGTGAGTGTTTCAGGGGCTTTCAGTGTTCTTTTCAAATTTGTTCCCAAAGGCATAGTGTCACTCTTTTACTCCCACCAGCATTTTATAACTGTTTTTGGTACATTTTTCTCAGCTTTGAGAGTCATCTTTTTAATGTTTTTAGGTGAAATAAGTTTTTACTTTTAGGGGAATATAAGGTACATCATTTTATATCCATATGTATTTATTTGATTAATTCCAAATTTAACCACCTTCCATCCTTTTTATTTTAACAGATGTTATACATTCAGGCCTTACCAGGATCTTTCCTTTCAATGGATCCATCATCATTTGTGGATGTTTATGGGTATATTGCTACCCCTCAAGTTTGGAAACAGAAGTCATCATTAATATGGCGACTTGGCCCTACATACCTCTTTGAAGAAGCCATCTCAATGGAAACTCTGGAAGTTATTAACAAACTTGGCCCAAGATACTGTAGCAACTTCCAAGCTGTGCATGTCCAAGGTGTGGAGTGTTTTGATTTATAATTATCTTGCTGATTTTATTTTAAAACTAGACATCCATTTATTTATAGCACATTTATAAATAATAAACTTAGCACAGGTCAGTCATTGGGGAAGACCTCTGTAATTGTATCATTATATATTTACAACCCAACAGAAAATGTCACAAAAAGAGAAACTGACAATATCCTTCATACTTCAGCTTCAGAGCACATAATGGAGAAGAGTGGGTGGGTAATACCATCAACAAAGAAAAAGAAGAGAATGAGATAAATAAGTTACATTCCTTTTAATGAAGGAGCTTTTTAACTAAAGTATACTGTTGTTTTCAATTATTAAACAGGCAGAAAAAACATCCACATTTTCATTATTGATTGTTGGCTGTTCAAGCAGGGAGCATTGCTCTTTGTGCTCCATCAAGTTAAGGGGGTCAGCACCCATGTGGGAAAAATGATAAAAGCATCCATATACAGAAGTCTTGTGTGTGGTGAAGAGTGATGAAGAGCTGTTGAGTGTTTCTTTCTCTAGATCCCAGGTCTTTTTCGAACTTCATTTCCTCTGGCACTGGTCAAAACAATGTGACAGGTGAAGTCTATCACCAAAGTTTCACTGACTCTCTGGTCTTACCATGCTTCTCAAGTCAAATATGTGGCTCTCCTTGATGCAGGGACCAGAGTGCTAATTCCAAGTGGGATGTTTCCCATAGACATTCAGCTCACTGAAAATCTTAGGACTTTCACTT
This sequence comes from Trachops cirrhosus, assembly GCA_028533065.1. Classification (NCBI taxonomy): domain Eukaryota; kingdom Metazoa; phylum Chordata; class Mammalia; order Chiroptera; family Phyllostomidae; genus Trachops; species Trachops cirrhosus. Next base: position 96,336,868 of record CM052542.1, on the reverse strand, counting down.
TAGCCTGTCTCTTAATTTTTATAAGTAAGCTTTCTTATCACTTGTCATTTTGGTTTTGGGGAGTGAGATTATATCTTTGATAGGCATTTCAAGTCTATTAATAAGCCTCTATATTAGAGGCTTGGAATGCCTCTATAATTATGATAGGGTTAGCATTGTGAGATTTCTCCATGATTTTTCATAAGTGTCAAAGAAGCACATGTAGGGGCAAAACATGAGACATATGAACATACAACATGCAAGCATACAAAGTAAAGACCTGTAACCACATAGCAACATACAATATAACAATATAACAATATTCTCTGGATGATTACTTTGCCATATATCAGTAGATTCTTACTTTTCTGAGGGTTAATTTTCTTCTCTGTACAGTGAGAGTAGAAATAATTGAAAATGTGTTGATTTAGGTGAGGGCACTGGCACAGAAGCGGTGCCCCTGGTTGCAGAGGAAAGAGTTTCCTTTGGCCTTCATGTAGCCAGCTCCTCTACCACCAGTGCTGTGGACATCAGAAACACGTACAATGAGGTGGACAGCCGCCTGATTGCCAAAGAGGTATGCCTTCAATGTTACTTGCTGCCCCAAGAATCATGATCTCATGGCTGGCTTCAGTTTTTCATGACTGAGTAAATGGTAATTCAAGTTTGCACATGTGGAGGTGAATACATACAGGAGTGCTTCATTTGTTAAAGTTTTCTATGACTTCTCACCCATTAACTTCCCCCAAGACTAACCCTTTTATTTGTAATTGCTCAGAGAAGAAAATAGATGCTCTTCACTCTTCATGGTAGAGCTGGAACAAACAGAATATTTAAAAACCTCCGTGACATGGAGAGCACTAGGTAGCTTCCCTTTCTGGAGTGCTACCAACCCTCCCACCCCAACACTTACACAGCAGACTGTCCTGTGAATTGCTCTGTTTATTTTAAACAACTAACTTGTGGAACAGCAAGCAGACATGTCTGTAAGTGAAGATGCCATTAGATTCGCTATTCCCTAATTCCTGTGTAAGAACCCTTTGCTTACTGCTGATGGATTTGGGTTGATGTCTTTCCATTGTCTCCACCTTCCCAGACAGAGGGTCACCTCCCTTTACTGAAGACAAGGGGTCACGGGTTAAGTCCTGTTGAGCACCAAAGAAGTGCCTTCCTGATAGAGTTCCTACTGATGGAGGAAGCCAGGATTCCCATTTCACTGGTTCTCTGAAACCAGATAGGCTGGGGCTTGCAGAGACTGGACAACCCTAGCCTGGGACTAAGGCAATGATGGCCTTTGTAGCACTGTCCACCTCCAGGTGTCCTAGGATCCCTCTTGACCCTGTTAGCTCCTCACTATGAGTGTGTTGGACACTAATGGCACAATTGTAACCAAAGTTGCTCCCTTGATTAAGCCACAGTTTAAGAGACATGACATAAGAATCTGAATTCTGGTTTCAGTCTGCCTGACATTGGTTCTATTATTAGTTATTTACTGAGCCCCAACACTGGGCCAGGACTCCGGGTGCCTACCCTCCAGGAACTTATAAATAAGACCTCTTCATTTACAGGAAAGAATTTCAGGACTAACTGTTACCAATTTCTCTAGATGAACATTTCATCCCGTGACAATGCCATGCCCGTGTTCTTGCTAAGAAACTGTGCTAGCCATCTCTTGGGTTCTCTTCGAACCATTGGAGCCGTGGCTGTGGGCCAATTTGGTATGTCAGTCCATGAACTTTTCCTGCTATTTGGGAAGAAGGGCTTGCAGATTTCATCACTTGTACAGCCTGGAATTCTGAGCAGCAGTCAGATCAGAGCTTGTTGGTTGGTGAGGGCAGAGTTGGTGAGATAACCCTGCTGGAGAGTTGGCTTCCCACATTGAATGACGTCAGCTCACTTTGCTGCCTCTGACAGTTGGTGGTGAACTCAGCTGCTAACAAGACTGGCATCTATGAACAATGGAACCCATCTAGTGAGCACAGTAGGGTCTTGTACAGAGGCAGTGGTTGTTGGAGTGAAAATAATAGCTAGTGACTATCAAAACAGTGAGTTGGTGTAAGTACCCAGCTCCACAGGATCTAGAGAGCAAAGGGTGTCAGAAGAGCCAGCACAGACTGATGGTCAGATGGCATCTAAGGCATCTGGCTCCTCCAACACTTTGGACTGAGATGGAGGAGAGTGATCTGAAATCCCTTCACGTGTTGCAGCCTCTGGTGACACAGGAAGGACTCAGAGTAGCCCCCTGCCCTTCCTTCCAGCCTGTCTCATGGGCACAGGCTCCTCTGCTATGAGTGGTGAGTGGCTCTGGCAGCTCATTTACCCCAGCATGCTACAGGGGACTTTTCATTGTAATGAAGCTCTGACTACTGATGGAATGGTCCTTTGTCCCACACAGGGGTAAGGGTGTTCCACTCCAGCCCTGCTGCTAGCAGCCTGGACTTCATTGGTGGGCCTGCCATCCTACTGGGCCTCATTTCCTTAGCGACAGATGACCACACCATGTACGCAGCTGTGAAAGTCCTGCACTTGGTCTTGACCAGCAACGTTATGTGTGACCACCTGATGCAGCACATCTTTGGGTACCAGGTAATCCAGCCCTTCCATCTGAGTCTCTGACTCCCCAAAGAAAAGGGAGGAGCTTCTCTTGTCTCAGTGGATATTCCCTCCACTGTGACTTCTGGAGAAGGGAAGCCTAAAGCCCTTGGGTCCTAAGACTCTGGAGACTCTGGCCCACAGAAGAAGGTCAGGTAACAGCCAGCCAGGGAGACACTTTGATCTAGATGGGGATGCACACCTGTCTGTGTCTACCAGCAACTTTCACTAATGAATTCAAGAATCATTCATTGACCTCCACTGTGTCTAGCATGATGGCTAAAGAGGCTAGGCCATGGAGCCAAAGTGTGAGGTTTGAACCCTCCTTACCCTTTAACTTGCTATTTAATTCTGGATGAATAACTCACCCTCTCTCTCTCTGTTTCCTCACCTCTATGATACAGACTCTCGTGCCTCCTGTATCACTGGGCTGCAGGGAGGACTAAATGATTTAATACAGGTGGAGGACTTAGAATTATGTCTGGTGCAGAATAAGTGCCCTGTAAGTGTTCAGCACCTTTAGTCCTTAATTTTTCTGTTTCTCAGGGCTCCCATATGTAAAATGGGGATAATAATAGCACCTATTATGTAGTGTGATAATTGAGTTAATATGTATTGAGTGCTTAGAAAAGTGTCTGCTCAGAGTGTCTGCTATCTGTGTTCACTGTGACTGTTATTGCTATTTACTGTTCACAAAGTCAGACAAAGTTCACAAAGAATCTGTGACACTGGTCACAGCCCTGGAGCATCTTCCTGCATGGCTGGGAGGTAACCATGCAAAGAATAGCCAGGGGCAGGCCTAGGGTTCAAGTCTAGACAAGGTCAGGGGCACAAAGGCCACAGTGTTTCTTCCTGGTGGAGGGGGAGCTGGGAAAGAGCATCCCTGCTTTTTGGCTCCTAAGCCAGGGTCTGAGCAGAAGAAAGCAGTGTGATGTCACTTCAAGCACATTCTTCTTTCCTGGACTTCTGCATAGCTGGATAGAGGCCCCTTCTTTATGCTACTCCTCAAAGCCAATGACACCAGGCACAGTCTGCACTGCAGACCCGGTGATACTTCTCCGTTGTGTGCATTCTTCATAGGCATCAACAGCTAACACAACATTCCAGGCTCAAGATTAGTTTATAAAGGCCTTCAAAACTGCCTGCCAACCTGTCCATCAACCCCACCCCCAACCCTGCCAACATTTCCCACCCTGAACTTCTACCTCCCAAATCCTGCATAGTTACATTTAGTTAAACATAACCTGTGACTTGGTGTACATGTACCCTGGGTTTGGAGTGCCACCTCCTCTTTCCTAGGTACACTTATTCATATCTTCCCAGGCTAGTCTCCCCAGGCTATTCTTCCCAGCCCCTGAGCTGATTGTGTGACCATCTCTGGCCTCCTGTAGCACTGTGTGATATCCAGTGCTAACCATGTTCACACAGTGCTGTAATGATCATCTGCTCTTCTCCACTTGACTGTGATCATCTAAAGTCCTGGGCATTTCTTGTTGCCAGAGTATTGTTGAGACCAAACAGATACTCTGTAAATATTTTGTTAATAAGTGAATGGGTATATTTGGATTTACATTAAAACTGAAGATTTGGGATTTTTGGTATATGCAAGTTTTTTTTTTATTGCTAAAGGTAATAGTGGGATTTGTCCCAATTTAGCACTTAGATATTGGCTGTGGCTAGGGATTTTAATAATTATTATGAGCATTTCCAAAAAGTTACAAAGCAATTTTTGCTGTTATGGGTATATCAAGAATGATGAAATTGGACAAATACCAAGATAATTTTAGTATAAATTGAATGCATACCAGACTCTCTTCTAGACCACCACACTCTGTGAGTCAGTGGTAATGCAGCCATCTTCCCAGAAAGTTTCCGTACTGTAAAGAGCTGGGACCCTATGTGCTCACTGCTGTCTCCTTACTGCCAAGTATAGAACCTGACATACCGTGAGTTCTTCACAAGTGCTTGTCACATGCTTGTCACATGAACACAGTGCCTTGAGAGAGAGAATGTGCCACAGAGCTGCAAAGGTGGCTGATGTCACATAAAGGTGGGGTGCCAAAAGATGTTCATTAAAAAGAAAGGCAATTGGAGGAGGACCAGAGCACTGGGTTGGCTGAGCTTGTGGTGGAGATAGTAGAGGCAAGGATCAGTGCGCAGATTTACCTATTCAGCTCATGTTTACTGACTACTACTTAAGAACCAGACACTGTGCTAGGCTCAGGGAGACGAGTGAACAACATGGGTTAGTTTCTCCTTCTGTGGAACTTACTGTCTTAGTCTATTCTGGCTGTTATAACAAAATCACCATAAACTGTGTGGCTTATAAACAACAGAAATTTGTTTCTCACAGTCCTATAGGCTGGGAAGTCCAAGACCAAGGTGCTGGCAAATTCAGTGTCTGGTGAGAACCTACTTCCTGGTTCATAGATGGACTCACAAGGTGGAAGAGGCAAGAGAGTTCTTTATAAGGACACTAATCCCACTAAAGGCTCCATTCTCATGACCTAATTACCTCTCCAAGGCCCCACCTCCTAATACCATCACATTGGTGATTAGGTTTCAATATATGAATTTTGGGGGGGCATAAACATTCATTTTACAGCACTGTCTAGTGGGACAGACAGAAAAATATTATTATTGTGAGACAAAGACTTCCAAATACTTCGTTTGAGTAAAGAACCCACCAGATTCAAGGATTTATTGTACTTTTACACATGGTACAGAAGAAGGAAATTTATAAAATATTCTTATGACTTAAAAAAGAAACATTTAAAATATTTATGTCTTCATGCAAAATCAGAAGGAGAAGCTAGGCAGTGGTGGTGGTGGGAATGCCCAGGTTTACATAAAGAAACAAGATTGTTATTATTATTTGTCTCCCTTGCCTCTTTATAAAGCAGGACCCACATCCTATCTCAACCTTTTTTAGACACATTTTCTTGCTTTCTTTTTCTTCATACCTTCATGCCCAGTTGGCATGATGTATACGTGCTTGTGGTAGATAGCACATATAGACACACATAGACACAGGCTCCCTGAGGGCAGTACTGGTTTGCTTGCTCATTGCTGCACCCAAAGAGCACATGGTAGGCAGCAGGTTTTAATAAAGGTTTGTGGAATTAATCAGAGAATTATAATAAGGGTCTTCAATTAAACAGTTTGCTCAGGAGTGGATTTAATAATTTTTTAGATTTTTACTCTGTATTTATTTGCTGATTTGTTGATTGGATGTGAGAGCACAATGAGAGCATAAATTTTTCTATTTGTTATTTCTATCGAACTTATTTATTATCTTCTTCTCAGACTAGGTGACATCCTGAGTTTTATAAGATAGATTTTCATAGCATGGTGAATGAGAAGACTGGCATTCCAGACTCACATAAAAAATACACTTGAAGTTCTTCCTCACGGTTAGGTAGAGAGAGAGAGAAGAACCAGAAATCTGACACTCCAGGAAGCAGGGATTTTTAATTTGGAAATAATGAGTAATTATAGGAAGATTGGAGACAGGGAAATGGAATGATTAATGCTTTAGAATGGCTTTTGACACCAGTGTGGAGGATGGGTCAGAGAGGGAGATTTGAGCAGGAGACCGAGATAGAACACTGTATGCTATGAAAACTGCATCCTGGAGAGACTGGGACCCTGAGAGAGTCTGGGAAGACAGCAAAGGGGAGCAGCTGGGGCTGTGTGAGACATCAAAAGTAAAATATAGGGTGGGATAGATGGTTCAAACTCAGAAGGGCAAGCTAGGCTTTGGGTATGGATATGAGTCATTAATATCATCATGATGCTATTTAATTCAAGAAAATTGATGAAATAGTGAAGAGGAGTAGAGAGAATAAAGAAGAGGACTAAAGAGAAAGAAACAAAGAACTAATCATGTAGAGGTTAGAAATGATTAAAACCCAACAAAGGGGATTGAGAAGAAAGAGGTAAGAGAAACTAAAGAAAATTTTGCCAAAGAATCTGAAAGAAGAAAGTATTTGAGAAAGCCAATGTGGTTAACAGAACAAAGCAAACTAAGAAAAGAGATGTTTCCATTGGACTTGGCACCTGGAAGTCATTGGTGACCTTTCTAAGGCAAATGGACAGGTGGAGGCAGCAACCAGGTGAAGGGGTTGAAGAGAGAAAGTAAGGTGAGGATATAGATCCAGTGTGGCCATAGTGCTTTCTAGAAATTTGCTAATGAAGAAGAATAGCAAAATGGGGTGAGAGCTAGAGGGATTAGGGGTTGAGGGAGAAATATTTTAAGAAGATAAATACTAGAGCACATTTGTTGGTGGAAGTGACAGAGAGAGAGATAGAGACAGATGGGTAAAGTTAAAAGAGGAGAGTTATGTCAAGAAACAGTGTCCTTGAGAAGGTGAGGAGTGGGGTCTAGCAGCCAGGTAGGAGACCTTGCTTGTGAGAGGAAGGAATGCAACACAGGCCTTTATTGATACGGTGTTCGGAAGGTGAAAGTGGCCATGTCTGACAGCTACATCTTCTCAGCAGAGTATGAGGTGGAATGGTAGAAGGGAAGGAAGGTCAAGGGAGGAAAAAGATATGAAATCATTGTCTTTAGGACAAGGAAAATCAAGTTTGCTAGAAAAACAGATTTAGACTGCCAGGCCAATTGAGTACCTATTTGGTATTTGACACTAATAATGTAAAATGAAACCAGCCAGCCTGAATGTGCTTTTCTCAAGCAATTTTCAGCCATCTTAATTATATTCTGATGGGGGAGGAGGGAGTGGTCAGATTTCAGATATGTCAAAGAGTTGACAAGAACAATATAAGATATTGAGTATTTGATTATTGCAATTGTCTTAGCAAGTTTGGACTGCTATAATAGAATACCATAGACTGGGTAGCTTATGAACAACAGAAATTAATTTTTTCATAGTTCTAGAGGGTGGAAAGTTCAAGATCAGGTGCCAGCATGGTCAGGTTTGGGTGAAGGCCCTCTTCTGGATTCCAGATGGCCAGTTTCTCATTGGGTTCTCACATGGCAGAGAGCAGAGAGAGGAAGCAAGGTTTCTTGTAAGGACACTAATCCCACTTGTGAGGGCTCTACCCTCTTCACCTCATCTAATCCTAACTATATCACAAAGGACCCTCCTCCAAATATCATCATGTTGTAGGGTAAAAATTTCAACCTACAGGTTTTGGGAGGACACAAATATTCAGTCCATGATAACTAACAGGACTTCCCGATGGCACACTGAAAGAGTGTGTCTGAGAGAATGTGGAGAAGGGTGGGCTGTGTCAGACCCATGCACAGGGAACTGAGCTGTGGGAAAGCTGAGCTGAGAATCCAGATGGGATGGGTGAGAATCCAGTTACCAGTGGATGGCTACATAGCCTGACTTTTGTGACTGAGCTCAACAGAAACAGGAGGCCCAGAGTGATCCACTTTACTAGTCTCTGAGACTGGTCTGGGCCACTGGGATTCCAGAGCGTCCCTCTTATATGGGTGCCTGCATGGTGCTGGTTTCCCGGGTCTGCACAGCAGAATGACACATCTGGAGGCTGCAACTGGAGTGATATTGGGTGTAACTGAGTTCATGGGTTGTTGGTGCCTTCCTGGTGATATAGCAGCACTTATGGGATGGTTATGAATATAGGATCCATTTAGGTACATGAGAAGGAACACAGAAACAGGGGAGGAAGCTGAGAGAGAGAGAGGGAGGCATCGAGGTATTCTGGAACACAGAGGAAGAGATTTAGAAAGAAGCACGGTTCCCTACTGAGAGGGCAAGTCACATAGGTACAGAATGGTGGACACCAATGGGGAAGCAGTCACAGGAGTTGGCGCATGTTTTTTCTTCTGAGCCCACAGGAACAAGGAGGTAGCCCCGAAGAGCAGAGGGGTTCAGACCAGGCTGACCAAAGATGATGGGACAAGCAGGTGAGGAAGAGTCCTGACACTACACTCATGTGGAGAATGCTTCCTATTTTAACCTTTCCAGATACTGGCATTCCTCCTGAGGAAGAATACCTCTCTTCTAAACCATCGAGTTTTTCAGCTGATCCTCTCCATTGCTGGCACTGCAGAACTGGGCTTCGGGTCATCTGCCATCACCAATGTTGGTGTTTTTCAGCACATTCTCTGTGATTTTGAGGTAAACTGGAAATGGAATTTGAACTGTAAATGAATATGAGATGGTTAAAAAAGTCTGGAGCTTCTTTTAAACCTAGCAGGTTGGCTTCCTCAATAGTTATAATGGTTATAAGAGGGAAAATCTCAAAGACTTTAGAGCATAGAGGTCCTGGTTTATAACGAAATCCTAACACATTGGCTGTGTGGCCTTGGGAAAGTCTCTTGACTTCTCTGAGTTACAGTTTTCTCAAGCATGAAATAAAGACCATCATCTTCCTTAACAGGCTGGTGTGCATGTCAAACCAGATAGTATCTGAGAAAGAATTTTAAAACTGTAGGATAATTTATATGTTTAAAAATATATATTCTGCCCTGGCCAGGTGGCTTAGTTAGTTGGAGTGTCACCCCTTACACTAAAGGGTTACGTGTTTGATCCCCTGTTGGGTGCATACAGGATGCAACCAATCTATGTTTCTCCCTTACATCGATGTTTCTCTCTCTTTCTCTCCCTTCCTTTCTCTAAAATCAATAAAAAAAACATATCCTCAGGTCAGGATTAAAACATATTTATGTGTGTGTGTGTGTATGTATATAATCTGCCAGTTCTTTTGAATGGTGTCTTGCTATTCACAAGTGTTCCTTTGAAAGAATGACTGAGAAATGCTGAGGGCATGCCTCAGGTTCAGAGAGGAGTTTTGCACAAAACTTTGTGTAGGTGGATCCATTTGGGAAGCATCATTTACTGAGTGCACATTGGGGTCAGATATGGAGGTGTCCTGGAGTCATGGTGATAACAAAGATGAAGCCTCTCCATACAGCTGCCTGGGCTTGGGACACAAAAAAGTGACATACAATGTGCTGAGTGTAAGGGGGACAGGCACAGGGCTTCTGAGGGGTGTGAGTGAGAGAACACTCAGTCAGCTCTATAGATCGGGGATCCTGGGGCTGAGCCTAGCAGAGTGCATGCAGTGGGGGACATTCAAGGCAGAGTGCATGTTATTTGCACACATGCAGGGATGAAAGCAGCCAGGGGGACTGAGAGCAAGTGACTTGGAGAGCACCTGTCTGGGAGTTGTTGTGATTAGACCTGAGGCTGGAAGAGGAGGGTGAGAAGACAGGCTGAAGATGCTAAGCTGCAGGACATGCATTTTAATCAACATACAAGATTGTGCTGGAGCCCATGGAAGTATTTTAAAAACTGTTTTCTAAGTTAAAGATAATATATTCTTATACAGAATACTTTAAATAAGAGAAAAGTGGGGGAAAAACTCATATTTTTGAGACCCAGACAATTGTTGTCAACCTTGAATATATCCTTTCTTAACTCTCTATGCATACTATTATATTGTTATCATAGTCATAATCTTAGTGTAGATATTATTAGTCCCACCTTTTACCACATAACATAAACATTTAAAAATTTTATTACAAACTTTTATAAGCATTGTTCTGATGTCAGAATATAATCTGTGTTGCATCTGGTTTCTTCATAATTACCCTATTGTCAAATTCTTCAATTATTTCTACATATTGTTGTTATGATTAAATGCTGTTATACATAGTACTTTTGTGTGTACATTCCTCCTATGTAAAAATTTCTTAGAATTACTAGAATAAAGGCTTTTATTATAAAATTTTTTATTGTTGTTCAATTACAATTGTCCCCATTTTTCCCCTAATTGCTCTCCCCTGTCCTGTCCATGCAGCCCCCCTCATTCAACCCTCCCCCAACCCTTGTCTATGTCCATGGGTCCTTTATACATGTTCCTTGATAACCCTTCCCATTCTTTCCCCCATTATCTCTCTCCCCACTTCCCTCCCGTCACTGTCAGTTTGTTCTTTATTTTCATGTCTCTGGTTGTATTTTGCTCACTTGCTTTGTTGATTAGGTTCCACTTATAGGTGAGATCATGTGGTAGTTGTCTTTCAATGCTTGGCTTGTTTCAAAAATACAATAAATTTGAGATTGTTGATAAGTTTTGCTAAACTACAGCTACCTAAGGATGTTATTTAGAGAATCAGAATTTTATTTTAGGTCTATCCCTCAGGTGGCAAGTACCCCAGGCAGGGAGATGGGTCATGAGATTCTTACAGAAAACCAGGTGGATGATTTTGAAACCTGAATTGCCACAGAGGCAGTGAGATAAAAAGGATCAATGAGGATCATAATTCAAATTAGAATTTGTTTCTATAGAACTGAATAACTACATATGAAAACTACATATGGATGTAGTTTTCATACTACAAGGATAATACTACATATGAAAACACTGTGGGGGCACTGCTGAAAGCTGGAGATAGAAGAAAATTTATTGTCATCAATGTCCATATTAGAAAAGAGAACACTTTAAATTAATGAACAGGGGCATCAGATCAAGAAGTTAAAACAACTGAGAAACAAACAAAAACCAAAACAAAACAAAAAGAAAAATACAAAACCCCAAACAAAAAACAAACAAAAACAGATTTCAAGAAAGTAAGAAGGAATAATAAAGATGAGAACATTAATTATTTAAATAGGAAAGAAACAAAGAAAAGATCATTGAAGCCAGTAACTGGTTCTAATAGAAAGAAGACGGGAAGCCCTGGCTGATATGGCTCAGTGGATTAAATGCCGGCCTGTGAATCAAAGGGTCGCAGGTTCGATTCCCAATCAAGGCCTGGGTTACAGGCCAGGTCCCCAGTAGGGGATGTTTGAGAGGCAACCACACATTGATGTTTCTCTTCCTCTCTTTCTCCCTCCCTTCCCCTCTCTTTAAAAATAAATAATTAAAATCTACACTTAGGACTGTAGAGAATTTCTCCTGGCCCTGGATCTGAAGATAAATTTAGGATTGTGAGGGAAGATAGCAGGACTTGGTATGTAGACTCCCTGTGCACAACAGGAAAAGAGATGTGCACAAGTGGCTCTGCTACATGGATAAGTGGACAACATGTCCTGTCCAAAATGCTGTGTTCATGCTGAGGCATCATGGCACCCCTGCCACCAGCCTGGCTCAGATATGACTCATGTAAGAACCCTCCAGATTCCCACTGCCTGCTCCTGAAATGACAATGGGCATCACTGTCCCTGAGTAAACTATTTCCTTGGGTGAGCTGTTGCTTTTAAAGTTGAGATTAAGAATAAAAAACCCAAGTAAAGCAAAATGAAATAAAGTAAAATAAAATTTTGAGAAAAGATCAAAAAGGAAGAGTTTCCCAAATGTATCTCTACATCAAGTAAAATAAGGGCAGAGATTTGGAGGTCAGTGACAAGCCTAATGAAAAGTAAATAATAGGGTCAGAAGTCAGGTGAAGAGTGGGGAGGAGGATAGAATCAGAGGCAGTCTTTTCAAGAAGAAAAGAAATTAGAGGGGAAGAGTTTCAGGACATAAGATAGGAGCTGAGTCTGATTGTAGGCTGAGAAGGAGGAAGCAGTGGGAAAGTGGTTGTTAAAATACCAAGAGGGAGAAACTACTATTGATGGCACAAGTCTTTAAAGAAGAAGGAGGGTTTGGAGACAAGTGAAGGGATTACAGGAGAAAGGGCGGGGTCCTCAATGACTGGGATAGAGAGCTGAGAGGGAGGAGAGACATGAAGTTGAGGGCATACAAGTCTTAGACTTTTGGTTCTTTGAAGCAGGGACAGGCTGGCACATTCTGGCCTGTGAGGTGATCTCAGGTGGGGAGAAGGCACACTTAGACACATTACTTATTCGATATTTAAATAAATCAGATATCTCAATGAAGTCCTTAGTAAACAGGTTATATGACAGGAAAACAAGCAAAAGATTCAATTATCTTCATTTCTAAAAATTTAGATACTTGATATTATATAAAGTAATTTCTAAAAGAGCTATGAGCATCAGATGTGCTGTGGCAATGTCTTAGTGTTCTAATGCTCTGGAAAGCAAATCAGGGCTGTGCTGTGTGGGAAGGGGAAGGGGCCCAACAGCATACTAGATTGGTAGGTTCATGTTTTTCTGTCTCTCAGTTCTCAACATGAAGCCTGGTGTGTCATGTGTTCTGTGACTCCCTTTGTGAATAAATATTCCAAGTGTGAAGGGCTCTTGGCATCCTACTGATGTGTACTTTGAGGTGCTATGACTGTCACCCCTCCCCAACTGGAGCCACATCAGCCACACAAGCTCTCCCATGGCAGCTGCCCTACCTCCGTGTGCTCTGAGCAGTGACTGTGCTTACAGGGGTTGGAAATCTGTCAGCTTGTTTCTGGTTTAGAGCAATAAGTTTATTTCACTTTGATTTTCCTTGCATTCACTCTTTAAAAAAAAATAAATGGGTTCTTATTATGTGTTCACCATGAGGTAGGTGTGATGCTAGGCCCTGGGGATTGCAGGGGGTGGTCTCTGCCTTCATGGGCCTCCTGATAAACTTGGGTCCACTGAGACTCTTCTGCTTTCCCTCCTAAGAGCATAGCCAGGGCTGCCTGCTTCATTCAAGTGAGGATGATTATTGACCCTATGGGTTACACTCTACAAATGGCCTGATGGGGAACACAGTGAGGGGGCAAGAGGATAGGCTCCATGGTTGGACAGACCAGGCTTTGATAAATGTGCCAATTAATAAATGGTTGCCAGGTAAGTTACTTATTGTCTCTGAGCCTCAATCTTCTCATCTACTAAATGCAGATATCATTTTAGGACTTTGTGTGACACTTCTTACCCCCCACAAATGATATAATTTGTAAGTGTGAGCTCTTTTTGGTGTTAGATGAATGCCCTGTATAATCCCACATCTGAATCCTCTACATTCGGGGCCTTAGGAAATTTTCAGTATTTAGAGATAAGAAATAATAGAGCTCTCTAAAAGGGGTGTAAAAATGAGACATGAAGGCTCACCATCAACTTGGTCCTAGAGGATAGTTAGCAGCTGCATTTTGTTTACTATGAATGAAAACAACCTGCGTGATAACCTTCACTCTGGGAATCTTGGTGCATTTCACATCTGTGTCACTCGAAGTTCTGTTGTACAGAAGGGAATGTGGGCTGTGCTCAGGTTTTATGAAGAAAGTGTTGCATGCACAAACTGGGTTTGTGGCTGTTATACCGTAAAACCAGAAAAGTGAGACCCAGCTTCTAATTCCAGTCCTACCACTTGTTGGTGGTGAGTGGGACTCATCACTCAGCTGGTCTGTCTCAGCCTCTATTTTCTCATCTCTAAAGTGGGGACACTGGCATTCTCCTGGCAGGATGAGATCAATTTGGTGTATGGACACATGGGCTTCAGGGCCCAAGGCTGGGCAGACACTGGTTAGCACAGGTGTCCTTGGTTGGAATCTAAACCCACAGTGAAGTGCCAGGCAGCAACAGAGATGAGGAGGAGAGAAATGATGTTTGAGCTTTCCCCCAGGGCTGGAGCCCTTTATATTCTGTCAACAAGAGATTTGGTCTGATTCCAGAGGTGAAAAATTATGTTAGTGACTCCAAGTGAAAGCAGACTATGTCTAGCACATTATCTGTTCAAACTTCCTGGAAACCCCCCTTTTTTCCCACATGCCTTGGCTTCAACTGTGTGTTTGCTGTCTTCTAGCTCTGGATGAATACTGTGGACAACCTGGAGCTCTCCCTCTTTTCCCATCTTGTGGAAATCCTTCAATCACCAAGGTAGGTTGGGCTTTGGCAGCCTGGGCCTTAGAGCCAAAGGATTCATGCCAAGAAAAGGGACTGAGAGGGCAAGATGGCCATTGGCTGAGCAACCATGGCCCCTGCCCACTCCCAGAGCACTGAGTCTCCTGATGGCAGCATGTTTGTCTTAAACTGTCCAGGCTTCTGTAACAAAATACCATAGACTGGGTGAATTATGAACAACAGAAATTTATTTCTCACAGTTCTGGAGGCTGATAGACTTGGTGTCTGGTGAGGACCCCACTTCCTGGTTCATAGATGTCTGTCTTATCACTATAACTTCAACCTGTTAAAAGGGACTTGGGAACTGTCCAGTGCCTCCTTTATGATGGCACTAATCCCATTCATAGGGCATCATCTTCATGACCTAATAACCTCCCAAGGCCCCACCAATGAGGGAAAGACTTCAACACAAGAATTTAGGGGGGTCACAAACATTCAGTTTGTAGCAATACCCTTCCCAGTGGTTCATGTATGTGGGACATGTTTGTCTCCCCTGCTGTTTTGGGGCCTTAGAAGACAGCTTTCTAGCTCTGGCAACTAGCACCTTCTCAGGGCTCAGTAAGTGGGGCCAGTAAAAGAGAACCCATCTGCCTCCTGACCCACTGTCCCTCTAAGTGACCTCTCCAAGGTCACTTTTTGAATTAGTCAGGGCTCTTTTTGTTGCAAGTGGCAAAACTACACTCCAAGCAACTTAGGGAAGAAAGAAAGGGAGGGAGAAAGGGAGTTGAGAAAAAAAGAATTTATTGTATATACAATTGAATGGGGCAGATCTTCAGCTATGGCTGGGTGGCACTCATAGCACTTTTTCTGAGATCAGTCACTGATGATGTCCTGGCTTTCTTCCTTGCTGGTGTCATTTCAGCAGACCTTCTATGGCAGCAAGGTGGCTGCTGGGATTCTCAGAGCATATCCTCTGCTCAGCACACTCCCAGAGAGGGCTTCTTTTTACTCGATAGTCCTAGCAATAGGACGAAGCCTCACAGGGCCTACCTGGGGTCACTTGGCCCAGCTGGGAGCATGACTTCACCTCTGGGGCAGGTGGAGGAGAGTTAGAAAGAAGTGTTTCCCGAAGAAAACCAAGGGCTGTGATCAGAATAAGGTAGAAGAGAGGCAGGGAAGCCAACATATGAACATTCCATTTCACATGGCTCCTCGGTGCTGCAAGTTCAGAGAAGAACAAGATACAGTCCTAGGGAGAAGAAATACAGAAAAAAATGGCCTGCTCAGTGCTGTGATGAGAAAGCTCATGAAAGACACTGAGGCTTATAAGCAACAGATACATCACACACAGAACTGGGCTGCTCTGCCTCTTGTGTATCAGGGATGTGGAGCCCTGCAGAATTTAGCATGTTAGAACTAATGGAAGTTCAAGAAGGAAAAATTCACCCAAATTATCTTTCTTTCACCTCTTTGTCTTTACCATTTTCTACTTTCTCTCTGTACCTATTGTTTTCTAAGAGGTAGGCATTTACTCTGGTAGCTGTTTTCTTGTGGGGGAGTAGAGTTTACTGGAAATTGCATTGTGATTAGCCCAAGGAGGGAAATGTGGATGCTTGAATTCTGTCTGGTTCCCTTTTGACTTCCAGTGGCGTGTTCATCCACTTTGTGGTTTTGGGGTGGCAGGAAGAGCACACACCAGACAGGCTCACCAAGAGCCCCATGCCCCTGGCTGTTGGGAAGTGCTCACAGTCACACCCAAGTCTGCTGTCTTTGTTCTGAGTTTTCTGAGACCACCATTAGTTTTCCCTGAAGATTGGAATTTAAAAGTCAATAATTGGGGGTTGTCTTTGAAGGCAGTTTCTTGGGGGGGGCAGTGGAAAGGTACAGGAAACATGTCCCCAGTGGCCCTGGCACTTGGCAGACACTTATTCAATGGGTGTCTGACAGCATTTTGATTAGTTGCCAGGTGAGCATTGGAGTCAGAGGACCACAGAGTAAGCCCAGCCTGGAAAAACCTTTTTAGCAGAAACACAGCAAATTTGGTTCATTCCAGTAAAAGCTTTTACTGCTTCTCTCCTGGGCTCACCAGGGATGGACCCCGGAATGCTGAAGTTGCTCACCATGCCCAGCTTATACCCAAGCTCATCTTCCTCTTCAATGAGCCGGGCCTCACCCCCTCCAAGATCCCCACCATCACAGCCATCCTGCACTGTCAACTGAGAGGCCACTTCAGTATACAGGACTTGCTCAGGTACCACACCAAACTTCCCAGGGGAAAGGGCAGAGCCTTGGACTGTTGCATGAGGGAATATAGGCCCAGTTCTCTCCTGACCACACTCAATGCAGCATCACTACCCTTCAATGCAGTGGCAGGTTCTATTCCTTGGAACCTTTGAGGAGATTTCTGATCATGGCCAAGAGTTGAAGAAAGGGGTAATGGGTGAGAGTCCCCAGCAGGGCTGTGTATTCACTGCTCCCTGGTGCTCAGAAATGCCTAATTGTGACACAAATTCAAGCCTTTCCATAAGCACAGCCATCACCATAGCTGATGATCCAACATGTCTGCCTTTTGCAGACTTCCCAAAGAGCAGTCCCAGCTGGAGTGACATTTAAGCTTGTTCATCGTCATCACTATCTCTTCTAGTGATCTGGCAGAGCCAGAGCTAACTGCTCTGATGAATCCTGGCAGATTTTAGAGGTGTCTGGAAATATTGCATTAATCGCAGAATAATGTGATTCCCGTTGAACGCTCCCTTGAAGTTGCATTTCAGTGGATCTATATAGAAAACCTTCATATGTGTTCAGCAGATGTGACTGAGCCCCATGTTGAATGTATCCTTCTTTCTCTATATTAAGGGTCGCAGTGTTTGTTGTGTACACTCTCAAGCCTTCATCGGTGGATGAGAGGAAGATCTGCATGGATGGAGCCCTGGGGTACTCTGTGCCTGGTGAGAAGACCTTTCCCAGAACACAGTCTGAGGCAGCAGGATGACCCTCACAGCATGCCTGGCAGCTACACATTGTGGGCCATTTTGCAGAGGGAAGGGCTAAGATGAAGGAAGGGGAAGGCATCCACAGCTAAGCTGTTCCCAAATAGTGACTTGTGAGGTCATAGTTTTATGATTAGGCTCACAAACCAAATTAAACTGTATATTCTTTCTTTACAACCTCAAATGGCTTTCCAGGATAAAATTCAGTTTTCTGTAGACCAGCAGGTGGGATCTTTCAATGCCCAGGCCATGCCTACCTTCCTGATTGAATCTTCCCACCCTTGCTCCCCTGGTGAGCCCCAATTTCAGCACTCTGAAGCCCTTACAGGTCCTAATGTGTAATGATCTGTCCTCTATCCATGCTTTGCACATGCTGTTCCTTCTGAAGGAATATCTGCCCTCCCCTATTCCCATTCTCTACCTCATCCCTCTAGATTAGCCATTCCTAGTCCCACCAAGCCATGTTAAGTCACCTCCTCTAGGCTTCTAAAGCTCTTGGACTTACTCTATTGCACAGGTTTGTGATTGGTTTATTTTTTGAGTGTGTCTCTCCCTAACCAGGTAGAACAGCAGCTATGTTGTGTTCCACATTCCCTCTGCTAGGGAATGGTATGAGGGAACAGTTACTGTACACTTTGTCCTGGGCCCTCCAGATCTGTGCTGTCCAAGATGGGAGCCTCCAAACACACACAGCCATTTTATTGTAATTAATTGAAGGGCAATTAAAAATTCCATTCCTCAGTCTCATTAGCCACATTGCAAGTGCTTGATAGC
Organism: Trachops cirrhosus; assembly: GCA_028533065.1. Taxonomy (NCBI): domain Eukaryota; kingdom Metazoa; phylum Chordata; class Mammalia; order Chiroptera; family Phyllostomidae; genus Trachops; species Trachops cirrhosus. The sequence continues at coordinate 96,318,879 of CM052542.1, read as the reverse complement.
TACAGGAGGCTAGTGGTTAGTTACCACATGGACAGGCAGATAAAGAACATTTTTATCATTGCAAAAGAGTCTCCTGGATAGCATTACTAAATCTAAATTAGTTCTCTCTTCTCCTTAGAGCAGGACTGAAAAGTAGGAATTACCATTCCCATTTTGCACATGAGGAAACTGGGGCTCAGAGATATTAGGACTTTAATAAGAAATTGAGCCAGAATCCAAATAGAGAGGAACCCAACTCCACTTTCTCAAGCTGCTTCATTAGTTCTATTTCTATAGCTTGGTGTCTGTGCCCTGAATTAATTGCAAAACAACTGGCTAACCAAAGGAATGAATGAATGGATAATGGGCTAACAGTGAGCTTACTTAGCCAACCCTCCTTCTTATATGGACTCCATTCTGAAACTTTTGTAAAAACATCTTCTATTGGCACAGTGTTCACATGTCCTTCAGAGCTATAATAACATCCAGAAGTAAAGTTTCTTTTTCCACTGGATCTATACACCCCTTGCTTTAACTCAAGCTCTATTTTTATTGCAGCATCAACATGCCAAAGGCCTACGTCAGAGGCTAGTTGATAGCAGGAACCAATATCGAGTACCATGGTCTTCACACTCTACTCCCAATGCCTGGCATAATACCCAGCAGCTAGTGAATGTTCAAGAAATGTTGCAGCCTATGATAATTTTTAAAAATCTTCTGTTTGAAGATGTGTTTTTCTGAAGATAGGGAGATTAAAAACATCTCTAGTTAAAGAGAACTTTAAGAATATTTCCTGAAATTTTTTTAAAGCATTGTATTAAAATCTAGAATTGAATGGCGAAATTCAGCATTCCACCCATGCCCTAAGCCCTGAATGAAATGAGCATTTTGTGAATATGATTGCTTACTGCAGAAAATATGTCTCTTTACAGCATTCACTCTCAAATCTAAAATTTCTCTTTTATAGCTGGAAGCCAAACATCTGGAAAGACAATCTGGCTCAGAAACCAGTTGCTGGAGATGCTGCTCAGTGTAATATCTTCCTCCCAACTTCATCTGTCCTCTGAGTAAGTAGCTCCAGGAGGAGTGATTTGGCATGAGGCTGACTCACACAGGGTGTGGTGTTAAAAACTTTTCTTAATGAAAAGTTTAGCATCTCAGAGTTGGCTTTCTGCAATATGTTTCCTGCTCTAGTCAAAAAGAAAATTATATTCTCTCCACCCAATAAAGCAGACCTTGCCCTAAGATATTCTAGTGAAAATGTTTAATGGGCATAGTAGCTGGAAACAGATTTGGTATAATTACAATAAGCTCCTTTTGTCACCATTGGTCTAGTATAATTGGTATTGTTTCAGCAGTTGTAACAATTACTGATTTTGATGTTCTTTACTTGGCAGAAAAATGGTTAGCCTAAATAACATCTATCAAGGGAAAGGCTTGCCAAATTCCTCTGCTATTTACTGTTAGTTACTTAGTTATTTTCCCAAGTTGGAAAAAGAAATATCTGCCTTCAATCAACTTTCAAAACCACATGTAATCATAAAATTCCATTAACGCTCCCACTGTCTTTTTGACATCCAGCCCTGTAGTCATTTATTTAACAACTATTTGTTGAACATCTACTATGTGCCAGACACTGTTCCTTGATGCAAGAATGTGGTGCTGAGCAAGCCAATCCAGATCCTTGCTCTTGCCAAATTGACATTTTATGGTTTATGTGTGTTTGGAGAAGGAGTGGCTGTTATCCCTTAGAAAAACAGCTTTGCCAACAGTACTTAAAAATTTGCCAGCCCTTAAGTCTTCACCTTGCTAGAATCAAAACATGGTAGAACTGGAAAACTTGGAGATATGCTAGTCTCAACCTTTGTTTTTCATTATTTTTGAAAGGGAATGTAGTGTAGTGCTTAAGTACCTGGGCTCAGATGTAATAACTTCTGGGTTCAAACTCCAGCTCTGTTCCAAGGGGAGGTAACTTAAACTCTCAATGCTCTCTTCTACTCATCTATGTGAGAATAAAAGGAGTACTTGCCATAGATGAAAATTAATATGTGGATAGCCTGTAGTATGGTGCCTAAGATAATATAAATACTTTATAAGCTAACGGCTGTCATCATCATCACCATCACCACCACACTACCGTCATCAAGGAAAATGACCAGAGTACATCAAGACTTCTGACAAAGTCATCATCTTCAATTCAGAGGCAGGACTAGAAGACACCACCCACCTCCCTGTCTTCCACTTCCCTCTAGCAAGTCTGTGTTCTCCAGACCCATCATTTTAAAATTCGTTTTTGAAAGTGACATAAATCACGGTTTTTTCCTAAAGTGATAAAGATGCAGAAACTTTGGACTATTCTGTTTAGATTAGTTTTGACCAGTGTATGGCCAAAGGGGAAGTAAATACCCATTTTGTGTTTTATATGGCTATATTGTTGAAACTACATGGGTGGTTATCAGACACTGTATGAGTGTGTATATCAGTGGAGTAGGGCTATCAAGAGGCCTGCATGTTTTATAGCAATTGATACATGGTTTCCAATTGTTTTGAAAACCTTCTGCCAACTTATACTTCAGTCATTAATAAACAAATTCAGCCCTGGCTGGTGTGACTCAGTGGATTGAGTGCCAGCTTGTGAACCAAAAGGTTGTTGGTTTGAATCACAGTCAGGGCACATGCCTGGGTTGTGGGCCAGTTGCGGGCATGTGAGAGACAAGCACAAATTGGTGTTTTTCTCCCTCTTTCTTCCTCCCTTCCCCTCTCTCTAAAAATAAATAAATAAAATCTTTAAGAAAAATAGACAAATTCATCTATTTTGCAGCAATTTTGCCAGCATTTTTAATCATTCTTTTAAAATGCAATATGTATTTTGCTGAGTGATATCCAGATGTTAACCTTAGTTTGCCTTTCTGAGATGATGAGTGAGGCTGGCCATTATTCATATTTTCTGAACATTCCATTTGCACATAGAATGGGATAATTCATTGCATTTACTGGCCCTCCAGGATGAAAGAAGAGGTGTTTCTGAGTCTAGGGCCTGACTGGTTTCTGCTGCTCCTGCAAGGCCACCTGCACTCCAGCACCACTGTGCTGGGATTGAAACTGCTGCTGCACTTTCTGTCAAGCCCTAACCTCCTCACACGATTCAAAGATGGCCTGTCTGCAGGATCCTGGGTGGAATGCAGCTCCAAAGGCATGCACATCATGATGGGTGAGTGTGTGCCTATCTCCAGGAGGCTGGGCACCATCTCCTCAAGAGGGGCGTGGGACCTGCCTGTCTTTTCCTCTCTGCTTGGGACGTGCAGGACTCCTGTGCAGTAGTATCACCTTGACCCCTGGTTCCCAATCAGCCCAGCCCCCTCTGATTTCCCTTTTAGGATCCCCAAGAGCCTCACTGCTCTCCAGATACTGGGGACTTCCTTCTACTTCTCAAAGGCTCCTTAGCTCTTTCCCTGTTCCTAGAACGTTCTCCCAATCCACAACACCAGCAGGCATCTCTTGGCTGATGTGGATTCACCCTCAAGGTCTCAGTTCAAGTGCCACTTTCTCTAAGAAAAGAGGGTCCCACTTGAATTAGGGCACCTCTATTATATTCTTTTGCCCCTATTATTATCCTTTATAGTGTCTTTATAAGCATATAAATATGCTTATTTATTTATAATTATAAGCATATATTTAGCTGATATTTAATCACTTCATGCCTGTCCCTTCCACTATTGTAGGCACTTGGTGAGGGCCTGGGGTTCTGTACATTTTGTGGGAACATTATGTCCTTGTTGCCTAATACAAAGTTACTTTGTGGACTTCAAGGTTGTAGGCACTAAATATTTGTGTTTGAATGAATGAAAGAGCATGTCAGGAATAGAGAAAGGAATTATTGTTGAGAATTTTCTTGTGCCCATGTGTATATTTCTACCTAGAATTTCTATGGGATGAGTGGGGGGCAAGGAATTCCCTCATGTGCCCAATCCTGACCTTGGCCAGAATCAATTGCAATTGTTCTCAGTCGGATTTTGTGCCCATTCCTGATCAATAGATAACCTGAAGAACCACGTTCCCATGCCTGACCAGACCCCCTGCCTGCTTCCTGGATTCCGTGTTCTGAATGACTTTCTGGCCCACCATGTTCATATTCCAGATGTCTACCTCATCGTGTCCACCTTCTTTCTACAGACGCCACTTACAGAACTGACAAGTGGGCCCAAAGTAGGTTCTGGGGGCACCCCAGGGATGGAGTAACACACTTGGTTTTCTGATTCCATATGACTGAGGCAGTTCCCTAAGACTTTCCACCCTTACCTTGATCTACTTCTTCCAGAGTCTATTGTTCTGACCCATTTCTTTCCTTAGCAGTCCACACACCTTGGCTGGCTCTTCAAATACCCTTGACTTCCTCCACCTCTGCCTCCCATCATCTTCCCCAGCAGCTCTAAATTTTTATCAGTCCCACTTTTAGATTTTTCTCCTTTTGGGCACAGCTAGAGAATTCTGTGATGGTGGCGGGTGGTGTGGGGAGGTACATAGCTGCCACCAAAGGCTCAGAACCTCAGTTTAGTCCTTCACTTTAGTATTACCCCTGTTATTCCCCTATATTCTGATATAAACCTTGTATGTGTTGAGTCTTGTGCCCCACATTTGCTCAGCTTCTATACTTGCCTGCCCTTCATGCTGTGATCTTCCTGAGTCAGGGTGTCCTAGGCCATCCTGTGCCTTTAATGATCTTTTTCTCCCACAATCACCTGCCTCAGATGCCACCTCCTGCTTAGACCCTCTGGACAGAGGGAACCATCCCTCCTTTGTGCCTCAGCATACCTTTGCCTTATGTAGCACAGACACACTTATATATTTGCCTTTCTCTTTAGGTGCTGAGCACCTCAAGAATAGAACCACCTTTTACTCACCTTGTTGGGCTCCTGACAAATAGCAGAATCAAAAATTGTTTTTTGATCTTAATTGAGTTGAATTAAACTGCACTGAATTGAAATGCGGTGGGGTCATAGTTTGCAAATATAAGGCTAAAAAGTACACTTCCTTTGTACATCATTATATATTTTTTAAAAAGATTTTATTTATTTATCCTTAGAGAGAGGGGAAGGAAGGAAGAAAGAGAGGGAGAGAAACATCAATGCACAATTGGTCACTTGTTGCACACTCCTAACTGGGAACCTGGCCTGCAACCCAGGCATGTGCCCTGACCAGGAATTGAACTGGTAACCTTTTAGTTTGCAGTACAACACACAACCCACAGAGCCACACTGGTCAGGGCTGCTTATTACTATATTTGACAGATTTAAATCATGATATATGATTGAAGTGTTATAAATTCCACTTCAAAATAAAGTGTTCTGTATGCTGAGCTCAATTCATCAAAACCCTGTATTTTTATTTCTCTGAGAATGTATCTAGGAAACACATATCTGCTGAGTATCAGGACCCATGATAAATATTTTACATATTTTATTTCACTTAATATTTATGGCAATTCCATGGGGTAGATAACACAATTTTTATTTCAGAGAGTAAAACTAAACTGCCAAGAGGCTGAACAGCATGCTTTTTTTAAAAATTTTTTATTGTTGTTTAAGTACAGCTGTCTCCATTTCCCACCCCCCACTCCCCCCTGACCCCAGCCACCCCCACTTCTCACCCTTGATCCTACCCCTCTTTGTTTTTGTCCATGTGTCCTTTGTAGATGTGTTTGAAAACCCTTCCCCCTTTTACCCCCATCATCCTCTCGCACCTCCCCTCTGGTTACTGTCAGTTTGTTCTTAATTTCAATGTTTCTGGTTATATTTTTCTTGCTTGTTTGTTTTGTTGATTAGGTTCCACTTACAGGTAAGATCATATGGTATTTGTCTGACCTGGCAATTTCACTGCTGGGATTATATCCTAAGAATGCTGAAACACCAATTCAAAAGAACCTATGCACCCCAATTTTCATAGCAGCACAATTTACAATAGCCAAGTGCTGGAAGCAACCTAAGTGCCTATCAGTAAATGAATGGATTAAAAAATGATAGTACATTTACACAATGGAATACTATGTAGCAGAAAGAAAGAAGGAGCTTCTATCCTTTGCAACAGCATGGATGGATCTGGTGAACAGCATGCTTAAATTCAACTTTTAAAGAGGCAAAATCAGATCATCCTGCTTGTCAACCAGTGCTCTGTCCACTACAGTATGAACTTTCCCTGAAGTGAATTTGTCATGTTTCTATAATGTCATTCACAAAGATTCATTAAAGTTGATTGGGACAGTATTTTTGATGTCAGACTACACTCAACCCAAGTTTTTAGTGGGATCTCCAGTGCCTTCTTGGAGGTGTGTATTTCCCTTATGCACCAAGTGGGCTAAAATTCCCCATATTGGCCAGTGAGCCAGGGTGTTACTGTGCTGTTCTGCCTTTCCCAATGGGACCCTTTGGGGAACTCAACATCCTGGGTGAAAAAGCAGCCATCCTGGCATGTTGCCAGGTGCAGGCATCGTTGCAGCCCTGGCCTTCTCTTTCAGGACAGCCTGGACGCTGCACTGCAGTGGATCCTGCAGAAGCACCACACAGAGGAAGTCCTTCGGGCTGGGCTGTGCACTGAGGGTGCCCTGCTGCTCCTGCAGATGCTGAAGGCCACAATGAGCCAGGTGAGTCCCATTCCCCAATGCCATGATGAGGGTCAGACACGTCTGGAAGGGTCACCTTGACTTTTTCCAGTAGTTTCCAAGTAATGCCAGTAATTAGCAACTGTTATTTAGAATCCTTGATAAAAGAAGCAAGGTGGGTTCCTGACGATAACTTAGGTGCACAAAAGGAAAAACCAGCCTAAATGTTTCCAGTGCCATTTATCCACTCTTGCCAAGACTTCTGGATCAAAAGACAGTTCCCGCATTCGTTTTTTTGTGGAAATTCCATACTGTTTTCCACAGTGGCTGCACCAGTTTGCATTCCCACCAACAGTGCACTAGAGTTCCTTCCTTCCTTCCTTCTTTCCTTCTTTCCTTCCTTCCTTCCTTCCTTCCTTCCTTCCTTCCTTCCTTCCTTCCTTCCTTCCTTGTTGCTGATGCTTCAGTTCTACTTTGGTTCTATTTTGTATTCTATAGTTCCATATTTTGAAAGTTTAGGTTACAACTTATATGCATAATATTTAATCCACATGCACAGTTGAGACTGTCCCTTATACAAAAGATTCCCTCTGCCTCTAGAAAGCTATGATTCTAGATACTGTAAAAACTGAAATGAAAAATCACTCCAACACATTAATAAAATTTTATCTTTTGAATGATAAAAAACATTAAATCTGGGGCAAAATATTTGACCCCTAATGTAAGTTTCAATTCTTGTATCCTTTTTAATGATTTTAGACTGTCAGAAATAGCAAAATCGGAAATAAATACTCTTTGAATTTAAAATAACTTAAAATGGAAAAAGAATGCCTTTAAAAGTTATTTTAGGACTTTTCTGCTCAGGGTTTCAAGCTGAAGTTTTGGTGATATGTTTTGATTTAATTTCCAAGTCTCTTATTTGTAATTTATTGTTATTACTGAAGTTGCTATTGTTTTTTTTTTAATTGTTGTTCAGATACAGTTATCCCCATTCCCTGCCCCATTGCTCTCCCTTGCCTCATCTGACCCCAGCTCCCAAAGACTATCCCCTCCCCATTGTCCTTGTTCATAGGTCCTTTGTATATGTTCCCCTTCTTTCCCCTGTTATGCCCATCACCCTCCCCTTGGGTCCCTGTTAATTTGTTCTTTATTTCCACGTCTCTGGTTCTTTTTTGCTCATTTGTTTGTTTTGTTGATTAGGTTTCACTTATAGGTAAGATCATATAGTATTAGTCTTTCACTGCCTGGCTTATTTCACTGAGCATAGTACTCTCCAGTTCCATCTATGCTGTTGTGAAGAGTAGGACTTCCTTCTTTCTTTATGCTATGTAATACTCCATTGCATAAGTGTACCACAGTTTTTTGATCCACTCATTTACTGATGGACATTTAAGCTTTTTCTAGAATGTGGCTATTGCAAACAATGCTGTTATGAACATTTGGGTACAGAGGTTCTTCTGAATTTGTGATTCAGGATTTTTATGGTAGAATGCTAGCAGTGGAATCACTGGATCAAAAGGCAGTTTCATCCTTAGTTTTTTGTGGGAATTTCATACTATTTTCCACAGTGACTGCACCAGTCTGCATTCCCACCAACAGTGCACTAAGGTACCCTTTTCTCCACATCCTCACCAGCACTTGTTGTTTGTTGATTTGCTAATGATGGCCATTCTGACCTATGTAAAGTGATATCTCATTGTGGTTTTAATTTGCATTCTCTGGTGGCTAGTGATATTGAGCATGATTTCACAGGTGTCTAGGCCCTCTGTATGTCCTCCTTGGAGAAGTGTCTGTTCATGTCCTTCATCCATTTTTTAATTGGATTGTTTGTCTTCCTGGTGTGGAGTCCTGTGAGTTCTTTATATATTTTGGAGATCAGACCCTTGTCTGAGGTATCATTGGTGAATATATTTTCCCATACAGTTGGTCCTTTCTTATTTTGCTGATGTTGTCTTCACCTGTGCAGAAGCTTTTTAATTTGATGTAGTCCCATTTGTTTATTCTTTCCTTTACATCACTTGCCCTAGGGGACATATGGGTAAAAATAATTCTGTGTGCCATATCTGAAATTTTCCTCCCTATGTTCTCCTCTAGGACTTTTGTGGTGTTATGATTTATACTTAAGTCTTTTATTAATCTTGAGTTTATTTTTCTGTATGGTGTAAGCTCATGGTCAAATAATTTTTTTGCATGTAGCTGTCCACATCTCCCAATACCATTTGTTGAAGAAGCTGTTTTTATTCCATTTTATGCCCATGCCCCCTTTGTCAAATATTAATTGACCTTATTTTTATTTGCTTAATCATTTGACTTTCATCACTGGGAGATTTATGCATTCAGTCAAAGGGAACATTTCTGAGCAACTACTTTAGGTCAAGAGTTTTGGGACCCTGTGGATAGGGAAATAGGGCCTCTTCCCTCAGGGAGCTCACCTTGGCCAGGGCAGGTGGGCCTCACATGTAGTGAGACTTGTATTAGAGGGAATAGATGTCTACCCACTATAGACATGGCATAGAAAGGCTTCATGGAGAGCCCTCAATTAAGGACATTCAAGTCCACTATAGATAGGTGGAGAAGTTGTTTTTGACGTGAAGGCAAATGTCAGTTTTTTATATCAGTATTATGCTAGCTTTATTTTTTAAAGACTTTATATTTAAGAAGATGGTAAATCCATAGTTTTTATATTATTTAAATTGTTCCTATGAAACATCTTGGGCCTAAATTTTTTCCATTATTGCCTTTTTTAGGCTTTTAAATGTCTCTTTGATCTAGTTTAGGTAACATATTTTTAAAAATCTCCCCATTTATTTAATACACATTTGATCTCTTTTTTATTATTTTATTATTGTTCAATTACAGTTTTCCCCCCCACTGCTGCCCCCTAGTCCAGCCAAACCCTCCTCTCTCCCTTGCTTGCCCCTCCCCCTTGGTTTTGTCCATGTGTCCTTTATAGTAGTTCATGAAAACCCTTCCCCCCATTATCCCCTCCCATCTCCCCTCTGGTTATTGTCAGATTGTTCTTACTTTTCAGTGTCTCTGGTTATATTTTGCTTGCTTTTTTCTTTTGTTGATTATGTTCCAGTTAAAGGTGAGATCATATTGTATTTATCCCTCACTGACTGGCTTATTTCACTCAGCATAATGCTCTCCAGTTTTATACACGGTGTCCCAAAGGGTAGGAGCTCCTTCTTTCTTTCTGCTGCATAGAATTCCATTGTGTAAATGGACCATAGTTTTTTTTGATTCATTCATTTAATGATGGGCACATAGGTTGCTTCCAGCACTTGGCTACTGTAAATTGTGCTGCTATGAACACTGGGGCACATAGGTTCTTCTGGATTGATGTTTCAGGGGTCTTAGGATATAATCCCAGCAGTGGAATTGCTGGGTCAAAAGGCAGTTCCATTTTTAGTTTTCTGAGGAAATTCCATACTGTTTTCCACAGTGGTTATACCAGTCTGCATTCCCCCCAACAGTGCACTAGTGTTACCTTTTCTCCACATCCTCGCCAGCACTTGATTGTTGATTTGCTTATGAAGGCCATTCTCACTGCTGTGAAGTGGTATCTCATTGTGGTTTTAATTTGCATCTCTCTGATGGCTAGTGATGCTGAGCATTTTTTCATGTGTCTCTGGATCCTCTGTGTGTCCTCCTTGGAGAAGTGTCTGTTCAAGTCTTGGGCCCATTTTTTAATTGGGTTTTTTGTCTTCCTGAAGTGGAGTCGTGTGAGTTCTTTATATATTTTGGAAATCAAACCCTTGTCTGAGGTATCATTGGCAAATATGTTTTCCCACAGAGTTGGTTCTCTTTTAATTTTAATGCTATTTTCTTTAGCCATGCTGAAGCTTTTTGTTTTGATGAAGTCCTATTTGTTTACTCTTTCCTTTATGTCCCTTGCTTTAGGGAACATATTGGTGAAGATATTGCTGCATGGGATGTCTGAGAATTTCCTGCCAATGTTTTCCTCTAGGACTTTTATGGCATCATGGTTTATATTTAAGCATTTTACCCAGCTTGAATTTATTTTGTGTATGGTGTAAGTTGGTGATCAAGTTTCATTTTTTTCCATATAGCTGTCCAGCTCTTCCAACACCATTTGTTGAAGAGCTATTATTACTCTATTATATTCTTCTTCCCCCTTTGTCAAATATTAATTGACCATAGAGACTTGGGTTTATTTCTGGGCTCTCTGTTCTGTTCCATTGGTCTATGTGTCTGTTCTTATGCCACTACCAGGCTGTTTTGATGACAGTGGCCTTGTAATGCAGTTTGATATCAGGTATTTTGATCCCTCCTACTTTGTTCTTCTTTCTCAAAATTGCTGCAGCTCTTCAGGGTTGTTTTTGGTTCCATATAAATTTCTGAAATGTTTGTTCTATATCTGTGAAATATGTCATTAGTACTTTAATGAGGAGTGCATTGAATCTATAAATTGCTTTGGATAGTGTGGACATTTTGATGATGTTAATTCTTCCAATCCATGAACATGGTACATGCTTCTATTTGTGTCTTCCTTAATTTCTTTCTTCAGTGTTATATAGTTTTCTGAGTACTTTTTAAAATTATTTAATTTTTGTGTGATTATTTTTCCTTTGTAATTCTTAATTTATAAGCTTATACTCTCTCTTTGCTCCACCACTCCCATTATTTAAAAAGCTCAGGACCTGCAGATTTATTTAAAGAACCACCTTAGGATACATTTACCATTCTCCTGATATTTTTTTTCTGGCAAGTTGTAAGATTTTGATATTTGGCACCTTCATTTTTTTTTGTTTTGTCTTCTAGAGTTTCTGTGATTGCAGTTTTAAAGACTTTTTGATTTATATTTTACAATGTCCATGTGGTTAAACTTTTTGTTTCTTTTATTGTTATTAACTATTTTCAGTTTTGTTTTGTCCTAGTCAGAACATGTGATCTGTACACTTTACATCTTCGAGGAACTTATTCATGGTTCCATCATAGACCTAATGTTGAAATTAATTTTGGGATACCTGAAAAATTACATATTTTTCTGTTTGCAGGATAAGAAGTCTGTTACTTTTCTAACAAATTAATGTAATTTTTTAAAAAGCAAAAGAAATAACATGAACATATTTAAAATAAAGAAAATATATATTATGCTGACAGAAATAAAAAATAAAGCTAAACATTTACATTATAATATCAAAAATAAAATGGTGAACTGGTATATTACATATTGGACTCTCAGATTGGTCAATAAACAAGGCCCAACCTTCTGATATCTAACAAACATAATAAAAGCAAAGTCACTCAAAGGTTGTATTAGTTCAGTGAAAATATCTGTCATATAAGTATAGTCTGCTATGTGCAGTAGACCAGTATCAAAATATAAAGATAAAAACTGGAAGGATAAGAGAAAAAGACCAGAAAGTTAATTGTAACAAATAACTCTAAGGTACCTTTCTCAAACCATTTATTTTCTTTTATTTTGTTTTATTTACATTATTGTTTGCTCAGAACTTACTTGGTTTGATGTTATTCCCCTGCCCAGTGGTAACTAACCTACCACAGATTAATTTGCTTATTTGTGAACTTGATATAAATGGAATCATACAGTATATAATCTATCACATCTGGCTTCTTTCACTCATCCTTATATTTGTGGAGTTCATTCATGATGTTGTATATGTCAGTAATTCATTTTTGTTTTATTGAGTAGTATTTTATTGTGATAACTTATCACAATTTATTTAACTATTTTTGGTTGTTTCCATTTGGAAATATTATGAATAAAGCTGCTTAGTAAATATTTTTGGCTGGGAATACACATTTTTTTTTCTGTTAGAAAGAAATATGCCCAGGAGTGAAATTGTGGGTCACTAGTTATACACATGACTTGCTTTAGTAGATATAACCAGATGGTTCTCCAAAGTGAAGTGTCAACTTATGCTCTCACAAGCTCTTATTCTAGTTGGAAGGTTCTAATTTCTCCAAGTTCTTTTCAATATATTGCATTGTTGGTCTCATAGATATTAGTCATTTCACTGTGTTCAACAATCCTTTGGATCAGATAGCATTATCTCCATTGTGCAAATGTAGAAACTGTAGCTATGGAGGTTAACTCCCTTAGGCAAGTTCATGGAGCAAGGGCATGATGGATGTACCTGTGTCCAGCCATCAGCATTACATTTTTGATCACCGTCATGCTTAAAACCCTTCAGGGGGTTCTGGTTGCTCAATGTATGAAATTCAAGTTTCTCTTCCAAAAGTTCAAGTCCTGTCTATCTGATTTTGTCTTCCAGTTTTTTCTGTATTTACTCTATGCTAGTCACTATGAAAATAAGCCCGAAGGACTAAAATGTCTCATTCAGTCCTCACAATAACCAAATGAAATAGGTCATATTACAATTCTTGTTTTACAGAGTTGAGACTGGAAGTGTGGGGAGATTAAGAAAGTGTTCCAACCTTCTGAGGGATACACAGTCACTAAGAGGCAGATGCAGGATTCAAACCAGACAGAGTAACTCCAAAAAACATTCTCTGAACTCCAACCTCTGGTATTCCCCGTGAAATCTCATCTTGTGCTATAATCACCTGGTGGACAAGTCAGAATCAGTTTCTCTCTGCCTGCCTGCTCATCCCATACCAAACCCTTGCAGGATACAGTTTAAAATCTGCTTCTTAGCTGTTCCATGCCTTTCTTTCAGTAATAGATTTGAGTATTCTAGTATGAGACTCAGTTCCAGGAACTCAGTATCTGCTTAGTAAACAGGACATCTGGCTCAGGAATATGGGGCTGGGACTTGAAGCAGACTGGTGAGGAAATGAGGAAGCCATGGATGGGAGTGGCTGAGTACTGTATTTTGCCATGTATGATGCATATTTTTTGCCCAAATTTTTTAGGGAAAAATAAGGATGCATATTATACATGGGTAGTAACTGAAATACCTTGTATCTGTTCTTGTGTTTTGTAATTATTTGTTACATAAAATTTCTTATACCATAGTATGTTCAAAAATGAATGCTAAAATTCCTTTATAATACAAAAACAAGTATCTAAATATAAATAAAAAATTAATTAAAAATTTAAACAAAAATTTTTTGCCCTGAATGTTTGAGTCAAAAACATGGGTACTCATTATATACAGCAAAATACAATAATTGGCCAAAGGAAGACCTGCCATTACCTCATAGTAGTAGTCAGAGCATCACACCATCTGGTTGTTGGTGTAGCTATGCAAGGTGGTCCAATTTTCAAGTTCCAAGCTGTCTATCAGATAGAGCAGGGCCTCAAACAGCAGCTGGACACATTGGGGCTATAGTAAATCTCCACAGAGAGTGACTTGGCACAGCTAATTAAGAGAGCTGAGCTCCAGGGGGACACTAGTGTGCAGCCAGGATAGAGACTCAGCCATGTGACTACGGCTAGGTTTTGGTATGGGGATGGACATGTGCCCAGGTTCCCTCAGGTACTGGGTATCAGCTAAGTACAACATGATCTCCAGATCCCTGGCTGGAAGGGATGGGGTTCCTCAAGTTCTGAGAGGCCTGGACATATATAAGCTAAGGCAGGATCTAGAGATGGGAGCAAAAGCACTGGGCTATGAAAGGATGGGGTTGACCATGATTTGCAAGTTCCTTGAACACAAAGGCCATGCCAAATCATATAGAGGCAATATGAGAATATGGGAAAGATAGGCAGACTTTATACCTATATTGCTTGGACTCAGTCAACTCCTGGATCTGTTCCTTACCTACTAGGTGACCTTTGGCAAGCTATTTAACCTCTCTGTGCCTTTGTTGTCCCATCTATAAAATAAGGGTAAATGTAGGACCTACCTTAGAGGGTTGTTATGAAATGCAAAGAGGAGTACGTGTGAAGCCTGTAGAACAATGCCTATGTGCATGAAACCCTTCTGCAGCTGAAGACCAGTATCCCAAGCCAATCCACAGTCTTAGAGGTCTTGCAATGAAATGCCCAGGGAATGGTCACAGAAAGCAGGTCTTCTTCCTAGATTTGAAATCCTCTGGCTTCCACGCACCCCTCTCATCATGTGTTTTCAGCCCCTGACAGGGAGTGGAGATAGTGCCTGGGAGCAAACCTTCCCAGCCAGTGTGCTGCAGTTCCTCAGCCTTGTGCACAGCACCTATCCACAGGATCCAGCCTGGCGGGCACCAGAGTTCCTCCAGACCTTGGCCACCATCACCTTCCCCCTGCAAACCCACAAGGTAGGACATGCCACAACCCTGCCCCAATGAAACAGGGGCAAGTGGTGTCATCCTTCAAGAGAGAAGGGCAAAACTCCTCTCTGCCACACACTCCCCTACCTCCAATTATAATACATTTTGAGGCAACTTGACTGAAACAGTAAGTAAAAACTTGAGTAATTTTTCTTTCTCAGCTGAGATGTAGCTTGAGGTCATTTTCATCTCAGATTCAGTAATTTTTTTGAGTTGTTAGTAATCTTGTAATTTGATGGCAGATCAAGTCCAATTCTATATGGAATCTCCTCCCACTGATAATGTGAAACAAATTCCCAACAAATTTCATCCCAGGATGCCTGTGGCTGTGACCCAGACTAAGGTGGGTGGGGGCAGGGAGCTGGAAGAATGACTTGCTCTGCTTTTTATTCTCAGGACCCTAGTCTTGTTTGTAGGCCATGACTCAGGACTCCTTGAAGTCAGCAGGCGGCTGGGAGAGTAGAGGGACCAGTTGGGTCTGGAGGGCAAGGTACGAGTGTGAAGTAGAGAAGGGGCTACAGGAAGAGATATAAGTGAGTTTGAGACTAAAAGCCATTCCCAGCAGGTTAAGAGGACTCAGTGAGTGTGAAGGGCAAAATCTGTTTGGTAAATCTATGCATCACCCCTCCTTGGTAGTGTAGGAAACTGAGACCAAGACAGGAAACATGAGCTAGTGATACCTGTCTGCAAATCTGTAACTGCAGTTAAAGGAACATGCTAAAAGACAAAGAATGGTAAGAAGAGAGGTTAGAAATGAGGCCAGGCACAGCGCAGGATCCATAATTATCAGCTAAATGACCAAATGAATGAATGATGTACTCTTTCAGCTAATCTTTCCTAGAAGTATATGCATGGTGACAGCCTCCATCTACTGAATGCCTACAGCAGACCTGAGCCTAGTGCTTCATGTCACCCTAACTGGCACCCTGCACAGGTGGCGTGTGTTAGTTGGGGAAAGAGAGACTGACAGCAGTGAATGGCACTGACCAGTATCCTCTTCATTTAGTGGGAGCCTAAGATGTATCTTACAAAATGGTTGAGAGAGTAAAATACACCCAGGTTTATGTGATTAATAAGGGACAGAGCCAAGATTTAAACCTCACCCATTTCTTCCCATAGGCCCATCCCTACCCCTAACACTCACCCTAAGATCCATATCCTATCACTATCAGTTTAAAATAAAATCAAATGGCCAAGGAAAATTTAAGAGTGCCATAATTTGTTTTAATGAAAAGGCTAAGTATAAAGACTAGAAGGTTTGTAAAAAGATAAAATGGTCTATTGGGCTAATATTAACTAAAGAAACATGCTAGAAAAGTAAGACTAAGGAAAAGGATACACCAGAGGGGGTTGGGGATAGCACCACTGACACAGAGGCCAGGCAGGGAGGAAGGACAATCCCACAGGCTGACCTTTACCATCCCTCTAAGCAAGGCCTCTGGAGGTGGCCAGAACCCTGAAGTCCTGACATTTTTAGCCTAGATCCCCACCTCAGCCCCTGCACAGTGGCCCAGGCTCACCATTTGCTGAGTCAGGGTTCCAGCTGGCTGCCCAAAGGCAACAGGAACACACCGACCCAGGTCTGTTCCTCTCCATGCTCAACACTTCCTGCCTGGGGGAGGACTGACACCAATGTCACCTCCCAAGGCAGAGCCAGGCCCTGCCTTGGAGGCAGTTTCATAGCACTTATCACCACACCTCCTTGCCTTGTCCCAATTTCAAGTCAGATCCAAAAGACCTTCATTGTGCAGAAAATGTGACAGATCATCTTCATGCAGAAAGTTGCTGGCCAGAAGGCTTTGGTTTGCTGTGAATTAATATGGTATCTTTCCAGTCAAGGCCACAAAGAACTAATTAATGCAGTCACCACCTCCCTAGGGGTCATTA
>CM052542.1:96260348-96301716 GCA_028533065.1 Trachops cirrhosus | reverse complement strand
ACCTTGAATTTATTTTTGTGTATGCTGTAAGTTGGTGTTCGAGTTTCATTTTTTTGCACATAGCTGTCCAGTTCTCCTAACACCATTTGTTGAAGAGGCTATTGTGACTCCATTTTATGTTGCTGCCCCCTTTGTCAAATATTAATTGACCATAGAGATTTGGGTTTACTTCTGGGCTCTCTGTTCTATTCCATTGGTCAATGTTCCTGTTTTTATGCCAGTACCAAGCTATTTTGATTACAGTGGCCTTGTAATATAGTTTAGTATCAGGTATTGTGATCCCTCCTACTTTACTCTTCTTTTTCAAAATTTCAGCAGCTATTCTGGGTCATTTATGGTTCCATATAAATTTTTAAAGTGTTTGTTCTATGTCTGTGAAATATGCCATTGGTACTTTAATAGGTATTGCATTGAATGTGTAGATTGCTTTGGGTAGTATGGACATTTTGATGATGTTCATTCTTCTAATCCATGAACACAGTGTATGTTTCCATTTATTTCTTTCTTCAGTGTTATGTAATTTTC
Source organism: Trachops cirrhosus (assembly GCA_028533065.1). Taxonomy (NCBI): domain Eukaryota; kingdom Metazoa; phylum Chordata; class Mammalia; order Chiroptera; family Phyllostomidae; genus Trachops; species Trachops cirrhosus. Next base: position 96,301,191 of record CM052542.1, on the reverse strand, counting down.
TGAATACAGGTCTTTTACCTCTTTGGTTAGGTTTATTCCTAGGTATTTTATTTTTCTTTTTGCTATATCAAAAGGTATGTTTTCCTTGATTTCTGCTTCTGCTGTTTCATTGTTGGTATACAAAAATGCCTTTGATTTCTGGATATTGACTTTGTATCCTGCTGTTTTGCCAAATTCATTTATTAGATCCAGCATTTTTTTGGGTGAGTCTATAGGATTTTCTATGTACACTATCATGTTATCTGTAAACAGTGACAGTTTTGTTTCCTCTCAAGAAAAAGTTTAAGAGGAGATAAATATCCCTTGTCATCTCTGAGAAGATTAAACTCAGATTCCTGGGAAGTTGTACTGAAAATGAAAGTAGCTGTGGAGCTCCTGATTTCATTCAGGCTTCTGTCACAGAGTGCCATGGACTGGGGAGCTTAACAACAAACATTTACTTTTCTTTGTGCTTGAGGTTGGAAAATCCAAGATCAATGTACTGGCAGATCTAGTGTCTGGTGAGGGCTCTCTTCCTGGTTATCAGATGGCCATCTTCTTACTATATCTTCATATTATGGAGAAAGAGGAGAAAGTCTCTCCCTGGTCTCTCTTCTTATCCTTTTAGAAACCCCATCATGAGGGCTCTCTCCTCATGACCTAATCACTTCCCAAAGACCCCATAACCAAATACCATTGCATTGAGCATTAGAGTTTCAACATATTAAATTTAGGAGAGAACACATACATTAAGCCATCACAAATTCTAATGGTCAAAGCAAAAACTCAGAGCTAATACTAAAAAGAGGGTGACTTCTGGGCCTTATGTGTTTTCAGGGGTGCCAGGCCCAAGGACTCTCAGTTCTATCCACATTTGCCATCCTTCTCTCCTGTTTATGACTCATAACTCTTAACCTCAGTTTGAAACATATGACCAATCTGAGGAGCAGGAGAAGACAGTGATAAAAAACAACCCCCAAATTATAGCAGACTTAAATAAAATTAACTTCATTAGCATAAATACTTGCAGTACCCATAAAATTCTAAGAGAGCAATCTATAACTAATAAATGACCTTTCTATTAGATAAAAAAATTTTACATGTAATTTTTGCTCTGTGGCTTCTTTTTGATGAAGTCAAATAAGTAGATGGACTGATTAGTGTTAAGGCTATAAATCAGGACCTTCTGACTTCCTCATCTAAGTTTCTCATGTGCTGAAATTCATTGGACTTCTGTCTCTCTTAGATGCTATGGTGGTTAAGAGCATAGCTCAGATGTCTGGTGTGGATTCAACCCTTGCTGACCAGTGAACCTCTTTGGCCCTCATCCTTCTTATCTCTAAAGTGGGACAACCTTAGTGTTTATTTCATCATGTTGTTAGGATGCTTAAGTGAGACAATCCATGCAATTTCATGCAAAAATGCTTAGTATGTACCTGTAATATTATAAAAATTCTGTGCTTGATAACTAATATGTACAGTTAAGGACATATTTTTTTAATTAGACATTATTGATAGCATGTTCTTATACACTGAAGGTCAACCATCTTACCTATATTTCAGAAATCTCTGGTTCCCCTGTATAGTTTCTTTAATATGAGTGTGGTAAATTTAAATTCTTTTCCACTAATTTTTGGTAAATCCAACAATTTTAATTGCCGTTATTGATCATTCACTTAGCTAGAAGCTCAAAGGTAGAGAAAATAGTCCTATTTGAATTTTAGATCATGCCACTTTTTGAAATACAGAAAAGACTGAGATTGTATCATCTTCACAGTTAACTAGGTCAGTTCTGAAATCATAAAGTGTTCTCAAGCATGTTTGTGTATGTGTGTGTGTTTATTTTATGACACAGGTCATCGAGAATGCCTCTTCACAAAGGGACACTGTCATCAGTGCTTTATACAGCAGCTTAAATAAAGTCATTCTTTATTGCCTCTCCAAGCCCCAGCAGTCTCTCTTGGAATGCCTCAGCCTTCTCAGAATTCTGGAATTCCTGCAGGAACACTGGGACATCATCTTTGCCACCTACAACTCCAACTCCAGCTTCCTACTGTGTATCATGTATTGTCTGTTTCTGCTTAGTGCACGGAGGTAAGAGCTGCCCACTTTTCTGTTTTCTTGCCCACCAATAGTCAATGCAGAAGAGACCATTCAGAGGGACACTTGACTAACATCAATATAAATGATAGAATCCTTTTTTAATCTGGTTTTTCCAAATTATGTACAATGTTTGATAATATGGTAGGTCTTCCTCAACCATGTCCATATGACTGAGCATCTAGAATCATCATAAAATAATAATTTACCCAATTTTGACAATTCTCAGTTAAAATTCCTCATTGATTTAATTTTAGGGGTAGAAAACTTCAACTTTAAATATGCACATTGATTTTATTATGTAGGCAAACTTCAGAAATATTAACCTTTGATAAATACAACCGTAGAATGGAAAAACATAAAATAAATTATATTATGCAAGTGAGAAATAATTTTTGCTTACAGAAACAATATATAGACAATTTACAATATAAAATAATACCCATAAGGACACTTGTATATAGAAATACTGATAACAAAAAATTAACCCACTTTAAATCATTTTCTTAAAGTTAAAAGTTTGAAGATATTATATTTCTGTGTGTGTGTGTACTTTCCCTTTCTGGGCATGGCAATGTGTATATATCATGTGTCACCAGGGCCTTGGTGCATTACTGCCTGTGAATATTATCTCCTTAATAGAGAGCCATGCTGAGTGGAGAGGAAGAGAGGACTATGGGATGATTTTATTTATCCCAATACAAATTATGTTTCATTCCTGAAAAAAAAAATTGTGTCGAGTTGACTATTAAGCATTACAGACACTAGAGTAACTCTCTGGGAAGCACCAGAAAAATACTCCTAACCCCCTAGCCCAGAGGAGGCACTTGCTTTTTATTTGTTTGAAATAAAAAATTTATTTTCAGTGTGTAGATTAAATTGTATTTTCTGTATTTCAAGAATTAGGTCTTATCCATACTGAAAGTAAAGGTAAACAGAACAGAATGCAGATTGGTTTGTGTGCTTAAAGTTCCACTCTCATCACACTCCTCCATTTAGGAAAACAGACTCCAAAAAGCACTCCATGCTAGAAATTTCAAGAATGGATGTATTCATATGCTGCTATATTTTTTCATTTTTTTGTTTGTCATTTTTTGTTCAATCACAAACATGTACTGAGTGCATATTCTGCTTGGTTGACTGAGGGGGCCCAGAGAAGGTGCACATATATATTCACATGACTAGGAGCCCTGGAGCACACAGTTCATGGGGAACCTAATATGTCAGAACCAACCACCTAACTTAGAACTAGCTATGGGATGTGTGGGCCTTGACAAAGTACAAATGAGGGTCTCTTGTTCAAAAATTACTATGAATTTCAAGATGATAACAGAAGACCCCAAGCATGGTGCCTTTCTGAATATGAACTCTGTAATATTGCACAGGTCAGAGGCCCATGGAGCTGGCCCTAGCCCCATTCCAGGAAGCGTGAGATTCATACCAAACAAAGGCAGAGTTCAGTGCTTTGGAAGTCTGCAAAAAGAGATGACCAATTATAATGGTGGAGAAACAAGGAGAGGGTTCAGATGGTCTGCTAGGAGCATGGCTTGGATTTAATAAGATAGGAACAAAAAAAAAGGTGTTTTTCTATTTTTCAGGATGCTATTATATAATATCTGTCATAGAAGTCATAAGCTGTTTGCTTGAACTTGATTAGACAGTTTTTCCATATTGATGTGTATTGAGTTTGGAGGATAATCATTTGTAATAAAGAACAATGGCATACTCACAAAGAAATTAGACTTTATAGTGAAAAATCTCTTGTTTACTAGTTATCCAGAAGGATTTGGATTGGAACCCAAGCCTAGAATGACTCCTTATCAAGTCTTTCTTTCTCCAAATGAAGAAGTGAGAGAAAAAAGAGTGGATGACTTCCCAAGTTTGAGTGATGGTACATTTTATCCCTTGTTATTTTGGGGGAGTAGATGGATAGTGAAGTGATAACTGCTAAGGTTGCATTCTTCAGTTTATCTTTCCATAGATAAGGAAACAAATACTACTAAGGAGATATTCAAAGGGCAGAAGAAACCCTAGAAAATCCCAGAATGATATAGCAGTACAGCAAGGTAACCTAAATGAGAATAAAATTGGAGTGATCTTTGCATATTAAACATGGAATGGGATGATGGATGGATGGGTGGAAGAAGAAAGAGCTCTGTGGAACTTGGTTAGACTAAGAACTTGGTGTTCTTACCAAAATTTCAGAGGACCTCATTGTAAGTTGATTTTACTTCTCAGTTAGTCCCTTCAATTTCTCCTTTGGACCACTAGATACCATCTCAGTTGAAACCATTATATAACTGTCCCTTTAGCTTTCTTCCCTAGAAAACAGGAGTTAATAAACTCATTTCTTTTTATAAAGTATTTAGCTTAATAGAGTTTATTCTTGGATTTGCTAATATCAAGTGAAGTTAAAGGGATTGGTAATTTGTAAAAACAAAAAAGAATTTGGATCCATGGGTCTGGGAGATTGCTCTCTTTGGTCCAGAAGGCTTCAGCAGACTGCTTCAGTTTGCTGCCAGTTACCATGTGAGAGTTTGTGATACTAGATGGTGGGTGTGAGAGCCTGCTTTCTGGTCAGACAGTACTCAAAGCCAGTGCTCAAAAATCTTGTGAATTTAAATTTTACTCTGACAATACTGATTACAACACAAACTTTAGCATTTGGGGACTTGGTGGTCGTGTGGACTGAGCAATGTCCATTCTCCTAGGGTGATAAAACAGACTATAGAGGCTGGTATCAAAGTGGGATCTAGTGGTCCAAGATCAGAAAGAATTTAGGCACTGGTCATGGGATTATAGTTGTGGGACACCGCAGGCAGAATGGCTTGGTAGATTTGTCCATATCTGGGCAAATGAAGAGCACTAAGCTGGGTGGCTGGTGGGAAGCTTGATCCAGTGCCAGGAAAGAGTTCTGGCTTTGGTCCTGGTTTCATGGGCACAGTCTTAGTTTTGTTCCATTCTTCTGAAGGACTAATATAAAAGACAACTTGAAAGGAGCTTTTAGGGGGAAGCTATTTGGTTACCTAGAGCCCTCACAAGCATCTCCCAGTGTGGCATCTAACAGAATTGGGAGGTGAGAAAAAGAAGTTCCCTAACCCCATCAGTCATAATATTCAGCTCTGGACATATGAGGCAGGCAGGATTTGGTGGTGGGAGGTTAGAAGCAGGGTAAAAGCCAGCTCACATTGATGTTGGTAGCATTGCAAATCTAGGATGATGTTCAAAATGGATGTCAATGAAAGCAGCCACAACATGCCATCTCTTTGTCTCTCTGGGAGAAGCATGGAGGCCCTCCTAATCATGTGATGTGCTCTTCCTTTCAGTCCAGCACAGCATCCAGAAGATGGTGCAGACATTCTGGCAGCAGCTCATGGCACAGAGGCGGCAAGAGCTGGAGGACACCTTCAAGATTGATCTCTCTGTAAAGCCTGGGGAAAGAGAAGTGAAGATTGAAGAGGTCACCCCACTCTGGGAGGAGATGATGCTCAAGGCCTGGCAGCATTACCTAGGTCTCTGTCCACTTGGCTCTAGAGAACAGAACTTCTGGGTGTCATAGAGCCAGACTTTCCTGGCGTTCCACACAGGGCCCAGAGCCTTTTCCACCCAGAGCTTCTCTCTAATTCCTTGGGGGTGGAATTTATATCAATGAAACCTCATAAATCTTTGCTCACAAAGAATAAATGCTTGTCGGGAACCACCCTGCTTGGTTTCAGAAGCTATAAGCCCCCCATAGCTAAGGCTGAGTGAGCAACCTTCGGACCATAAACTACGAAGGAGACATAGCTTATCTCCCGGGCAGGAGCACCCCTTCTGCTCCTTTTACGTCACCCTGCCTGGACCCCAATGCTTGATAGGTTAGTCAATGACGGGTAAGATTCCTCAAGGGAAGAATGACCTAAGACAGGCACGATCACATGGGGGCTCCAGGGAAGGACTTGTGGGGCTATAGCAAAAGGGGTGATGGAGCCTCACTCCTCGGCTTTGACATAGCTTGCAAGAGTCCTCATTCTGCCTGCAAGAAGTCTCCTAATCTCTTGGCTGTCTTATTTCCCCTGCCTGACTTAAGCCTGAAACAATGACAGAGGGCAGTGCAGCCCTGTGCTGGAAAGGGTGGGTTCCCTGGGTGATCAGGCCTAAGAAAGAATGCATAAAATCCTGTGAAACCTGCTTTGCTAAGAATGCTCTCAATTAAATTATAAGGGTCCCAGCAGGAAATGAGTTTCTTTCCCGAAGTTTTGTAGCCCTTTAGCTAACAGACCCTGACTCAGAATAGGCCCTTGTAGTTCTTCGTATGCTACCTATTATTTGATCCTTAGTGCTTCACAGTGATTAATGAACTTTACCTGCATTCCTGTGCAAATTGAAAGCCAATAAAAACCTGTCAAGGCAGGGGTTGGGGCACTCTCCCCTTGAGAGAGTAGCCGTGCTGTCCCTTTTGCTCCACAGGTCTCGGTAGTCCATGTGAATGTCTCATCTCATCCATAACACTGTGGACACCGTGGGCTGGTGTCAGCGTCAAATGCTGCTTTGCATCTTAGGTGAAAGGAAGGCCAGAGGTGTCAACCAAGCAAACAGATTTTAGAAACTTCTTAGATTGAAGGGCCACCATGTCAGAACCCCATCCTGGGCTCTGGAGCTTGAAGTTCTAGATCCTGCCCTGATATTCATCTACAGGCTTGAAACCTTGTACCTAGTTATTTACTGACCAGGAGCCTCAGTTTCATCATGTTCCAAGCAAAAGTCTTCATGCCCAAAATACTAATGTCTCTTGCATTCTGTTAATGACTCAACATTTTTACCTGCATATTAGACTCTGCAGCTATGAGAATGATGTATTAATTTTGTTTTTAAAGACATCATTGCTCTAAAATTCTGGCTCATATACTTGTAAGTCTCAACATCATGAAATTCACAGTTATTTGAGAGTCAGTTATTTCCATCTATGTTGTTTCAAACTACTTAGTGGTATAGCATCTTTTATTTTCTTGGTTTCCCAAATTAACCCTCATAAATATGTATCTACATGCATGAACAATTTGAACTCAATATGTTATATTCCATTTCAGGAAGAAGTTCAATAAAGTAGGGCATATATACCCATATGCAAGGGAGGATTCCCCAAAACCCAGAATTTATTTATAAAAAGTTGTGTATTTATTCTTACATGTTTAAACTTCAGTCACCTTCAAAGTACTCTCCATTTGATGCAATACACCTATCAAGAGGTTTTTTCCACTGCTCAAAACAGTTTTTGGACTCATCAATTTTGATACCTTTTAGCACTTCACCATTTTTTGTTTCACCTCTTCCACATTGGCAACATATTTTCCTTTGAAGAATTTTTTCATCTGGGAAAACAAAAAACAGTTGCTTGGGGCAAGACCAGGTGAATAGAGAGTATAGGGTATGGGGCTCATGACATTTTTAGGCAAAAACTGCTAAACACTCAACACTATGTGGGCAGGTGCCCTTGTAAATCACCCATTTTGAAGTGGGCAAACGTGTTGATAGTCTTTAAAAAAATTCACTGGAGTCAAAAACAGCCTCTCACAACAATGCAGCTGATACAGATGGTACACTGATACAAATGGGTTCCTAGCATACTCATCTAGGAGGGGAAGTGTATACTACAAGGGGCACACCCTCTAAAAGATAATTTCCTTTTTGGGGATCCCCCCTTGTGTATATATATATATTGAAATAAAATGATGAGATGGACTTAACGATTACAAATGAGCAACGAATTAGAATATATTTGTAAGCCTCTTAGATCCTGTGAAAGATTTATTGTGCATTTTAACCCCTTTAGTATATTTTTGAGTAATTGTATGTTATTCCTTATTCTTAAGTGTTCCTGTAAGGGTGTAGGCATGGAAGATAAAATGTCTTTTACTCTGTGCTGTTTGAAAAGAGAAGTGCTTTGTCCTTCATTTTCAGCCATCTGTCTACACCAACACTGTGGATCCTAGTGCTGTCTAAGCTTTTGAATTATGTGGATTGGCCTTTTGTGACCCAAGTTGATCCCTTGCTACATTGTACCTTGAAGTGATTTTCATGCAAACTTTTTAACCGACTTAATGTGTGTTCAATAGTGAATTCACAAAAAACAGAAAAAAAAAGATTACAAATGGCTCTTTTTTTGGGGGGGGGCAACACCCATACTTTGCAAACTTATATTTCACGGCCAGTGTTTTAAATACATAATCTTATTTACTCTCCATGATACCACAGTGAGGTTAGGTACTGTTATTTCCATTTTATTGGATGAAAACACTGAGGCTTAGAAACTTTAGCTAACTTGTCCAACAGTCAGTGAACTGTGGAGCTAGGAGTCTAAGTCAGGAGCTGGTAGCCTGGGCTGTTTCCCCTATTGGAAGCAGGCACACTGGGCTGAAGCCTCTGGCTAGCCATTTGAAAGCCAAGCCAACTATAGAAATAGTGTGTGTTTTCCTCTCAATTCCTCCTCTGACAGTTTTTGCTTTTCTGTCCCCAGCATCTGAGAAGAAATCTCTGGCCAGTCACCTGAGTGTTGGACACCATAGCAAAGTCACTTCATGGAGTGGAAGTTTGTCTTCAGCCATGAGGCTGATCCCTGGGCGGCAGGCCAAGGACCCTGAGTATAAGACAGAGGTGAGCCCAGGACCCTTTTCCTTCAGGCATTTTCTTCAAACCCCATGAGTCATATCTTCTCTTTCTGTTGTCACTAGACAAATCCAATTCCATGTTATTTTGAACTTTCAAGGGTATGCATGTGGCTTCCCAGTTGAGGCTACATCTAGAGGAGTCAGGTCTTAGGCTAGTTTTAACTTAAAGTGACTATGGGCTCCCTTTGAGTGCCGAGAGCAGGTGCTCATTATGGCATTAAAAACCAAGAATGGGATCCTTGACCCATTCTCCTTTTGAGTCAGATGTACTCAATGAGCACTAGCTCATACCTCAGTAGGAGCTGGGTGTGTGGGCTCAGCAAAGGGGGAAGAAATGTTGGTGCTATTACTGGGAGATATAGTGTTAGATCCTCTTGACTAGGTGGGGCTTTGATGTTGGGGTTTTCTAATTTGTTTCTCTAAAGCGGCATAACAAATGATCCTAAAACTCAGTGGCACAAACAATGATTTTTTGTGATCATAGACACTGTGGTAAGGAATTTGGAGCATAGCAGGTTTGGGGGTGTGTTTCTACTCCAAGATGTCTGGGCCTTTTCTAGAATCAGTAGAAGTCTCTCTTACTCACACATCTGGTGGTTGCTGCTGACTTTAGTCTGAGACCTTACTGAGACATTGGTTGGAACACCTATACACAGTTTCTCCATGTGTGCTGGGCTTCCTTACAACCTGGTGACAGGGCTTCAAGGACCAGTTTCTCTAGGGAGGAGAAAGATGAGAGAGACAGAGAGAGAGAGAGAGAGAGGGAGAGAGGGAGAGAGAGAGAGAGAGAGAGAGAAAACAAACCAGGCAGAAGCCACATTGTCTTGCCTTCCATAACCTTGCTTTGGAAGCTATGCAGCATCACTTCTGCTGTGTTCTTTGGGTTTAGATAGGCACAAACTTCTGCCCAGGTTCAAGGACAGGGAAATATACTCTACTTTTTGGGGAGGAAATGTCAAGGTTCTGCAAGAGCATGTAGGCTCTTTTTGGAAAACACAATCTGTCATATGTTTTAATGTTGGAGTCACTGATTTATCTGCAGAGGCAGACTATGATCATTGAATGGATATAGCTTTAGGGTGAGGAGGCCTTGGGCAGTTTATTTATCTTCCCTGAGTCTTTATCTTCTTACTTCCACACTGGGACAAATATCTGTGAAAGACTGTGAGAAAGGGCTCCCCAAAGAGGTAGAGTAGATGGTTGATAGACACGCCACACAATTTGAGCTCTCTGCCCATTTAACTTTGGAAAGTGAACTTGACTTCAAATTCCACCCACTCAGAATCTGGGCCTTGCTGTCCCCATGTGTCCACTGTGGTTAGTAACTAATCCACTGTCATCACATACTGGAGGGAAGAGAGGAATGAAGGGCTTCCTGCAACCACCCAGGCTGCCAAGGTTAGAAGAATTTCTTTGTTCTAAGCAACCAAAACAAGAGGACTCAGGATATATGGAGAAAGCCTAATCATAGAAGGAAAGACTGGAAGTGAGCCTGCCTAGACTGGCTGGCCTTCTAGTTCAGAACCAGGATAGCCTATGTCCTGAGCACTTGGGGCTGTGGAAGACACTGCTTGGTAAGTGTGTGGATAGACTGACTGGCTCAGTAAGTGAGTAAATAACTTAGATTTTATATCAGTTGCATCACACAGCAATTATAAGCTCCATTTTATAGATATGGAAACTGAATCTAAAAAATGGTGAGGGTTTTGCAGCCAGGAGGTAGCAGAATGAAGGTATCATTTCCTACCTCTGTACTGCCATGCATGACCTTGCCCTTTCATAACCTCTCAGACCTTTGATTCCCGAACACACAACTCAGAATGCACTCTGTTTACACTAGAATGTAGTGAATCACTTGGAAATTGCAAGTGCTTTAGAAATAGAAGACAATTTACAAAATTCCATTCTACTGTATAGCTTTTTAAAAATTATTTTTATTTTTTGTTATTTATTACAGTCACCCCATTTTTCCCCCTCTGCCCTCCTCTACCCATCCCAACCCCCACATCCACAGTTCATTCCTTCACTGTGTCCATGTCCACGATTCATTCATACTTGTTCTTTGTCAGGTCCCCTCCCTTCCCCTTCTTTCTAGCATTATCTGCCTCCCGCCTCTGCTCCAATCACTTTCAGTTGGTTCCATGTTTCCATGCCTTGGTTCTATTTTATTTATTAGTTTATTTTGTTCTTTAGATTCATCTTGCACATGAGATCATATGGTATTTGTCTTTCATTAGCTGGCTTATTTCACTTAGCATGATATTCTCCACTTCCATCCATACTATCACAAAAGGTAAGGAGTTCCTTCCTTCTTTTTGCTGCATAGTGTTCCACTATGTAAATGTACTACAGGTTTTTGATCTGCTCATTTACTGATGAGCACTTGGATTATTTCTAGCACTTGATATTGTAAATAGTGCTGCTATGAGCATTGGGGTGCATAAGTTCTTTTAAATTGGTGATTTGGGATTCTTAAGGTACATTCCCAGCAGGAGAATTTCTGGGTCAAAAGGCAGTTCCATTTTTAGTTTTTTAAGGAAATTCCATACAGTTTTCCAAAGTGGCTGCACCAGTCTGCATTCCCACCAAGAGTGCACTAGGGTTTCCTTTTACAGCACTTTCCCTCACCAGCACTTGTTTGTTGGTTTATTAATGATGGCCATTCTTCCAGGTGTGAGGTAATATCTCATTATGGTTTTTATTTGTATCTCTCTGATGGCTAGTGATGTTGAGCATCTTTTCATATGTCTATGGGCCATCTGCATGTCCTCCTTGGAGCAGTGTCTGCTCAGATCCTTTGCCCATTTTTTAATTGGATTGTTTCTCTTCCTGGTGTGGAGTCGTGTGAGTTTTTTATATATTTTGGAGATCAAACCCTTGTCCAATGTATCATTGGCAAATACATCCACCCATACAGTCTGTTTCCTTTTCATTTTCATGATGGTTTATTTAGCCAAGCAGAAGGTTTTTAGTTTGATGTAGTCCTATTTGCTTATTTTTTCCCTTTATTTGGCTTGACCTATGGAGATATATTGGCAAAAATATTGCTATGTAGGATATTTGAAATTTTATTGCCTATGATTTCTTCTAGGACTTTTATGTGTCATGACTCATATTTAAGTCTTTTATCAATTTTGAGTTTATTCTGGTGTATGGTGTAAGTTGGTGCTCTAGTTTCATCTTTTTGCATGTACCAGTCCATTTCTCCCAACATCATTTATTGAAGAGGCTATCTTTACCCCATGGTATGTTCATGGCTCCTTTGTCAAATATCAATTGACCACAGAGACATGGCTTTATTTCTGGGCTCTCTAATCTGTTCCACTGATCTATGTGTCTGTTCTTATGCCAGTACGAGACTTTTTTGATTACCGTGGGCTTGTAATATAGTTTGATGTCAGGTACTGTGATCCTTTGTACTTTGTTCTTCTTTCTCAAAATTGCTGTGGCTATTCAGGGTGTTTTTGGTTACATATAAATTTCTGAAATGTTTGTTCTATATCTGTGGAATACATCATTGGTATCCTAATAGGGATTGTGTTGAATATAAATTGCTTTGGATAGTATGGACATTTTGATGATGTTAATTCTTCTAGTCTATGAATATGGTATATGCTTCCATTTATTTGTGTCTTCCTTAATTTCTCTCTTCAGTGTTGTCTAGTTTTCTGAGTACAGGTCTTCTACCTCCTTGGTTAGGTTTATTCCTAGGTACTTTATTTTTCTCCTTGGTATATCAAATGGGATTTTTTTCCTGATTTCTGTTTCTGATATTTCATTATTGGTGTACAAAAATGCCTTTGATTTCTGAATATTGACTTTGTATCCCTCTGTTTTCCCAAATTCACTTATTAGGTCAAGTAGATTTTTGGTGAAGTCTATAAGATTTTTTATGTACACTATCATGTTATCTGCAAACCATGACAGTTTTGCCACCTCCTTTCCAGTTCGGATGCATTTATTTCTCTCTCTTGTCTAATCACTGTACCCAGGACTTCCAATTCTATGTTGAATAGAAGTGGTAAAAGTGTATATCCTTGTCTTATTCATGATTTTCATGGGAAAGCTTTTAGTTTTTGCCCATATAGTGTGATGTTGGCTGTAGGTCTGTCATATATGGCCTTCATTTTGTTGAGGAATGTTCCCTCTACTCCCACTTTGCTGAGTGATTTTTATCATAAATGGGTCTGTACCTCATCAAATGCTTTTTCCGCATCTATTGATATGATCATGTGATTTTTGTCTTTGCTTTTGTTTATGCAGTGTATTACATTTATTGAATTATGAATATTGTACTATCCTTGCATCCTGGGATGAATCCCACTTTGTCATGGTGTATGATCTTTTTAATGTATTGCTGGATGTTGTTTGCCAATATTTTGTTGAGGATTTTAGCATCTATGTTCATCACCGATATTTGCCTATAGTTTTCTTTCTTTGTTGTGTCTTTATCTGGTTTTGGGAGTAGGAGATGCTGGCTTCTTTAAAAGAGTTTGGGAGTTTTCCATCTTCTTAGATTTTTTGGAATAGTCTGTGAAGGATGGGGGTTAATTCTTCCCTAAATGTTTTGTAAAATTCTCCTGTGAAACCATCTGGTCCAGGTCTTTTGTGTGCTGGGAATTTTTTGATTACTGCTTCAATTTCATCAGCTATTATCATTCTATTTAGACTATTTGCATCTTCTTCATTGAGTTTTGGAAGGTTATATTTTTCTAGAAAATTTTCCACTTCATCTAGGTTTTTAAATATCATGACATACTGTTGTTCATAATAATTTCTTACAGTCCTTTGTATTTCTATGGATAAGTTGTAATTTATCCTTTTCATTTCTCATTTTATTTATTTGACTCCTTTCTCTTTTTTTCTTGATGAATCTGCTTAAAGGCTTGTCAATTTTGTTTATGTTTTTAAAGAACCAGCTCCTGGATTTATTGATCCTTAGAATTGTGCTTGTAGCCTCTATGTTATTTAATACTGCTCTAATCTTGGTTATTTCCTTCCTTCTAGTCAGTCTGGGTTTTGTTTGTTGTTGCTGTTCTTCCAGTTCTTGAAGGTGCAGCCTTAGGTTGTTTATTTGAAATGTTTCTATCTTTTTTAGGTATACCTGTATTGCTATGAACCTCCCTCTCAAGACTGCCTTTGCTGTGTCCCATGCATTTTGTACTATTGTGTGTTCATTTTCTTTTGTTTCCAGAAACTTTTTGATTTCTTCCTTGATATCATTCTTGACCCATTTATTGTTTAATAGTATGCTATTCAGTCCCCATGAGTTTGAGTGTTTTAGAGTTGTTTCCTTGAGGTTGTTTCTAGTTCCAGTTCCTTGTAGATAGAGAGAATGCTGATATGATTTCAATTTTCTTAAATTTGTTGAGGCTTGTTTTGAGTCCAATCATGTGGTCTATCTTTGAAATGTTCCATGTGCATTTGGAAAGAATGTGTATTTTGCTTCTCTGGGATGAAAGGTTCTATATGTATCAGTTAAGTCTATTTGATCTAGGGCATTGTTCAATGCCACAATATCCTTGTTGATATTTTGTTTGGAAGATCTACCCATTTTTGACAATGGGGTGTTAAAATCCCCTAGTATAAGTGGGTTGCTGTCTATATCTTTCTTCACGTCCTCGAAGATTTTTATTATGTTTATTATATTTATGTCTTCTTGATGAATTATTCCCTTGAGAACTATGAAGTGTCCTTCTTTATCTCTTTTTATGGACTTTTTTTGAAGTCTATTTTGTCTGATATAAGTATTACTACTCCAGCTTTTCTTTTGTTGTCTAATTGCTTCGAATATTTTTTCTAATTTGTCACTTTCAGTCTGTGTAGATCTTTTGTTCTGAAATGGGTCATTTGTAGGCAGCATATGTGTGCATCATGTTTTCTTATCCATTCTGCTACCCTATGTCTTTTGATTGGAGCATTTAGTCCATTTACGCTTAAGGTTATTATTGATAGGTTATTATTGATTTATTCTTTACCATTTTTCCCTTTATACCTGTGTCCTCCCCCAACTCACTCTTTTTCTTCCTCTTCTCAAATAAGTCCCTTTAGCATATCTTGCATTGCTGGTTTGGTGGAGGTGTGTTCTTCTACCCATGTTTTGTCTGGGAAACTCTTTATTTCACCTTCCATTTTAATAGAAAGCCTTGTTGGTTAGAGTAGAGTTGTTTGCATGCCTTTGCTTTTCATTACTTTGAATATTTCTTCCCATTCCCTTTTGCTTGTGGTGTTTTGCTTGAGAAATGAGCTGATATCTGTTTTAGAGCTCCCTTGAATGTTACTAGCTGTTCCTCCATTTCTGCCTTTAAGATTCTCTCTTTGTCTTGTAATTTTGCCATTTTAATTATATGTCTTGGAGTAGACCTCTTTGGGTTCATCTTGATGGGAACCCTCTGTGCTTCCTGGACTTGTGTGACTTTTCCCTCATCAAGTTAAGGTAGTTTTCTGTTAGTACTTTTTCAAACAGGTTTTCTTTCCCTGGCTCCTCTTCTTCTCTTTTTGGTATCCCTATGATATGAATATTATTACATTTCATGTTGTCCTACACCTCCCTTACACCCTCTTCATTCTTGTTGAGTCTTTTTTCATTTTGTTGCTCTGTCTGGGAGTTTTTTCTACCTTATCCTCCAGCTCACTGATTTGATCCTCTGCTTCATGTAGCCTGCTTTTAATTCCTTCCCCTGTGGAAATGGGTCCAACAGTGAGCTCCTGAGCCAGGTCTCACTGATCTGCAGAGCCTGTAATACCACAGATTGGTGTTGGGCTCACCTGTCTATGTGGGGACCTGCCTGGCTGCAGCAAATCTCAGTTGTTCA
Organism: Trachops cirrhosus; assembly: GCA_028533065.1. NCBI lineage: Eukaryota > Metazoa > Chordata > Mammalia > Chiroptera > Phyllostomidae > Trachops > Trachops cirrhosus. Next base: position 96,285,650 of record CM052542.1, on the reverse strand, counting down.
GGCTCTGGCTGGCCAGTCTCTAGCCTGCTGCTCTCTTGTTGGAGGCTCAAGCCCAAACTCTACCCTGTTCAGTCCTCTGCTTGCCACCCATGCTGGATTGGGTCCCACAGTCCCTTCAACATGACTGTATCTCTCTGAGTTCTTTGTTATCAGAACTGCTACACATGCCTGCTCATACACATGAGCACTGGGTCCCTGCTGAGGCTTGTGTCTTGCCTCAGTTCCCCTTTTAAGGTTTTTTGTGTGTCCCCCATGCTGCAGCACCAAGCCCTAGGGGGACCTGTTCTCCACATGTTCCCTTTCCCCATAAATCACAGAGTGTCTCTCCATCATGGCTGGGTACCACCTGCCAGAGTCTTTGACAGTTTTAGATGAAGTTTGTCTCTGTATCTCCCCTAAATGGCTCTAGGAAGAGTCCTGTAGTGACACAGGGCTGTGGTGGGGTGCTGTCCCCACTCCCTCCAGAGGTTCTCAGCCTTGGCCAGGCCTACTCCCTGCTGTGCTGTTTCTGCAGCCAGCACTTCCCCAGCCATCTCTCTCTGCCCCAAGAATTTGTGGTTCCTGAGGCATTCTGTAGCCGCCCCTAGTCTGTGCAGCCAGAAGTGCCAGTTTGGGCAGCAGTTACTCCACTAGGAGAGCCCGAGCTGCCTGCTCCTGAATGCCCTGCGAGAAAGCAGGCTCTCATCAACACATGCACATGTTCCACACTCTTGTCTGTATATGCACTCACTTACACATGCTGTCACTCACTCTCCACTGGATTTTAGAGTCGATTGCTCTGTGGTTTAGCTGCGAGGGCAGTCCAGGTCTGGGAGCAATAGGACAGAGCTTCCAGATACTCTCCATCTATCTTGGATCTCTTTTGCTGTATAGCTTTCTTTACCAAGGGAATGACCATTCCACACAAGATGTTGCTGCACTATGCCCTGGGAGCTAGAGCATCCCTTCTTGCCCATGCACTTGCCCTTGACAAATGACATTTGTAGCAGGAGGGATCCTTCCCCTCTTCCCTTGGGTTCATCCTGTAGTTTCTACTCATTGACCAAATCAGTACTGTCCATGGGAAGTCAGCTCCATCTCTTAGAGCTAGGAAAGGGATGGCTGGGATGCTGGATATGGACATGCAGGCTATTGGTGCTACCTCTTGCCAGTGCCACGCCCCCTTCCAGGTCACCGCCATTGTCTCAGCTCAGCTGCCTTTGAGTCCTAGAAAGATGGGTTGAGAAACCAGCTCATCTGAATGAAGGTTGAATAAGCTGTGATGTTTAGGTCATGTACGTTCACAAATGGCCTGTCATTGTTCACTCTTGACTCATTGAGAGATCTGGAAATAAGAATATTTCAAATGGGCTCTGTTGTTTTGTGAAGGCAGGCTGTTGAAGATGTTACTACATCAACTCAGGTATCATTCATTCATTCATTTACTCAACAAATGTTCATTAAGTGCTGACTCTACCTCCTGCTTTAAGCACTGAGGGTACAGAAGAGAGAAAAACTAATCTATTCTCTGCTTTAATGGAGGCTGCCTTCCAGGGGCTGAAGATTGGCAATAAATGTAGGGACTGCTAATTGCAATGAGGAAAAATAGAGCAGGGTGGCTGAAGAAGATGGTGAGAGAGGTGCCAGACTATTTAGGTGGAGGTGGTCAGATGCCCTCTCTGGCAGGAGGTGTTGGAGTAGAGAAACAAGGAAGGACACGTGCCTTCTTACTCTCCAGGAGAGAGTGGTCAGGCATAGAGGACTGCCAGCCTAAGGCACTGAGGCAGGCAGTGGGGGTGTCCTAGGGTAGGAATAGCCCATGTGTCTGGACTAAAGTGGAGAGAGGACAGCTGCCAGGGACTGCATCCTCACTGTTACTCCCAAGAAGATCTGTGCTTTCCTTCAGTAACTTGTGACCAGCAGGACTCTGTTACTGCTGTTTTCCTCTTTGATCTGGGCACGTAGGAACTTGAAGAGATAAACATGTCCCAATTCTTATAACTGCACATACCTAGTGGGATAAACTTCTGTAAAACATGTACACGCACACACACACATATGTGCACATATCCCTGCCCCTGGCTTCTTCTTTCCTATTTGAGCCTTACTTGTTTATTCTTAAATGTGATTTGTTTATCCTTTCTACAACTTAATAGCCTGTGGATTTTTTAAAGCCAAATTATTTTTGAAACAAAATGGATTATGTTTTAACTTTGAAAATTAACTGCATCTTTGCTTAGAAGCATCCTATTCCAGTACCTCAGTTGGGGCTGGGCACAGTGACTGTTATATAGAAATTTCTTAAAGAACATGTAGGGAACTGCATGGAGCTCCCTGTCCTTTGCCTGGGGTGGAACTCACCAGTCTCAGATGCCACATTCATCACATATCCTCACGAGATGCCTTTGTTGCTAACAGAAGGCACAACTTCTCAGGTACATATGTACACTGTGATGTCATAGGATAAGAGTATCAACTATTTGCCCTGGGGTCTGTTTAATTATTTTTAAAAATTAATTTTGATTATTACAGCTGATTACACTTCAGTGAGCAATGTAATTGATATTTTCTAATGTATCCCAAGGAACATTTTGTACAACACACTTTTTGTTGTTGAAGGTTAAAGACTCTGTTATTGGTTTTCCCCTAAATATGCCCACATCATTAGTCTCTCCAGTGAGAAGGTCGCCATCTGGAAAGAGCAGCATGGAGACATTATTCAGGCACAAGTGCATGAAATTGGTGTTTCTGCATCTTCTGTCTTTCTTCTGGAAAGGAGAGGCTTATAATTAAAGGAGTTGGTTTTGGAGGAAACATTATTCATTTGGTGTTATTCCTTATCATGTCAGCCTCTGACAGCTCTGCAGCTCTGATAAATTGTTCCTTGGAGCCAAACACACAGTATACAAGTCCTAATTCCTTTTACCTACCTTCATCTTTAGCAGAAAATGTTTTCTTCTTGGCAGGTGAGCCTTTGAGGCAAGACTGATATGATGGATGCTATTTCTTCTTTTCCTTCCTCTGATGCCCTTAGAATCCCTTCTGGGATCTAGTTGTAAAGTAATGGTCTCTATCAGAGCAAAGGCCTGTGGTGTCAGGCTGTTGGACAGAGGGTGGGATCTTGGGCTCCCTTAGGGCCACCAAAGGCCAACTCAGGGTGTCCTGGAAGCTACCTCATCATTCCAGCCCAATATGGTTAGTTATTTCTCTTCACAGTGGTGGTCGTGACTTTGCTTACTTGCTCAGTGTAAGAATTTTTTGTTTAAAAAAAAGTTGAATAAACATCAACATCCATTGTCAGTTTCTTAGTTTTTTTATTTTTTATTTTTAGTTTCTTAGTTTTGACAAGCACACCATGGTGATGGTTTCAGTCAAAATGATGTTAAAATATGAGAAACCAGGTAAGGGCTTGATAAGAACTCTGTACTATCTTTAGAACTTTTCTATAAATCCAAATTATTCCAAAATATAAAGTTTATCTGTCATTATATATCTTTTTAAAGTATTAGCAAGTAGAAATGGATACGCTGGATATGGGAGCTGGGGACTGGGAGGGACAGGGCTGAGCAGATGAGTGGCTCCTGGGCCTGGACAGAGCAGAAGGGTGACTGGGGGTGTGACAGTCACCCCCAGTGAGCATGGGGTCAGGTTGGGGGATGTTGTGGCCCATAGGTGAGGACTGAGCAGGGAAGCACAATGTTTCTGTATGTACAGGTTAGACTGAGGTTAGGGACCCGGAGCTTGGAGCCAGTCTGGGAACTATAGAATCTTCATTCAGGTGGGACGCAATGGGGACCATAGCAACAGTGGTCAGAGCTGTGGGAATTAAAGAACACACCAGAGACTTCTGTTTAACCAAGGCTGAGATGAGCAAAAAAGGGCTCACAAAAGACAAAGAAACCAGGCCTTGAGAAATGGGGGTGTCCAGGCATGAGATGTGGTCCTGCTGGCTCTGCAGGGAACAGAGAGGGACAAGCCAAAGGAGAAAGGTTGAGAGTATAGTGGGACCCCCTCTAGGTGGGTGCAGCTGCCTGACCTGTGTTTTGTTTGGCAAAGTGTCAGTTGGATTTCACCCCACTTTCCTCCAGGGGTCAATTAAACATTGTCTCATGCAGGGGCCAGGTGGGCCCCACTGGAGCAAAAATTAGGGGCTTATAGAGGAGCAAACCCCGTGGAGCAGGGCTGGGTTGTGTTTTTCATGTTTCGTGGCTTTTGGAGATAGTTGAGTAAGATTTCAGTTGCTGTTTTCAAAGTGTAAATGACCTGCGTAGGGAAGCAAGGGCTGTATGAGAAGTAACAGAAGTAGATGAAAAGGCACCAAAAGCCAGAGAGTGGCACTCTGAAATATGTCTGCCCTGGCATGGACACAAAAGCACTGGGCATTTGCTCCAAGGCCCCCTGGGGTCCTCTAAAGGCTGCCTGTGGGCAAGTGCCCTTCCCACCCAGACACCTGTAAGGTCAGTAGTGCCCATACTTGGGGGCCTTGAAGATCTCTGAGACTGTACACCTGTGTGGAGAGGTGACTATGGACCTGCTATGGGCTGCTTTCCTGAATGTGTGCACAGGCCCACTGTGTCCCACGCCCAGCTGGTATGCTGCTGTGTCCCTGGCAGAGATGCTGCGTGAGACTAGCTGGGTAATAGCTATATGAAAAGCAGTTCTGACTTGGGTCCCTGGCAGGGACAGGACATTTTGACCATCCATTCTGAACACTTTACCCATTACCTCTTTTAAAAATCATTGTTTACTCTAGCTCCCTTAAAATTCAAACATATACAGTAGAGAAAATAATAAAATGAATTCCCATGTATCTATCATTTCCACAATATCAACTTATTACCAGTCTTATCTCATCTCCATCACTACCCATTTTCCCCTCTGCACAAAATAATTTTGAAGCAATATCCCAGACATCATATCATTTCATGCATAAATGTTTCTGTATCTTTATTTTTTCTTTAAAGAAATCATGGAATCCAAATAAAAATTGCAGAAAAGAAAGCAAGTGGGTAGAATTGGAAGGCTTTAGCAGTCACTGTGGGAGTGATTCAGCAGTTTCTGGTCTTATTTTTCAGTGTGTTTCTATTTGTCTTCTGCTGCTGATTGATGATGGTCTTGCTGAGGCTGAATGCATGGGGAGCCTCACGGAAACTTATACCCCTGTTTCAGGAAGGAGGGTGAGGTCTGATGGGGGACACATGTGCTTATGAGTTCAGTGTTCAGTGGGTGAACAGCATTGGAGGAGGAAGCCTCAGAGTGTGCTTGGCTGGGAAAAAAGCTCACAACTCAGGAGAGTCCAGTCTGAGAAGAGACTGTGAAAATAGAAAGGAAAGGGCTTTGAAATAAATGGGAGGGAAATAAGCCGAAGAGCCCAGGGTAACAGCTGAGGAAGTAAAAATACATTTGTGAAAATGAAAGTTAGAATTCCCAGGGAAGTTCTGTAAAAAGACACAAGGTATAACTTCTTTAAGAGGTTGTAGGAAATTTAAAAAATCTGAAATTCAGAAGGTTGTCATATAGAATACTTTTACTTACACTTGTAGTAAATTCAGAATGGTGTTTGTGGGCAACAGAGAGAACTTTTGCAGGAGGTGAATATGCCTGTAAGAGAGATGTTTCAAAGCAAGTGGCTAAAGTTTGGGGGAAATTAAGGCACATGAGGATTTCTCAAATTGAAGTGGACTGAGAGAGGTGAAATCTTAACAATCCATTCTCACTGCCATGGAAGAATGGCAGAGAGGGCAACCTGTGTCAGCAAATCAGGTAAGAAGTGGGCTGGTGAGACAATACCATCAAAAACTGTAGGAAAGAGGAGTGATTCAGAAAACCTGAAATCACAAACTTTATGAAAAATCACAATTTGTATTTGGTGGTGGAAAAGTCTTGTGAGCAAGTAATTAAACACCAGCAAGTAATTAGTTGTTTAATGAACAAAACCACTCACAAACAAATGAAAGGGTGATTTTTAACAAAAGACTTTCAAAACTGTAAACCATCCTGCTAATGTGATCATGGTTTCCTTAATTGTAGTGGACAAGACTGCAAATGACTTATTTTCTCTTAATGCTTTTCCTGAGATAACTGACCCTAAAACTTATACCACTCTGCTTGTCCTGGCATTAGACCTTTTCGGGGTCTGTCTGGATTAGAGTCATTTCCAGAAAGAGCTCTCATTATGCTTTGATTTTGGTGGAATTTGGGGGCAAAAAAAGAAAAATTATTATTAAGTCCAATAGTATAATTTCTTAAAACTCTGAAGTTTCCTTTTTCACTTTAACTGCAACATGTGTCTTAGCCCTTGGTCTTGCAGGCAGCTGTGCTCCAACACTGCACCCAGAATTGACCTTTTCACAGCAGCATGGTGTCCTGGGGCAGTTGGGGCCATGCAGACAGACAGGCAGCAGAGAGGGGTACATTGGCCCTCAAGGCTTTCTTCTGGTAGTCTGGGCACTAAACTAGAGCACACTTTCTCTTTTCCTCTCTTCCCTTGATCACACACACACAGACACATACACACACCCACCACCACCACCACCGCCACCACCATTCTGCAAACAATTGATGTTAGAACCTGTCCATCACATCAGTGAGAAATGAGTGGGAAGGAATTCCTTTGAACAAGGAACTATATACCATGACTGAACACAGTCAATAGGTCCTGACAGCAGAGGATTTGAAAAGCAGCATCACCAACATAATGTTAGTATTCAGAATAATGGGGAAGCACAATTATGGGCTGATGTACCCAGTGGCTTTTAGTTTTTCATTTTAAGAAAGTATAAATATTACCAGTCTATCACAAGTGCCTGTTATGGGAGTTTGAAAAATAGAAGTGAACAAAGCAAATACAGACACCTTTACTGATGTTTCTTTACCAAGTGCATCATTTGTGAGACAGCTTTATCTTTGTAATAGAAGGATAATTAACATCACTAATTATCTAATTAAGTTCATTAAGCATTCACCAACAGAGCACTGTGAAGTTGACATTATGTTCTATTGTCAACAAATGCTTTTGATTTCTTAGGAAGTAATTAAAATGTAAATTAGCATGCAATTATATGCACAGGGGAAGTTTTGAATCAGATATTCATTTCAAAACTGCTTAGAGCAATATAGTTTTTGTTTTTTTCTTGAATAAAAGCAGATATTTTGCTATTAGGGGTATATATTAAAATTGCTATTCTGTGGTTCGATGTTTTTGCATCACAGCAAGTTTATGGCATAATGTGACATAGGCTGTTTAGTTGGTGTATTTGTTACTGTGATTTGTGATTTTGTTCTTATTTGATAATTTTACTTGATATGTTCATATATGTTTATATCCCTTGTGTTAAAAATATTATAACTGATATTTTTCCTGAAAAAATTCTGCAACTTAAATTCTCTAGTTGTGTTTACTCTTTAAAAGCATCTTAGGGCAAATCTTTTAATGTGTCCGTCCTATCAAGTTAGGTTTGGAGAATGTAATCAATGACTTGCTGAGAGCAGGTGACATACACAGGAAGGATAGAAGCTGCAAACTTGTGGTCCAATGTCATCAGTTGCAAGTTCACATTTTTCCACTTTTTCTGGGGGGGAGCCGCTTGGTTTCTGATGACATACTATAACTGGCATGAGCATGTTGTACTGCTAAATACAGTAACCTCATCAGATTCTAATCTTTCCTGAAACACCATATTTGCTGGAAAGGAGCTTCTAAGATAGAAGCCACAGTGCCCAAAGCCCCAGAGTTTTTATTCCTTAAACATTCGAACTGAATCCTGGGATGCCAATCTTCCACTGAAGCTTATAGTTTGTTGTGAGAGTTCAGTGGACATGATACTCATCTCTGCCATCTTCTGGCATGAAGACCCCTGGGCTGTTTGAGCATTGTGCTGTTGTTACCTGTCCTGTAAGGAGAAGAGGTTCCACTCATGATATTGAACCTCCTCAACCTGTTGAATGATTTTTCAGGGATGGATTTAGGTGGTGCCAGTTTCAGGCCTATGCATTTAATGTGAACAAGATTTCAGGTAAATGCAGAGAGAATACAATAGCCTAAGAGAACCTGTTCCTTATGCCCTTTAAAGATCAATGTCAAGGCTTGGCCCTGAATAGAGCCCACTGACCTACCAACTGCTCATCACTGTGGGTATAGACAGATATCCCCATAGTCAAAGCAGAGAGATGCTGGGCTCCTGGTTTAAGCAGGGGACAGGCATCTTTGCAGAATGACTGGTGGTGGTTGTGGACCTGGCTGGGCTACAGCAACCAGTAGTCTCATGTAGAGGAAAGGGACCTGCACAGGGCTCACACAGAGATGGGACATTTATGGTCTGGGCCCTCCTGACTTCTGTCTGAGTTCTGCTAGCAAGCAGTGGTCTGTAGTACAGTCTGTATCCACCAGAAGAAGTGTTCCTTGTTCTCATTTGTCCCTTCAGAGAGGCTTCTTCTAATTCATGTGTAAGACTGTGGCTAGGTTAGCAGATAGCCTTAACTGACCAAGGGATCCTGCTGGCAAAATCAGAAAAGGGCAACCTTCTTCTGACATACAGCAAGCATCTACCTTAGTTAGCTGATTGAATTTTCCTTACCAGAATTTTCCTCTCAATTGTTTATTCTTAAAACTTATCTTAAAACATGCTCTACTATATCATAACTTACCAGAATGCAAAGTCCACACAAGAAGTGCATAATCTATAAAGACAGAACTCATTTCATCCCACGGGTTGCTTGTAGTTTTGCCTCCTGCTAGTCACACACTTCCTCGCCTGTGATTGGCACTAAGGCATGGCTCTACCATCATACCCCATAAAAGCTCATGATGCCATGGGCTCTGCCATCAGAGAACAGCTCACAGCCACCTCCTTGAGCACTGTTTTGAGCATTTGGCCTCATAACAAATGAGATTAAAGTTGTTTTTCTTTTGGTAGAAAGATGATAGCTTGAATCCCCTCCAAGAGAACAGGCATCCAGTTATGCAAGTTCTATGCATCAATGCAATATTCTCAAGATAAGGTCACAGTCACTGTCATTTGAAAGATACATTGAATCTAAGTCATGTTTTGAAAACTCCTTAGGAATACAGATGCTTAGTTCCTTCTCCAAAGACTTCTCTCAATAGAAATGTCTAGTCTGAAAAGGTTAGCTAGATCTTCTCACTTTCTTTTAATTATTTACTGATTTTCTTTCTTCTATATCCTATAACATTTTATTTTATTTTATTTTATTTTATTAGCAAATCAGGCAAACTGTTTTTATATGCCATGTATGATGACTGTCATTAGGGAATTTTTCAAAGTAACCTAAGATTCAAGTCTGCAGCTCAACCTACAAAATTTTAATGCACAGAAATGATGTATCATATGCAATTCAACAACACATAAATTTTGACGAGACATAACATTACTTGATAAGAATATAGAAATTAATAACATATGGTCTTTATATGTAAATAGTCCTTGTAGTCTGGTTATTTATCTCCCCAGTTTATAGCTTCTAAAAAGAATCATTGTAAATGGGATTTTGAAAAATTATCAAGATTTTGTGAACTCAAACAGATTAATCTTGGGTTGAATCCTTTTTGAAAACTGAGTATAGTCCCTTATTTAACAGGCTAATTATACCAGGAAGGTTTTTTTGAGGTTCAGATTTTTGTATATTGGATTTCCTAATGTGAAGTATACCTGCATTCCAAAAAACTAACATTGTGGTTAAGGGAAGGTAGCATCATCTCAGGAAATGCTTTAAATTTTTTTTTAATATAACTTATAGATAGAGGAAACATACCTTTATTTATTCCTCTAAACTTGAATACTTAACATACTCATCAGTGCAAAAAATGCTTTAGAGTTCACACACAGAAACATTCCCAACTACATAAATAATGAAACGGCAGATGGTCATGGTGTGGAGAATCAGGCTGGGGCCCTCCTGAGGCGCTGCTGCCATTCACAATCCGCGAGGCCCCCCTCGCACCACTTGGCCGCCAGGCGCCTGCCACACAAGCTACAGTGCGCTCTCACCCTGGGACCCATCTATTATGAGAAACAATTTTGGTTAATTAAAAAATTCTTTCAAAGTCTCAGAACAGAAAGTTCTGAAGTTTCCTTCTCTTTGTTATTGTTGATGGGGGTTGGTGAAAACTTGGCTCTTTGTCCTGGCAAAGAAGGGAGACTGACTGTGGAAAGAACAGAGTGGGGACACCGTCCTGGCTGGGCTGAGGGTAAGGCTTGGAGCCCTTGGGTGTTAATTTATGTATGGGTGTAACTGGGAGTGATAAAGGGTGTGGCTGAGGTCCTTGGGTAACAAAAGCGCAGTTCAATGAGCATGTGGCCAAGTGGTGCAGTAGCTCTGACTCTTGGACTTCTGTGCTAGAACCTATGTAGGGACTGGGGCACAGGCCTCTGCTCTCTGAGGAAACAATGTAAGGAATGGGAATAGAAAAGAAAATATCAGAGAATGTGACATTATTGGAAAGAAATCAACCATGGGCTGGAGTCTGCCTTGTGATTGCTGTCAGTTGGCAGGTCACAGAAGACCGCTCCAAGGAAGTGACAATGAAACTGAGAGGGAGAAGTAACCATCCAACACCTGGGGGTGACCTAGAAAAGACTCAGCTTGTGTCAAGGTTCGAGGGTGGTCATGAGTTTGTATATTTGAGAACTGAAAGAGAGGCTCACATTGATGGAGTGCAGAGATTAAATAGAGGTGTGGTCCAGGAGGATGGGGAATGGAGCCAGTTGCCAAGCATATTCCAAGTCCTCTAAGAGTCCAGAAAATACCTCTATGTCCATGACTCCACCTGTATCTATATCTATATATCTCTCTTTCATCTACAAAACAACCCTTTCTGCTCTGAACAGTCTCTCCTTCAACATTACACAGTCATCCATTGATTTCCTACCATATCCAAGACCCCTGGGTGAAGACCAGGTAATACCGGTCTCCAGTATGGTCCACATTTCTTGTGGACAAGAAAAGTCACAATTGCTGGCCTGCCAGGACCACCTTCTAGGCTGATGAGACTACTACAATGTAACAAGAAGCATAAGGCTCAAAAAGTGCCCAGAAGAGGGCAGGCCTAAGTTGGGATTCTTGGGAGAGTTTCAGCTGAGACTCAGAGGAGGAGAATGTGAGGAAAGATTGGTGGTGAGAGAGGAGCCCTTTCAGGTGCAAAGAGATAGTTGTGCCAATATACCTTCAGGTCAGCTGCTGGTTTGGTATTACTGAAGTATCATATCCAGTTTCTCCTAATGTCATGCATTTATTTATATCTGGCTCATTCCCCAGGGCATTTATGGTAACTGTAGATAAGGATGCATGAAATAAAATAAAGAAATGAGATCAGGAACAATAATAATAAAAGGAGAAAGTCAATACCTGGGGAATTAAGATCATAAATGTGTGGTCTCTGAAGACTTAGTCAAGCATCTATATGGTCCCTGAGCTCTCTCCTGTACTTGAGGATCACTGCCCCTCTGAATGCCTGCCAATCCCTCCCCAGCCTGGCTGAGACCCTGAGTAGCCACAGCCACCTGGCCCATGCCATGGGAGTATGATTGTCTTATTTATCTCCCTGGGTAGATTTTTAAGTTTCTGGAGGGCAAACTGTGTGTCCTGATTATCTTCAAGGCCATAGGGCTAGCACAGGGCCTAGACTGGAACAGGTGCTAGGAATTGTTGGCTGAGAAAAGACTAAAGAAAGAAATTAGGTCTATTTTCACACAGTGGCCACATCTATGAGAGCTCAGCCTAAGGGAGAGGGGAGGGATTGGTATTGATTAGGTTGCCTGTGAGCCACATGAAGCCCAACTGTAGGAACCTACTGGCAAGTCCCAGTATACCCCCTGAGAGTGTAAAGGCAAGTAGGTGTGTGCAGTGTCCTGGAGGGCAGGATGTGGCCTGGGTGGCCCTCTGGACACTCCTGGTGTGGATCCAGATTGCTGTCCACACTGTCCTGAGAGCTCGGACCAAGGTTTCTGCTCTGGAGATGGGTAGTGACAGGGTTGTCTTAGACAAAATGGTCTTGAATCTCTCCATACAGCCTAAAGGAGGAATTTTCCCCATAAACTCTAGTGCCCATTTGCTGTCTCTCTGAGATGTCAGCTGCAAAGCTGCCTCACTGCAGGCATTATCTGGAGTAAAAGGAGCTATATTAGTTTGCTTGAGATGCCATGACAAGTCCCATAGGTAGGGGGATTCACCAACAGACATTTATTTTCACAGTTCCAGAGGCTGGAAATCTGAGATCAAGGTGTTGGCAGGTTTGGTTTCTCTGGAGGCCTCTCTCCTTGGCTTATAGACAGCAATCTTCTTTTTGCAAACATCCCTGGTTTCTCTTCCTCTTCTTATGAAGGAACCAACTAGACTGGATTAGAGCCCACTCTGAGTGTCTTATTTAATCGAACCACCTCTTTAAAAGCCCTATCTCCAAGTGCCTCAGTCACATTCTGAGGTATTAGAAGTTAAACTTCAACATGTATATTTTGGAGAACACAATTTAGCTTATAAAAGCACCTCAAGTATCAATACATGTTTAGGGGAAGATGTTTCCATGGATTTCAAACCCTTGGGATAGATCCTTACATTTATCTCCCACACAAACCCCTTCCATAATTCCTAAACTTCTGTCCCTGCCTGACAAGGTATGTACATCCATGAGCCTTACCTGTGAGGACAAGGCTGACAGAAACCCAGTGAGACTGCGCTGAGTTCAGGGAAGGGCAGCATGGCAACACTTCCCATATGTCAGAGCCCAATAGAGGCTCTTAAGTCCAAGACAGAGGCACAGAGACAGGAACGAGTGAGGGAGGCTCTTTGAGAAGTCCCTACATCTGCAGTTCTGAAGTTTGTGTCCTTGGATACACCAAAGTATTTTTTAAAGTAATTTTTCTCCATGTACTCATGACAATTGAATTTAATAAAAACATCACAGTTCAAAAAAGACAAATTAGAAACCACCGTTCATCTTAGAAATTAATCTGTGAGTGAATTTAACAAGAGATGAATTGCACTGTGGTGATCTGGTCCCTCTTCACCCACTCCAAACCCCAGTTGTTTATCATTATGGCTGGAAATATGATTATTACTCTGATATTGCTTGACATTTATTAAGAATCCAGGGGCTATGTCTCCACACAGATAAAAGTGCAATTATTGAGCACTTAGGGAAAAAAATATTTCTTGACCTGAGTTGTCCAAATAGATATTCCCAAAAGCCCCTTGACCATGACCTGACCATGACTTGATTCAGAGCCCAGGCTGTTATGTCTCTTGGCACACATTGTATCTTCTTCACTGGTGGGTGCACTTGTAGATACTGTATATATTTTTCCAACAAACAGGGAAAGCATTTCATTGTCTTCTCATTGTTCATCATCTAACTCAAACCAGGTTGCCACTAAGGACTTAGGTTCAAAGGCAGATATGTCTGCTTTACAGAAGGCATAATAGAAAAACTGTGTAGGTAATCTATTTGTTGACTGTTTTGCAACAAGGAAAATACTGAATTTCAGATAGGTCTAAATGTGGCAGTGGTAATGACAGCCAGAACTGCCCCAGCTCCTGACCCTCATCCTTTGCAGACCTGAAGTGTCAACTGACCCTTTGGGACTCATTAATCTTTACCATGTGAATCTTTTACTCTGGGCAGAGAAAGACCAGCTGCAGAGACCTTGGCTCAGAGGAGTGAGGAGGGTCTATAAGCTTCATTTCAGTATCTCAAACTTTTATAGTTGCCTCCATTTTTCAGGCCCATGGGGACAGAGATGGGTGGTATTCTCAAGGAGATTATGGTAGGAGGAGACTGGTGGGGAACCCAGCCACTGTAATAGAACATTTATGCTATATGGTGGGAACCCTGAGGAGGGGTGCTGGAAAGAGAAGGATGGTAATAATAATCACTGGTTATACAATAACCACACTGCTGGCACAGATATGATACCCTTTGTCACTCACTGCCACCCAGCAACATGGTACAGTTATTAAATTGCCTCATCCTCTCAGCCCCTTCCAGTGGAGGAGAGGTGACCAACAAGTGACCAGTGTGACCAATGAGAGTTATCAGTGAGAACTGGGACACATGAGACACACATTTCCCCACATCTGAAGTTCCACTCCAGCCTTGATGAATCAGAATTCACTTAAGTTGAACTTGAATATGTCACTTGTTTCCTTGGCCAAAGAAAGTCAGATGTTAAAGAAATGTAGGTTTGTCACTAAAATCACACAGTATAGTTATTGCTTTTTATGGAATTATTAATGAATATTTAGAAATCTTAAATAATTATGAAAAATATTGCTCATAGTGAAGTCATGTTATATGGTGTTATGTTTTAAAATATATTAATAAAATGGAAATCAAGTCATCAACAATGCTCTTAAAATTCCCTTAAATTATTTATTAACAATGATTCCATTTGTGGTTTTTGAACTCTGTACCAGCCTTCTGAACACCCACCAAGAAGCTTTTCCATCATTTGGAGGTCAGTTACTATTTCTTTGTTAAGTGTCTGATGAAGTGGTTGGCTTGTGAAATTTAGAACAAGATTTAACAAAAATTATTGATCTTTAAATATGAGAATTTTACTCTATACAATGAATTGTATACACCCAAGAGAAATATGAGACTATGTCCAACTGAAACCAGTGACTCATCTTCCATTTCAGTCTCATGATGGGGCTTAGGTGGAGGGTTGTGAGAATTCTGTTGTATTTTTCAATATACTTTTTATTTTGGAATAACTTTTATATACTTATAAGGCCTGTCCAGAGAGTATCAAGCCATGTAATATGAAAAATAGAGATGTTTATTGAAGAAGATACAAGGTACAAGAAACATTGTACATAGGACAATGACACATCAGTCCCTTTCAAAGTAGGCACCTTAGGACATCACACAGTTCTCCCAGTTGCCATCAGCTGCCCCATTATATTTTCTTGCATCTCATTAAAAGTTTGAAATCTCTTCCCTTTCAAAGGTGATGTTAGTTTTGGGAAAAGCCAGAAGTCATAGAGCACCAAATCTGGACTGTAGGGGGACTGAGTCACCTGGGTGATTTGATGTTTTGTCAAAAAACTCTGTACAAGATATAATGTATGAGCAGGTGCATTGTCGTGATGAAGCTGCAAATCACCAGTTGCCCATAGCTGCAGCCTTCTAAATCATCTGAATAGTTTCCATGGAAGAACATTCAAGCTTAATGCAAAATGTGATGCAGATTCATTGCCCTATGCTCAGTCATTTTGAATGCAACAGCCACAGAGTACACATGCTAACTTAATGGTGTCTACCGCTCCCACTGACTAGTACAGTGAAGTCATCATTGTTCACACATGCACATTCCAGTCCACCCTCCTTGGCTGCCAGGTTACATTATTCTTGCACAAACCATTCTCATTATGTTAACAATGGCTGGATTTTTTGTGGACAGACTTCATATATTCACTATTGCCATATACTCCTCTCTCAATTTCCCATGTGATTGACATCTTACATTACTGTGTGCATTTGTCAAAGCTGAGAAACTTATATTGACTGCTATATTGCTAGGAACTAAACTCCAGACTTTATTTTCTTCATCAGTTTTCTTACTAACCCAGGATCCAGTCCAAGGCATCATATTACATTTTAGTTATCAGATCTCCTTAGTCTCTTCTACTCTGTGACAATTTCTAAGACTTACCTTTTAAAAATTTTTTTAATCCTCACCCAAGGATATGTTTATTGATTTTTAGAGAGAGAGGGAGAAAAACATCGATGTGAGAGAGAAATGTAAGTTGGTTGCCACCCATATGTGCCCTGACTGGGAATTGAACTCACAACCTAGGCATATGCCCTGAACTGGGATAGAACCCACAATGTTTTGGTTTATGGGATGATACTGCAACCAACTGAGCCACCCAGCCAGGGCAGAGTTATCTTGTTTTCATGACCTTGACAGTTTTGAGAAGTAGTGGTCAGATATTTTATAGAATATGCCTCAATTTGGGTTTGTTTAATATTTTTCTCATAATTAGCCTGGGGTTGTGGATTTGCAGAACAAAGACCAAGAGGAGAAGTGCCCTTCTTGTCACATCATATCAGCTCAGGGCTACACAGCACCCATGTGCCATCATTGCTAGTGATGTCATCCTTCATCATATGGTAACATGGTGTCTGGCTGATTTTTCTGTTACATAGTTACTATTTTTCCCTTTCCATACATGATTCTTTGGGAGCAAGTCATTAAGTCCAGACCACCCTTATGTACTGTAAGTGATTAAGTTCTGCCTCCTGGTAGGAAACATATGTACATTATTTTAAGTTCCTCTGTAAGGAAAGTTTGTCTGTTTCCCCCTACCAATTTATTTATTCAACGTTACTTATACCAATAGAACAAATCTGTATGTGTAATCCAGGCTATATTCCATTAAGCCTGTTATTTTTTTTAACTTTTATTTTATTGTTATTCAAGTACAATTGTCTCCATTTCCTCCCACCAATCCCCCAAGGTATCCACACTTCCCACCCTTCATCCTATTCCCCTTTGGTTTTCTCCAAGTATCCTTCACAGATGTTCCTGGAAACACTTCCTCTTTCCCCCACCTTTATCCCCTCCCACCTCCTCTCTGGTTACTCTCAGTTTGCTCTTAATTTCAATGTCTCTGGTTGTATTTTGCTTTCTTGCTTGTTTTGTTGATTAGGTTCCACTTAAAGGTGAAATCATGATATTCATCTTTCAGCACCTGGCTTATTTCACTTAGCATAATGCTCTCCAGTTCCATTTATGCTGTCCCAAAGGGCAGGAGCTCCTTCTTTCTTTCTTCTGTGTAATATTCCATCATGTAAATGTGCAACAGTTTGTTGATCCATTCATTTACTGATGGGCACCTAGTTTGCTTCCAGCACTTAGCTATTGTAAACTGTGCTGCTATGAACATTGGAGTGCATAGGTTCTTTTGGATTGGTGTTTCAGGAGTCTTAGGGTATGATTCCAGCAGTGGAATTGCCATGTCAAAAGGCCGTTTCATTTTTAGTTTTCTGAGGAAATTCCACACTGTTTTCCACAGTGGCTGCACCAGTCTGCATTCCCAACAACACTACACTAGGGTTCCCTTTTCTCCACATCATCTCTTCAACACTCGTTGTTTATTGATCTGTTTCTGATGGACATTCTCACCAGTGTAAAGTGGTATTTCATTATAGTTTTAATTTGGATTTCTCTGATGGCTAGTGATGCTGAGCATCTTTTCATATATCTTTGGGTCATTTGTATGTCCTCCTTGGAGAAGTGTCTGTTCAAGTCCTTTGCCCATTTTTTAATTGGGTTGTCTTCCTAGAGTGGAGTCATGTGAGTTCTTTATATATTTTGGAGACTAAACCCTTGTTTGAGGTATCATTGGCAAATATGTTTTCCCATACACTTAGTTCTCTTTTCATTTAATACTGTTTTCTTTAGCCATGCAGATGCTTTTTTATTTTGATGAGGTCCCATTTGTTGATTCTTTCCTGTCTGTCCCTTGTTCTAGAGGACATATCAGTGAAAATATTGCTGCATGGAATATCTGATATTTTCCTGCTTCTGTTTTCCTCTAGGACTCTTATGGAGTTACAGATAAAATCTTTTATCCACCTTGAATTTATTTTTGTGTATGGTGTAAGTTGGTGATCAAGTTTCACTTTTTTGCATGTCCAGCTCTCCCAACACCATTTGTTGAAGAGGTTATTTTTACTACATTTTATGCTTTTGCCCCCTTTGTCAAATATTAATTGACCAGGGAGACTTTGATTTATTTCTGGGCTCTCTGGTCTGTTCCATTGGTCTATGTGTCTGTTCTTATGCCACTACCAGACTGTTTTGATTACACTGGCCTTGTAATGCAGTTTGATATCAGGTATTGTGATCCCTCTTACTTTGTTCTTTTTTCTCAAAATTACCGCAGCTATTTGAGGCCATTTATGGTTCCATATAAATTTCTGAGATGTTTGTTCTATATCTGTGAAATATGTCATTGGTACCTAATAGGGATTGCATTGAATCTATAAATTGCTTTGGATAGTATGGACAGTTTGATGATGTTAATTCTTCCAATCCATGAACATGGTACATGCTTCTATTTGTTTGTATATTCCTTAATGTCTTTCTTCAGTGTTGTCTAGTTTTCTGAGTACAGGTCTTTTACCTCCTTGGTTAGGTTTATTCCTAGGTACTTTATTTTTCTTGTTGGTATGTCAAATGGGATTTTCCTCCTGATTTGTGTTTCTGATATTTCATTGTTGGTATATAAAAATGCCTGTGATTTCTAAATATTGACTTTGTATTCCTCTGTTTTCCCAAATTCACTTATTAGGTCAAGTAGTTTTTTGGTGGAGCCTATAGGATTTTCTGTACACTATCATGTTATCTGCAAACCATGATAGTTTTGCCTCCTTTCCAATTTTGATACCTTTATTTCTTTTTCTTGTCTGATTGCTGTGGCTAGGACTTCCAATACTATATTGAATAAAAGTGGTGAAAGCAGAAAACCTTGTTTTGTTCCTGATCTTAGTTCGAAAGATTTTAGTTTTTGCCCATTGAGTATGATGTTGGCTGTAGGTCTCTTGTATATGACCTTTATTATGTTGAGCAATTCTCCCTCTATTCCCACTTTGCTGAGGCTTTTTTTTTAAATCATAAATGGGTGCTGTACCTTATCAAATGCTTTTTCTGCATCTATTGATATGATCATGTGATTTTTGTATTTGCTTTTGTTTATGCAATGTATTACATTTATTGAATTGTGAATATTGTACTATGCTTTCATCCCTGGGATGAATCCCACTTTATCATGGTGTATGATCTTTTTAATGTATTACTGGATGCTGTTTGCCAATATTTTGTTGAGGATTTCAGCATCTATGTTCATCAGCAATATTTGCCTATAGTTTTCTTTCTTTGTTGTGTCTTCATCTGTTTGGGGGAATTAGGATGATGCTGACTTCATAGAAACAGTTTTGGAGTCTTCTGTATTCTTGGGTTTTTTGGAGTAGTCTGTGAGGGATAGGGGTTAACTCTTCCTTAAATGTTTTGTAAAATTCTCCTGTGAAACCATCTGGCCCAGGGCTTTTGTGTTGGGAGTTTTTTGATTATGGCTTTCATTTTGTCAGCTGTTATATGTCTGTTCAAGCCTGTTATTTTTAAAAAAGATTTTATTTATTCATTTTTAGACAGAGAGGAAGGGAGAAGGAAAAAAGGGACAGAAACATCAATTTGTGGTTGCACTCCTATTGCCCCTACTGGGGACCTGGCCCCCACAACCCAGACGTGTTCCCCAACTGGGAATCCAAGTGGTGACTCTTTGGTTCTCACACTCGCACTCAATCCACTGAGCCATTCCAGCCAGGGCCATTAAGTCTGTTATTTTGTTGTTGTTGTTTTTGTTGCTCAAATTGTTTCAGCATATTGCTCTAGTATTTAATTGATCTTAAACTTGTTTTCACTATACTGCTCTTGATCATTTTTGCACTGATCACAAATATAATTCCACATGAGTTTTATGTGGTTTAATTCAATTGAACTACAACTCTTCTTAACATTTTTTTATGTGTGTATCATTCAGGAAAAGTTAGATTATGTTGCGGTAACAGATACTACCAAATCTAATTGGCCTAAAATTAGCAAAGATTTATTTCTCACTGTGATGCAAGTGCATTGTTAGTTGACAGGGAATCTTCTGGTGTCTTTTCCTCCCCCAGCAACACTGGCTCAGGGAGCAGCCTTGTCTAGGACATTGAGTATTGTGGGGACAGTTGAAAAAGAGCTTAGCATATTGCTCATGAGCCCTTTAAGCTTCTGTATACTTCTCCCTGGCCTCATCTCACTCAGTGGTGTGAAGAAGATGACTAATGCTATGTTCCTACAGGAGGAGAGAACTAGAAATATTTGGCAAACAGCATTCATACTAGCACACTGTATTTTCTTTCAGTTTTTCTATGTAAATTTATACAGTTATCATTATTGTTATTGTTAGTATACTATTTTCCAACTTCATTTAAAAAATCTTGAGACATCATAAACTTGGTCTCATATCCTTAAATTATTTTTTTGACACCAAGGCTTCAGCAAACAGTTGTGTAGGTTGTGTGCAAGGACATCTGGTCAGAATGAGAAAAGGAAACTTAAATACAGCCTTTGCTCCACTATTTGAGTAATCCATTCAGGTCCAGGACTGTGTCTGCCCAAAGGTATGCAGAGGTGTTTTATGGGCTAGTGGTGGCCCTTTGTGATGACTTGTGGTGACTGCATAATACTTTAAGATAAGTACGTGCTCATATTTAAATTGTTTCATTTTGTGCTACTATAAATAGGATGGTAAACAATGTTGTCCAGGGAATTTCTGTGCATATATTTTATGGTTTCCTTGGAATAAATTACTAGCAGTGAAATGGTAAGTTGAAAGATTAACATGAGGTGCAAAGGTGTCAGTACATGGTAGATAAAGTGCACATAAAGACTTGGCATTTCTCACTGCTGAGTTTAGTCCCAGACCTGGCATGTATGGTGTTTGACTGGAGAGGTTTATAACTGTAATCTTGGCACCAAGTGTCTGAGCAGGATCTGAGGGGCTGCCTTCAGATGTTGGCCTTTCTCATTTCTGCAAGGCCACACAACTGTGAATACAAGACTAATGATGCTTTAAACAAATAAGTGTAATGACTGTCATCAGTAGACAGCAGACACTTCTTATGGGACAGCTTGGGCAGGAGGGTCACCAGCAGCTGGTCTGCCCTAGAGGTGACCCTGGCAAAGGTAAGCACCACCACGTGGTGGTCAGCTCACTCAATGACGACCCTCTGGGTGGGATTTGCCCCATTCCCCATTCCCAGATCTGATCAGTACTCTCTAACCAAACCCTTCCTTAAGGAGGCACTGAGGAGAGAGCAGAGCACAGGCCCTTTAATCCAGATCTGCTTTTCCTCTCAAATCTCCAAATGGCCTTCATAGGCCCTTTGTTCTATTCAAAGGTTCTCAAACTCTTTAATGCACAGGCAGTTGCTAAACATAGTCTATTTAGCTCCAATAAGCCATGCAGAGCTCTGCTCTGAATTTGTCCCTGATCGATATGCCACATTCACTGATGCCCAGGCAGATGGGCCTCTGCTCTTGAGCTGACCCAAGTTGCCCTCCTCCTATCTCCACATCCTGAGTATGACAAGTTTCCAGGGCATGAAAGGTCTCAAAGCCCAATAGGAGAGTAGTGTTTACTTTGCACTGAGATGTACAAGGTGGAAATGCACAAAGAAGAGATGCACGTGGTAACAGAGTCCAAGACTTCACTTCCTGGCACTACCATTTCCTGTATTCTTGGAGTCACTTATCCTTCCTTGTCCTTGGTTTTCTCTTCTGTAAAAAATGGGAATAATCAATAGAGATTTGTCAGGGGCTAAATATTAAATGTGATTGTGCACAAAGGAACTCTTTTGTCGGCTCTAAAGTGCTTTGTTCATTATTAGTTAATTGGATGTAATGTTGAGGGAACAGACCAAACAGATAACAGATAACAGATATCTCTTGGTGCCAACAGATAACAACTGTTTGGATGATCAACAACCTTGGATAATCCATCAATGTGCCCTTGGTCAGTTCCTTCTCCCATCTTCCTAATCTACTACTCAAACCTTCACCATTCTGTTTCATACCCCTGCTCTGTTCTCAGAGGAAGCAGACCAATCTACCCCTACCAGGTGTGAACCACCTCACTTCCCAGTGTTTCAGGTCTGCACCATACTCAAGTACCCACCTTGAACCTCAGAGAATGAGGAGCCTCTACCTTCCCCATTGCTCATAGGCTGCTGATCCCATTCTTATTTCTCTTACCCCGTAGAACCTGCCCCAGTAGTAGTTTTGTTTTAATTTGCTTTCAAACTTCTTTCATCAGTAGATGCTTTCAAACATCTACTGCCATGCTGCCCTCAGCCTACCCATACACAGGAGTCATATCCTTCCTCTTACATTATATGGCCTTGCCCCCATTGTTTTTTTCTCTTCTTCAGAGTTACGTTTATTGAATAAGTTGTCTATATTCACTGACTCCATTTCCTTACCTCCAAATTTCCAGTTGACATCATTGCTGTTTAATCATTCCTATGAAATAAGTCTTGCAGCAATCACCAAGGACTAATTTTATCAGACAAATCCAGTGGTCATGTTAAGGTCTCATCTTACAGGATTTTTCTGATGCATTTGCTGTATTTAAAATGGTCCTTGGTTTCCATGACACCTCTTTTTCTGATTTTCCTTAAACTTCTATAACCTTCCTTCTCCTGACCTAAATTTCTGTGTTCTCCAGGTTTCTGACCTTGTCTCAATCTCCTCTTGGTACTTACTGTTCATGAGAGAGTTTAGCATTCCTCAGGGTTTATCCTATCACCTGATTGCTATGACTCATAGCTTTATATTGGTCTTGGACCTTCCACCTCAGTTTTATTGACATTTCAAATTCAACAGGTCCTCATATCACTTAAACTTGTTTTTTCTCTTGCTTTTGTGATCTGTCTTTTTTTTTCAGTTTATCTAACTTAATTTACTCCATCAGGTAAACAAGAAATTTTGGAATAATTCAATCATCTCATACAATCACCATTTCCTACCAATTTTACTTTTATATAGTTCTTGAATTTGACTCTTCTAATTCCCTTGTTCATGGTGAACTCCCATTTGACTGTCTTTATAGTGTCTACTTCCAGTCTTGCTTTATTAATCCCATCCTTCAAATTGCTACCAGAATGAGTTATCAACAATGCTAATGGAACCATTCCAGGCTTCTATTTAAAACCTCTCATTTAAGAATAAGCTAAAGCAACATCTTGCTCAAGGAGACTTCTCAGGACATGATCCACATCAAGGTCCCCTCTTCCATGTGTTGCATCCTGTGTCACCATATGATGGGTCCTGTTGTTACTCTGTGCATAGCTCTGTCTCAGCATTGGCCATGTCAGCTCTTAACCATCTGTATCTTCCACTGGGCTTCATAAAATCAGACATGAGTTCATTTTGTACACCAGTGCTAAAAAATGATAGGTGGACAGTGAATGTTCGCTGAACTAACAACAGAGAGTAAATATGAAGCTAGAAATGGAGTATCTGAGTAAGAGTATCAACAACCCTGGGCTGTAGTTATTATAGACAGAGTATTTGAAAAGTAAGGATGATTTATAAGTGAACTCATATAGTATTTTCTAGCTCCATTAATTTTGAAGCAACTATCAAGGCCAATTGTTTCCAACTGTTCTTATCCAGGACTTAACACCAAAAGTGGTTAAAAAGTGGGTGAAATTTTCAGCTTATGAAGTATTCTGCTATCTCATCCTATCTTCATAACATCTCTTCAGAGTAAACAAAGGAGGTGCTGTTAACCTCATGTTATAGGTGGTAAATCAGATTTCAGAAATATTAGTTATTTGCCCATTAAATGTGGCCATTAAGGGCAAAGAACCAAGGTGTCTGAAGTTCTACTCTTTCTACCTACCACACTGTCATTCAACAACACTCAGAAGAACATGGAAGTCTGAATATCTTTTCCTATATCCTGTTGAGGTCTGCCTGCCAGAAACTCCCTACCCTGGTTTTACTTAACCCCCTGGGGTCATCCTTCTCTGGCAAGATGACACATTTGCTATTTCATGAAAACTGCTTTGGGTCCAGGTTTTCCCCAAGAGTTCTGTTCCCCTGTTGCATGTCTCCAAAGCATCACATTAGAAAGAAGTCTTGGCTATTGCCTTGGATATAAAATTACCCAAATTTGTCAGCATTTCATGTCACTCGCCATGCTCATGATTGCTTTACTTATAAATGCATACAAACATGTGATGGATAGAAAGGATAGAAAAGAAAAAGAAATTAAAATCACCCTATTCCCACTATTCCAAAAGAGTAGTAGATTCACATTTTTGAACTTTTGCTGATACGTTTTTATTTTGTTGAAGTATAACAACATAGAAAAGTGTTCAAATAACAAATATACAGACTTAAGAATTTTAACTGCATAAGCATATGACCACTATACAGATAAAAAATTACAACATTAATGGCACCCCAGAAGCAGCCCCCATTCCCTGGTTCCATTTTAGTGGATGGCTCCTCCTTCCCCCAAAGTAGCCATGCCCCTGACATTTAATCTCATACATTAATTTTCCACATTTTTACTTTTATATAAATGAAATAACATAGTATGTACTTTTCTGTCTGGCTTATTTCACTCCAAACTCATATGCAAAATTCATCCATGTAATTGCATAAAGTTCATTTATGTCCTAGTGGTAGAGCAATATTTTCATAGAATTGTCAAACTTTTTTGATCTCAGGACCCCGTTATCCTGTTAAAAATTATTGAGGATTCAGAAGAGCTGTTGTCTAGGTAAACTGTATCTGTTGATCTTACCATATTAGGAATTAAAGCAGAATTTTTATTTTTACTTTTCTTCAGACCACACATTTTCTTTATTTTTTTAATTGTATTTTTCCATTACCATTTAGTCCCCTGTAATTAAAAAATAAAAATAAATAAATTATTAATTCAGTGTCCTTAACAGTGATTGGGGTATTCCAATGATCAATTTTATATTGGGTAAGTTGAGGTAGGTTGTGTTTTGTTAACAATTTGTCCATTTTTATCTAAATAAGTTGTCAAATTTATGCATGTACAGTTGGTTGTACAGTTCCCTTGTTATCTTTTTTGATGTCTGCAGGGTCTGTAGTGAGAGTCTCTATCTCATTCTTGAATTTAGGGATTTGTGTCTTCTCTTTTTTTTTTGTCATTGTTCCTACAGGTTTGTAAATTTTATCAATCTTTTCAAAGAACCAGCTTGTTTCAGTGATTTGCTCAATGTTCATCTGTTTTAAATTTCATTGATTTCTTCTCTTTTAATTTCCTTTCTTTTGCTTGCCTTGGGTTTATTTTTCTCTTTTCTAATTTCTTGAGTGGGAGTTTAGATTCTTGATTTGAGAACTTTCCTTTTTCTTTTTCATTAGAGTCTCCATGACACAAACATTTTAAAGTTACTTCATTTAAATTTTTAAAATTACAAAAATTTAATTTTTTAAAGGTAAAACTGTCTATAAGATGCACAGCTTGATATCTTTTTGTGCTAGAACCATTTTAATATAATTATATGTATCTTCCAAATCCAGGGAAAAAAGATTTATGATATATAACTTTTTCAGTTAACATCTGCAAGCATAAACAACAATGATCTCAGTTTATAAATTCATTAGGGTCAGAGAAATTGACCAACATCTTTTTTACTGCTAAGCTGACCAACAGTAAATTACAGATGAATTACTGTTCTTTTGTTTCTCTTCTTTTTTTTTTTTTTTTTTT
>CM052542.1:96223610-96259848 GCA_028533065.1 Trachops cirrhosus | reverse complement strand
ATTTGTTTCCAGAAACTTTTTGATTTCTTCCTTGATCTCATTCTTGATCCATTCATTGTTTAATAGCATGTTATTCAAACTTCATGATTTTGAGTGTTTTGAGTTTTTTTCCTTGGTGTTGGTTTCTAGTTTCAGTCCCTTGTGATCCGAGAAGATGCTTGGTATGATTTTAATTTTCTTGAATTTGTTGAGGCTTGTTTTGTGTCCTATCATGTGGTCTATCTTTGAAAATATTCCATGTGCATTTGAAAAGAATGTGTATTTAGCTTCTTTGGGATGGAGGGCTCTATATATATTAGTTAAGTCCATTTCATCTAGGGCACTGTTCAATGCCACAATATCTTTGTTGATATTTTGTTTGGAAGATCTATGCATTTTTGACAGTGGGGTGTTAAAATCCCCTACAATAATTGTTGCTGTCAATATCTTTCTTGAAATTCTCCAAGATTTACTTTATGTATTTGGGTGCTCCTATGTTGGGTGCATATATACTTACAATGTTTATGTCTTCTTGGTGGATTTTTCCCTTGAGTATTATGAAGTGAACTTCTGGGTCTCTCTTTATGGTCCTTTTTTGGAAGTCTGTTGTCTGATATGAGTATTGCCACCCTGACTTTTTTTCCTCTCTGTTTGCTTGGAAATTTTGTTTCCGACCCTTCACTTTCAGTCTGTGTAGATCTTTGTCCTGAGGTGGGTCTCTTGTGGTCAGCACATGTGTATGTCACGCTTTCTTATCTATTCAGTTACTCCATGTCTTTTGTTGGAGCATTTAATCCATTTATGTTTAAGGTTATTATTGATAGGTACTTATTCATTGCTATTTTCATACCTGTGTTCCTCTCTCTCTCTTTCTTTTCCTTCCTTTCCTTAAAGCAGTCCCTTTAGCAACTCTTGCATAGCTGGTTTGGTGGAGGTGTATTCTTTTAGACTTCTTTTGTCTGGGATGCTTCCTATTTGGCCTTCTATGTTGATTGAGAGCCTTGCTGGATAAGGTAACCTTGGTTGCAGACCTCTAGTTCTCATTACTTGGAATATTTCTTGCCATTCTCTTCTGGCTTGGAGTGTTTCCATTGAGAAGTCAGCAGCTAACCTTATTGGGGCTCCCTTGTATGTTACTTCTGGTTTTACCCTTGCTGCCTTTAAGATTCTCTCTTTGTCTTGAAATTTTGCCATTTTAATTATGATGTGTCTTGAGGTGGGTATCTTGGGTTCCTCTTGATTGGGACACTCTGTGTTTCCTGGATTTGTGTGACTTTTTCTCTCATCAAATGAGGGAAGTTTTCCATCATTACTTTTTCAAATAGGTTTTCTATCCCTTGCTCTTGTTCTTCTCCTTCTGGTATCCCTCTTATACGGATATTATTACATTTCATATTGTCCTGCATTTCTCTTAATCCCTCTTCATTCTTTCTGAGCCTCTTTTCCTTTTCTTGCTCTTTCTGGGTATTTTTTTCTAGTTTGTCCTCTAGCTTGCTGATCTGATCTTGTGCTTCATTGATCTTGCTTTTGATTTCTTCTACTGTTTTCTTCAGTTCAGAAATTGTATTCTTCATTTCCTCTAGGCCCTTGTTGATAGTTTCTATTTCCTTTTTCATATTGCTATTGTGTGCAGTGAGTTCATTGTAGTTTCCCTGTAGTTTCTGGTAATTCTCTGTGAGCTCATTGAGCTTCCTGATAATCATTGCTTTGAACTCAATATCTGATAGTTGAGTTGCCTCTATTTCATTTAATATTCTTTCTAGGCTTCCTCCTTTCCCTTCATTTGGGGATTGGTTGTTTGTCTTCTCATTGTTCGTGAGACTCTTCTTGTTAGCCTCAGCTTCTTAAATTGATCTGTTCTGTCTTCCTCGTTTTATGGTGTGAACTTCTGTGGTAGAATACTGGTGAGATTCAGTGGTGCAATCTCCTTTGGGTATCCTGGTGTTCACAGCTTCTACCTGCTCTTTTTTGTGATCAGTTGGAGGGGGAAGGCAAAATGGTTTACAACAGAAAGAGAGTGTTCTATGATATTTACAGTAGCAGCCGGTAGAGAAGAAATAGGAGATCCTTTGGCTATGTATGGTGTTAACTGTGATATTCCACCTAACTAGCCACTTTTTAGAAAGGATGAACATAAGACTCTTATTGGGGAGGGAAGTATTGTGAGTTGGCTCTAGAAAGAAGTGAGGTTGTGGGATGTCAGATTCTGGGGTTAGGTGAGAGTAAAGGATAGTAAATAGGTGTAGTGTGTGAGGGAATAGAATTAGCCACTACAGTAATACATTTCAGTAAACCGTGAAGTGGGCTAAGATCTGGGGGTAGGTGGTGTTGTGTAGTATTTACAATTGTGTGGAATAGCTATTATTTACAGTAATATTAGAGTAACAATTGTATGACAGGATCTATGAGATCTAGATAACAAGAATAGGGAGTATAGAAACTTGAGTAGTGTTCTAATGGAACACAAATGAAGTGATGGACAATAAATTAGCACTACACTATGAATGAGATGACAAGGGAAACCTGTCAAACTATACAGTATAACCAGCCAAGCAAAGAAGACTATACAGAAAAAAAGAGAAATACAAAAAATACTATCAAAATAAAAGATGTAAGAATAATGAAAAAATAATAATACAAATATGCAATAACTTGCAGGTTCTCTGTAATAGCAAAGTGAAATTTGTCTCACTGTCTCAGCAGTTGGGATGCCCACTCTTTAGGTTCAAGTGTGGTCTTTTCACAGTTTCTGTTTTTTTCTTTTTTGTCTCACTTATGGGCATTTAAAAAGAAAAAGGAAAAAAAAGAAAAAAGCAGAAGGAAGGAATAAGAGATAAAATTGGAAAGAAAGGAAGAAGGAATAAAACTAGAAAGAAGGAAAGAGAAGCAAAAGTAATTGAAAGGTATAAAAATAATAAAAATTAAAAAATAAAAAAATACTTAAAAAGTAAACAAAATCAAACCAACCAACCAACAAACAAAAAACTTCTTATTGGTTTGAAACTGGCCAAACCGGTTTTTCTGGTCTTTCTGGCTGCAGCAGGCTGAGGGGTTGGTTTTGCTTTTCTCCCTTCCTGTTCAGCCCTCAGTTGTGCACTCTTCCCAGAGCCAGTCTTGTGCCTCTCCTCAGGGCCCTGGGTGTGGGATCTGGGCCCTCCTAAGTGCACTTCCCCTGGGTTCATGGGTGTGGGCTCTAGGTCTCCTGAGGGGTGCACACTTCCCCCAAGTTCACAGTTGTCAGCTCCGGGGCTCCTAGGGAGTGCCCGCTTCCCCCGTGTTCACTGGTGTGGGCTCTGGGGCTCCTGAGGGGTGCTCACTTCCCTCGGGCTTAGGGCTGTGGTCTCCGGGTCTTCCACAAAGCACACTCTCCCTGGTTGCAGTCACAGGCGCATGGCTAGGCTGCTCTTGGTCTCATGGGCTTGGGAACACACTCTTTCCAGGGCTATGCGTGGGTACTCACAGCCCCTGTGTATTTACCACTCAGTCCTCACTCCCTTCCCTGCACTTTCATGCAACCAGGCCTCCCCTGCTGCTGCTCAATCCTTGTTTGGCTGGGGAGGGACAGGTTGACCCAGCTCTCTCCCAAGAGTCCTGTGGGAGACCCAGCGAGCACCAGGTCTGGGGTTGCAGCCACCCTGGTCCCTGTGTTGATCCCTGGGCCCTTATTGTCCTGAAGCACTCTCCTTACTGTCTAGTTTTTCAATGTCCACTACAATTTGTGATCTCCTATTTTTATATATGCTGTGGTACTGTTGGCTGTTTGCTCTGTTCTTCCATAGATCAGCTAGGTTTTTCTCCCATGTGTAGGGGGAAGTGGAATCTGCTCCCTCCTACCATGCGGCCATCTTCCCTCTTTTATTTGGTTATTTTTCACAGATTGTGTGTCTCTTGAAAAATTCTTCATATTGCATTTTGCACCACATTACTTGCATTATTTTAAGGTTGGGGTCTGATAACTCTAGTATCTGTTTACATGTGGGCATAATTTGATTGTTTATTTTTCTATTGGTCATTTGTATAAGCCTATCTAGTAATTTCTACTCTACTGCTGAACCTCTTGTATGAAAATTCTCTATTAGAAGCTCAGATGATGAGATCTTTATCCAAAGAGAACTTCCTTTGTCTTCTGGAATGTATTTGCTGTAGGGGTGATCCCCATAATATATTCAGAGGTTGAGGTCTTAGAAATTGGGTTTCTTCATTGTAAGGACTGGTCTGTTTCCAGTCTGCCCTGCTCCCTATGGTGCTGCCCTTCAGAGTTCTCACCTTAACGCCCAATTTCTGCTGGTTTCTACAAACTGAGACTGCTGGAAGCTTTACTTATTTTCTCAGCCTCTCAGCCCCACACTGTTCATGAATTGGCAACTCCTTTAAAGGGGAACATCAGTGTAGAAAGCTGGGCTTATTTTTCTTTATTGTCTTATTTTGGGCTCCTGTTCCATTATGTTCTGGCTGCCCTGGTGAGTCTCAACTCCAATTTTTGTCTCCTTAGCCACCTGAGACTTTCAAAAGCTCTGTTAAGCTTCCTTGCTTCCTAACCACCACTTGCTGTTTAGCTTTTCAGCCTCTTGTGTTATGTTCAAACATGTAAATATCTCAAGGGAAAAGAAAAAAGCACAGATATTAGGCATTGAGAACATCTCAGAGAAGTTTTTTTTTTCCTCTCTCTAATATCTTGGCTCCTTAAATCTTGGCTTTCTTGGTAGCTCTCTACAGTCTTAAAGTAGTTAATTCAAATCCAGTTTTCTAGTTTTTGTTGGGAGGAAGATTTATCACTATGAGCTGGAAGTGGAAGTAACACACAAACATGTATGTATGTTTGTGAGTGTATCAGCATAGGCGAAGTCTTTATTCATGAAGTTGTGATTAGTTTAACTAACAAATTCTGTGTTATTTCCTTTGGTAATTGATGAGAGTAGAGAAGTTCTTATCTAAAACCAACTATCATTAATCTGTGACTTGCCTCTGTTTTCTAGGATTTTGTGTCATGCATTGAAAACTACAGAAGAAGAGGACAAGAGCTCTATGCATATTTATACAAAGATCATATACAGGTAAAAAACAAAACAGGTCTTTTCCCTATATAATATGCTGGAAGCTTCCCTCAATCCGAAATAAAGAATCAGCAGGGCCTTTGGTTTAAGTTCTAAACTGCTTAACTCAATCATCAAGTGAGTCCAACTTGCATGAACTGTGGAAGGGGTTTGAATCCATATTGTCAGCAATTGAGGAGACAGGCACTGTGTCTATCCACTCATCAACCCAGGGTGTCTCAAACCCCTTTCCTAGGAACTAGGGGTACATTTGTAAACACAGCAGACACGGGCCTCACTCTCAGATAGCTTTACTAAAAAGGAGAAATATACATTAAATAACTGCAGAAATAAATAGATCATTATAACTTGTGATGAACAATAGACACAGAAAGTACAAGTATAATGAGAGATCACAACAGGGGAAAGAATTGAATTTGGATGGATCAAAAACTCCCTCAAAGGAGGTAATCTGTAAGTTGAAATCTGAAGAAGGAGAAGTATGGGCTAAAGTGTTTCTGAAGAAGTTATTTTGGCTAAGGGGAGGGCATGCATGAAGGTCCTGAGTCAGGAAAAAGCTGGATGTCATCAATTAACTGGAAAGAAGAGAAGTGACTGACTGACTTGAGCTGGGCAGGGTGAGGATGAGGCAGGGTGGGAGCAGCCAGTGCTTGTCACCCACCGCATTAGGAATTCCTGCTTTTTTTAAGTGCAGTGGGTTGCCACTGATGAAGGCAGGTTTAGATATTTAAAATACCTCTCTAGGCATGGTATTTCTGCAATCTAGGTAAAGAGCACTGGCTGTTAAGCCAGTGAGATTTCTGTTTAAATCTTGGGTCTGCTTCTATATAAGCCTGCAGTCTGAGCCTCAGGATCCTCATCTTTAAGATGGGTTGATACTTCCTATAAAGGTTAAAGAACAACTATAAAGCACCTAGATGGTGGCTGGCAGGAAATGTCCTATATGTGGTAATGGAATAGCTAAGAAGTTATTTTTATTTGGTTTTGTTGTTAAACTTTAAAAAAAAGATTAATAGTAGAACACAACACATAGAATTAGAACCTTACTAATTATATTATTTACTTTATAATTTCTCTGTTCCAAAGCTTGTGGTAAATCTAAGAATGACAAAGATTATAATGACACTGCTCTGTATTGAGGGTTCTTAAAACTTAATAAGCAGACAAAGTAAAGAAATAACTACAAACAGGGCGATAAGGTCAATACTAGGATGTTCTGCTTTTAGGAGAGAAACAGTGGGGTGTGAGGAGACATTAGGGGTATTGGGGTGGGGTGAGGGTCAAGGAATGGTGAAACAGTGTTGCCCAAGGGCAGGGGAAACAAAATAGGCTCTGACCAATTTAAGTCAATTAACATGGTCTGATTTCCTCCATATAAGTTCCTCGGGAGTCCACCACATGCCCTGAGAATAGGGGTTTGTGAGATGTGCCTCCTGCACTGCAGGAACACAGTCTGGCAGCACAGGCCCCAGGCTATCTTATGAGTTTGCAGATTGTCAGACATGTCAGGGGTGGGAGAGCAGTTTTGGGGTGTCAAGTGCAAGTGGGAAGGGCAGACCTCAGCAGTCTCCAAGCCAAGAAAGAAGAGATCCAGCTTTCTAGAAGGTGGCCTTGCTCATTTTTAGCAGCAGGCCTGATTGGGGTTTGGAGAGTCGAGAAAGATGCACAGAGTTTCACTGTTGAGTGAGGTATACTCAAGAAAGTCAACATTCTGAGGCTGACATTAGTCAACATTCTAATCCATAAGGATACTTTCCAAGTGTTTAAATATTTCAGACAGATTGTTTCCATGTTTAAGGAACACAGAAACAATCATTGTCTGCCAGAGAGGACCAGATCTGGAGTACTCACCCAAATTTTTTTAAGGGGCAACTTTTTCCTAATGCAGGGCCCACTTCACTTCCAGCAAAGTCAATTCCAAATTCTAGAAAGATATCAGGCTTGTCAAGCTTACCATGTTCTTCAAGCATTGCTTCTTGCCGGTGCATTCAGTGAGGTCCTCCCAAGAGGGTGGTGATAATGAGACTCAGGGGCCTCAGCTCACAGGGCTCTCAATGCAAGATTGGGCAAAACTTCTCTAACATGACATTTTACCCACAACTAAGAAGTCATTGCAGATGGTGGGAGCCCACAGCAAGACAAAATAACATGATCAATACTCAGTGCTCTGGAAGTTAGCCCAAGCATCATTATGCCCCATTATTCCATCACCAGCAAATTGAACAATTCTAATATTTAATCTCCCAAATATTTCATCGCTCTCAAAGTCCTGGCAAAAACAGCTGCCTGTCCTCTGGCCCTGCCCAGTGCTGCCTTTGCCTTTTCAAATTCTATTTGTTCCCTTCTCTACGGTCCATACTCTCTGGTTCTACCCTGTTATGTACACAGACCATCCTTTCTTATATCAAGTCCTCATTGTAATTTATAGAAATACTTCCTCATGCCTATGCTGTTTTTATAACACTGTGATCTTTACTGGTTAAAGCTCATTGCTAGATGCCTTCCACCCCAGAAATGGCCTTTCTCTCAGTAGTGGGGTGCACTGTGCTATTGCACTCGATTCTGAAGTCTCTAGGGGCCAACAGGCTGTTGCTACTTCTTGCTCAGTGTCTATATGTCCATTAAGTTTTGTCACAGCTCTATCAGACACAAATATTAGAAAGTCAACTCAAACTGACTCAGACAACAAATGAAATGTTTTGTGCTATTAAAATATCCAGGGAAAGCACAGGCCTCAGGGTCTAGGCATTCAAGCCCCACTCTAAGGAATCTGTCTTCTCTCTCTCCCTTTCTCTTCTCTCTCGTACATGCACACACATTTACATAAATATACATAAATTCATGAGTTACTAATGCTTTTGAGGCACCAGAGCACATTAATGAGAGAGCATGTGAGTATGAAGGGAACTCATGTTCTACTCCCTGGGCTGCACATCCTAGAATGAGGCAGCGTTTATGGGGAACCATTTTTCTAACTTGTATAAAGCTACTGTCTCCTTGCCAAGTTGCAAGGCTGTATGCTGTATCTGTCTGAGGGGGCACTTGTCCTGATGCCCATAAATGTGTCCTGGGACTGTGGTGAGTGGCCTGGATATATATCTGCACATCTACCTCTCTGCACTGTCTCCTCTGTATGAGCTCTGGAGCACCATTGCCACCCTGGGGAATGATACACAACAGTCCATCAATAACCATGCAGTACCACTTAGATTTCCCAGTCTTGGGTGACACGTTAAACCCAAAAGCCAAGGCTAGAGTCATCCCTACCAAAACACTGGAGACTGAAAGCAGGGAAGGTCACCTAGAAGAAAGTCTCAATGATGCTATCCAAGAGTTTCTTTTCGGCCAAAAATCATAGCTGCCTCTAACATGCCAGAACCCCCTGCCTTTGAGTCTCTGGGGTAGCACTGGGCCCACTCAAGTTTTGAACTGAAAGAGGACCTTGCATTGTGCAGAAATATGTGCATGACAGAGTATTTTGCGGGCGTGGGAACTCAAGGCTTTTGCTATTTAGTCACCTCATGTCCTCTACCCCAGGACCACATGAAGCATTTTATTGTGGTTGAGCAGTCATTTATCTCTGAGGGGTCTCACTGCTGACACATAGTTGTGTGGCTGAAGGTACTCACGACAACTCACTTTGCCTATGATGAAGACTCAGGGAGCCATGAATCACAATTACATTGGTGGAGCCTTGAGATGAAGAAGATGCTCCTAAAAGACTAATTTGAAGTCCAGGGTGGACAATCTAGTAGCTCAGGATTGTTCATAATCTATGAAGCTCAGTATGTTACTGCAAACACAGCAAAAATTTCCAGGGAGCTGAATTATTTTCCCCAAACAAGTGTTCATTTCATATAACCAAATCCCTGTAAAAGGCTTTGGATAGTCATTATTTTTCTGGAGTTCCTCATTAAGCAGTTAGAGTATAGTGTAAAATGCTATAACTGTTTTGGATATTAATGTAAGAACTGTGGAGAAACAAAATAATCTTGTTTCAAAATAGGATTTAGTCAATTCACATTAATATTAATTCCTTAAACTGGGTGAGGCACCATATAAAACTCTTGATTTATTGCATACATAATCCCATGGTTTTATTATTATGGTAATAATATTAACTAAATTTGACTGATGGGAAGCTAAAAGTCCTTCAGGTTAAATAGCTCATGAATGGTAAAAACATGGTGAGAACCCAGGTTCATCTGATGCCAAAGACCATGTGCTACTCACTATACTATCTTTTATATTTTCATGCAAATTTTCAAGTTCTGAGAATAATTGACCTGTTCAAAATGGTCTTTGAAGTAATACTGGCAGAAACCATGAGTTAATAAAATGAAACTAGGCTCCCAGGAAAAGAATCTAGTCCACAGGCTCAAGCATAGGCTTTGGAATTAGACAGCTGGGTTTAAATTTCAGCTCGGTTACCTGGTGGTTCTTGGAGAAATCACTTCTCCTTTCTTAGACTTGGTTTCCTTAAGCCAAGGAAATTTCTACTATGAGGATCATAGAAATCTTACATGTGTAAGTTTCACTCATGGAACCACTGGGTAGAGGAAATGAGATAAAATAGTTGAGGGGATCAGCTTAACACATGATAATTTGTTTCTTTCCTTTTTACATTAACTTTATGCCACCTGTGCTTCTTGTTTAACCTTTCAGTTTCTGAAAAATTAAAGTTTAGGGCAAATGTCATAAAATATTTGCATAATTGCAAAAGTTTACCCTGCAAGCAAAGTCTATTCAACTGCCCAAACTGAATTGAAATGTTTCCTTGACAGGTGATGTATGAAACTTCAATGTGGCATAAAAAAGCAGTTTAAGGGTGTCGATGTAAAGGTTTGAGTTATACTCTAGCAGAAAGTGTGATAGTCAAGTGCCACAAGCACAAAGTATGAGGATTTCATTAACATCAAAGGTTTTAACTTCTGAGAACATTCCAGAATCCTTGAACATTCTAGAAACATATATTAGGATTTAAAAAACTCTTCAATATCATCCAGGCCAAACCTCTCATTTCACAGTTGGAGATGTCCAGGGACAGAAATAATTTGCTCAACTCAACCCATTGCAGGCTAGTCTGCTAATTCCTAACACAGTGCCACACCAGAGGACCAAAAGAAGTATTTTCAGCATCATTTTGGAAGGGTAGGGGTGTGGTAAAATTTTCTGTCCATTTTGAATTGTACAGGCTAGGTGAAATTCTGTATCTATTTTACAACATAGATGTCCAGTCCACTCTGATGATTAGCAGCAGGATCTTTGGCACTCTCTGCCCAGCACCCAGCAGTCACATGGCTCTGAATTCTAAAGGGCTGATGTTTTTTTCCTCCCTTCTCTAGGATTAACTGGTCTCAAAACTGAGAAACCAATTTCTTCTCTGGGCCAGGTCTTGGATACACTACACATTCTGAGGGTACTTGGGGATGCCTATTAGGGATCAGTTTTCTCAGACAAAGGGACTTGGTCTGTTTACCTCAAGAAGTTTGGAGTCAGGCTTGTGAGTGAAATGTCTGGGGGTTACACTGCACTTCTGTTTTCTAGAGGCGGAGATGTGGCAACATCAAGGCAGCCAAAGCTTGGGCCCAGATCCAGGAGCAGCTTTTTGGGGAGCTGGGCTTGTGGCGCCATCCAGCAGAAGCCACACCCTCTTCCCGGTGGGAACTGGACTGGAGAGAAGGACCTGCTCGCATGAGGAAGCGCCTCAGATGCTTATCTCCACTGGAGGCCCTGAGTGCAGAAAACCTCAAGGTAAGAGCTCCATGCAGCAAGGCAGTAATGCTTCAGTGCAGGAAGAATAGGGTACAGTCTCCTTAGCTTTTCTATCTCATTTTGTTTTTTCATCAGGACTCTTCCCAGTGTGCTTTGCAAGAGCTTTGATATGGGCAGGTCAGAGAGAAAATGTATGTAGTTAAGGCAGGATTGCCCTGATTTATTCCTGATGCTATTTAACAGAAAAAAAGAATCACTTACCCTCCCAGGTAGCAGAGGAAGGATGCTGTAACCACGGCCTAAATGAATGAACCAACAAGTGAGTGAATGAATAGGTGAATGGTTCATATCTATACCACTGACCTAGACCACACTGACATCCACAAAAGTCTGGTGGAATAATCTGATTGCCATTGTTGGGAAAGAGCCACATGATGATCACTGTCAGCTTGCATCAGTTACTTGTTGCAGAGCAGTCATGACCAGCACTGCTCTGGGCATAATTGTACTAGCAAATCTCATAGCAAGTTTTACAGTAGGAGCATCTTGAATTCAGCTATTTCTGCAAGCTCGAGTCAGTGACCCACTTAGTTTGAATGGCGTTGAAACTGTACTGAATCCCTAAGCAATGGAATCTGGGCAGACCTCAGGGGCTTGCTGTAATAAAGCTTGAATTCTGGCATCAGACTTACATTTTTGCCTTTTAAAGGACTGGGAACCTGTTGGATTGGTGGTGGATATAGAAAAATCTGTTAACAGCTTTTTATTTCTTCATTGAACAATTCCCAATTTAAGAAAGTCTAAAAGCCATCCTTCCAAACACTGAAATGCAAGACAATGTTGTGTCTATTTTCTAGTCTGTAACCTCAGAATCTTTTATCCACATTAAATCCTTTATAAAACCTAATGGGAACATTTTAATTCATTTATTCAGTAGACACTTGAAATTTGAATGTATTGTCAATGTGGTATATACTATGTTTCCCTTAATATATTTCTTAGGAAATAGAGGCAGGAGAAATAAGTACCCCACACATTGTGCTGGTGACTAAGCAAGAGGCTGACTGCAAAGCCAAGTCTGTCTCCGACCCACCTCCAGGGTGGTCCACACCACAGTTCCAGGATGCTATCTAA
Organism: Trachops cirrhosus; assembly: GCA_028533065.1. Lineage (NCBI taxonomy): Eukaryota > Metazoa > Chordata > Mammalia > Chiroptera > Phyllostomidae > Trachops > Trachops cirrhosus. The sequence goes on along the minus strand of CM052542.1, from coordinate 96,247,966 downwards.
TCTAATTACGGCATCATTTTTGGTGATTACTGTAATTCTATTTAATGGAAGATTGTGGGTTTTCCCCCTTGACTCAAGAACATTAATAGTTGCATTTTATTGTGGTCCTTTAGGATTTAACATTTTCTCCCCTGGCATCTGAGTCTGAAGCATGTGATTTATTTGAAGCAGTCACATGCATGTGTATGTGAATTTGTAGAATGAGGGGTTGCATATAGGTAGTACCCAGGACTTAATTTCTCTTTTGTCTGGTTTTATTTCAGGAAAGCCGAGACAGAAATGGTGATATTTCTCAAACAAATGCTGAACACAAAGGTATTCAGTTTAACAATTTACCTATCTTTTATTTAAAAATTAAACCAATTCTTGGTTTTATTTAGTACCTCAGTAAAGAGATGAAATTAATATTTTGGAGGAAGAAAATATTGCAGGTGTAGAGCACATAGTGCTAAGACTCTTTTCATTACTATGCTCCCCAGAATTAAGAAACCTACTGCAGGCCCCAGAACTCCTTTAGGGGGAGAATTTTATATAACACTGAAACAATACATTTTTTTTCCAGGGAAACTGTCTTGTCAATTTGCTGTATCAGGGAAACCTGAAAAGTGCCCCAAATAGTACAAATACATGTTCAATAGCATGTGATCCCAAACACATAGGAGGAAAATAACAGACTGTTTTAGAGTAAAAATGGATAGAATAGATATTTAATAGTTCTTACACTGAACTCTCTGATTGTAAAAATTACAGATAAAATAGTCATTATTGCAGTAGTCCCCCCCTTATCCATGTGGGATACATTGCAAGACCATACTATGTTTTTCCTATACATTCACACCTTTCCACTTAAAGGAAGTACTCTGATGCTTTGGGATCATTGTTAAGTAAAGTAAGCACAAGCACTGTGATACCTTGACAATCAATCTGAGAACTGAGGCACTACTAAATGACTAATGGATGGGTATCATACACAACGTGGAGGCACTGGATGAAGGGAGAAGCACTTTCTGGATGGATGGAGCAAGATTGCTGGAGCTTTCATTATGCTACTTAGAACAACACACAATTTAAAACTTATGAATTGTTTATTTCTGGAATTTTCCATTTAATATTTTTGGACTGTGTTTAACTGCAAGGAACTGAAACTGGGGCAACTGAAACCACAGATAAATTTAGTACTTTCCAAGCATAAAAAATACTTTGAATCATATTTTATGTGTATACTTATGCTTTATTTGTATCATTTTCATGGAGGAATTTGATTGAGTTGATTTGCTGAAAATTTGGGCTTCATTTTCAGAAGTCAGTTTGTTAAGAACACATTGATACACACAGACACACAGATGTATACACTATATTTCAGGGTTTGTGTGTTTCTACCAGACTCTGCCTTTTGCTTCAGGCACTCCCTATCTGTTACTTTCACTATATCGTAGGCTGCAGATAGTGTCATAGTTTTAACCAAATTACAACTTCTTAGTGTTGATCATGTTGTTTCATTTAAGATCTTGGTACCAGATTTTCTTTTGAGCTGGATATCTTGCCAGTCTCTGGTATTTACCTAAAGTGTGGATCCTGGTCTCTGAATCCCAGTTTGATTTGGGAGTCCCACTGTAGTATAGGACTTATGATAACATTGTAATATCCATTTGCTTCTCTTCTTTCCACCCCAAGGCCCACAATTTAAGATCAAAATGAGAATATGCCCACACTGTCCTTGAGAGGGGGTGGCCACAGAGAGTGCAATGGTGGAAAGTGTGTGCTGATTTTATTGAACTATAGTCATGGACTGCTGAGTCCTTTGGTCCCTAGGGAGCTCATCAGTGGGGAAAAAAGGACCTGTGGGTCTCCAACATGACTTCCTGAGTGCCTATAACTACATAACATTCTCCCTGCTGGGGAAAGCCTGCAGCAGACACTTTTGTTCATCCATATGTGAGAGACTCAGGTGAGAATGAGGTCACAGAGGTGAGCATCTTGGCTTAAAGAAAATGTCTGGTAACCCCTTGACTTCACAGTCATGTGCAGTATGTCTGCTCCAGGCAGGTGGACACCCAGGACAGGGTGGAGGAGTAGAATCTAGAAATCCACATAGGTATGTTCTTAGCTGGTGCTCAAACATCCATGCCCAGGAGTGCATCCTTAGGAAATAAGTGTACAGGTGCACATGAATGACTGCAGCATAGTACATTCACAGAAGTACAGATACAGATACACAAACCACCAGTATCTCCAAAAAATAGGAGGTGGGTTAGGTGATTATGAAAAAGCCACACAATAGAATATTGTTTTCAAAGAACTTCTAATGGAATGGGTATTGTAAGCACACTCATAATACACTCTTAAGTAAAAAAAAAAAATTAGAAAAAAACTATAAATGCAGTATAATTCCTCTCATGTCAAAAATTACATATGTGTGTGCTTATACATCCATGTACAAAAAGATAGCAGAAGTAAATAAACCAAACTGTGGACTGTGAAGAAAAACAGCCTAGAGTTGAAAAGCTCATACTCTGGACTCAAAGGGTTTGGGATTCTGCCTCTATTACAGCAATCATACCTTGAGCAAAGTATTTAGCCACTTTCAATTTTACCATTTGTAAACTGAGGATAGGTAGAATCTACAACTGGTAGGACTGGATGAAAAATGTCATTAAAAGCCCAGCACAGAGAACATGCATACTAGATGGGGTCTGCTATTATTTACACTATCTCTGGGTACTTGAATATTTGTTTTATTTCTCACAATTTTATGCTTTTTCCAAGTTTTTTTAATTGTACAATAAGAAGATAGTGCTTCCATAATTTGTTTTTTAAAAAACATTCTTTTCAAAGAGTGAACAAACTGAAATTCAGATAAAGTGAACCCTGGTGGAACAGCCAGGCCTGGGCACATCATCTGGAGGGAATCAACCCAGGGGTGTGTTGACCACACTACAGGGTTGGGGGGTAGTGTCCACTTTTGGAAACAGTGAGGGACACACTGAGATGCATGTCACTCACATCTTCCCTGAAACCTTGCAGTTCCTCACAACAACGCAGGCCCAGATTGTATACCACCCCTTGTGGTGTCAGGTGACTCATGCCAAAACTGTCGTTTTATGCCACTACAGATGAGCTGACACTGAAAGAAGCTGAGAGCGAGAGAGGTGAGGTGGCAGCAGATTGCACCCAGCTTACCTTCTTCCCTGCCTTACATGAAAGTCAGCATTCTGAAGATTTCTTGGAACTGTGTCAGGAAAGACAAGTTATTTTACAAGAACTTCTTGATCATGAAAAGGTAATACAGCCCATCATGACTGTTCTTTCAAGGTAATCAGACATAAAAGAATTAAGCTTTCTTCACTCACACAGAAGGGGATAGCTCCCTGCACTATAAGAAAATCAAAGCACATGCTCCTGAATTTGCGTGCCCAGGGCAGGCATGCGGATGGAACTACACAGCCTGCCTCAAAGTATTTTAAAGGTGAAAATCAAGCTAATAAACAGTTAAGTGAAATATACTCTAACCTTTATACTAACTGGGAGACCAGTTTTAAATGTAGAATTCTTGTCCTCGTAGTTTGTCATCTTGGCCCCTGCGGGCAGCCTGACTACCATCAAGGGTACATTGAGAAGATAGTGCTTCCATAAGTGCTCCCATGTTGAGGGGCTTTGGTGGATGTGTTTGGACACCCTGACCCGTATGTCCAAGCTGCTCCAATACCCTACACATCTCAAACCTTGGTATATAAGCACACTTCTGCCAGTGTGAACCCTCAGAAGTGTGAATTTAGAGATAAAATGTACAGGGCCAAGAGGTAGGCTAGAGCAATTAGCAGGGAAGTCTACATTTGGGATGCCTGGAGCTGGTTCATGTCCCTTTGGTATGACTGCAGGAGGGCCAGAGGGGTCTTTCTGAAGTGTGGGCCCAGCACAGGGCTCCTCTTTCCCAAGTCTGAGAAAGGTATGCAAATTGTGAAGCACATGTCTTAGAGTAGAACAGACCTGAGCTCAAATCCCAGAGTAGCCACATACTACACAGCATGTCACCTAACTTTTGGGAGTCCTAATTTTTCTTATTTTCAGTATGGAATTTATACCAACCACATCACAAGATTCTTGTAAGGCTTAAATGGGATAAAGAGACTAGCTCAGAGCTAGACAAATGTAAGGTTGCTCGTTGAAAACTATTTCTTCCCTTTCCAAAGGTTGAGTGGTTTTAAGGGCTAGGTGGATTTCAGGGTCTTATCCATCAACTCTTCTGTACAAGATACATGTGAAGGAGATACCTCAGCAAAACAGAAATTCAGCAAGCCATGCAGGTGCCATACAGAGATAAGTGTGTAAGAGCTGATGGCCAGTTGGGCCTCAGGGTAGATGGAATTAGATCTGAACTAAAGGCCACGGAGTAAGCAACTTGGATTTCCAGGAGCAGGAGATAAGCTTAGAGAGCCTGTGATGAACATGAGCAAGGTACAGAAACTAAAATATGTCCTTTCTAGGGGCAGCTTTCTTGTAGAGACTCCTGGAAGGTGTTAACCTGGGACTTGCTCCTTCAGGGGGTTGGATAGAAGAGCTGGCTTAAAGTGGATTGGGCAAATGGATTACTGCAAAATTTTCAGCAAGTTGCTTAGCTACTTTCAGATTTGGATAACGGTTCAAGCAACACAGTCCTATAGCAACATGTCCTTCTTATACCTGCTTAACCCAAAGCTTTCAGGCATAGAGTACATTGGCAGGTCTTCCTCATGCCTTTCACCATGTCTTTGCTCACTTTGTTCATGTAAGTGCGGTGCCCTTCCCACTGGATCTCAGCATCTGACTCTCTGAAGCTTATATTTTTTAAATTTTATTTTTTAATTACAGTTTACATTCAGTATTATTTTGTATTGGTTTCAGGTGTACAACATAGTGGTCAGACAATCACATACTTTACAAGTGTTCCCCTTGATATTTCCAGTACCCACCTTACACCATACAGAGTTACTACAAAAATATTATTGACTATATTCCCTAAATTGTACTTTACATCCTCATGACTATTTTGTAATTACCAATTTGTACTTTTTAATCCATTCATCTTGTTCATGCAAATTCCTTCTCCTATGGCTACCATCAATATGTTGTCTGTATCTATGAGTCTGTTTCAATTTTGTTTGCTCCTTTATTTTGTTCTTTAGATTCCACAAGGAAGTGAAACCATATGTTATTTGTCTTTCTCTGACTGACTTATTTCACTTAGCATAATACCCTCTAGGTTCATCGGTGCTGTTGCAAATGGTAAGATTTCCTTCTTTTTTGTGGCCAGGTAATATTCCATTGCATATATGTACCACAGCTTTTTTATCTACTCATCTATTCACTTCGGTTGTTGATCTTGACCACTGCCTGCCCTGAGACCTGGAAAACTGGTCTCTCCTTTGTTGCTGTCTCCACTGCCTTCTGCATCACCTCCTATCCATGATCTTGGCACCCAGATCATCCATCACCACATCACCTTCTGCCTCTCTCACTGCCTGGAGAAGTCATTCAATAAATGCTAATGAATGAAGATTTATTAAATCCATATTCATTTTATTTTGATTATGGAAGCAATATATGTCTACTATAAAATTTTAAAAGTATATTTTAAAACATATATGAAACACATACACATACAAATATGTGTGTGTGTGTGTATATAGTATCCATAGCTGCTGAGAGCTAACAGCAGATAACAGTTTAGATATATAATATGTTAATATGTTTATATAGGTAAATGGATATTTAGTAAATATTTAGTAAACTGAAAAGAAATAGCTGAGATCAATGCTTTCTTACTATAGTAACTTTTCTTTGTCTTAACCTTAAAGGATTATATAAAACAGTGATGCTCAACAGGGGGCAATTTTACCCCTGGAAGATATTTGCCAACATCTGGAGACTTTTTACTTGTTGTAACTTGGGGTTATGTGTGCTTCTGGCATATTTTGGGCAGAGGCCAGGGATCTGCCAAGCATCCTACAAAGCTCAGGAGAGCCCCACCCTTTACCAGGAAATAATTATTCAACCCAAAATATCTATAGTGCCAAGGTGAGATACCCTGACATGAAGAATACATATTAAACAAATCTCAAGTCCTGCCTGACAGGGTAAGGAAATGTTGGGTTATTCATTGTTCCATATTGGATCTTTTCATCATTTTGATATGAAGACATCAAAAGCAATGCTTTGGTTTAGTTTGGCATGTTAATTTTCTATTGCTGCCTGAACAAATTATCATAAACATAGTGACTTAAAACAAAATACGTCTATAATCTTAAAAGTCTGGAGACAATATGTCCCAGCTTGTTCTCTGCTTAGAGTCCCACAGGGCTGAAGCTGAAGTGTTGGCAGGGATGCATTTCTTTCTAGAGGCTCTGGGAATGAATTTGTTTCCCAGCTCATGCAGGTGTTGGCAGAATTCAGGTCCATGTTTCTGTAGGACTAATGTCCCAGTTTCTTTGCCTGCTGCCAAATAAGGCCAGTGCTTAGGTTCTAAAGGCCACCCACATCCTTGTGGACCCCTCCCTCCATGTTCAGAGCAGGCTGCATCAGGTGGAGTCCTTCTTCCCCTTCCAATCTCTCTGACCCCCTTCTGCCCCATGTCCCCCCACCTCACCCTTCCATTGCATCTCTCCTACCTACACTTCTGCCTTCCTCTTCTGTAGCAAAGGGCTCAAGATATTACATTGGATCCTCCAGATAATCCAGAATAATCTCCCTATGTTAAGGCCCATTGATTCATAACCTTAATTTCATCTGCCAAGTCCCTTTAAGCACTGCCTAGGTGAGAGTTTGATGGGATAACTAGGAAGGAGGCTCTTGCAGGACATCTTTGGAATACTGCCTGACACATTTGCTATCATTCATGGTCTATATCCCAGATCCTCATCTATGTTCTTTCTCTTTGCTCTTCCAAGGAGAGCTTCTGCTGATGGCCTAGTTCCCATGAGCTTCCCAAAGCCTGCCTGCTGGTTCCAGCCCTGACTGGGCTGGGCTGTGGGCAAAGTCTGGAGTTTATAGTCACAGCCAAGAACTAGTCTCAGCCCCAACTGTGTAGCAGATGGTACTTGTGTTGGTCTCAGAGAGTCTTATTTTTGCTTATTGTCTCATCCAATGACATTTCCCTCAGGGGGCTTGTTGGGGAGCAAGAGCCTGAAGCCCACAGGTGACTTACTTTCCCAGCTCTTGAGAGGCAGGACAGAACCAGGAAGAGGCTGTTCTCCCATCCTCCCCTGTCTTGTACTTAAACTTCAGTCTTATTCGGCCTCCATGTTGCATAGCAGGAAGCTGTCAGAAGTGCCACACATGGCTTATTGTGGTAGCAGGAATGCCAGGCTGTGCAGACAGGAGTGAGCAGAAGCCATCAGGGGCAGAGAACAGGAGCTTCCATCTATCACTGAGCCCCTGCCCAAATGAGTGTCAGCCCCTGGAACAGGAGATTGAGCAGCTCCAAGGGCAAGGTGATTTTTATTATTGTCTGGACCTGTGTTTTTTTCATGAGTTGTTTTCATTCCTTTCATTGGGTTGTATGTGTTACCTCTGTTTCCTGGTAAATTGTGGGAGAGATTATTTCTTGATTCAGCCTGAGTTTCTCCACTGTCAGAGGAACCCAACCACCAGACACACCTGCTCCCTGAAGAAGCAAATATGGAAAGAAAAAGGCCAAGGCCATGGGGGACAGGCTCCCTGAGGTAGGGTGTGCAGATGCCATAGGTAAATGCTGTATAGACCCCACCCACCTAATCACACCTCTACCACTAATACATCCAGTGACCTTGGGTAAGTAGCAGAACCACTCCTGAGCCTCATTTCACTTATTTTTAAAATGGGACTCCACTCATTGACTCATCAGTTTGTGTCAAAGATCAAAGAGATGCTGTGTATTCCTGTCCAAAACTCTGTGCCTAGCATTGGGTGAGAACTCAGTGGGTTGTGTCTGCTGTTGGTCACTGTGGCTGTTGCTCTTTTTTAAAAATTTATTTTATATTTTATTTTATTTTATTTTATTTTAATTGTTGTTCAAGTACAGTTTTCTGCCTTTTACTCCCATCCCAGCCCACCCTTCCAGTTCTCCCCACCTCCTTCCCACTTCCACCCTACCCCTAGTTTTTGTCCATGTGTCTATACTTGTTCCTGTAAACCCTTCCCCTTTTCCCCTCAAATTCCCTCCCCTCTCCCTTCTGCCCACTGTCAGCCTGTTCGATATTTCAATGTCTTTGGTTATATTTTGCTTGTTTCTTTGTTTTGTTGTTTAGGTTCCTGTTAAAGGTGAGATCATATGGTATTTGTCTTACACCGCCTGGCTTATTTCACTTAGCATAATGCTCTCCAGTTCCATCCATGCTGTCACAAAGGGTAGGAGCTCCTTCTTTCTTTTGGCTGCATAGTATTCCATTGTGTAAATGGACCATATTTTTTTGATCCATTCATTTACTAATGGGCATCTAGGTGGCTTCCAGCATTTATCTATTGTAAATTGTGCTGCTATGAACACTGGGGTGCATAGGTTCTTTTGGATTGGTGTTTCAGGATTCTTAGGATATAGTCCCAGCAGTGGAATTGCTGGATCAAAGGGCAGGTCCATTTTTAGTTTTCTGAGGAAGTTCCATACTGTTTTCCATAGTGGTTGTACCAGTCTGCAATCCCAGCAACATTACACAACTCCACTCTAAGACAAGCAACCCAATTAAAAAATGGGCAAAGGACTTGTACAGACACTTCTCCAAGGAGGACATACAGAAGATCCAGAGACACATGAAAAGATGCTCAGTATCTCTAGCTATCAGAGATGCAAATTAAAACCATAGTGAGATACCACTTCATAGCTGTCAGAATGGCCATCATAAACAAAGCAATGAACAAGTGTTGGAGAGGTTGTGGAGAAAAGGGAACCATAGTGCACTGTTGCTCTTTTTTTAATAGTCCCTTAGGATTTGTTCTCTCACTCCAAGAAGGAAGGAGGAATGGGGTATGAACCCTGATATCTAGACCATGGCTCTGAGGAAGTAGGAAAAGTCCTGTCAGTGCAAACAATGAGGTACTCTAATTCAAATCTGTTCCCAGCCAGCCTCTGGGTGCTCCTGTGATGCAAGGAATTTCAGGGGTTAGGGAAATGCCATGGTGAGAGCTTGGGCAGAATGAGGGACTCAGGAGTCTAAATGGGCCTGTTGTCCTTCTGAGATGGTAGATGATGAGACAGTGGGTCAGAGTAGATCCCATGAGAGGTGGGATCTCTGACCTGCTGAGATGGGACCCCTCTAGGAGTTCAGTACCCCTTACAAAATGCAACATTTTATGGAAAAGAGGGAAGTTGCTAGGTTTGGGGCATGGATTGATGTGTAGTTAAACCAAGGAGGCCCCTGAATTTAAAGCATGAGGTAGGGAGAAGTGCAGGGAGGTAGGCCCCAGAGCTCAAGAATATCCTTGGGTCAGAAGAGACAAGTCATATCTAGAGTAGAGAACTCTTTGTGGATCAGCCCCAGCTGACTGGTGGACTAATGAGGCCTCTGTAACCAGGCCCTGTACATCTCACGACTCAGATCCTCATAGCCTGATGCCCACCTACTTACCACCCCGCTGCAGCTGAGTCCTCCTGCCTGAGCGAGACTGTCCTGGTGTCCCCATCCACAATGCACTCAGGGCCCTGGACTTCCCACAGCACCCTGCTCACTCTGCTGCAAGCATCTCTCTCATTGCATGGTTCTGTAATTATTTCTGTGTCTGACTGTAATTTCTTTAAAGACAGAGACATACTTGGGTCCATCCTTGTCTCTCTCTTTCATGACATACAGCATTTGTGCTCTGAGAAGATCTGGAAAGCATGGCTAGGTCAGGAAGCCATGTGCAGGGAGCCAGCAGGTATGCAGTGGGGCAGGTTGGGGGCTTAAAGAGTGGGCAACCTGCTTATAGCTTCAACTTGGGTCTGCCCTTGAGTGCCCAGGGACTCTGGTCAAGGGGTGGCAGGCACTGGGTGGACCTGTCTCACAGGGGAGCCTCTCTGGGAGCAGGTGTGACATAGCCTGGCAAAGGCTGGTCATCATGGCAACTCTACCACCACTGTTACCAGGGAGGCAGTTGCCAGCAGTTAGTGCCAGGGGGCAACTTGGCACTGGGAAGGTGCTCAGACAGACGGAAAGCATCATTCTTCTTTGTTTCCATCATTGGCAAAAATGTCAATAGCCAGACACCTGGAGCCCCTGCTAAGTGTGCTTTTCATAAGGCATGTCCTCTGATCTCACCATGGTCCTGCAATGGAGGCTTTCCATTTCCATTTCAAAGATGGCAAAAACAGCCTGGGTGGGCTACTAACTGGAATTGCTGGGATTTCATCTCAGGCCTGTCTTACTCTAAGTTCACGTGACTTTTCACTCTCTCTACTATCTCGTAACCTACTGTATTGGGCAAGTTATGTAAACTCTCTACCACCCTGTCCTTCAACAACCTTCCCATGTTAGGCTTGGGAATATTGGCTCCAGACCCTACAGTGCCTCCTGTATAACCTTTCCAGGTAGCAGGTGGCCCTCCAGGTCCCTCAGCACACATGGCATCTCTGCCTGGGACATAGCACGTCAAGCACATGCCAACCTGCTTGCCTGTACATGCCTTAGCACCAGTTTGCTATGGCTGTCATCCCTGTCCACTATACTTTTTGTCAGGATAGATCTGGAAATTGAAGAAGGAAGGATTATTTCAGTGACCTTTGAACCATGAATGTTCAAACAAAGGTGCAGAAAGTTTGAACGCAGCAGAGGTGTGTGTGTGTGTATGTGTAGGGAGGTGTTTTCTGCATTTCCTGGGCTGATAATTTCTGCTTGTGTTAAGACATTCTGTAGAAGTCTTGGATACAAACTAGGAATTCCCCTAATTCAGATATCTTCATAAAGCCCGAGGGCCTTGTGCTTTCTCTAAAGAAAAGTACATCAACAAGACGGTGTGGGTGGCAGTGTGTCCCATGCTTAGAACACCTAGGAGCACCTACCTTCCAGTGGCTATCACTAAGGTGGGCCAGCAGCCCTGGCTCCTCGTCTTCTGCCATCTCAGAAATACAAGCTTTCATGGCTTTTGCCATGCACAGCACAAGGGACTCCAGAGTGTAACAGCCTTTCAGGCTTCTGGATGGTCCACCCACAGAAGGCCTCTGAGGTAGCAGGTGGCCTGGAGCCGCAGGATGGTAGCAGTTTAACTCACTTCTCTGTGTGCATGAGGGAGCTTTGATTGCCTCCAGCGATGTTCCTGGGACAGTAATTATTCTGTGTCACCTTGGTGTCATTGATTAATGATTCCCCAAACTGGAAACACATTGCTCTCCCAACAGCTCCACTTGATGTGGAGTGTGGTTTATTTAATGCATGTTCATGGTAAGCCTGAGTCAGCCACTGTGGTGTTGGGGACAGTCCCTTGTGCCTTCCAGACAGAGGCTCTGAGAGGTGAGGCTCAGACCCAGTCCAGTCAGAAGTCGAGTAAGGGTTGTTTTCACTACCAGTGTTCTCATTAATTACATTAAAAACTGAACAGTAGTTATTTTTATGCAAACTCTGTAAAATATTAGTTAGACCTTGGTGGAATGAAATCAGCTCGAAGGGAAAGAGTTTTGCTCTGGACAGCAAAGTGCAGTACCAAGCTCTTTCCAGGCATTTTTTGCATGTAGAAGGTGAAGAAGCTGTGTTAACCTTTCCAGGTTTTAACTTCCCCTCTGTGTGAATTGTCATGACTGACTTTCTAAAACATAGAGTTGCACATGTCATCCCTACTTAATAACTTTTGAGACTCTCTTTGGCATATTTTGTGCACAAGACCAATTCTGAGCTGGCCCTGCCCTTCTCTGGACTGGTCTCCCTCACCTTTATGTATGCACACATGCACACACCCCAGATTTTATGCTCTAATTATACAGAATTACTTATAATCTCCAAACACATCCTTCTGGCTCTAGACTTAATACCCTGGATTGCTCCTCCCTGTGGTTATCTTCTTAACTCCTTACCCCGCCTTGGGGTCACCTCTGTGAGAATCACTTATCTGGTGTCACTTCCGTCCCTTCTCTCACTCTTGTTGGGCCATGCCCCCTGCTCTGTATCCCCAGAGTGCCCACAGCATCCCTGCCATACTGTGCTGGTACAGTCTATACTCTTCCATCTCTTCTGTTAGACCATGAGCACCATGAAGGCTTTATTTCCCTTTGTACTTAACAGTATGTGGGGTACACACCAAACATTCAATAATTATCTGTTAAAGGAATGCATGAACAAATGAATGAGTGATGAGATATATGCTTTCATAGCATCACAGGTGTTCATAGGTCAGTTTCTCAAAGTATAGTCTTCAGATAACCTACATCCAAATCATCTGGGCTGTTTATTAAAATGCAGATTCCAGGGCTTGCTCTGCACCTCCTAAATGGGAACCTCTGGGGATGTGGCCTGAGAATATGAACTTCAACAAGCATCCAGGTGATTCTTATACATATCAACTCTTTGAATAAGTGCCTGAGATCCACAAGTCCAGGTTTTACAATATTCAGAGCTGCCTCAGCAAGAAATGTGTTTCTGTTTCAGTTAGTCACCATCAAGTAGATCCTTAGTAAATGCAGCTTCAGCCAGACACTGCACTTTGAACAATCTTCAAAACTGTAAAATGTTCACTGTATGCTGGTGTAGTTTCCATTCTTTCCCACCTAGTCTCCTCCATGAGGCAGAGCTGGAGGCATGCCTGATCACAGGCTTGCTTGTGGCAGTGGCACATGCAGGCAGGCAGGGGGCTTTCCTGCTCTGTATCTGCCTAAAGAGATGAGCTGATGCAAAGAGATACTCACACTGTCTTCTCGGATTTGCCAAATTGGTATATAAAACACAGTATGTCCTTATCATTTTAATATACTTTTATTGATTACTAGTGTGACAGAATGCTTCATGTAAAAATGTTCAAGGTAGCAAGAGTAGATGCCACACTGCATAGGTAGCCAATATAAATGTAATTTATATAGTTTATCTCCTTTTTGATATCCAACTTTTCCTCAGCAATCTGTGCAATTTTGAAAAATGAGCATACTCATTCCATATGCCAGTATAGGGGACTGTATCAATAGCAAGGTATAGGCAAGCAGGAGATGTACAGAAAGGCATGCATGCTACATGTGAGCAGGCTAAAGCATTCTCTGGCAGATTTTGCACAAATATAAGTGAATGGACATATTAGCTCTGTTCCACATACCTCATATGACACCTCTGCACCTCTGTTTCCCCACTGATGATATCAGAGTGTTGCACTCAATTGCAGGTGAATAGCATGGGAAAAAATTCGAGCACCTGCTGCTGATCTTCTCCTTTTGCAGATGTGCACCCTGAGACCTGACTCCTGCAGAACCTACTGTCATGGGCTTCCATGGAATGCTCCTCTAACTTCAGCTCTAGCATTTTGGATTTCCAGACAAACTGTTCCTTATACACAGGTCCAGGTGTCAGTACATCTTAGTTATTTACCTAGTCAGGAGTGATAATGTCTCATCCAGCTGATCATAAAGAAATTCTACTTACAAAGCAGAAGTTCCACTCTTTCTACAATGATCAATAGACTCAGGGCATAAGAGATTTCTTAAGCATGAGTAAACTGGGGCTGGGGCCCTCCCAGAGCTGATTTAAATGGAAGAGGGGGTAATAGTTCACTTGGGTTCATTTGCCAATTTTTAAAATGCCATTCTTTTCTAGCAGAATCAATGTTTAAGCTATTAACCCTGCTCTCATTAGACACTTTTCTTGTAGTTTGGTTTGTTCTCATTGTTACTTAGTTCTTCCCAAAGGAAAGTGCCAGAACACCATGAGAATACACTCCAGCCCCTGCTGATGGGACCACAAGGGTTGGGTGAAAGTGGGACCCTCTGTGGAGGGAGAGGTTTTGGAGGTACACAGGCCAGAACTGGTGCTGCCATTCCACATCTCACCAGGTGGACTTGATAAAAAGTTTGAATAGCCTGGCATAGCCCTCCTAACAGTGCTGATGGGAGTGTGAACTGGTGCCACCTGTGAGGGAGCAAGTTATCAGAGTTGAAAATATTCACACCCTGGACTGGAAATTCTATTTCTAGAAATTTAACCTACAGATTTACTTGTGTATTCAAAGGGGCATATGTCCAGAATGGTCTCTGCAGCATCATTTGTCATGTCAAAACATTTGAAAACAATGCTAATTAAGAGGGGATTGCTCCAATAACTCGTAGTATAACTGTGCAAGTGAACAGTCTGCATCTATTAATAAGGGTGGGACAATTCTATAAGAAGTGACTTGGAAGGGTCTCCAAGATGGACTGTTAAAGAAAAAAAACTAGATGCAAAACACTAAGTATAGAAATATGCTGTTTGTATAAATAAAGAGACTGTGTATAAAACAGGCTTATGCATTATTCATAGAATCTTTTCAGAAGGATATATTATAGGAAAAGCAAAGTCTCCCCTCTACCGTCTTATTAGAGTGTCCAGCTAGGCCTGAGAATTGAGTTGACAGAATACAGATTAACAGGAGAAAAGCAAACACTTTATTTTCACGTGTACTTGGTAGCCTTCACAGGAAAATGAAGACCTTAAAAGTGGTTAGGTTTAAGTGTTTTTATACTAGGCTGAACAGAGTAGTAATTGTGAAAAAGCAACTAAAATATATAGGGAGGCTAAAGGTAGGTAAGGGTTAGTTTACTAAGGTTTGTTTGTACAGATTTCTCTCAGCCTTGCCTCTTTATCTCTGGTGACAAGAATGTTCTTCTCCTCCTGACATAGGGTGGCCATCTTTCATATGGGAGTTTTATTGTCTGCTTTCAGGAAGAAAAGGAGAAGCCCAAGTAGCCTATTTTTACCTTATTTTTCAAATGTCTTTAATGCAAAATAATTCCTATGCTGAGGTGGCATGTTTGGGGGTACATATCTGGCACTCCTTTATACAAGCTGATGGTTATGATGGCTGCCTCTGGTCAAGGTTAGGGGACTTCATTCGATGCCCCAGTCTCAATGTTTAATGATTCTTTTATCCTCAATTCTTCCTTTTTTTTCACTTTTATTTTCCACAGTGTGTCTAGTAGTAGTTCCTGTCAATTCTACCTCTTCTTGTTTAGATTCAATTATGTCTTCCTGTCCTCCCACTTTCTTCTGCCATCCCATCCAAAGCCATCACCACTCAACAGAACCACTGAGGTGGCCACATGACTGATCACTCTCTTGCCACTCTTGGCTCTTACCAACCTACTATGCAGCCAGCAGCCAGTGTAATCTTTGAGAAATGACCCTTCCTTGACTTTCTGTTGTAACCAGAATAAAGCCCAATAGCCCTACCAAGGCATCTAAGGCCCTATTGTTCTGAGCACTCCTACTTTCCAACTTTGTGTCAGTCATACTGATCTCTTCTCTCTCCTCCCTGCCTCTAGGCTTTGAACCAACCTTCCTTTTCCCTGAAATCTTTTCTCCTAGCTTTTCCATGCTGCCCCATTTCCACCCTTCAATTCTCAGGGTTTTTCTAAAATAATGCCCCCAAGTTTCTCTCTGCCTTGTCATCACCCTGTTTTTCTTTTTCCTCTCAGCACATATTACAATTTATAATAGTTTATTGGTTGATGTATTTGTCTACTATTCATCTACCTCTACTGGACATTAAGTCCCATGGGAATATGATTCTTGCTTATCTTGTTCCTCCCTCTATGCTCAAAGCCTGGCTCAGGGCCTGGCATGTAGTCAATGCTGACTCTATAACTGTTGAATTGAAATTGTCTGACTGAATGAATGAAGTTCTAAATGAGTCCATGTTGAAAGTGGCTCTGAGGGTGGTTTTCGGGTCTACTTCAGTAGATGCAGAAGAGGCCAGGAGCCAGCTGCCTGTAGCAGCCAGGGTTACAGGAACTAAGTAAGACCCTTGGCTAGTCCTCAGATAGGAAAAATAGTTCAGTAATGACTTATCCTGGATTCTAGTGGTGAGTACTTATCTTGGAACAAGCCTTTGGTGGCCCTGACTCTCACTTTGACTAACCCCATTTGACATGGAAGTTATAGACAACTCACTCGGGGCCTGCTCTCCAGATTTCACTGCTGTGCCCTCATCCTTGTTCCCAATGGTGAACAGGAAACTTAGCTTCAATCTTTGATGAGAGTCTTATCTCTGGAACCTCTTTTTAATTTTTATTTCTAAATTAGAGTAGTAAAACCTCCCTTTTCCAATTCTAAAAATTATCTTGGTTAGTGTATAAAATATTTACAATCATCATATGGTAGATAGTCAGAAAATGTCAGTTCCTCTTTTGTATAATAGGAATTAACCCTTTATTATCCTGACAAAATATTGTCCTTTGAATTATTCTTGGTCCATTTGGGCTATCATCTAGAATTTACTTATTCCCACCCTTATTTCTTCAGAAATTTATTCTATGTATGAACCCACTAAGTCCTTACTTCATGTCAGGGTCACACCAAGACATGGTCACAGGTCAGGCTCCCTGGAAAGTCAACTCTGAGCCAGGAAGCTTATTGAGAGTGAGGGTTAGAGGACTGGGCAGAGGAAGAAATAGTAAAGTCTCCAGTGAGAGTGGGGGTGGCCATGGATGGTAAGTACATCAAGTACTAAACAAGGTGTTGGGTATAGAACAGCCACTTACACTGTGATGAGCAGTGCAGCTCTGGGACAATGGCTGCTATTCTTACAGGTGCTACTCTTACCTCCAAGTGCCCAGTGGGTGACCAGTCCCTGCCCTTCATAAAAATGACAGACATGTTTCACTTGCCCATGGCCTAACTCTGGTGCTCTCTCCCTCCAGGTGACACAGAAGTACTCCCTGGTGATTGTACAAGGCCACCTAATTTCCGAAGGGCTCTTGCTCTTTGGCCACCAGCACTTCTACATCTGCGAGAACTTCACACTCTCTCCTGTGGGTGATGTCTACTGCACCCGCCACTGCTTATCCAAGTGAGTCTCCACTTCCTCCAGGAGATTCTCCTCTGAGCCCCAATCTTCCTTTTCAGTTACTCTCACTGCTACCCTCCCACTTTGCTCTTACTATGGACTTATATTTGGACCTGAAATGAACCATGAGATAAAACAAAAGAAACTTAAAGCACAGGCTTCCTTGACTCTGGTTCCCCAAAGCTAAAATCTGGAATGGATAACAGTGTGACAGCTCCTCATGCCTCTCCAGGTGTGGAGTCCACTACAGTACAAAGGGGTCATTCCTTAGGTTATTTGGGTAATAGAATCCAGTCCTATCAGGTTCCTCATTCAACAACTTGTTGATTACTCATTCTTATGTAAGACATCAGGCACTGCCCTTTCATGCCCAGCAAGTGCAAACAGCAGCATGGGAGGTTCCTTTGGGAAGAGTTTGGAGCACACTAGCATCATAAGGCAAAATATGTGATATAGGAGGATTCTTTGGAGTTCTCACTTGGAGAGATGGCAAAAGGAAGTGGGCTAAGATCTGAATCTCGAAGGATTTGGGTAGAAATTTGAAAAGTTACTTTATACCAACTAACACCAGAGGTCTCTGGCAGGAAATTCCAAGGTTACTTTTTATGATCAAATGTATTTGGTCTATTTTAATTCAATCAAGCTCTTATTGATTAATTCTCTTGTGCTTGTAGACTATGGCCATTCAAAATTAATTTGACTATGTTTGCACTTTTGCTAGAAGTTCAGTTGTTAAGTTGTATGTTTTCAGTTGATCATTGCTTTTGAAAGGATTTGGATGAGGATTTCTTCATCCAGAGATAAGCCTGGACTTTTCTAAGGCTCAAATGATTTGTTTCTCAAATTAACTGACACTGAATCACCTGAAAGCCTTGTTAAAACAGATGTTTAGGACTCACTTTTACCCCAGTTTCTAATTTGGCAGACCTGGAGTAAGGACTGAGATTTTATCAAGTTCTTTTCTGCTGCTGATGCTACTGGGCTGGAGGCCACACTTTGAGAACTATTTTAGACTATTGAAAGAGGAGTCAGAGTCTTACCTGCCAATAACTAAGAATTTTTATTCTCAGTTGCCATATTATTTCCAGCCTATGTCAGGAAGCAGGAGTCTAATGTGTGGAAAAGTACATGTCAGCCCACCCTGCTATGATTTAGATTTGCTTTAAAATGCTTGGCATCTTTCTTTCTGCTAATTTTCATCTTTTATTCATACCAAATGTTTACCGATTGCTGGGAGTCCTCTGTGCTTTTCCAAGGCAGGAGAGCATAATTAATACTTGACATACACATCTCATCTTATTGTTCATGTTTTATTGATACTGATCAATATGGACAATGCATCTGCAGACTTGCCTTTCTGAGAGCTGATGAAAGCTTTCTACTGTACCTATATTCATGGTGGGCACATGTGATAACTGGCACAATGCACTGCTTCCCTCTTCACCTCTGGGTTAAATCCTGTTAGTATTAGACAAATCTTATTGATTAGAAAAATTATGTTTATGAGCTGCATCTAATAATGATCAAATTGACTATCTGTGCTTTTAATAGAAGCCCAGTTTTCAGATTGTATGTACTCGATTTGGAATGAAAAGGGAGATTCCCATGTTTGGAAATGTAGTTTTCTAGAATGCATGTAGGAGTATAGTGAAAACAAATTACATCCTGGAATGTCATTTGGGGATTTCAAAGGTAATTTCAGTCACCATACCTCAGAGAAATATTTGTTAACCCAGACAGTGTGTTCTCTCCAAGATCTTGTCTACTGCCCTAAGAAACTGCCGGCATTCACGTGGAGAGACAGACAGGCTATAGATCATGTCAGATCAATGGGGATCAAGTCTTGTTTTGACCATGGAGACTAAGGAAAATACATAAACAAGCCAGTTAAAAATAAAACTAAGTCAACCCTGAAATGTTTCTCTAAAAGACTGCCATCAAATTGAGTGCAGTCAAGCATTAGATCTTGAAAGAGGCTCTGTGATGTACCATAAAAATATTGAAATAAACTCAAGAATACTACACATCCTCCAGCAGAGATTGAAGTTTGCACTTTGGAACTTTCCTTAGAAACAAAGAACCTTTCTAGAAGGTTTTATTTTGTTTTCATAGTATCCCTTTTTAGCTGAATAGGATGACTCCATTAGGTTAATAGGATTGCTGTAACAAAATACCAAAAGCTGTGTGGCTTTGAAAAACAGATATTTATTGTCTCACAGTCCTGGAGGCGAGAAGTCAGACAGCAGTATGGGAGGGGCCACTCCACTTCTACAGCTCTAGAGGAGGATTCTTTTTTGCCTCTTCTAGCCTCTGGTGTTTCCTGACTATCCTTGGTATTCATTTGCTTGACTCCATCACTCCAGTCACATAGGCATCTTCTCTCTGTGTGTCTTCACATGATCTTTCCTCAGTGCATGTCTATCTCTGTGTCCAAGTTTCCCATAAAGAGACTAGTCATATTGAATGAAGGCCTATCTTAATAATTTCATTTTGATTTTATTGCCTCTGGTATTTACCTATTTTAATTTATTTTATTTTTGTTTAGAAAACTTTTTATTGTTGTTCAAGTACAGTTTTCTGCCTTTCCTCCACCCCTCCCCACCACCCCAACCCTCCCCACCTCCCTCCCCCATTCTCACCCCCCTTGTCCATGTGTCCTTTATAATTGTTCCTGTAAACCCTTCACCCTTTTTCCCCATTATCCCCTCCCCTCTACCTTCTGATCACTGTCAGCCTGTTCTCAATTTCAATGTCTTTGTCTATACTTTGCTTGCTTGTTCATTTTGTTGAATAAAGTCTCATGATGAGGTATTTGTGGGGTAGGATTTCAAAATATCTCTTTGGGGGGAAATAATTTAAATCATAACATTGTTAGTCAAGTTCAAAAGTTAATCTGGTAGAAATCCAAACCATCCATCAGCTCTTTGAAAGAGGATGTTTTTAATCAGATATTTCCTCCCTATCAGTCAGCATTTTAAGGCATCATTTCTCCGTTTAGTTAAATTCATCAAATACTCATTGAAAATCTGTCTTGTACCAGGCACTGTGATAGACTCCATAGATACAAAAAGGTGAGTCAGATGTGGGCTGATTCTGGTAAAGAGTTTGTGATCTGGTGAATGATTCTAGGTATGAATTTTAGGTATAAATTCTGACAATAATTGAATATTAGGTGATAATAATAATTGGATAATGGAGTTGTCCTTGTCATTCTCACCAATGCCTTGATCTGTGATGCTGTTTGACCTAAGCCAAGGGTAGGAGCTAGAATTACCTCTATGGCCTTACTGGGAATCAGACAAGTTTATGGGAAACTGATCTTAGCCCCAGAGGGAGGCATTAATAATGAACTAAGGGCCTCAGCCAGCAGTAGGTTTGAATTAAAGCCTCTGGGCCGAAGCATCCAGAATAAGAGCCACACTTGTATTTGATCAGTCCTATAGCAACATGGCTCAGAGCAGGAGGCCTGAGAGGATTGTTCCAAGAAGGGGCAGGAGGAGCTGCAGAGGGCTAGAATCCATACCCTTGAAGTCTGGCTATGCAGGGAGCTAAACAATGGCTTAGGCTGTGTCCCTTGTGAGCAGCCTTCCCTTCAACCCAGCAGTGGCTATTAAGCACAGTAATAAGTCCAAGCTGTTAGCATGACAGGTGCTGGACCACCACCCCTGATCACTGGCTAAAGAAGTTCTGCTGGTCTGGCCTGAGGGCCTGATCTCTTTCTTGGTTTCCCTTGGAAGCATGGCCTATAGGCTAGCCAATGAGGGCTGTAGTTGGAGCTGGGATGGGGAAAGGGTGAGACACAATCTTCTCACCGATTATATCACCATGTATTGGTGTGTGGGACTCTTTCAGCTCTTGATTCTTTGGGGCCACAATTGGTACTCATGCTTCTTGGGGGCTGAGGGGCTTTTGAGTCCCTTCATTTCTCAGGTCCTAAAAGGGCATTTTATCAGAGCTTCTGTGATCATGTATACAATCTGAAATTACCACATCACCTACATATTCAGAAAGGTAACTGTCCATAACTGAAATCACTTTATATCTCAAGCCCCCTTTGTATTGGTGGTAAAAGCTTCATGTGGTTACCTAAAGGTATTTCAGTTACTTCCAGTGCAGAAATTGTTCTTTTTGGGGTAAGTACTAATCAAACTTATGATTCTCCCTACCCTTCTTTCTTCCCACGGGGAGTATTCAATTCTGGGAGCTGCCCTGGTCTGGCCTCTGCTGCCATGTGTCTGGTCTCTGGCTCTGGGCATGTGCTCTGGAGGCCATTGCTGAAGCTGTGGTCTTTGCTTCCCAGCCCACTGGCATCTCAGACCTGCTGCACACCCTTTGTGGGGGCTCGGTGTTCTCTGCAACTTTCTACCATGCTACACTAGATGCCACCGTACCAGGCCCAATGCCACCCAAGGCCATGCCTAACTTGAACTTTTTTATCAGGTCTTGTCATATTTCTGCCCTATTTCCAGAGCCTGAACTTTCCCCAGATACGACTTGGGCATCTCCTTCAGTCTTCCCCTACCCCCTCAATCCACTTGGACCACTGAACTGAGAGAGATTTTGTACATGCATGCTCTTCTGTTCTTCATGCAGTGCCACTGTCAGTCCTGGAAGCTGTTCCCTTGCTGTCCCCTCATCTGGTGAGGCTGATGCCCCATCCTACTCCTCAAGGCAGGGATAATGAGGACAGGTGCTTAGGGTTTATGAGGTCAGTGAGTACTGACAACCTGATCAGCCCTGACTGTAGCACCGCCAGTATGTCCCAGAAACTCAGGTAGGGTTGTGGGACAGAAGCAGGATAAGCCCACCAGATACCTTCTCACTGCATGTCTTATTTTCTTTTCAGCATCAGTGATCCATTCATTTTCAACCTGTGCAGCAAAGACAGGTCCTCCAACCATTACTCATGCCAGCGCCACAGCTATGGTGACCTCAGGGAGCTCCGGCAGGCACGCTTTCTCCTGCAGGTATGCCCCAGGAAGGGGAAGGGGAAGGGGAAGGGGAAGACCATCTTGTCATTAGACTGGTGGTCTAGGTGCCATCAATGCCTCATCTGAATGTAAGGGACACATGCCCATGACTCCTTCCTGCCTGTGCATAGCCCAGTGACCTGTGGGACATACCTGTGCATTCCCCTGGCTTATATTGGATCTGGTTCCTTGGCTCAGGGTTCTCACTTCTTCACTCTCACTCCAGCACCTGCCACTTGACAATCAGAAGCTTGTTGCTCTGTGTCATCTAGAATCCAGCCTGTTTGCTCTATTTTCCCTTTGACATGCCCAGATCTTCCTTGGATATTCAGGAATACAGGACAGGGCAGCTCCATTGCCCCAGGGCAGAGCTGATGCCTGAGAGTTCAGTGCAGGTCTGCCCTGCCCTGTTCTGATCCTATGGACCTCTCAGCTGGCTGCTACCCCCCATCCACCCTCCCCACAGTCTCACCTATCTCCAAGCTCTTGGTAATTTACTGGGCCAAGCAGTTTAGAGATGTACTGATTGTTCCTTCCAGCAAGGGTCCCAGAGCCATGCTCAGGGGGTCTTTGAAGGGCTCACCCACATACTAAACAGAGCATATTCCTTTCAGAGGCAGAGCTCTGCTGTCAGCTAGTCACATCCTAAAGTTCTGGTTCCACCGAAGGTATAAATGACTCAGTTTAGAAGGTTTAGAAGCATTAGCTCAGTGGCAAAGGGAGGAAGAACTGTGGGGCTCCCAGTGGCTTTAGACACATTTGACCTTCGCCAGCCCAACCTCTGTGATAGCAAAGCTGCATTCTTGCCCAGGGGCCTCCCAGGCAGCAGGCAGGGGAAGATCAGGATCCACCCTTTAGGAAAAGAGGGGCCAGATCCTCACGACCTACCCTCTCTGTGGGTGTTCTGCAAAGTCCAACAGGGGGCAATGCTTTGCCCTAAGGAGAGAGTAAGAATGCCTTTCATTCATAAATTTCTTTGGTTGTGTAATTTAGCCTGTGATCCTCTTGAGGTGACTTTATTATTCTCTGAAACTACACCTCAGGGAGGCCTTTCTGTGGGGTTCACTTTAAAAAGCATCAGAAATGACAAAGGTCCAGCAAGCTTCTGGCATCTGACCAGCTCTCTCTCTTTCTTCCTGCCACTCCACTGCTTTTGCCCACAAAGTGTTGGTTCTCATTTTGCCTGATATTCTTGAACTTCTTTGCAAAGAGTTGAATGGGAAGGGGATGAATTGCAAAGGTCATGCCCTGAAGGTTCAGGGCTGTGTGGCCAGCATGGACCTAATCCTGACCACAGCTCCACCACCTAGGCACAGTTGGGCACCTCTCTGGGCTCCTGTTTCCCTCTAGTAAGCAGGGGACCACATCTTGTCTTTTCTACCATTATATATATATATATATACACACACACACACACACACACACACACACATACATATATATGTATAGCGCACACACACACACATATATATACATATAATAGCACATTTGGGGGGCATATACTAAGAATCTAAAGTATTTTTTAGTAATTGTATATCTACCTCACAGATAATACGTAGTAGCAAATAGGTATCAGTAAGTGAGATTCTTCCCCCACACTCCTGCAAACAGTAACTGTTTCCAGATGGTTGGCTAGCTTGAAAGTGGTGGAAGCCAGATTTGGGAGTGGTGTGAGCACAACCAGGGGGGCAGGGAACTGTGTGCACAAGGCCACCATGTGTTCAGCCCTGGATTCTCCCAGGAGGAGGTCTGAGCATGGGCACTCAAGGTTGCTGGACAAGCCACAACCTCTATAGATTCTATATTCATCATCTATTTGCACATTATTTATATTTCTGTTTATAGAAAAAAATCCAAGGCTCTTATGTGCACCCGTAGAGGACAGTGGATTGCCTAATCATTACAAATACTTTCCCTCTGCTCAGGAGACTGGTGAATTGAACTTTGAGAACTCCACTGCAGCCAGGCAGAAGCAGGACCAGACTGTGTTGTTGGATGTAGTACTCCATCTGAGTCTGACCTTGACCAACCCCACCTGGTGGATGTTCACTGGTCAGGAGATAAGTCAGTCTTCTGTAAATCAGGCACTTAGGGGAAATCAGTCTCTCAGTTTTTAAGTTCCAGTCTTCTGAGTGTGCATTAATGAGAGTCTCCATTTCATATCCTCTGGTTCCATTTTTTTTTAATTTTTATTTTAGTTTATTCAGTACAGTTTCTATCCTTTATTCCCATTCCAGCCCACCCACCCATTCCTTCCCTCCTCCCTCCCCTTTCCAACACCCCTAGTTTTGTCCATGTGTCCTCTATATTTGTTCCTGTAAACCCTTCCCTTCTCCCCTGAAATTCCCTCCCCTCTCCCCTCTGGTCACTGACAACTCTATTTCAGTGTCTTTTGTTATATTTCATTTGCTTCTTTGTTTTGTTGTTTAGGTTCCTGTTAAAGGTGAGATCATA
>CM052542.1:96176180-96223110 GCA_028533065.1 Trachops cirrhosus | reverse complement strand
CCTCCTCCCTCCCCTTTCCAACACCCCTAGTTTTGTCCATGTGTCCTCTATATTTGTTCCTGTAAACCCTTCCCTTCTCCCCTGAAATTCCCTCCCCTCTCCCCTCTGGTCACTGACAACTCTATTTCAGTGTCTTTTGTTATATTTCATTTGCTTCTTTGTTTTGTTGTTTAGGTTCCTGTTAAAGGTGAGATCATATGGTATTTGTCTACTCTGGTTCCATTTTAGATTGAAATCCTTTCACACTTGACACGGAGACCCAATGATCTATTGCCAATAGCTCTGTTGACTGAGGTTATTGTCATTGAGGAAACTTCAGGATAAGTACATGGGTTTCTTTTTGTAGGACATTGCCCTGGAGATCTTTTTCCAAAATGGATATTCCAAGTTTTTTGTATTCCACAACAGTGATCGGAGTAAAGTCTTCAAACGGTAAGCATTTGAAAATCCTTTGAGGAAACTGATCCAGAGCTGAGAACAGAGGAACAGAGACTGCTCAGCTTGTTCTCAGAACTGTTCAAACCCACAGTGAAGAGGATTTAGGTTAGACACAAGGAAGAAACTACTGACCCACAGAGCTGTTGAATTATGGAACAAAGTATACAGAAAACTAGAGAATAACTTTTTCTGAGTCCTGGGAAACAGGATCCTTTTTATGGACTAATGTACCATGTTTTCTGCATACAATGCACAATTTTTGCCCAAAATTTTCAGGGAAAAATAAGGATATGCATTATACATGGATAGTACTAATTATGTATCTATATAAATGTTTTTCATTCTTTTATTTGTGCTTATTCTTTAAAATTATAACTTTAGAAAACAATAACAATATCCATATGCAAAATAATACCTTGGATTACAATAATTGGCTTTCTTTCTAAATATAAATAAATAAAACTTGAATTAAAAAATTAAAATGAAAGATTTTTTCCTAGAAGTCCAGGCCAAAAATATGGGTGTGCATTACACATGGCAAAATCGAGTAATTTAGGACAGTAATTCCTAAAGAGAGAAAAAAATTGTGCAGACACAACAGATTTAAGAAACTGGCTATTTAATGGGACTTCCAGAATTTTCTGGCTTCATATTGTAACTTTCCAGTAATTTTTTTTGGCTTAAACTTTCTTTTGAATCCAGTTGCCAATTTTAGGTTGTTCTAACTTTATATTTCATTGGAAAGACTTCCAAACCCTAATTTTCAACTTCTGCATAAACATCTTTTTTTTCTTAAAGACAGAAGTCTGCTGTTTTAGTTTAGCTTTTCTTCCTCCAAATAGATTAATCAATCTAAGAAATGTAAACTAAAACATTTCATACTAATATCTATTTATTTTTATTATTCTTAAATTTATAAATAATTAGAGATTTGTAGAGAGAATCTAGAAGGAACAGAAGAGAAGGTAGATTCCTAGTCATAAGCGTCCCACACAGAAGTTGGAGTGGTGATGTTTGGCTCCACTCTGGGAAGGAAGTTGTGAAGTAAGATTTGACATCCCTGACCTGAATGTCCCAGGCCATTTAGTGCACAGAGGTTCTAGCCTTGCCTTCCTGTTGGCCCTGGCTAGTCACTGGCACCAGGACCAGCTGCAATATGCAGAAGGCAGGGCCAGAGCGGAGAAAACTCCTGAAGAGAGTCTGTGTGCACCAGTCTGGGCACATCTCCATTAGTTATGAACTTCCCTTTAAGGTTCTTCCAAGAACTACTGTCATATTGTCTCTAAAGTTTTCTTCAAACTCCATTTTAGACTAAAACAGTAGACATGCAATGTTGAACATTTCATTCATTTTCCCTTGTGATTTCTGGGTATTAAAGTTTTTTTACAATTAATCTAGAAGTCATGCATCCATAACCTGTGTAGTGAACCTTGCCCACCTGCACCCCACCCTACTCAAGGAGCTTTGAGTTAAGATTGCATTTGCCTCCTGAACACAACAGTGCTCTGTGAAATTGTCAATGGAAATTTGCCCAGAGGGAAACTAGCCTGTGGGCAAGTTTGCCCAGTAAAACTGGCCCAGAGGAGGTATCTAAACCATGTATTGTTTTAGAATTGTAACTGTTGTTTTATTGTTATAACTGGTATTATCAAGGCTTGAATGTGTAATGCTTTTTGAATGTGTGTGCAAGGCTTGAAGGTGTTATGTGTGCTTCAGAGCTACACCCAGGCCTGGTGCTCAGTGCTTACAGCCTGGATGTAGGATGGGGCTAGAGGGTCAAGCACCCAAGCTCTAGCCTAGCTCTGAAAATGTCTCCCTGGTGGTGGAAGGGTCTCATCTCTGCTGATAAAATGATCCTTTTTACTTTGTCTGCTTTTTTAGCTTCTGTTCTTTTCAACCCAGCTTGAAGGGGAAAAGCATTATGGAGGAACCCATCAATCTAAGGTAATGGTGTGGGGAGAGGTCCAGACATGCTCTGGTGGCATGTTAGCCTTGCTTTGATTTCATTTGCCTGATCCTACTGTAAAGCTGTCATGCAAAAAAACACACCAACCCACCTTCCCCTTATTTTTCTCTCTCCCACCCTAGACTCCCTCATCCTGCTCCTGAAGTTCCTTCTGCCAATTAAACCTCTAAACCAGACAGTATGTCCCATATGCTTTGTGGCTTTTTCAGACCAAAGTGGCAGGGAGCAGACCTCTGCCTGTGGTGGGTGGGAGCAGGTTGCCAAAGAAGTGCCATCCCAGGGCAGCCTTGGTGTCAGGCCCTCAGGCAGGGCTGTGAGCAGTCCTAGGCCTGCCCCTCCTATATGAGGCTCTCAGAAAGCTCAGAAGCTAAATTCATGTATTCTGGTGTGTGAATCAGATTTAATTTATGAATCTATGGTAGGGAGCATATTTCCCAGGGAATGAAATGCTTACAGCCCTTTCCCAAGGCACCACTTACAAGTACCCAGTTTTCTAGAAGGCCAGTTGGGAATCAATGGGCCATTTAGGAATGAGAATAAAGGAAGAAAGATGTCAGTTGCTAGTTTTCTCCAGGAGTGTGTGGGTATAGGGGAGGGAGGGATTTCCCCAGGAGTGGTATTCAAAATAACTGTACTGACTATGGAATGGGGACCACCAAGTCATTCAAAATTATTTCTTGATAGTTTGTTATATGTGATGTTTGCTAGTTGACTGAGCAATGAGCAAAATATTGAAGCTCTTCTCTGCCCTTATATTCTCTTGAGGAAGATAAAAACAATTTAAATAAATGAAATACAAAGCATATTAGATAATAAGAGTAAGTATAAAATATACAGTAGATGGAAATAGGTAATGAAATCTTAGACAGGATAGTAAGGGGAGGCCTCAGTAAGAAGCACTATTTAATTTAAGACCTGAACAAAATGGGAAGACAAGTTATGCAGATAACTAAGGAAAGAGCATTTCAGGCCAAGGGAAGAGCAAAGCAGGGACACCATGGTGGCATGGCTGGGGCCAGAGTGGTTGACAGCTGGAAGTTAGTGGGAAGAGAGGTGAGAGAGATAATAGGGCTAGCTCATGTAAGCCTTGGGGCTCACAGTAACGGTGTTGGCATATTGGAGGAATGGTATGACAAACTTATATTTTAAAAGACTTACCTGTCTGATGTGCTCGCTTTGGCAGCACATATACTAAAAGACTTACCTGTCTGCTGTGTGGGGAACAGATCACAGGGGGATAAAGGCAGAGCTGGGAGGCCAGTTAAGAGGCTTTACTGTGATCCAGGTGAGAGATGATGGCTTAAAACCAGAGGGTGACCACAAAGATGAGGTGAAGTGCTTACATTATTGACATGATTTGAAGGTACCTCTGATGGCATTTGTTGATAAATCAAGTATGGAGCACAGGCACACACCTGTGAGAGAAAGGACTTAAGCCCAAAGATTTAGGTTTGAGTTGGAAAATGAAATGGAAGAATTATTTTGGGAGTGCGATAACCATAGGAAACCTGTTTTGGACATGTTAACTTTGAGATGCCTGCCAGGCATCCAGGTGGATATGTCCTGTTGGTCAATGGATAAATGAATTTTGAGTTCATGAAGAGGTCCAGGTGAGAGGTAAGTTTGGAATAGTATTTAAAACATGAGACTGGGTAAGTTTACCAAGAGAATAAGTACACATGGACAAGAAGTTTGTCCCTGGGGCACATCAACCTTTACTAGTTAAAGACCTGGGGAGGAATGAGCAGAGAGAGGAAGGAGTGGTCAACTATGCTGCTCATCAAGTGTTGTTGGTAGGCCAAGTAAGATAAGAACCGAGAAATGACCACTGATTGCAACATGGGAGTCATTAATGACCTTCAAAAGATCCACTTGAGTGGCTGCCAGAAGAAGCTCCCTGTGGTTTCAGGCAATACCTCTTTACTTGGTAGATTACGGAGAAGTCTAGGACATACCTGGTAATGGTCTAGGAGGCCTGGGTGGCAGGAAGCCACCAGAGGTGGAGTAGCTGTTTACAAACTGGACTGGATGTATTTCAATTGTTCAATAATAGTAGAAACCTAATTGTATATATAAATTGAATATTAGCTCTGGTGAACTCATATTGTTTACCCTTCATATAAACCTTAATTTCCATACTTGGATTACTCTGCAATGTTTCAATGCAAGTGGTAAAAAGACATTTCAAACTAACTGAAGCAGAAAAGAAAATTCATCACCTCACATACCTAAAGGCCAAAATAGGTCTGGCTCCAGGCGTGTGAATTTTCTGGGCTCAGTAAGTCCTCAGGACACTGTGGCTCTCCATCTCACAGTGAGAATCTCCCCTGGATTAGCTCCCTTCTCAGCAGGCTCTCTTAGCAGAAGGGTATCACTGCCCTGCAACAGCATCAGGCTGATAGTCAATTACATAGGAATTCTTTCACACAAAGAATGCTCTGTCCCAGTAATATCAGCAAAAGTCCCCAAAAGTGATTTTCATCTGCCCAAGTCATGTTAGCGCTCATTCCAGAACCAATCAAGTGCTTTCATAGACCATGTCAGGGGCTTGTGCCCACCCAGCTTGGGGAGTCAGTCCCATCCAATGGTAGAGACCATACTGAGGAGATAGAGGTTTCCCGAGAAGATCCAGGTGCTGTTATCACAAGATGGGTAAATGCTGAAGTGTCAACAAAAGCAGATGGCCATCCACTGCTCCAGCCAGAAAGCTCCCCCAGGGACCACAGCACTCATGGGCAGGATGTCCATTTTCTCACTCCCTGAAACTTCTCTTTTTTTGCATCAACTTTGAAACAGGTCACTTCACTGAACCCCATTTGTTTCTGCAGATCACCCTCTTATAAAAGTATTAAGTGTGTAATATTTCTCAGTGATCATGGAGCTGTCCCTACAGCTGTGAGCGGTACTCTATCCATTTCTATTTTATTGTCCTCAGGGTCTTAGAGGTGCTTTGCCCCAACAATTTGTACCTTTGTCTACACAGGTGAGGGTCTAAATTTCTGCCCCAGATAGAGAGGGAGGAGATATAGATGAGGGACAGAGGAGCCAAACTGTGCCTATGGCCACTATACTGGTTGTCTGTAGAAAAATGACTGCCAAGTGGAAGAGATCGTTCTTGCCGTGGGGATGAGTCAAATGTGCAGAAATTACTTCTCGCTTATCCATAGGGATAACTCTAGACACCAACCTGTGTATCACTTTGCACCTGTGGGACAGTTGGGCAGTGTGTGGATTTTATTTCCACTGTGTTAATTTTTTCCATCATGGCCATCTGAGCCTATTGAAGCAGGATGTTCCAGGGCCGCTCTGTGCTTCCCTGGCAGAGCACCAGCACAGCTCCAAGCATCGAGATGCTTGGAAAATACAAAATGGATAAGCTGCTGAGGTCAGTTGGGAACAATGCATAGTGCTCCAAGAAATAACAGAAGGGGACCTTTGACAAAATGAGGAAGCCCCAGCCAGATCATTGGTGCTAGGCTTTGGACCATGCATGCAGCCTGGGCACATGGCGAGGCTGTGCGGCAACAGCCAGCTGTGACCTTTGGGATCAAACCAATTTGGGCTAAGAGTAGGTACTCAATAAATTGTAATTTCTTTGCTTAGTTTAAGAATCACCTACTGTCTTTTGGGGCCATGTGTATGGAGTGATTGATTAAAAACAGGCAGCTTCTATACTGTTTGCTCTTTGGCCTCCCTCCTTTCCTGCCCTCTCTCAAGAGCCCCTGCATGCCTTCAGAACTTCAGGATGGGGAGGCAGTGGTAGCTCCCAGCTTTAGGTTGGCCATCATTCCTGACATTTTAAAATTTGCATTTCCAAGGACAATGCCCAGTCCATACTATTAGTCTTTAAAAATGCCAAGCTGTATTTTGGACACTCCGGTGATCATGAGCTTCTCTGCATTGAAGAAGGTGCATGGTCTATTTTGAGAGTTTTCAACTGGCCCAAGATGCTTGGCTTGTTCTATAGGTTTTCATACCTCCAGCCTTCAGCTCTTGGTGACTGACTTAGCCCTCTGGAGGCCATCCCCCACACATAGTAAAACAGAGTCTTTGAGTGCCAGAGATTTGCCTAGAATTCCAGAGGTCATGGCAGCTTTCTGAATTGAATTCCAAGGAACTTCCATGAGCCTGGATCCTGAGGAGAAAATACTTGCAAAGTTTGGATGAACCTAGGATCTGTAATCTACCTGTGTCTCCCCATGGTACAAGACTAGACCATTCTGAAAGCAGCATGGCAGCATAATCAAACATTCATGGGCTGCTGGGCTCTGCAAGCTGACAGGGGTTTCTACTCTAAAACCAGCTAAACCCCTTGGATAAGTCTGATGGCCAGAAGACTCCTCCATGGTAGACACAGGCAGGCTCTGCTGAGAGGTGAGAGGACCAGCCAAAAAACAGCAAGAACAGCTGAAGTTATAGAGAAAGGACAGCTTAGTTTAAAATATCAATGAGAATAAACATATATCCTTACAATTATAGTTATCTGTGCCCTTCCACAAAGGTCTGCACAAAGCTTCAAAATTAAATATAAGGTACAATGATCTTTTAAAAATTACCCCAGAACTCCTTTAAAGGAGAAAAAAAGTAAATGTGATCATGTACCTGGAGTCATCCAGTTATTCTGATTGTCCTGAAACTATAAAAGAACAAAGCCGTTGTGCTGGGTTACATCATTTTCCAGTGACAAATAACAAGAAATTGGGATTTTTATCCTTCTCCCCACAAAATACACTTTCTTTTGGCATTGAATATCAAGTGTGCCCTTGCCTAAAGGATAGTGGGTACCAAAGAAGTCAATTTCATTTTTATAAAATTTGAAGAAAGAGCACTACAGGATATAATTCTCTATGATTGTTTCTCTGAAAACGTAGGGCCCTAATATTTGGACTTATTTGTATACAGACATTTCTCTGGGAAGCTAGCATAATCTAGCTCAGTTGTATTGTTTCCCATTGATCTTGGTTCATATTGAGTGGAGAGTTTAGAAAATTCAATTTAGAAAAACTCAGGTACAAGATTAGGATGCCTATCTGGCTCTTCCACTCTCATACAGCACAAATCTTCAAATGTGCTAAAGGCCTTCTTCTGCAGCCGTGGTCTCTGACCAAGTAAAATACTCACTTGGTGTGTCATCAAGTCAGAAGTGTCCTGGGCTTAGAGGAAGCTGTTGGGTGTGAGACAGTGCTTATATTTGGGACCCCATTGTATCTGGGTGTCTATAATATCTGAAGTGTTCTCTCAATTGCAATGCTTACTTAATAATGTATAGAATGGAATGCATTTTTTTGGCACAAAGTTCTATATTTCAGTGTTGTCAGAATTTCCTTTTATATATTATCTTTGAAAACTGAAAGACAAAGAACTTAAAAATCAAACCCTAAGAAGCCATAAATACCTATAAGAACATGACCTTCCAAGAGAGTCAATAACAGCCCAGAGGCACCACTGCTGGCAGTGTGGAGGCTAAAATTGAAGTCCTCTTCCTCCCCAATCTGATCCTCAATCCTGCTCTCTAGAGACTGACGTGGCTGACCAACTGAGAGGCTATGTGTCTGTGATGCATGCAATTACTTAGGTAAAGAGAGCTGCAGCTCTGTCACCAAGTGCAAAAACACGCTCATATGCTTCTTGGTACAGCACAGCCCTGGGAGTGTGATTGTAGAAACTACCCAGCTCAGACCTGGGTCCAGAGCAGGATCAATGGAACCAGAATGAAATGAACAACCTGGTGGGATGCTTCCATGGAGTTAGGGATAGGGGTATAGAAACCCAGAACTGCGAAGGCAGAAATTCACTGGTTCAAAGCCCACCCATCCATTTGATTTTGGGCCCAGCCTCTTTCAAAAAGCCTGGGACAAGGGTAGAGAAACCAGGTGTTTTCTTTTATTTCAGAATCTTTCTCAGGGACCTTCAAGGACATGATGAATGATGTATAATTTAAATTAGTTTGGTGAACTGAGGTGAAGGTGCTCTTTGTCCTGAAATGCCTTAACTCTTTGGGATGCGCTTAGGGGATAATCTTCCTCATGGTTACTCATAATAAATTGACACTTGACACATGTACAAAGATCCATTTACTGCTGCATCTGGGTTGTAAGATTGTTTTTATTTTTTTTTTATTTTAAATTAACTACAGATGCATAGGAAGTTGCAAAAATAATATATGGAGTCCCCACACAGCCTTCATTTAATTTCTGCCAATAGTTGCACTTTATGTAACTATAGTACAATTTCAAAACTGGTAAATTGATGTTGGTACAATATGTGTGCACAGTTTTTTTGTCATTTTATCATATGTGTAGTTTTGTGTGACCTCCACCACTACCAACATACACAGTTATTTTTATTGCTGCAAAGCTATGTCTTGTGCTAGCACTTTGTGGTCAAGCTCACCCCCTACCACACCTCATCAACCTAAAAGCCTGGCAACCTCTGATTTGTTTTTCATTTCTATAATTTTTGTCATTTAGAAAATGTTCTCCATATGGAATCATAGAGTATGTGACTTTTGGAGATGGGCCAATTTTACTCAGAATAATGTCATTGAGATCTATCTGAGTTCTTGA
The DNA here is from genome assembly GCA_028533065.1 of Trachops cirrhosus. Classification (NCBI taxonomy): domain Eukaryota; kingdom Metazoa; phylum Chordata; class Mammalia; order Chiroptera; family Phyllostomidae; genus Trachops; species Trachops cirrhosus. The sequence continues at coordinate 96,214,140 of CM052542.1, read as the reverse complement.
ATGTGTCAATACTATGTTCCTTTTTATTGCTGATGAGTATTCTATGGTATGGGTACACCATAGTGTTTAACCATTTGCCTATTCAGGGAAATTTGGTTGTTTATAGATTGGAGCCATTACAAATAAAGAAGACTATTTACATTTAATGTAATTATTAAAATGTTAGGGCAGAAGTCTGCCATTTTATTTCTTGTTTCTTATTCTTTTCCCTGTTGTTCACCTGTGTTTTCTTTTTCCTTCCTAACTGTGAATTACTGAAAGATTTGTTAAAATTCTACTTTGATTTACCTATAGCATTTTAGTGTATTTCTCTGTATGAATTTTTTGTATACATTTTAGTTGCTTGGGGTATTACACTATATGTACCTAAATCATGACAAGCAACTGGTGTCAAGATTCTACCAGGTTGAGTGAAGTGTACAGACCATATGTCTTTTAAGTCTTAATGTCTTCTTTAAAAATTTTAATTGTCTATAATTTATATCTATTATTTTCTTTAATATTTTCTTTATATACATGAAAAAACATTTGAAAAATATTTTCCAAAGTCATTTTCACACACAGATGATCTAAAGCAAAGAGAGGCATAGTGAATTTAAGAAGCAAGTCCATGGCTTGGCCAGCACCAGGAAGCTTGGCTTCCAGAATGTTCCCTTTCACTCTCTCCTTCTGAGAGCTTTTCTTCTTCAGAGTTGATTATTTGTGTTAGCTGATCAGTCTTCAACTTTTTGCCATAAGCTACTCTAGGGAGATGCTGAGCCTATCCTGGGGACAGAGACACAAGAGGCAGAGGCAATTACTCCAGTTCACAGAGGCAAAACACAAGGACAGAGGTCATACATGGGTCACCTAGGTTACACCTGGCTTTCAGAGAGGGTGGTGAGTGGGTTAGTGGAATAAGCTTTCATTCTGTTTGAGGAAAGAGAAACCCCATGGTTTTCCTATCAAGTGTTTTTAGGCTTACTACAATTTCCAGGAACTAAAGATTAATGTGGTATTTTAGAGCATGAAGAAACATCAACACCAAACATTTTCTTTGACAGAAAAAGAAACAAAATATAGAAAATAATTCCTAAATGATTTCTTTCTCCATTCTTTGCTTCATCCTTAACAGCCAGGGTTTCCTGGTTAACAAGGTATTTAATGTTACCTAAGGTATCTAAGGGCTAGTGGAAAACCAAAACCCTCTGTCCATTGATATCTCAATGCCGGTGAAATTAAATACACTTAAAACCTCTTCCTGCCCTGGCTGGGTGGCTTGGCCAGGTAGGAGCATCATCTCATACACCAAATGTGGATTTGATTCCCAGTCAGGGCACACACCCAGGTTTGTGGGTTCAGTCCCTGGTTGGGGCATGTATAGGAGACAACCAATTGATGTTTCTTATGTTGATGTTTCTCTCTATCTCTTTCTCTCACCCTTCCTCTCTCTTTAAAATCCATAAACATATCCTTGGGTAAAGATTAAAAAAATACTCTTCCTAAGATATGGCTGTGAGAAAGAAAGCATAAAGAAGTACCTATATCAAAGCTGGCAAATAAATGTCATCTTGCATGCCAACCATTCAGTTGGCAGCAAATCCAGAGTGGTTCTTTGGAGAAGGATTTTGAGGACAGGTGAAGTGAAAGAACTGTGCTGCAATGGGGTGGAGAGCAAGTAGAGGGGCAAATCCAAGGTGCAGGCCAAGATCCTTCCTTGGGGCAAAGGGAGATCTTTTTACTTAATTCCTTGTTCTTTGCTGATCCTTTTGAATAAATAAGAAGGGAACACTAATTCTAAGGAGATTCTATACTTCTTGGCTCAGACATGAAGTAGCTGACATAGCAGGAAGTCTACCTTAAGGACATGTTCAAAGCCCAACATACTAGCAGTGGCTCTTAGCATGACATCTCACTATGTACATCATAGACACAACTGCTCCATTAATCTTTAGAAGGGCTTTTAATTTTGTCTAACATTAAACAAAGGAAAAAGTATAAAGGATGCTATTTAATGCTGTCAAGGACACAGTAAAATGGATTCTTTAAAATATCACTGGTAGATATATGAATATGCATAAACTTTTTATAAGGTAATTGAAGCATGTATCAAACATTTTTTTAAAAAACACACCCTTCGACACAATATTTGCAATAATAGAGCTATACCAAGGAAATAATGCAACATATTTCAAAAATCTTAATCATTCAGTCTTTCATCACAAAACTGTTTCTATTAGTGAAAAACTGGAAACAAATTAAATGCTCAATAGTAACACAGTTATGTATATGTTTATCTTGCAGATGTTTGAAATTATGGTTATTAAGACCATGTAACAACACAGGTTTCAAAGAAAGACGAAAATGAGGTGAATGCTGTAATTTTAACTACATAAAAATACACACAGAATAATAACTAGTAAGGAACTCGGTCAATATTATTATATCTGGCTTACAGTGTAGAATTGTGTCTACTAAACACAACAACGTTAAGCTGTTGTGTTTAAAATTATGGTGTAGTTTAGTTACTTTCATAATGGAAAACATTTAATAAAGGGGACGCCAAAAAGGAAATTTTTAATCTAAATCTTAGAAAGACAATAGCTAAGCATTATAAAGGAAAATAAGCAAAGAGAAATAAAGAAATGAAGTATGCAGTCTGCTGTGGTTTATAATTTGAAAAAAGAAATGAGCTAGTCCCACCAAACCCAGCATATTTCTCAGTGCTTTCATTTGACAGAACTGGCTGCCAACACAGAAAATTCTTCATTAATTTTTTAAAAAAATATCTTTCCTAAAGATATTTTTCTTGATTCTTTTATGCAGTATGGAGGTGTGAGTGAGTGGTACAGTGAAAATTCTCTGCTATTGTGAGGACTGACTCTACCCATCTTTTCTGTCTAAAGATCTCGTATAAAGAGGGACAATATCCAAAGTAATACTTCAGCCTTGAAAAGCACAAAGTTCCGATTCTTAGAGAGAATTGACTTCTATTGAGTACTTACGCTGTATGGTGTTTGCTTTATATGTGCAATGACCCTTGGATTTGGGATTGAATTATTCCCACCTTACAGATGAGGGAACCAAATCGAAGTGAGATGCCCAAAAAAATGGCAAGACAAACAGCTGTCCAAAACCTACATCAGGCCAACTACTGAGTCTTTGACTTTCTCTCTGCCAAGCCAGCCTTGTGCACTACATGGTCCTGATCTCCTAATTTCCTCAGATAATGGCATTCTGTCTGTCTGCTTTCAGTGGGTCTTCCCTACAGGCTGCATAGGATAAGCCAAGCTTTTCCCCATTAGACACAGTCCCTGCACCAAGCACAGTGCCTAGTAAGGTTATTTATTTATGACTGTACCAACTCATACCTGTAACCTTTCTTTCCCTACTCCTACAAGAGTCTGGAAAAGAACTGGACAGAATAAGATGGGACTGAAACCTCTTTCATTCATAGTTAAGAGCTTGAGGTTTAGTCTACAGAAAGCACCTAGAGCAAATTATGCAAACACAGATAAGAGAAAAAGATGGCGCTGCTTTGAGCCCAATATGTTATCTGCCAATACTTAATGATAATACCTGCCCATCTCTGTGTCCCAGTTTTGTTCCCATCCAAGGCTAAATGCCCATCTCTCCTAGCATCCATGCTCTGAGATCCCTGGCATTTGAAGCTCTGCCCTCAAATAGATCCATAGAACAAGCTCCACTTTCGGAAGCTGGTGGTTAGTCCTGAAATGTATGATAATGAAACCAAGAGTGTGCGAACAACATTAACTGCTCAGACCATGGGGCTGCAGGCAGGAGAGTTATAGCACAGAAGTGAGATGGAAAGCCCTTTCTTTTCTCATGTGTGGGTGTGAATGTGTGGAGAAGACAATGACAAAGAACTAAAAGCCTTTCAATCAACAAAATCACAAACCAGCATGGTAGGGAAAGGTATTTTATGGGCTTGGCTGGAGGAACTATTGCAGTAATAAGTCAATCTCTCAATTTTCTGTGGATACAGCCCATTGTCATCTACCCTCCCTCCATTTCCCCTTTCTGCCTCAGGGTCAGGGTCCAAGGTCACCTCCAATCTTCCTGAGACTCCTTGGCCATGGAGTTGGGTGAGACCAAATTGCTGAAGATGGCCTTTCTTGGTGTTGTCACAGCCATGCTCTTGATCCTGTTCAGCTTGTCTCGGGCCTGCTGGCATTTTCTCAGGCAAGGCCCACACAGATCCTTGGCCTCAACCAGATATAAGTTTTCCAGCCTCTTGATGGAGTCTATGAATGCATCAGACTCCTCTGCTATGGGGAAGGGGTTTCGCTTTGTGTTGAGCTTTTTTAGCTTAGGCAGCTTGGAGATGCTGTTGGGGATGTTGATGAGCAGGTTGTCATGGAGTCCCACCTCATGGAGCTCCTTCAGGGCACCCAGCGTGGTGGGCACACTGTCCAGATGGTTCAAGCCTAAATTCACGGTGCGGATGTTCTTGAGCTGGTTAAGTTCCACAGGCAGCCCGTTGGTGGTCAGCCTGTTGTTGCTGACATTGAGGTAGAGCAGAGTAGTCATCTGGCCAATGGACTCAGGGAGCTTGTCAATGTAGTTGCTGTGCAGGTCCAGCCACCGTAGGTTCTGGAACTTGGAGATTGAATCAGGGATCTTCTTGATCATATTCCGGCTAAGATCAAGCTCATCTATATCGTTGAGTCTCAGAATACACTTGGGGAAGTTGGTAATTCCCATCTTGCTCAAGTCGAGGCGTTTTCTCCCATCAAATGTGATTTTGATACAATTCTTAGCCACATTGAGGGTGATCTTCTTGCCCTTGGGGCCTTTTCCACCCTTGGCCATGTTCTTTAGTACAGGAGTATGTATGAAATATGTTGTTCTGGTTGGTTGGTGATCAGTTTGAGGAAAAGATCACATGAAACTATTAGAAGATATTCTAATAAGAGGGAAAAATATCAAGTTAGGTGATGACATGAGGGTACTGGATTCCCCTGAAATCAATACTTTTCTCTCTAATAATTTAAAATAAGAGCCCTGGCTGGTGTGACTCAGTGGATTGAATGCCAACCTGTGAATCAAATTTAAAATAAGAGCCCTGGCTGGTGTGACTCAGTGGATTGAATGCCAACCTGTGAATCAAGGGTCATTGGTTCAATTCCCAGTCAAGGCACATGCCTGGGTTGTGGGCCAGGTCCCCCAGGGGGACACTCAAGAGGCAACCACACATTGATATTTTTCTTCCTCTTTCTCCCCACCTTTCCCTCTCTCTAATAATAAATAAATAAAATCTTTAAAAAATAAAATAAAGAGGAGTGGAGAGAATAGGGCATCAGCAGAAGTAACCTAGACAAAGACCTTCAGCAAATTGAATGCTCTCTTCTCAGTGTTTTCAGATGTAAAGTGAGAGGTGCAGGTTTGGCCTGAAGGATGCTCAGTGCCCATCTGGCTGTGCCATTCCTGACTTATGAATCTCTCCATTGTCCTGAACTTTCAAATATCCCCCCTCTCTCTGCCCAGGGTACATGTGTGTGTGTGTGTGTGTGTGTTTTCTTGGATATCTGCCATTTAACAGACCCTCACATAAATCTAGTCTTTCCTTAGAGTTATCTCAATGTTCCTAGTGTGGAACTGCTGAGTTCTCAGAACTCCCATAGTGTGGATATGAAGGAATAGGGTGGGAGTTAAGAATGACTTAAGTGTCCTGCAGTTTCTGCCTACACCATGCCTGTTAGCATGGAGGGGCCAGGACTGAACTTCGTGCCTGGCAGAACTTAAAAGAGAATGCTGCCCTTTTTACCTCCTGCCCCCTGCACTGCCTCTGTTCCCATTCTTCACAGTGAAATTCAACTGTAGACACCTGTGCACTGAAAGGTATTCTGATGGTTATGACTGTTACCATATGTAGAAGTAGAATGCACAAAGTGAGGGGTGGATTCTGACTTTAGATGCTGGCTTAGAAGTCCAGCTCTGCCACAAACAACTTTTTTAGGTTTCAGTGCCTCAGTTTACTCAGTTGTGGAAACACCCCTCTTATAGGGCTCCAAGAGAGTGTAGATTATTTAACTATAAAGCTCTCACAAACTAAAATTTCACTCATGAACAAATAGCCCATAAAGACCTATATATTTTGAAGAGACTGAATTTATAGTTGAGAAGCTTCCCCAAAAAACTCTAGGGCAAAATGGTTTTATTGGCAAATTTTACCAAACATTTGAAGTTGACAATAACAATTTTACATGATTTTTTCCAGAAAATAGAAGAAGGGGCAATTCCTAACATATTTTCTGAGGCCAGCTTACCCTGATACTAAAATTACAAATAGACAATATAAAGAAAGAAAACTATAGGTCAATATTCCCAGTGAATATAGACACAAAATACTTCAACAAAATAGTAAATTGAACCCAGAAATATGTAAAAAAAATACACAACAACCAAGTGGGAGTTCAAATTGATTCATTATTCAGTGATCAATGTAATATAGCATATTAGGTTCAAAAGAAAAAAGTACATGATCATATCAACTGATGCTGAAAAAACATGACAAAATTTAACATTTATTCATGACAAAAACTCTCAGCAAACCAGTAATATAAAGGCTTTTTCTTAACCTGATAAAGGACTCTCTCTCTCACCCCTCCTTTCTCTCTTTCATGCACACACACACACACACACACACACACACACCACACAACCAAATCCTACTTGGTGACAGAATAAATGCTTTTCTCCCCTAAGTTTAGGAACCAAGCAAGAAGGTAAACTCTTACTATTCCTTTTCAATATTATAATGGAAATTGCAGCCAGTACAATAATGCAAGAAAAATAAAAGACATACAGATAGGAAAAATTGAAATAAAACTGTCCCTACTCACAGATGACCTGATTTGTCCACATAAAGAATCCTACAGAATTTAAAGAAATACTCTTGGAACTACTTAATGAGTTTAGCAAGGTTGCAGGATACAAGGTTAACACACAAACCCCCAATGAATTTTTATACCCTAGTAATAAATAACTGAATGCTGAAATTTGAAAAATAATAATCCTTTAGAAATTAAAACACTTGTGTATTTCACATAAGTAACAAAAATGTTCAGGATTACTAGGGTAAAAATTACAAAATATTGATGAAAGAAAGTAAAAATCTAATTAAATGTAGAAACATACCATGACCATGAGTTGGAAGACATAGTATGGTTAAGATGTCAGCTCTTCCCAAATTGGTCTAAAGATCAATGTAATTCCAATAAAAATCCCAACAGGATTATGCATGTATATGAATAAACAGATTCTAAAATTTAAGTTGAAAGGAAAAGGAACTATAAATCCAAAACAATTTTTAAAAAAAATAAAATTGGAGGATTCATGCTTCCCAATTTTAAAACTTATCATGTAATTACAATATGTGATATTGGCAAAGGGACAGATATCTAGATCAGTGAAACAGAAAGTAGAATCCAGAAACAGATCCACATAACTGTGGTCAATATAGTCAATTAGTTTTTGAAAAAAGTTCAGAGAAAATTCAGTGGAGAAACAGTAAAGTTTCAACAAATGATGCTGGAAGAGTTGGTTGCCCATATGCAAACAAAATTGAATCTTAACCTAGTGAAATTACCTCAGATTAACTCAAAATTAATGATAGATATGAATATAAAATATAGAACCATAAAACTTTTCAAAGAAAACATAGGAGAAAATCTTCATGACTTTGAGTTAGACAAAAGTACAATCCTTAAAGAAAAAATTTACAAATTGGACTTCAACAAAATTTAAAATTTTTGCCCTGTAAAAAGAACTGTTGGGAATGAAAAACAAGGTACAGGCTATAAGAAAATATTTGCAAATCACATACCCAACAAAGTACTAGTATCCAGAATCTATAAAGAACTCAAGGTCAATAATAAGAAAGCAAACAATGCAATTAAAAAATGCCCAAAAGATTTAATAAAACATTTTACTGTAGAAGTTATGTGGTTGGCAGATGAGCCCACAGAGAATTGCTCTGCATTATTAGTCACCAGGAAAATGCTAATTAAAATCACAATCAGATACCACTACAGTTATTAGAATTTCTAAAATTAAAAAAAAACATAAAGACCAATAATACAAAGATTTGGCAAGGTTGTGGAACAACTAAGAGTGCTCATATATTGTTGATGAGAATTTGAAATAACACATTTACTCTGAAAAACTGTGGCAATTTCTTATAAAATTAATCAGTACATATGACCCAGCATTTCCCCAACCAGGTATTTACCCTAGAACAACAAAAACTTATGTTCACACAAAAACTTGTTCATGTATGCTTATAGCTGCTCTACTCATAATTGCAAAAACAGGAAAAAAAAATCCAGAGATCTTTTAATGGGTAGATGGATAAAGAAGTTGTGGCACATCTTTCCCTGGTTGGTGTGTCTCAGTGCATTGAGTGCTGGCCTGCTAACCAAAGAGTCCCTGTTTCAATTCTCATTCAGAGCACAGGACCTGGGTTGCGGGCCATGTCCACAGTAGGGGGCACATGAGAGGCAACCAAACATTGATATTTCTCCCCTGTCATTCTATCTCCATTCCCCTCTCTCTAAAAATAAATAAAATCTCTAAAAAACATTTAAAAAAGAAACTGTGGCACATCTTGTAATGGCATGCTATTAAGCATAAAGAGGACGAATCTATTGATATGTGTAACACCATGGATGAATCTCAAAAGTATTTTGCTGGGGCAAAGAAACCAATCTCAGAAGTGCACATAATGGATAATTGTATTTATATGACATACTGGAGAAGCCACAACCATAGGTACAGATTGCAGATCAGTGGTTGTCAGGGATGGGGATGGGGAAGGTTTAAAGGGAAGGGAGTAGCTGTTGGAGTATCTGGAGTGCTAGAACTACCTATGTCCTTACTGTGGTGGTGGTTAGGCGAAGCTGCACATATGTTAGAGCTCAAAGAACTGTCTACACACAAAAAAGGCAATTTTATTATAGATAAATTTATGTTTTTTAAAAAACTTAGAAATATTTGGAACTCTATATTCTATTTCTGTCTCTCTTACCTCAGTTGCTTGCTCAGCCCAATGTGGAAGTCCGTGACTTTTTCATGCCACCCACCCTTCAGCCCTGGTTTGCCTTGTAAAGGCCACCCAAATGTATACCATGTGGGCACTGCTGTGGTGTGTATGCATGTCTACCGTGTGTGCATATGTGCACACTTGAGGAAATACCTGCACAAAGTGGTATGTCAGAAAAACTGTCTTACTGCACTTAAGTTAAAATTTAATTTAAAAATGGATGGACTGATTGGGGGAGCCTGTGTTCTGATCATATGTTTATCAATGACTTCTCCTCATGGTGGGTTGCCAGATTTAGTGAATAAAATTACAAAATGCCCAGTTATATTTGAGTTTGAGATAAGCAATAGGTAGTTCTTAGTATGCATGTTCCACACATTGCATAGCTCTGTATTTTATAATATTTGGTAATTCTATCCCATGGGCCTGAACAACTAATAAAGTTTCCTTTGTCCATGACCCTAATTAGTCCTTTGGAACTAATTTAAGCCAAGTCAATGCTTATTCCTGCATTCCTTTGTTCACTCATTCAGTAAATATATTGAGAACCTACTATGCATCAAGATTCTGTGTTATACAGATGAGCAATAAACATGGCCAGTCCCCAAGTTCAAAGAGCTAAAATCTAGATTGTTACTGATTCTGGCCACCAGATTCCCCCGAGCACCCAAAAGCCTGGGCTGTCTTTTATGTCTCTTATATTTAACACAAAGTTCAGATCCAGGAGGCCAAACACATCAAGCAAGGGTTAGAGGGGCTGTGTATAGGGAGGCTGCTTCCAGGAGACTGGAGATCCAGCCAGTTCAGTCTAGCTGAGCCTGCTCCCCATAGCCCATCTGCACCATGATAAGAAGCCCTACCAGTTCTGATGAATGATGGGGAGGAAGCAACATGGAGCTGTCTGCAGAATACTTCTCCATTAAGGAGTTTCTCTCCAACAGGAGCTTTGGCTCTGAATCTGTTCATTACTCACCTCCACAGCTAAGTAAGGGCTGGCTGGAATAATGCACTTCACCTCCTCCCCAATGTGTTTTAGTCTCCAGAAAGCTCTAGATCAGATAGAACATAATCAGCCCCAATCCCTCCATGCTTCTCTTAAGGGCCACCCTACCTGACTGGGCCTCTTGCATTTGGTTATGGAGGGCAAGGTGTGATGTGTTGCTCAGCATCCATCCTGGACCCCTAAGTTACTGAACACTGCTAGAAGCAGACCACTGACAGGACATCCCTTCCCTCATTCAACTCCCAGTGGTAAGCATCTTGCCCAGGCCTGCTGGCAAAAGAAGTGTAAAAGAGAAGATCTTTTGAAACAACTTACACTAGGTAGATGGCCTATTATCAGTTCACAGAATCCTTAAGTGTGTGGCCAACCGATGCAAGGGAAGCTGACAATTATAGACAGAAGAGATGTAAATAGATTGCTGGATGAATGGATGGGCAGACCAAAGGACAGCTGAATGGATGGATAGACAAATAATAGGTTACATTTCACATGAACAGCTCAGGAAGCCAAATATGAGAAGTTTCTAAATGTATGATGTCTTCTTGTCTTGTACAATTTGTTTTTATACTTTGGAAAAACTGAGCCAGTTGGTTTAACTTTAATTTCTAATTAATTTTTTGATCTAATCATTGTGAATCAAACAGCATGGTGGGACACCCCATGGATATCTAAATTAAAAATGTAATGGAAATCTATATTTAATGCCATCAAAATATTTGCAAGCATTCCAGTTGTAAGATCTTTATCATCACTATGATAATAGAAGTTATCTGATGCTTTATGCTCATGTATCATTATGTTTTTAAGTTAAACAGTTTTGGATACATATGATATTTTTAAACATCTTGCTAATGTGACCTCATAATAATTTCATTCTTTTGACTGATGCACTGAGACGCAGGATAGACATATTGTAGAACTGAAACCTCAAAATGCTTTTTCATTGTCAATACTTGGGACTAACTTCATGCAAGGTTCAAACCATATGGATGAGAACTACCATTTGCTTATGGGACATCTCTCAAGGGAAAATGATGCAAACCTCTCTCTATGAAGTCACTCATTCAAAAGTCATTGCAATTATTCTCTCCCACAATTCTCCTGAAACCCATTCACTAGACATGTAACAGACTAGCCTCACCTCTGCTGTGACTTCCTTCATGGCTCCAAATCATTCATTGTGCCCTCCACCCCTCCTTAGAATGAGCTGTATGTTCACACAAGAAGCCACATGGCAGGTGGAGATGTGGGGTGGTCACCATGGAGCCCTCTGTAGAGTGGGTATGTCCGGAACCTCTGGCCAGGCCTCTACAATAGGCATTAATGTTTGACTCAGGCAGAGTCTGCATGGGGGGAAAGAATGACCACGTGTCTGGTGCCTACTTTGGGTTAGGAGCTGTGTGCTCTGCTACTTGCTCTATAGTGTTGTCTGGTTTTTGGAGTATAGACTCACTGGGAATGTAAACATGAAGTGCTTTTATTTTTTTCTACCCCTGCCCCACTGTATTATGGTAAGTCCCTTTTCCTGTGGGCAGAAGGAAAGACTGCTAGAACAGGGATGACCTAGAGGCAGAAAGATTTCTGTGGTGCTCCCAAGATAGCAGCACCAGACACACTTGGAAGAATTGATGGAGATGACAAAGATAGGTTGGAAAGAGATGTAGACAGCAGGAGTGGAGTCTTACAGAGGCCCTGTCTGATAAGGGTCTCCCAACATTAATTTGAGATATGTTACATAATGTCAAGAGCCATTTACCATCACTCAGTCAGGTCACATGTACCAAAGTAACTGTTGCAAACATGCTGCTGGGCTCTTCTTGCATCTCTAATCTTCATAGCATCTATGCCAAGTGTCAATCCTTTTTTTTTTAAATAAGAGAATTGAGGCTCAGAGAAGTCAAGTGACTTCCTGAAGATCACACAGAAAACACAGCACAGCCACAGATGTGTCTGATACCTAAGCTATGATCTTGTCGGTACATTTTTCTGCTTCTCTCTTCTCTGCCTTCTGTTGCTGTTACCCAGGCAGTAGGAAATGCCTTGGCCTGAAGGACTCCAAGGATCAGCAGGTAATCTGGAGCACTAGCAGTCCCAGGGCAAGTGCTACCTCTCTGACAAAAAATTATGGCTGCCTGCCCCACATGTCCCTTTTTAGGTGTGTGCTGTTTTGGGCCACCCATGGGCTCTCTGACATTGGAACCAAGGAGAGTCACAGAGTTCTCTGAGTGACCAGTTGCTTGCTTGGGTCCATTCTAGTTTGGCATGGGCTCTCGAGGGACCTGAGGAGGCATTCACCACAGGCCACCTAAAGGAGACTGGAATGCTCTCAGCTGAGGTAGCTGGTCAACCTTATGGACAGTGAGGAGAAGGAGATGTGATCTCTGTCCAAAGTCCCTGCAGGGATAACTAATGTACATACCCCACTGACTTTTTGAAGGGAATGCATCCAAATCAGGGTTCCCAAAGAAACCATTTCAGCTGGACCCAATACCTGTTCACTCCATTACGTAAGGGCTAATGTGTGGGGAGCTCATTTTTGTAGAAACACATATGCATGCATATATCTAAATATATCTACATAATGTGAATTTTAAAGATATTTTAATAGCATTACTAGAGTCATTTAACTATAAAAGCTTGGAGATCAGCAGTGAGAGGGAGGAAAAGTGGAAGGGAAGGGTAGAAAGAGAGAGAAAGGAGAGAAAGAGAGAGACAGAGAGAGAGAGAAAAAAACAGTTTAAAGGGTACACATCATGCCACCGGTCAGTTCATTTACTAAGCATGTGCCTCAAGTGGGCAGTGATGGAGACAGGTATCTGTTCTTGCTCAGCCCTTCCAGTCCCCATGAGCCCCATGGTGAGTGCAAAGATACAGGTTTTTCATGCAGCCTGGCCTGAAACATTAGTCCACTTATTCCCAGGTGCTCAGAGCAATAGGACCCTCCTCTGCCCTGGGAGCTGTGGTCTGTGTGGTGGCCCTGAGAGGCTGTATGCAAGTCACCAGAAGTTAGACATTCACCATGAAGTATCCCTTTAAAGTCTAACTGCTGTACCAAATACTGCCACTATTCTGAAACAACAGTCTCCCCCATGTGTCCATCCTTTGATGCTATTCCCTGCCCACTGCCCCCTGCCCAAACACACATTCTTCACACCACTCCTTGGAGGCACCTCAAGCCTTTTCTTCACAGAGCAACCTCCCACTTACCATTTCATTCTGTCACCACAGCTCTCCTGTGGGCAAGAATAGTCCCCCTACCCAGAGATAAGGATGCTGGTGGTGCTGTGGTGGGGAGAGCAACTTATGCACTCACACAGCTTGCTTTGTCCCAGAATTTCTGTATGAAGCATTTTCCATGGTATCTCAACCTTAGCAAGTAGGCTGTCTATATGGAAATTGTTGGCTTCATGTCCTTAATTTGATGAAGGTGCTCATCAGGCTAATTTGAAGGTGCTCAAAAGCCATGTTGATGGCTTTTGAGCACCTTCCTGGAGAATATGCGTGTGCAGCTCTGTCTACCCCTAACAGTATTTGCTTCTCCATTGCTAGTGGAGCTCTGTACATGGGCTGCCAGGGAAGCTGTTATCTGTCAAACTACCCCCTTTACCCTAGCTGAGAATAAAAATTCAACTTTTATTTGGAGCAAACGTTCCCAGGGGGTCACATGGCCCAATAACAAAAAATGATTTCTTATTGGTTTAATAGCATCCATTCTGTAATTCTGAATGTGTTCTGTTTTAATTGCATCTGTTAAAAGAACAAAAGGGAATAGGTGCCTTACAATCAAAGTAAAATATTAAGATTATTAATTTAACAGACTAGGAATGCCCTGTTCATCAACCAACACATTCAAAATGCACAAATGAATCTCAACACACAGGAAAGTATAGGAACCACAGTCAGTCCTGGAACCTTTAATCTCCATGAGGAGAGCAATAATTCAATTTCAACAACATGGTTTAAGTGCTGCTACTTAAAACCACATATATCACTGTGCTTTCTCCTCACAGCCATGGCCTCCCTTACAGATATGGAAACTGGAGTTCATAGAAGCCACTTGGCAAGGGGAAAACACAGAGTTTTGACCCATATGGGCTGCTGTCAGTTCCCCATGTACCATCAGGGGACTCTGGAAAGCCTCCTGACCTCACTGAGCTTTAGGTCTCCTTCTGTAGATAGGATACTAGAAGGAGCTGTTTCTGAAGGGTGAGGTGAGGGTGAGTGGGGACCTCGAATACCTCTGTTGAGACTTTGTGTGAGGGGAGTTGGAGGAGGAGCTATGGCATAGCTGATCCACAATGGAACCAGTCTTAGGGATTCCACCAGGGAGAAATCAGGTTCAGAGTCTATACCCCAGAGTCCTTGTTTACTTGGGTACCCCTGCCTCCTCTGTGCAGACTTTGGATTACTTTATCCTGGAGGACAAAGGGTCATACCTTCTTTGAGACACAAGCCCTCCAAAATCACAGAGTGGGGGCAGTTCTTTTCATACCCTGTGGTGTGTGTATTCTACCCACAACCCCATGTGGCCCCAGTAAGAACTTATTGAGAGCAGGCGTTGCACAGATCTTGGTGTACACTGGCAGGTACCCAAGTGTGATATCTCCTCTGCTGTTAGGTAGCCCCCAGCTCTAAAGAAGGCTTTTCTGTAAATCCACCAACCTGTGAAGCTGAGAGATACTTTGAAGGGAAGGCCTGAAGATCGGTTATAAGGGAACAACTTAACTTTCCATGGCTCTTTGGAAAATGAAGGCTCTGCTCACTTTCTAGAGGAAAATGAACAATAGCAACAGATATATAAGGCCATGTGGCAATAAAGCTAGAGAAAGAAGGGAGACAAAAGAAATAGTGACACTGGGGAGATGTGCTCTTAGGCGAGGCTGACCAGGAAGGACAAACTGGGCAGATTCTGAGGGAAGTGAGGATTCAGGGAGCTGGGGAGGGTGTTCCAGATAGAGGAAACATCAAATGGAAAGGCAGAGGGGAAGGGAGAAACAACAAGTGGAGGAGGAGGAAAAGGAAGGAAGATGGAAGGAGGCAGAAAAGGATGGAAGGAAAGAAAGACAAACAGGAGGAAGAAAGGAAGGTCAGGGCATAATTTAGAAAAACAAAATGAGGGCAGACATGATCTGGCTTATTTTTCAAATGATCCCCTAACTGTTGTCAGAAGAATCCCCAGGGCATGTCAAACCAAGGAGAAAAGGCCAATGTCTACACTTCTCCCAAGGTGGTCACAGACAGGACTGTGACCTCTCTTTTCTGAGTTATACCTGAGATAGGAGGAAACCCATCCCTGAGGCTAGCATTAGCCATTTAATTATACTGGGCTGGCCCTTCTCTTCTCTGAGCAGTGTGCTCCCAAATAGGGTCTGGAGTCCACCAGGGAGCTACCATGTGCTGACCCTGTAATCCAGCCCACTAAGTGGGTGTACCTGGTGGCAATAGAAGTAGCCCAGACATGGAATAAAGTAGACCAGGCTGGATTGGAAGCTAACTCTTCCATGTACTCCCTGAGGCCATGGCCAACCCACCTGCTCCTCTTCTATCTATACTTGCCTTGCTGATCTACACTAGATTCCTTGGTGATATCACCTATTTACAAACATGCATTCACATACTCACAGTTCCACTTCCTTTTTGATTAGATGAATTCTGTGAAGTCTGTTCATTTCCTGTGTGTATAAAAGCGCTCAGTAGAAGACAGGCACATGGGCAGCAGGCAACAAATGGGTTTTGAGGCTAATGGAACTAAGCTTCACCCCCCACCTTCACTGCCAACCTGGTTTTAATCATGAGCTCAATTTACAGATACACAAAATGGGTTAGAAAAATGCAGGTTGTTGTAAAGAGTATTGAGGTGATGACTGTATCTTAAATGACTAATGTGTAGTGGGTACCCAGTGATCTGGCTCCTGCAGTCATTGCCTTTGGATGATAAATAATGCTGGTAGGTTCATCAAACAGCACTGTCATGATTGCCTCCCTCAAATTAGCAGCCCAGGAAACTCCCCACTGGTCATTAATCCCAGATGTAGGACTTGTGGAACAATCTTTGCTGATTCCCAAGCACAAAACTCTTTGCCACCTTTTAAACACAGATTATTAATAATAGTATTAATAAGAATAAATGTAAATATAATGATAGTAACTTGCAGATATGATTATACCTTTATCCACTTTTAACCTCTAAAGATCACTATGGCCCAAGCTACTCACTTGCTCATTCATTCATTCATGCATGCATTCATTCAACAATTGGTATTTGCATCATTTTCTTGGTCAGGTCCAGTCAGAAGATATGCAGTGAATAAGACAAATATTGTCATGTTTCTCATGAAGCTCCTATTTTAGAAGAAAGCAAATCAAACAATAAAAACAAAACAAAAAGATCCAAGAATTCAGAATATAAAATCTGGTGATATGGAAAGGAATGCCAAGAGTCAGGAAGAGACTAGTTGGGGAGAGCTAATTTAGGATGAGATGGTTAGGGAAGTCCTCTCTGAAGTGATCTTAGAGCCACACAGGAGGATCTGGGGAAGAACACCTCAGAAGGGGGCATACCAAGTGCAAAGCCCTCACAGTAGGGAGATGCTCGGAGGTGTTTAAGAAAAAGGAAATGTGGTGTTAGGGGGTGAGGCAGTCAGAGCAGGAGCCGCAAGAAAGAAGGTAGAAGTTGTAGACAGAGTTGGGGGAAAGTTTAGAAGGGTTACCCTGGCTGCAGGAAGACAACAGAGATAGGGAGGGGAGAGTAGATGAAGACAGGCTGGTTGTAAGCAGAAAAAGAAGGGATCATGTACTGAGGGTCAGGGGAGGCAGAGGACAACAGTACATATTCAAGATATGTGGCTGAAGCAGAACTGATTGAACAGTTTTCTGGTTGCATATATGGGTCAAAAATGCCAGACAAACTGCCAGAGCAGACAATTTCTAGTGGACCTGGTGTTTTTTATATATTTTGTATTGAGCCTACTTTACAGATAGAGCACTGAGCCTCCAGAGTATATCCCTTGTCAAAGTCGCACTATACAAGCAAAGCCAGTATCAGCTCAGTTCCCTTGTCCGTGGGTTTAACTGCCATTGGGCTTTTCTATAAAAGTTTGAAGTTACAACATCCTGTGATAAATTTGTCTCTCTGGGATAACAAGGAAGCTGCTGACTCCTCATGTTTCCTGAACTAACCTAAAGTGAGCTGGATCTTATGGGAACTTTAATCCTGGTCCAGGCTAAGTTCCATTTTTTAGGCTCATCTCTCACAGGAAAGAAAGCATCCATGAGTTATCAGAGCCTGCTCTGGGAGTTGAGATGAGTTCTATTGTGTGACACTGCTAGAGAGCTTGCAAATTGAAAATTGGTAATGAACTAAAAGCTGGTGATGGATTGTACAGGATGGTAGTTCATCATGCCCATTTGGGGAGGTGTGATTCAGTTGTACACCTTGTGTTCTAGGGGTACCAGGGACCAGGACACATCTGTCTTTGGCCTTCCCCATCACCCAGATGATGGGTGGAGATCAGAGTACGGTCACTGTCCCCTCTCCTCAGCATTGCTAGCCATGGAGCATTGGGAAGATGAAGCTGCAGCCACCAAGTACCAGGCCCTAAAATTCAGTCTCTAGACAACTTCGGGGCTGAGGCACTCTGCAGTGAGGACAGTGGCAGTCTTAGCACCTCCCTTCTACCCTTCCAGGCTGAGCCATAGGACCAGATATTACATGTAACTCTCATAACCACCTGATGTATTAATTTTTATCTCCACTGGACAGATATGGCAACATATGTACAGAGGCCAAGTAGCTTGTCCACAATCACACAGATTTGAAATAAGGGCTCTTGCCTTTTCCCATTATACCTGCTATGGAAATAGGGTCATGAGGTGTGTGTTCTACTGTCTCCCATTAAGAGTCTATCCTTGCAAGGCCCTGCCAAGCCTCAGACTAACCACTTGTTAACAAGTTCTAGTGTTTGGGAGAGTTTGTGGAAGGGGTTTGCCTCCAGATTTCTCAAACAACGAATTGTGCTCCAAAGCTCACCACAGGTAGCAGTAACAAAGTGAGGTCTGCTTAAGTTGCCTTACCAAGCTCAAGCCTCCTGAGTGATCCAGTATCCACACTGCACTTTCCTTAAAGTGGTAACTGGTTGGGGGAAGAAGCACTTCAAACACTAGTCTCTACCTGCTTGTGTAACCACAAAATGCTCAAGGAGACTCAGACTTTGGAAAAAGAATCAGGCATGACCTCAAAGCCCCATGGACTCGCACCCCATCCTCTCCAAGCTGGCCTCACAGCTGAGCACCTGAGGACCCAGTTGGGTTCTCACCTAGTTGCTTTGCCTGCCCAAGGCCCAGGGCTGGCTTGCCCCTCTCCTAAATAATGAATGAGCTCACAGCTGGGGTTTGTAAATAAAGCACACAGGGAGAACCAGCGTTTTCAAAGCTGCTAACTCAGAGGAAGAGAGAAAAAACAGAGTTTGAAGTGGTTTGTCAAAGTAAATCTATAAATGCAGGACTACCAGAGAAAAACTTACCTTGTTGTCCCAGTTCTTCCTCCTCAACTGTGCAACTTCATCACCAGGTAACAGGAGACTCCTCTGGAGTTAATTAGCATAGTCTTGACGCCAGTCTGCAAAGTGGAAGAATGCAATGGCTGAAAGAAAGGGTCTCCAGGACAACCAAACTTTCCTTCTCAGGCTGGGGCTGAAAGGACTCCCACAGTGGGGTTACTCCTGCCTCATCCCCACAGTGCAGTGGGAGGGGTACAGCTCCAGGCAGAGCAGCTTTCCACAGGACAACCCAAGTGAGCATGGCTAACAAGGAAAAAAGACACCTTTGTCTTTTTCCAGGGACAAGTAGCTTACTTCTATAGCATCGAGTCCCATGAAATATCATTATACTTCCTTGTAATTTGTCCAGGTAGCATTTTTCTACTCTTTGGTTTTCAAGAAGGCTGTCTTTTATCTGTTTATTTATTTAAATCTAATTATTTCTTGCATTTTTCTCTTTGCACCATTTTTATACCATTAAATCTACATTTTGAATGAATGTGTAATACTGAATCTGGTGGATTTTGCTTCTCCTGTTGTTTCCAATTTGGCATTACTATGAATAAGTCTGCAATGAATATATTTGTGTGTATTTATAGGCTTTGTTCAGGTTTTTTCTTTAAATTCAATTTCTAGAAATTGAGAAAATTGTTGAAAAAGGATAAATATTAAAATTATTATGCAAATAATAAAATAACATTGTAGAAAAATTAGAAAATGCATATATACAAATAAAAATACTCTAAATTGTACTATCTAGACAAAATTAGAAAAATAATTATCAAGTAAATAATTTGGAATGCAAAATTAATCTAAGAAATAAAAATTTCAGAAAGTACAAAAAGCAAAATGAACTAGTTTAAATTATAAAATATAATATAATAAATCATTAAATTAGAAATACAGTTAACAATAAAAATTTTAAATGCATGAATTTTAAATACATGAAAAATGTATGTATGTTATCCCACCACTGTTTTATTTATTTAAAAAAGTAATTTATTTAAAAAAGTAAAATAAAATAGTTCATTTAATTTAGACAATAAATGAATTTAAAATAACTAGCAAAGTTAAATAAGAAGATAATAGCTAATTACCTGAAATACTATGACATAGTGTATTTCTAATTAGAATATTCATAAAAGTACATACTTTAAATTAGGAAATAAATAATACAAAAATTATAAAACACAGATAATAAAAAATAAGTCAATATTTTAAGGAAGAAAATACATGAGACAATAAATACATTTAAAATACAGATATGTAAAACCTAATAAAAATTAAAGCAACCCAGTTTCAGCACCTAGAGGTAACTTCATGTTGTATAACCTTCCAGACTATTAATACATGCACAATATTATGTTATGGCACAGATATGCAATAATAATTTGGTTATTTTTAATGCTCATTTGACTCCAAATATACATAAATTAGTAGTTTCTCAGGTAACTGTAAAACTCAGATTTTTGTGTTGTCACTTTTTATTTGCTTTTATTTTTTTTTCTTCAGAGGAAAGAGCTTGTCTTTGGACTCAGGTTCTGGGGTCAAGGTTGGGTTCCTGCAGGTGCCCTGCACAGCCTGAGATGGAGTGCATGGGTACCTGCTCTGCACCAGGACGTGGGGTAGCTCCAGCCAGCCATTGCAGGCTTCCCTAGTCCACTCACTCCCTCACCTTGGTTCCATTTCCTCATCTGTAAATGGAGAGAATGCTACTGTATGAATCTTTGTAAAAATTAGACAACAAACAGAGACTGCAATCTGTAATGCCTTAGGCAATTATTGTTATTATTATGTCTAAGACAATATGCAAGATTTCTGCATGTTAGAAAAATGAAGAAAGTCAGGAAACTATAACCAAAAGGGTAAATATCCTTTGAATACAGGGGAAAATCTCTGGTTTGCAAAAATCTCTGTCTTTTCATGGATTTCTACCGACCTATATAACCTGGATCTGAAAACTAGGCTAACCCAAATTTGCTTCTCAGGAGAAAAAGACTAGGAGGAGTGTGTCTGTGTGGCTAGTCTCTGGACTGCTCATGGAAAACTCTTATGCTACAGACTGCCTCCCCAGAATCATT
Organism: Trachops cirrhosus; assembly: GCA_028533065.1. Taxonomy (NCBI): domain Eukaryota; kingdom Metazoa; phylum Chordata; class Mammalia; order Chiroptera; family Phyllostomidae; genus Trachops; species Trachops cirrhosus. The sequence goes on along the minus strand of CM052542.1, from coordinate 96,193,476 downwards.
CAGCAAAGCAAGTATGTTCCCTATTCTGGAATCTCACACAGGTGGGAGGATGGACAGGACACTGGAGACACTTGTCCTATTCTGGGACAGAAACCGAACCCCTTATCAGGCAAATGTCCAGTTTGCCCACGAGTGGCTTTTCTTCTCATGTGGTTTCTGTTTTCTTTTCTCTTTTTAAAAAAGATTTTATTTATTTATTTTTAGATAGAAGGGAAGGGTGGGAGAAAGAGAGGGAGAGAAACATCAATGTGTGGTTGCCTCTCAAGCGCCCCCTGCAGAGGACCTGGTCTGCAACCCAGGCATGTGCCCTGTCTGGGAATCAAACCAGGGACCCTTTGGTTCACAGGCCAGTGCTCAGTCTGCTGAACCACACCAGCCAAGACTGGCTTATGTTTTCTTGACCCCTCTCAGTCCCTCACTAACCCATTTCACCATGTCCTCATAGCTATCTCACAAATGGGAGACGCACAGAAGAATTTGGAGAGAAGGCAGGAGTTTCAGATGTGTCAACTTTAGCTCAGGAGCCCCAGTTTCCTGGTGGGCCTGCCTCGAATATCTGTTTTTTTTTGTTTTGTTTTGTTTTTTTCTCAGTGTCTAAGGATTAGCCCTGGTCCCGTAGTCCTAGAGATAAGGAGGATAGGCAGAGGCCCCAGATCCCATCTCTTCCTGGACTGAGAGCATGCAGTCTCCAACCAGAGGAGTCCTTTATCAGAGACCCTTTGGCCTGGACTAAACCACCCTCTGAACCTCCTCCAGGGTTCTCTGCTAGCTTTTCTAGGAAGGAGGTGAGTTTCTGGGCCATGACTCTGTCTCTCTCTAGGGGCCAGGCTCACAGTGGAGTAGAGGGTGGAGTGGAGGTAAGAGTCAGGTAGAGCTAGTCCAAGGTAGTGGAGTCAGCAAACCAGGGGCCCAGGAGTAGGGAGGGCCCTGAGGCCACATAATAGTATTGTCTAATTTACAAGTGGCACAATAAGTCTAAGATCATACAGAAAGCTGTTGGCAGAACCAGACAGGTCTGACCAAAAGTAAGTCTTCACTCTTATACCACATTTTTCTTCCTTTCAAAGTAGGAGAGAATTAACCCTGCTCTGAAGTAGCATCAGCAGCCACTGGAACTCTGCCCAGTTGAGGGAGCCCTGTACCCACATCTGTGACCTGTGATAGTCTTTTCCAGTGCTATGATCCCACTTGTCCCCCACACCCAGGATGCAGGTGTGACAGATGTGATCTGCATGTTCAAAAGGATGAGGTAAAACAGTTCAGAGCAGCCGAGTAGTGGGAGCAGGACTCGGACTCAGGTTCTGTTGACTCCAAAGCCAGTGCTCTTTTCCCATGCTGTCTGCCCCAGACTGTAGGGGGGCTTTGAAAAGTCAAGAGCCATCTCTGACACCTTGTTTAATATAAAACTTATGCTATATTGATGAAATAATGCAGTTTACCTATTGTTAAAGAAATACTTTAATTACTAGGAATTTGAAAAACTTATATAGACTATACTGGTAGTTCTGTGATTGCCTTCAGATTAATATGACTTTTTTTTTAAAGAGCTCACCTTTAGTTAGGTGTCTTGGCACTGCTGGCATTGGCGTCCTTTTTTTTTTTTTTTGATGGTAACAAAGTAATGAATCTTCTTTGGAGCTCATAGTAGATGAAATGAGGAATGGGATGGTAAAATGCCTTTATCTTCTGCACACCATTCTACCTGGTGGCAATGTCACAAAAGACCACAAGCAAAATTCTAGAACGCTTTCTGAAAGAGAAAATGACAGAACCTCTCTCCCTAGCAGGCACATTTTGCTCTGCTACCCCCTCTCTACTCTCAAACTTCTAAAATAAAGTAGCAAGATGAGCAGTTGGTATTTGCTATATGAACTCCACATCCTCAGGAAGGTTCAGTACACATCCTTTTCAAGTAGTTGACCCTATTGTCTCCATTCTTGGCTCTGCTCTTGTTAATAACCTTCAAAGTGCCCTGCCATTTGGGATGGGGTAGGAGACAGGCTCATAAACAAAGCAGGAGAACCAGATCTTCACTTGAGCCTTTGCAGATAGAAATAAAAGTGTTTTGTTTCTGTTCTTTACCTGGATAAAATGGATCAAATAAATGATTTCTCTATAGTGGGGAAGAAGTGAATCCCAGCTTGGGAGTCGCTTTCTGTTTCTAGAAAACCATTAGGAAAGAATTGAATAAGGAGGACTTGGGAACCTGGGACAGGTGATGTGACAGCCATGCTGTGAGGGGGCATGAGATGCTGCCCTTGCTGGGGAGTTAGGAAGCCAGGCTTGTCTAGTCAGAGGCCTAGGATGCTGGCCCAGTCCATGTGGATGGACATAGAATGCACATGGGGAGGGGGCCATGGGTGCCTGAACAGCACTGAGGCAGAGGACATGTCTGGAAAGAAACGTGATTTGGCTTGGTTTGGTGGAGCATCTGAGCGAAGACCTGGTCTTGGGAGTAGAGGGAGAGTCTCAAGGACACAGAGGGGAAAGAAGCAAAATGGGAAAGGAGCCAAGGGACAAAACAGAGGCTGAGGAATTGGACTGTACAGATCCCTTCTGAGCAGGAGGGACACTTCACATGGAGAAGTTTCCTCCTCACATCCTTCCAACATGGGATCTCAAAACACTTCTAACCCTTCACTGCCAGATTGGTCAGAAGTGGTATTTCTTTTGTTTAATTTGTATTTCTTAATTGTATTTGTAGAAACATAAGTCAACACAGCCTTTTAAGAGGACAATTTGGTAATATGTGGAAAACAAAAGTACTGACTTTTTAGGCCAGTGGTACTCGAGCCAGAAATTTATCTCATGGAGACACAAAGTATTCAGAGATTCATGTCTGAAAATGGTCATGGAAATATGATTTGCTAGGCCAAAGCCCACAGCAGAGGCAGGCTCAGCCAGTTTGAATCCACTTATATGGTGCCGTCTACAGCTGGAAGAGAGAATATGCCCCAAGGTGCTGTTAGACGTGAAGCAGGTGGAGGCCTGCATAGACGAGACAACCCCATTCATCGTCAGTTAAAAACTATATGAGCATATAGACAGGCGTATGGGAAAAACTTGTCTGGAAACTTGATAACTGTGGCTATTCTTAAATGGGAGAGGTAGTTCAGAAACTCATATTTTATATTCGTGTTTTATATTGTTTGCATTTTTAACCACATGCATATATTATGTTCACATAATATATGTGACCTATATTATACTCACAATGGCAAAGAAAGCTGATATGTGTTTGTGGGAAATCGATGTGCCGCCTGAGGCCCCAAGCTTGCTTCTGCATGACCCTGGGACTCTACATGGGCTACACTTAAGGCAGTGTCATATTCTGGCATAAGTGTCACATAACTGTGACAATGACTGCAAGAACCTCACCTTCAACATTGTGGGGTGGGGGCATGAAGAGCTTGGATAATAATGTGTTGCCTTGGCTGCTAATAATGTGGGAGAGCTGCTATGTGCTCAAGAAGTCTATCTTCTCCTGCAATTCCTGTCCCCACAAAATCCTGGAAGTCCCACATCTTCTAATGCTTATGCCTTAGGATATTTGGTGATCAAAATTTTTTCCATCCCACAGGAAATATCCTGGCTCTGACAGAACCATGTTGCAGAGGTGGCAGGTACAGTGACCCCCTCAGAGTCCCACTGGGACTGTAAGTCAGAAAAAAGTTCAGGCTCCAGTGATGGAAAGAGAAAGCATGTGAATGAATCAGAAAGGACCTTGTTTTTCTAATTTACCAAAATGTCTCAAATAATCTCCTGAATAGATCTCAGTGATTGAAGGTGATTCTTGAGCCTTGTAGTTGAAGCTATGGAGTGTGTATGTGTGTGTGTGTGCTTGTGTGTGCCCATGCTTGCTCTGTCCATGAAGGTAAACACATATGTATCAATGGACATAGCTCAGTTGCACACACCATTCACTTCTTGTCCTGGGGTGATGCACCTGACTCCCAGCCTTGATGAATTGACTTGAGCCTAGGGTTCTCAGTAAAAAGAAGGGACCCCAAGAGGACCCATCTTAGAGGTTACATGGCAACAAGAAAGTAATTCTTTGTCACTCAAGAGCAGGCTAAAGAAAGAGACCACAGCATGCAGGTTCCATGTCAGAGATGATATGGGACTCAAATGGATTGTTCATTCACCAGTTGCCCTTGGTGAAATTTTCCCAAGTGTAGTTCCTTTCTTCATCTGTAACTGTACATTTTAGGGCCATAAGAGTGAGTGTTATCTCAAAGACAAGGGAAAAAAGTTTCTAAAGTCTAAGAGGAGGACAGATCAATTAGCCCACTGGTGATAGCCTCTTCCTCTGTGACTGCAAAGTCCCCTCAACTTATTTTTTAAATCATAATGAGGTCAGCAGTAAGTTTACTCACACAGCATTGATGCTATTATTTTAACCAACTTTGAGTATCACACCCAACAGTTAACACAAAGGAATGCTTTGTCCTTGGCTTCAGGCTGCTGAGCTATACTTCCTTTCAGGCAGGCTCTGCTTCCAGACTATATTTGCTTCCATTCATGTTGGAATGAGCATGGCCTCCCTGAGCTGACATGGCTAATATAGAGGTGCCTGGTGAACAATGGTGGTGGCTGCTGCCTGCTCTCCCTGGCACAATGAGGGTCTCTTGCAGAGGGCTGGGAGTTAGACCCCATGGACCTCAGGAAGATGCCAACTGTGTTTTCTTTATCCTTTCTTTGTATTTTCTGGTAGAAAAGGGACATCAGCAATTTTGAGTATCTCATGCACCTCAACACTGTGGCTGGGAGGACCTACAATGACTATATGCAATACCCAGTATTTCCCTGGGTCCTGGCTGACTACACCTCACAGGTATGGCATTCACATGGACACTATGCAGGCTCCCTGAGGCATTCTGACTCTGACTCCCAAAGCATCCTAAATCAGCACACAGCCTCTGCTATAAGGTTCAGTTCACCTGGGCCCAAGGCTGCTCCATGTCAGCCCCTCACCCTGGGGGAGGCCTGTGAGTCCAGCTGCCTGGGTTCCTGTCCAGCCCCACCTGTGGGAAGGTGACCCTACCTGTGAGATTATCAACATGGGTAGGACAATAGCTAACATGCACCCCAGAGGGCTTCCTGGCTTACTCACTGCATTGAGGGCAAATGACACTCATTGGCTGAGACAGTGTTGTGGACTACCACGGTCCTTCACATGAGGTGAGCCATAGAATTTTTCTTAGAATCAATGATATGTGTGTGTGTTGGGGTGGGGTGTTGTAGAAACGAAGGACAAGAGAGACAAAGAGACAGAGAAAGAATGAAGTACTCCACTGTAGCCCAACTTCAGCTTGAAGTGGTGGTCTGTGCACTTGGCCCAGTGTCTGGAGTGAGACATGTAGCAATAGGGGAGGCTGATGAAAAGACCAGATAATTCACTTTTTTGGCTTTTAGTCTTGGGCCTCAGCAGGTAGTAGAGGGATAAGGAGGAGAACTGACACAGTTAGACCAAGGAGGTGTCACACAGGGAAGACCAGGCTATGCAGCAGTGTCTCCATCACCTGGCTCTGGCTGTCAGGAGGTGTGTGTGCATATGTAAGGGGAAGAAGGTGTCTGGGTTCTGGTTCAGCCAGCCCCACCCAGTCCTGCCTGGGGCTGCTTAGATGGCTGACCCTCAGGATTTGGGAAAGGGGGCCTCAGTTTTTTGTAACCTCCCATCCCCAGTTAAGGCAGTTAACACAAAACAACTTTTCTCACCAGCCGTATGAGGTATTTCTAAAATAAAACTTGCAAATTGCAGTTTTAACTCACATTTTACAAAGTGCTGGCTTACCAGCCTCTTTGGTTTAGCCCCAAATTCTGATCACTTATTGGCATTTGAAAACAGAGGTTTCTCCCCCAAATCTGGATCTCCATTATTTTTTGAAGAATCATGAGATCTTACAGCTATGAAGCCCCATTCTTCCCTGGCAAAATCGGCCATGGCTGAGTGTGGGTGTCCACATATGGTAGCACCTGGGGGTCTTAGAGAGTCTGCTTCTCTCTTGCCCACACCTAGCTTCTGCAGGTGTGAGGTGGTGACAGGTGCTGCGCCCTGGGAAATTGCTAGTGACAAGGAAGCAGGGTATAAACCCCTCCTTCTATACAGACATGCAAGCCTGGAGAGCATATGGTCCCTCTGCTAACACACAGAGCATCTTGATAAACTAAAATATTGAGGACACCTGACCCTGAAAACTCTTCAAGGCACCACTGTTGGTGTTCCTAAGGGCAGAGGAAGGGGCAACCTTCCATGCCTTCATTTTGCAGAAGGGAGTGGGTCTCCCAAGAAATGAGGCTGCCCCTCCACTTTCCTCCCCAAACAGATGATTTCTCACTTCCTAGGAAGCCAGTTTGATTCTAAACAGGGACCTTGAACTATTGAAGCAAACTGCTTCAGGAAGGCTGTGTCAAGTACCTCATAGACAACAGGAATGCTTTTCAACACAACTTTTCAGTAACTGGTGGTGATGTTCTGATTTGGGTCAACTTGGAACAGGTTCAGTGTGAACTCAATCTTCGCCTCCTCTCACTTTTCATCTCCCTCCTATTAAGTCTTTGTGGATCACTGGTTCCAGGGTCATAAAACCTCAGCACACCTGCTAATCACCAGAAGGGTCTGACCAAATGATACTAAACCAATAAAGAAAAACATAAAACTAAAGAGCATGGCTCCTGAAGTCTCACTGGGGCACATGAGGGCCTAAGGGAGTTAACTCCAGCTGCACATCTGCCTTTTAGACATTGAACCTGACAAATCCCAAGACTTTTCGGGACCTTTCAAAGCCTATGGGAGCCCAGACCAAGGAAAGAAAGCTGAAATTTATCCAGAGGTTTAAAGAAGTCGAGAAGACTGAAGGTGGGTAGATTCCAGCTTGATTTTTTTTCTGCAATGCTCATCTGAATGCCTTGAAATGATAATTGATAACTATTTAGACCATTACTTAGCCTACAAATAATTACACTTCAATAGAGAACTCTTTAATCCCATGGTCTACACCCTGGCTGGATGTAAGAATCACTTGGAGAGCTTTTAAAATATACTGATGGTCTGATTCCATCTCTAGAAATTCTGACTGGAATTAGTCTGGTGAAATGCAACCAGGACTGAGAACTATTGTGCTAACAGCTCATACCTCCATACCTAGGTGCAGAAAATACAGAGGAAATGAACATTTCTGCAGTGCTTTCTATATTACAAGCACAGGCCAACCTGCATTCATGCAAACAATGGACTTTTTCAAAAAGGACATTGAAACTCAGAGAATTCAAGCAACTAATTCGAGAATATAACCTTTAAATTTCAGGGCTCAAACTTTGGTCATCTGCACACCACCTTTACAAATTTTGCCTATTCATGTGCCACTGTGCTCTTATTGCCTTCATGGTTTTTTTAGGCCTATTTACTTAAAATTTAATAAATGTGTTTTAATAAGAAATTTTTCTATCATGTGTTTGACATGGGGGATGTTGCAGCTCAGAGTCTTGAATGCGCTTTTCACCAGTGGTGGCCACTGACCAAATTATGACATCTGTGAGCAGAACACTGAGGCTCTGCTGACCTGCAGATTCTCTCCAAAGCAGGACTCATGTTTGCTGCTCGTCCTTGAGCACCATACAGTCTGTGTGTCTGCAGCCTGCCCCAGCACAGATGGAAAGTCACCCAGGCAATTCCTTTCATTGCAGGAGACATGACTGTCCAGTGTCACTACTGTACTCACTACTCCTCAGCCATCATCATTGCTTCCTACCTGGTCCGGATGCCACCCTTTACCCAGGCCTTCTGTTCTCTGCAGGTGAGCTCCCTCACTCCCCTCCACACGTGCACACACACATACACACAGAGGCATATCTCACAGACTAACAGCTGGGCTTGGATGGGGCAGAGATCCACCCTGCTAGAAATCCAGTCTCCAGCCAGTGATTCCCACTTGACTGGCTTCAGTCTCCTGGCTGTCTGGTAGGCACACTGCTCTTTACCAGTTGCACCTGTATGTCTTCCCAACAGTCTTGCAAAAAGACTCTGAAATATAAGAAATGAGAGATCTGCAGGGAATTTTTAAACAGGTTTTAGTAGAAAACGAAAAGCAGGAAGCTTAAAGACTTCCTTAAAGGTAGGTATTCAAAGATTATAAAAATAAACACAAAGAAGGAAGAATAAAAAGTATATCACTCATGATAACAGAATACATAAAGCTACTTACTCTAAATACAAGAGGCTTAAAGGGACAAGTGAAATATTTGAATACTGAAATGAACAGCTAAACCAGATAAAGAAGATAATCACCTTGCTTACTCATGAACAAACAGACTAACATGCCAGCTTAGGGTTGTCAGATTTTGCAAATAAAACTACAGCTTGTTCAGGTAAATTTGAATTTCAGATAGACAATGATTTATACTAAAAAATTGTGTTTATCTGAAATTCAAGGGTAGCTTGGCCTCCTGTGTTTTCCCTGGCCACCTTATATGAGCAGGAAGTAAGCAAGTCTGAATGGAAAGTGGTGTCCAGTGCATGTGGGATTGCTGGACAGTCCCTCAGGAGCAGCAGAGATTTTTTTCTCTCATCCCCTTCTGACCTCATCACTGGGATCCTGTTTCTCTGGTTGTCCCAGGGGCACAGCTTTTGACTGGGGACAACCACCAAGTTGCCAAGCTGCAGCCCGAAGGCTTGGCCAACCCCACAGCAAATACAGCACATGCACAAGTTTAGGACCTGCCCCTATTCAGGCCTTGCCAGGGACCTATGGAGAGCAAGGCATGACTGCAGTGGGTAACAGGCCATGGAACATGCATGGGCTTGCTCTGACAATAAAACCTTACCAAGGGAAAGTATGAGTGTCCCAAGATTTGTGTTTTTTGGTCTGCCTCACCAGCAAGGTCACTCTTTGTGATCGCTCCTCTGAGGTGGGATCATTCCTCTGGGCAGGAATGAGTAGGCAAGGTCAAGTTGCTTTCTTCAATGGACAAAAACCTTCTTGGGTTCTGTTTCTTGGCACAGTCTTCTCTCTTCTTGACAGAATAGCTTGTCTAGACATTGTATAACTGCTCTCCCTGGAAATTCACTCAAAAATAATAAATGTGCTTCCCCTGAGTCTTTCTCAGGCATCCAGCATTTTAAGTACGTTTGGTTTGGAACACAGTTGGTCCCAGAGCTATACTCCATGCCAGGAATCCCATCCAGCTTTTGCTCATTAATCCACAAGAAATGATGATCACCGTTGATGATGAGGGTGATGCATTTTGTTAAGACTTTCCACTTAGGGAGTTCTGGAGCCTTAAGTTTTCCCCTTGTCTTATGGTCTAATCTATTAAAACCCATTTCTACCTGTTACTCAGAGTCTTTCACATGGAGAGAGGGCAGAGTGAAGTAGAAAGAGTATCAGCCACGAGATTTGCATTCCAGCTCTGCCACTCAATAGATACAAAATCTTCCACACCTTATTGTAATGCCTCAGGAAATAGGAATAATTATGCACACCTCACCAGACCTTTGAGATTAAATGACACATTGTGGATAAAGTCCCTAGTTCAGGGCTGTACACTACATACTTAGTCTCCTTCTATGTAGTATATAGCCCTGAGCTAGAGACTTTATTTTATCATTGTTAGTTTTCTTCTTCCCCCTGCAATCAGGCTAGGCCTAATTTGAGCAAGCCTAAACTTGTTCTAGCTTCCCCTTCCTCCTCATCCTCTTTTACGTTAATTCAAAACAGTCTGGATGGCATTGGAGTATTGCAAAGTGGTGTGATCCAGAAGAAAGAGTGTGCTGTGAATCCAGAAGGATACTGGGTTAATGCCACTTTGAAGCTAGTCACAACTAGTTTGATCTTATTTTAGTCAGTTTGGTCCATTGGTGACCAATCCAAACTGGTTTGAGATGGTATAAACCAGTATGAGAATGTCAGAGCCAATATTATATGCTTTTATAATGGCCTATCTGCAGCCATTAGTTTGAGCCTTTGTCTTCCATGCTGAAGTCTGATATGACTCTGGTTTTTCCAGGTTCAAATCTACCTGTGGCTTATTGACCCATCTAAGCCACATTGGGCTCTCCATGTGTACTTCTAAATTGCTTTCAACAATTTTTAACTGCCTTTTCTAGTGAGTCATAACTGGTTCAAGCCTTTGGAACTAGCAGAACCAACCATCTTCCTTTTCCCCTTAAATAAAAGATGAATTTTAGCTCTCAAGGGAATGAGTACAAAGGATACATCTAAGGGGAACATGCCCAGCTCTCCTTTGAAGGCCTGAGGACTTTACAGGACTTCTTAGGAATGTTCTGGCATCTTTCTGAGCTTAGGATCTTCCTTTCTAGTGGGTAGGACCATTTCTTTTCAAGAGACCTTTGCTTCACCCTTGTGTAGTAATAAGGAAAAAAGCCTCTATGTTCTCAACAGCCTGAGACTCCCAATCCCAGTGTGGAAAGTAGAGCAGGAAAGAGAAAAAATGGTAGAGAGGGTGCAGAATCCAGGCACTGAGGTCTTCCTCATTTATCTGGGGAGTGGCAAAGGGATAATGTTGGGTGGTTCTAGAGCCAGGTGTACCTGCAACCATCAGTATAAGAAAGTGCACACTTTTCCATTCTGCAGTAAGCAAGCTCTGCCTGTTTGCTATTATTGTGAGTGAGCCAGAGTTATTTTCCTGCAGGATGGCTTGGCCAAGGAAGTATCTTCTATGTGAAGAGTTGTGTGCCTATGTGGTGCACCCAGTGTGGGCTGATGCACTGAGAGGCAGGCACAGAGTTCTTTGGGCACAGTGGCCTGCCTGCTGGGCACCGTGCAGAGATGTGGCCAGCATGAGGGCTGTCACACGCGGCCTAAGAGTTGCAGTGAGGCATATTATGACTCCTGGGCGTCAGTTGTGCTTTATTCCCTTTACATTTATACCTTGTTAAGTTTGAGCAGGTCCTAGAATTGATGCATTTGTGTCTGTTTTTCTGCATCAAACCATTTATTACAATGATAGACTCATACATTTAGAATATATGGCTATGTGCAGTATGACCTGAACAGGTGACACACACAGGCAAGGTGACCCAGACAAGAGTCAGCTATGCTCTGTTGGCCCCATTCCCTTGGAGGTATAAGACAGCTGTCTGCTGGACTGAGGGTTGCCTGCAGGATGCTGTAACTCTCGGGAACCTCACCTGCCTAGAGGATCTGGTGTCTGTGAGCAACTGGGAGGCCACACTGCTGCTGGGGCCACAGCCAGGTCCCTGTTTCTGACCCAGTGAAAGCACAAGATACTTCCAGGCCTGAGCTCAGACTCAGCCTGGGCAGGGCAGAGCAAGGCAGCCAGTGCCCCAGTGAGGGCTCAGTGGTGGCGGTGCTGCTGCGTTTAATAAGAAGCTGAAATAAAGTGCTATGTTAATTAAGTCACAGCCTGTGTGAAGTCAGCTGTTACCAGCAGTGGGGCTTTTTGAACCACCTGAGGCGAGATGGCTGTCTTTTGTGTAAGACATATGGTAGCTGCAGAGAAAGCTGAGATACACAGGTAGCTCTTGGCCAGCCCAGGCTATTCACTTGGGAGCCTCTCTGGTGCCAGCCTCAGGTCTGGGCAGAGTTATGTTGAAAATAAAGGTATAATTATTATTATACTGACTTGGTGAGACATGTTAAAAAAATGCACTGTAATAGAATCAGACAGACTGGGGATGAAGTCCTGGCTGTAGAACTTCCTAATTGGTATAGTGTTGAATAACTTATCCTCAGTTTCTTTTGACTCAGCTAGTGGTAAGACTTAAGTGAGATACTGCATGAGAACTGGTTGGCTATTTCTAAGTGCTCCATATATGTCTGCTCTCCACCCCTTAAGAGTAGAAAGCAGTTTTTTCAAAATGCCTTTATGGGTTTTATTTGTTGAGTAAAAGGCCATACCCTACAGGAAGGAAAGCTGATGGCTACTCTGGAGTCAGCTGTCCTCAGTCAAGAAGAACAAGACTGACAAAGTAGCTGAACTGGTCCATGGGCTTCGCAGATCTGATGCTGGACCCCCAGCTCTTAGCTTCCTGAGCCGGGTATTGGAACCTGCATTTTCTGTGGAACCTGACAGAAAGCCAAGTCCTACTCTCCACTACAAAACTGCTCCAATGATGCATAAGCCATTTGCCATTCCCATCCCGTAGGCATTTAGTCTTCCCTGACCCCAAACCATCCCAGGATCCTAACCCTCTTCATTTACCCCTACACTCCACCTTCTATTTCCAATAATTTCTCAGTCCTTTTTACTTATTTCAGTCTCTGGTTACCTTTCCTGTGTACACTGAGATTGGGGCCCATACTCAGGATTTCTCCCCAGTTCTAGTCTATGACAGGAAAGGGACACAGGAGCTGTGCTCATCCCACACCTCTTCCTGTGGGCCTGGCACTGCCCAAGGTACATCACACACATGGGCATACACACGCATTCACACTCACCCTTACACACTTTGCACTCAACTGCACACAGACACACACCCACACTCACCCACATTGACATTTTCACTCACTGACACTCTAACACACTCATACACACATTGTTTTCACACCCACAACAATCATCCAGGATGATTGTGGAGGAGACGGTGGGAAATTAAAGGGATTGAGGAACTCCCTCAAGTTCACACTGTAGTGGGTGTTAAAATTCCCATCCAAGTTGGCTTGGTTCCAAAGCTGAGGTGCTTTTCACCATACACTGTCTCTTTGATGGACAAAGAACAGCAGCTGAGATCAGCTGATGTACCCACAGGGTGCTGTAAGGAAATCTCGTTCACACGAGATGTTTGTAAATGACTAGAAAAAATATCTGTTAAGAGAGCAGGCTGTCAGCCATCTCACACAAGCAAACCCATTATTTAGATGTGGCAATGGATTGATTTGGGTCAGTACCACCTGGAAGAAGGAGTAGACTTTCTAGCATGTATTATAAAAACATCTGTGTGCTTAAGGGTCCTCAAGCACATCCAGCTGCTGATATTCTTGAGGGTAAGGATTAAAATTTGAATGTCTTTTTTTTCAACATAGTTTTCCTACCCATATTGGATCAGGGTTTGAGAATGTCACAATGGAAATAGTTACCCAGCGACACAGGTGTACATAGACTTTATCCGCATGAAGGTAGTACCTTTATTACAGAACATTCTTTTCAAGAATATTTCTTGTTTTAATCAATATTCCATAATTATGGGATTTCCTCCTTTTTTATTTTAATTGGTGTTTAAGTATAGTTTTCTGCCCTTTACACCCACCGCAGTCCTCCCCTTCTCCCTCCTGTCTCCACCCCCACCTTGTTATTATCCATGTGTCCTTTTTACTAGTTCCTGCAAACCCTTCCCCCTTCTCCTGAAATTGCCTCCCCTCTTCCCTCTCTGGTCACTGTTAGCCTGTTCTCTATTTCAGTGTCTTTGGTTATATTTTGCTTGTTGTTTGTTTTGTTGATTAGATTCCTGTTAAAGGTGAGATCATATGGTATTAGTCTTTCAATCCCTGGCTTATTTCCCTTAGCATAAGGCTTTCCAGTTCCATCCAGGCTGTCACAAAGCGTAGGAGCTTCTTCTTTCTTTCTGCTGCATAGAATTCCATTGTGTACATGGACCATAGTTTTTTGATCCACTCATTTACTGATGGGCACCTAGGTTGCTTCCAGCACTTGGCTATTGTAAACTGTGGTGCTATGAACATTGGGGTGCATAGGTTCTTTTGTATTGGTATTTCAGGGTTCTTAGCATATAATCCTAGCAGTGAAATTGCTGGGTCAAAAGCCAGATTCATTTTTAGTTTTCTGAGAAAATTCCGTATTGTTTTCCATAGTGGTTGTACCAGTCTGCAATCCCACCAAGAGTGCACTAGGGTCCCCTTTGCTCCACAACCTCTCCAACACTTGTTGTTTGTTGCTTTGTTTGTGATGGCCATTCTGACTGGTGTAAAGTGGTATCTCATTGTGGTTTTCATTTGCATCTCTCTTCTAGCCAGTGGTGCTGAGCATCTTTTCATGTGTCTCTGGATCCTCTGTATGTCCTCCTTGGAGAAGTGTCTGTTCAAGTCCTTTGCCCATTTTTTAATTGGGTTGCTTGTCTTCTTAGAGTGGGGTCCTGTGAGTTCTTTATATATTTTGGAGATTAAACCCTTGCCTGAGGTATCATTGGCAAATACGTTTTCCCATATGGTTTGTTCTCTTTTTATTTTCATACTGTTTTATTTAGTGGAGCAGATGCTTTTTATTTTGATGAGATCCCATTTGTTTATTCTTTCCTTTATGTCCCTTGCTCTACGGGACATATCACTGAAAATATTGCTGTGTAAAATATTTGAGATTTTCCTGCCTATGTTCTCCTCTAGAACTTTAATGGTGTCACAACTTATATTTAAATCTTCTTTCCACCTTGAATTTATTTTTCTGTATGGTGTACATTGGTGATCAAGTTTCATTTTTTTGCATGTAGCTGTCCAGCTCTCCCAACACCATTTGTTGAAGAGGTTATTTTTACTCCCTTTTATGTTGCTGTCCCACTTGTTGAATATTAATTGACTGTAGAGACTTGGGTTTATTTCTGTGCCCTCTATTCTCTTCCATTAGTCTATGTGCCTGTTTTTATGCCAGTACTAGGTTGTTTTGATTACAGTGGACTTGTAGTACAGTTTGGTATCAGGTATTGTGATCCCTCCTACTTTACCCTTCTTTCTCAAAATTGCTGCAGCTATTCAGGGTTGTTTACAGTTCCGTATAAATATTTGAAGTGTTTGTTCTATGTCAGTGAAATATGCCATTGGTACTTTAATAGGTATTGCATTGAATGTGTAAATTGCTTTGGGTACTATGGACATTTTAATGATGTTAATTCTTCCAATCCATGAACACGGTATATGTTTCCATTTGCTTGTGTCTTCCTTGATTTCTTTCTTCAGTGTTGTGTAGTTTTCTGAGTACAGGTCTTTTACCTCCTTGGTTAGGTTTATTTCTTGGTATTTTATTTTTCTTTTTGCTATATCAAATGGGATATTTTTTCTTGATTACTGCTTCTGATGTTTCATTGTTGGCATACAAAAATGCCTTTGATTGCTGAATATTGACTTTGTATCCTACTGTTTTGTCAAATTCATTTCTTAGGTGGATCAGTTTTTGGTCTCTGTCTATAGGATATTTTATGTACACTATCATGTCATCTGTAAACAATGACAGTTTTGTTTCCTCCTTTCCAATTTCAATGCCTTTTATTTCCTTTTTTTGTCTGATCACTGTGGCTAAAACTTCTAGTACTGTGTTGAATAGAAATGGTGAAAGTGGACAACATGCCCTTGTTCTTGATCTTAGTGGGAAAGTTTTTAGTTTTTGCCCGTTGAGTATGATGTTGACTTTAGGTCTGTTGTATATGGCCTTTAGTATGTTGAGGAATGCTCCCTCTATTCCCACTTTGCTGAGTGTTTTTATCATAACTGGGTGCTGTACCTTATCAAATGCTTTTTCTGCATCTATTGATTCATTCATGTGATTTTTGTCTATACTTTTGTTTATGTGATGTATTACATTTACTGATTTGGGAACATTGTACCATCCTTGCATCCCTGGGATGAGTCGACTTGGCCATGGTGTATGATCTTTTTAATGTATTGCTGGATGTGGTTTGCCAATATTTTGTTGAGGATTTTAGTGTCTATGTTCATCAGTGATACTGGCCTGAAGTTTTCTTTCTTTGTTGTGTCTTTGTCTGGTTTTGAGATTAGGACGATGCTGGCTTCATAAAAAAAGAGTTTGGGAGTCTTCCATCATTTTGAATTTTTTGGAATAGTCTGTGAAAGATAGGGGTTAGCTCTTCTTTAAATGCTTTGTAGAATTCTCCTGTGAACCCATCTGGTCCAGGGCTTTTGTGTGTTGGGAATTTTTTTTATTACAGCTTCAATTTCATTTGCTGTTATTGGTTTGTTCAGGCTTCTGCTTCTTCTTCATTGAGTTTTGGAACATTATATTTTCCTAGAAATTTATCCACTTCACCTAGCTTTTCAAATTTCTTGACATACAGTTCTTCATAATAATTTCTTACAATCCTTTGTATTTCTGTGGTATCAGTTGTAATCTCTCCTGTTTCATTTCTGATTGTGTTATTTGGATCTTCTCTCTTTTTTTCTTGATAAGCCTGCCTAAAGGCTTGTCAAATTTGTTCATTTTTTCAAAGAACCAGCTCCTGGATTCATTGATCTTTAGAATTGTGCTTTTAGTCTCTATGTCATTTAATTCTGCTCTGATCTTGGTTATTTCCTTCCTTGTATTTCCTCTGGTTGTCTTTGTTGTTGTTCCTCCAGTTCTTTTAGGTGTAGGGTTAGGTTGCTGGTTTGAAATGTTTCTATCTGTTTTAGGTAGGCCTGTGTTGCTATGAATTTCCCTCTCAGGACTGCCTTTACTGTGTCCCATAAGTTTCGGGTTGTTATGAGTACACTTTTGTTTGTTTCCAGAAACCTTTTGATTTCTTCTCTAATTTCATTCTTGACCCATTTATTGTTTACTAGTACGCTATTCAATCTCTATGATTTTGAGTGTTTTGGGTTTTTTTCCTTGGGGTTGGTTTCTAGTTTCAGTCCCTTGTGATCTTAGAAGATGCTTGGTATAATTTCAATTTTCTTGAATTTGTTGAGGCTTGTTTTGTGTCCTATCATGTGGTCTATCTTTAAAAATGTTCCATGTGCATTTGAAAAGAATGTGTATTTATCTTCTTTGGAATGGACAGCTCTACATATATCAGTTAAGTCCATTTCATCTAGGGCATTGTTCAATGCCACAATATCTTTGTTTATATTTTGTTTGGAAGATCTGTCCATTTTTGACAGTGGGGTGTTAAAATCCCCCACTGTAATTGTGTTGCTGTCAATATCTTTCTTGAAGTCCTCCCAGATTTTCTTTATGTATTTGGGTGTTCCTATGTTGGGTACATGTATATTTATAATGTTTATGTCTTCTTGATGGATACTTCCCTCGAGTATTAAGAAGTGAACTTCTGGGTCCCTCTTTATGACCCTTTTCTTGAAGTCTATTTTGTCTCATATGAGTATTGCTACCCCGGATTTTTTTTTCCTGTCCATTTGCTTGGAAAATTTGTTTCCAGCCCTTCACTTTCAGCCTGTGTAGGTCTTTTATCCTGAGGTGGGTCTCTTGTAGTCAGCATATGTGTATGTCTTGCTTTCTTATCCATTCAGCTATTCTATGTCTTTTGATTGGAGCATTTAATCCATTTATGTTTAGGGTTATTATTGATAGGTACTTATTTATTGCCATTTTTTCATACCTGTATCTCTTTCTCTCCTTCTCTCTCTCTCTCTCTCTCTCT
>CM052542.1:96144149-96176080 GCA_028533065.1 Trachops cirrhosus | reverse complement strand
GGCTCTCTTGTATGTTACTTCCTGTTTCTCCCTTGCTGCCTTTAAGATTCTCTCTTTGTCTTGAAATTTTGCCATTTTAATTATGTTTCTTGAAGTGGGCCTCTTTGGGCCCCTCTTGATTGGGACTCTCTGTGTTTCCTGGATTTGTGTGACTTTTTCTCTCATTAAATTAGGAAAGTTTTCTATCATTACTTTTCAAACAGGTTTTCTATTCCTTACTCTTCTTCTTCTCCTTCTGGTATCCCTCTTATACGGATATTATTACATTTCATATTGTCCTGCATTTCCCTTATTCCCTCCTCATTCTTTCTGAACCTCTTTTCCTTTTCATGCTCTTTCTTGGTGTTTTTTCCTACTTTGTCCTCCAGCTCACTGATCCGATCTTCTGCTTCATCGAGTCTGCTTTTGATTCCTTCTACTGTGTTCTTTAGCTCAGAAATTGTATTCTTCATTTCCTCTTGGCCCTTGTTGATAGTTTCTATTTCCTTTTTCATGTTGCTATTGTGTGCAGTGAGTTCATTGTAGTTTCCCTGTAGTTTCTGGTAATTCTCTGTGAGCTCATTGAGCTTCCTGATAAGCATTGCTTTGAACTCAATATCTGATAGTTGAGTTGCCTCTATTTCATTTAACATGCTTTCTGAGGCTTCCTCCTTTCCTTTCATTTGGGGATTGTTTCTTTGTCTTCCCATTGTTTGTGAGACTCTTCTTGTTAGCCTCAGCTTCTTAAATTGATCTATTCTGGCTCCCTGGGTTTATGGTGTGAACGTTTGACACAGACACTGGCCTGCAGTGTCCAAGGTGTTATGGATGAGACCAGATACATTCACATAGACTACCAAGTCCTGTGGAGGAAAAGGGATGGCACGGCTACCCTCTCAAGGGGATAGTGCCTCAGAGTGCCCTGGTCACTCTCTCTAGGGGAGAGTGCACCAATCCTTTCCTTCAGAGGCTTTTATTGTCTTTTAAATTACACAGGAATACAGTTAAATTTCATTAATCATTGTCAGGCAGTAAGGATCAAACAATAGATAACATACAAAGAACTCTGAGGGCCTATTCTGAGTCAGGGTCTGTTAGCTAAAGGGCTACAAAACTTTGGGAGACAAACTCATTTCCTGCTCAGACCTTTATCATTTAATTGAGAGCATTCTTAGCAAAACAGGTTTCACAGGAGTTTATGTATTCTTTCTCAGGCACAACCCCCCCGGGCAACCTGCCCTTTCCAGCACAGGGCAGCACCGCCCTCTGTCATTGTTTCAGGATTAAGTCAGGCAGAGGAGGCAAGATAGCCAAGAAATTAGGGGACTTTTTGCAGGCAGGATGAGGAATCAGGCTTTGTCAATGCCAAGGGGCACAGGTCCATCACCCCCTTTTGCTGTAGCCCCCCAAGTCCTTCCCTGGGGCCTCCATGTGATCATGCCTGTCTTAGGTCATTCCACTTTTGGGGAATCTTACCCATCATTGGCTAACTGATCAAGCATTGGGGGCCAGTTATGGAAAAAGGAGCAGAAGCAGCACTCCTGCCAAGGAGATAAGCTTTGTCTCCTTAGTGACTTATGCTCCGAAGGTTGCTCACTCATCCTTAGCCATGGGGGGGGGGTTACAGCTCCTGAAACCAGGCAGGGCAGCTCCCCATACTTCTATGGTAGAATACCTGTGAGATTCAGTGGTGCCATCTCCTTGATCTCCTGAGCTCACTGGTCTTCGGCTGTCATTTATGTTGGCTTGTGTTTGTCTTTGGGTTTTGACTGTTGTTGGGTCTTTCTTCAGTGGGTCCTTCCCACCAGCTGGTTAACTGAGGGTCACTCTGTCCACCACCTCTTGTATTTTGTTGTGCCAGTGTGGGCAGGTTGTGTTGAAGCTGGTTCTTCCCTGTGTACAAGTTTTTGAGGATTCTCTCTTGCTCTTGTTCATTTGTTGGTTCTCGGTAATTTCTCCTCTATTTAGTTGTATTTACAGATAGGTCCTGGATTGAGGTTAGTGTGGCTTCCACTCCCTCCTTCACCTTCTTCTGTTATCTGTTGGTGATTCCTTTGTTGTTGGGTTTCCTCTTCCAGCATGTATCCTGGTGTTCACAGCTTCCACCTACTCTTTTTTGTGATCAGCTGGAGGGGGAAGGCAAAATGGTTTAAAACAGCAAGAGTATATTCTATGATATTTACAGTAGCAGCTGGTAGAGAAGAGATAGGAGATCCTTTGGCTATGTATAGTGTTAACTATGATCTTCCACCCCACTAGCCACTTTTTAGAAAGTGTGGAAAGAAGATAAGACTCTTGTTGTGGAGGGAAGGATTGTGAGTTGGATCTAGAAGCAGTGAGGTTGTGGGAGGTCAGATTTTGAAGTAAGGTGAGAGTAAAGGATAGTAAATAGGTGTAGTGTGTGAGAGAACAGAGTTAACCACTACGTTAATAGATTTCAGTAAACCGTGAAGTGGGCTAAGATCTGCAAGGGGTGTTGTATAGTATTTATAATTGCATGGAACAGCTATTATTTACAATAATAATGGAGCAACAATCGTGTGACAGAATCTATGTGGTCTGGATAACAAGAATAGGAAGTATAGGACCTTGAGTAGGGTGCTAATGGAACACAAGTGAAGTGAAGGACAGTAAATTAACAAGACACTATGAAAGAGAGAACAAGGAAAACCTGCCAAACAATACAATTTAACCAGCCAAGCAAAGAAGACTAAACAGAAAGAAGAGGCATACGAAAAAACTAATAAAATAAAAGATGTAAGAATAATACAAAAATAATAATACAAATATACAATAACTTGCAGGTTCTCTGTAGTAGCAAAGTGTAATTGTCTCACTGTCTCAGCAGTTGGGATGACCCCTCTTTGGGTCCAACTCTGGTCTTTTCACAGTTTCAGGTTTTTGTCTCACTTGTGGGAATTAAAAAAGAAGAAGAATTAGGAAGGAAGAAGAGATAAAATGAGAAAGAAAGGAAGGAGGAATAAAACAAGAAAGAAGGAAAAAAAGGAAAAAGGAGCTGAAAGATAAAAAATAATAAAAATAAAAAAACAAAGAATTACTTTTTTTTTTTTATTATAGATTATTCAGTACAGTTTCAATCTTTTACTCCCATTCCAGCCCACCCACCCATCCCTCCCAACCTCCCTTCCATTTCCAAGCCCCATAGTTTTGTCCATGTGTCCTCTATATCTGTTCCTGTAAACCCTTCCCTTCTCCCCTGAAATTCCCTCCCCTCTCCCCTCTGGTCACTGACATCCCGTCCTCCATTTCAGTGCCCTTTGTTATAATTTACTTGTTTCTTTGTTTTGTTGTTTAGGTTCCTGTTAAAGGTGAGACCATATGGTATTTACTTTTTTTAAAAAAAGTCTCTTGCAGGCTTCAATCTGGCCAAACCGGTTTTGCTGGTCTTCCTGGCTACAGCAGGCTGAGGGGCAATTGGTTTTGCTTTTCTCCCTTCCTAATCAGCAGTCAGTCAGCCTCCAGCTCAGCTCTCCAGCAACCTCTAGCCCCACAAGTTCCACAGTTCAGGTGGGCACTCTCCCCAGGGTTAGCCAGCTGCCTCTCCCAGGGGCTTTGGGTGTGGTATTCAGGCCTTCCTCAGAATGAACTCTCCCCAGGGCTAGGGGTGTGAGCTCGGGGCCTTTGGCAGAGCACACTTTCCCTGGGTTGCAGGCAGCCAGGCTGTCTCCAGTCCCTCAGGTTCAGGTGCACACTCTTCCCAGGGCTATGGGGGTGTGCAGTGCCTTCCATGCCATGTCCCCGGTGGGGAGGAGGCTGGAGCTGCTACTGCAGGAGAATTCCCCAAACAGTGTCTATTTTTTTTCACTTTTTCTTTTTGAGAAATTCCTCCTACTCAAGCCTGCCTCTCTGTACAGAGGCCTGGCCTCTCACAGCCCAATTCCCCAACCAGACCAGGGACTATTGGGTCAGGGCCTGTCATGGCTCAAATGGGCGCAACTCTCAACTCTCCCCAGCCATGTCCACAGACTCCATGGATGTTCACAGCCCCTGTGTGTTTGCCACTTAGTCCTTATTCTCATCTCTGCAACTTCAAGTGACCAGGTCTCTCCCAGTGCTATTCAAACCTTATTTGGCAGGGGAGGGAGCCATTGACCTGGCTCTCTCTGGCTAGCTCCAGGCCTGGGGCTGCTGCTGCCCTGGTCCCCGTGCTGCTCCCAGGAACCTTATTGTTCTGAAGCACTCTCTTTACCATCTGGTTTTTCAATGTCCTCTACAATTTTTGGTCTTCTATCTTCATATATGCTGGGGTACTGTTGGCTGTTTGCTCTGTTTCTCCATAGATTGGCTAGGTTTTTCTCCCATTTATAGGGGGAAGTGGAATCCACTCCCTCCTACCTTGCCACCATCTTCTTCTTAATCCTCTTCTGGTTTTTAACTCAATATTCAAAATATACTTTGTTGGTCACATCTTCCATTATTATTTTGCTTTTAATTTTGTTTCATCTTAGCAAAGTCAAGCACCTCTTAAAATATTTAATTGAAGAAGGATACCTAGTATGATGTTATTTCTTTTTCTTAATTTATTGGGGTGACATTTGTTAATACAATTACATAGGTTTCAAGTGTACAATTCTACAGTACATCATCTGTACATTGTATTGTGTGTTCATCACTCCAAGTCAAGTCTCCTTCCATAAATTATCCCCCTTTACCCTCTTCTGCCTTCCCCCTTCCTCTCTTGTAACCACCATGCTGTTGTCTATGTCTGTGAGTTTGTTTTGTTTTGCTTACTCCCTTATTCTTTTTCATCCAGCCCCACAACCCTTCTCCCCTCTGACAGCTGTTAGTCTGTTTTCTATATATGAGTCTGTTTGTATTTTTTTTGTTAGTTTATTTTGTTCATTAGATTCCACATACAAGTGAAATCATATGGTATTTGTCTTTCTTTGACTAGATTATATCACTTAGCATAATGTTCTCCAGGTCTATCCATACTGTCACAAAAGATAAGATTTCATTCTTATTTATGACCAAGTAACATTCCATTGTGTAAATCTACCACAGCTTTTTTATCCACTCATCTACTGATGGGTACTTGGGCTGTTTCCAAACCTTGACTATTGTAAATAACACTACAATGAACATAGGCATGCTTATATTCTCCTAAAACAGCGTTTCAGGTTTTTTCAGATATATTCCCAGAAGTAGAATCACTAGGTTATAAGGCAGTTCCATTTTTAATTTTGAGGAAACTCAATACTGCTTTCCACAGTGACTGCACCAGTCTGCATTCCCACTAACAATGCATGAGGATTCCCTTTTCTCCACAACCTTGCCAACATTTGTTGTTTGCTGATTTATTGATATAACCATTCTAGAACTGTGAGGTGATATCACACTGCACATCTCTGATGACCTTGCACAGCAGAGGAAACCATCAACAAAATGAAGACCATCTGCTGAATGGGAAAACATAATCACCAATGGCACATCTGTGACGTTGAGCCGCTTTTCAAAAGCGTATGGTCCCTCTGCATGTCCTCTTTGGAAAAGTGTTTGTTCAGGTCCTTTGCCCATTTTTTAATTGGATTGCTTGTTCTGTTGGTTTTGAGTTTTATAAGTTCTTTATAAATTTTGGATGTTAACCCCTTATCGGATATATCATTGGTAAATATGTTCCCCCATTCAGTTGGTTGTATTTTCATTTTGTTGATGGTTTCCTCTTCTGTACAAAAGTTTTTAGTTTGATATAGTCCCATTTGTTTGTTTGTTTCTTTTGTTTCTCTTCCCCTAGGAGGTAAATATCAGAAAAAATATCACTATAAGAAATGTCTGATACTTTACTGCCTATGTTTTCTTCTATGATTTTTATGATTTAAGTCTAACATTTAAGTCTTTAATCAATTCTGAGTTTATTCTTGTGTGTGGTATAATAAGGTGGTCTAGATATGAACCTTAAATGTTCAAAATATGTTTCTGGAGTCTTTACTCATGAGCAAGGTCTTAGCCAGACAGCCATGCAACCTACACTGTACCCTTGGCTCCCTTGGCTTCTGGTTTCAGTGTCACTTGGGAAAAGTCTGCTACTAAGAACAGGCTGTTCCTTCACTGATGATAATAATCTTGCTATTATTCTTTGGTCTGTTTGGATACACATAGATTTCAGTTTTCTTGATAATCAATCAAGAGTATTTGCAGAATAGATTTAGGGGTAGATCTTGGTTCAGTAATTCTCTCTGATCACTTTGTTTTCATCTAATCTCCAGACTTCATTTGCTGTTTTATTTTTTTTTGTTTTGGATTTTCTTTATAAAGGCATTTTGTAGACCTCAATTGTGCCTCTCTGCCTCACTCTTTCTCTCCCTTTTTCCCTTTTTTCCCATCCTGTCCTGTCCTGAGAGTCAAGTCTTGGTGGGACCACACTGCTGGCAGCCAGCAGCCTTTGTGTTGCCCCACAGGCATTTGGTGCCCATAAAAAAGCAGCTCCACTCTTTTGTTCCAGGGAATTGGTGTTTCTTTTGCATTGCGGAAGTGAGAAAACCCGCTAATTTTGAAACAGATGTATGCAAATACATTTATTAATATAGGAAATAGGAAATCAGTTATTGCTTCCTTTATAAATAATACAGGCTTAAGTTTTAAAGATATTACTTTTGCTAAAATGCATTAGACAGCTGTGAAAAAATAACATTTTTCTTTGTGGTAATATCTTTAACCAGGTTTGTAGCACTAACAATATTTCCTATGTATATATTATTTTTATTTAATACAGGTAATCTTTTTATTACCAAATCATATTGTGTCTCAGGAGATTACCATCAGCATTCATAAAAGCTGCAAAAGGAAAATGGGATGATGAGGAGGCATCAATCTCCGCCAATGTGAGGCTTGAGCTGCAGATTAAATATGCAAAGCTCTTAATACGTTTCAATGAGTGACTTGTTAGGTGCAAATTTATTTTAAAACACTCTACCTCCATTTTGATTCCATTACAGTTTGAATTAAATGGTGGACACCATCCCTCTAATGTCAACCAAGAGCAAAGTGACCTTAGAGGAAAGCCTCATCTTTAAGCTGCCCATGTACTGTGTTTGGTTGGGACACCAGGGAGAAGTAACTGAGTCTCTTGGTGTCCCTGTCCTTATGCAAAGAATGACCCATGGATCTTAGTGGATCCTCAAGTTTGACTTGAAAAATTGACCAGCCTCCATGATGCCCAGGAGTGGCCCACCTCAAGTGTGTGGCAAGGTCTCCCTTTTCAGAAATAGCTGAGTCCCCTTGGCCCACATATAATTGTTCAAGTTTTCCCAGGCAGAAGGGTTGCCCCAGTAAACTGGGGCAAGGCAAAGCATGGCCTTTGAGGTTGCAACCATGGATTCAACCCCAGTTCTGCCACTTACTGTTCTGCCAGTAAACTTTGAGGAGTCTGTTTTCTGGTCTGCAAAATGACAGCATTAATTCTTTCCTAAAGCACCTGCTATGAGAGAAAGCATTTCTATGTGTACAGTGTGCCAACATAGAGAAGGCTCCTACCTTCTTTACCCTTCATCCATGTGCAGCTGCCCACATTTTACTTAGGTACACAGGGAAAGGGAAAAGTAGGTTTACAATTGTTCATATGGAAAATAATATAATAATTAGTCAGTAACAATACAAGAATAAACTGTTTCATGTATTCACAACTATAAACCTACTTTTGTTTCACCCTGTATGCTAAGAAGAAAACTCAGACCACTAAAAAGTGAAGGGATCCGAGGGGAGTGAAGGAGGGCTGACTTTTTGTGTTCTACTCCTCTGTTCTTAAAGCCACATGTGCACTCTGCAGAAGCTGACAGAAGGAAAGCATATCCTGGTTGAACAAAGACCCAGCTTTCATGGTACATCAAGGTTTTCCTAGGGTACTAAGCTTAAGTAGACCCAAAGACCGGTTTCCGAAACTCTGTCCTAAAGCCTCTTTGCCCCCAGCACCTTCATTACTCCCACTGGAACCTCTCTGCCCTCTCTGATCACCAAGACCACTGGATGAATGAGTAGAGCAGGGAATCAAAAAATTTGCCTTGTCTTACCTGTTCCAGTTGAAGTTGCTAAGTTCAGGACTGTATCCAGTTGTGTGTAAATGGTCCTTGGGACCAAGGCTGCCCTTGGCTAGTGCTATGGACATCTTCATACAGCAGGGTCCCATCTCAGGCTCTCCATCCTCAGACATGCTCTCTCTTCTCAAAGCTGCTATATTGAACATCACCATGCTACGTTAGATGACCCTGACCTAATCTGCTTTCTTCCATCTCTGATCCTTGCCCTCTGCTTAGAACACTCTAACTTCTCTGTCACCAGGCTTGCAGATTCACCAGGGGTTCACTTCTCCAGGAAACTTCCCTTGACCTTCACGTAGAATGTCTGAACTACTCTTGGTCCTGCACTTGGTTCTTTGGACCCTGTCTTTGTTCCTGATTCAGAGCTGGCCCTTGTATATGTGGCAATTGGTCAGACAAATGACCAGGGTTTTCCTCTCTGATCTGACTCTTTTATTGCAGTGATTATTTACACATTCTCTGTGGAAGCTCTTAGTGTAAGTTTCCAGAGAGTGGATGAGTGAACAAATGTCTGAAGAAACTATCACGTGCATGAATGGGCTGATGAATAAACACATGTGGGGGGATGAATGAGGAGTTCTAATGGCAGGACCCTTTTCTCAGTGATTGCAGGGACAAATGGAGGCCCACACAAGCCTGAACTTGGGTGCCACACAGCCTGAGTTCTCACCACAAGCAGCTGATCATATTGGCCTCTTTTCCTCACAGGGTGGAAGCTTCGATGTGGCAGATAGAATGTTCCACAGCATAAAGAATGCATGGGAATCAGCCTCTAGAGAGAACATGAGTGATGTCAGGGAGCTGACACCGGAGTTCTTCTACCTGCCTGAGTTTCTAACCAACTGCAATGCAGTGGAGTTTGGTGAGTGGAGCCCTGGGTGAGGCCAGCATAGGGTCTCTTTCTCACAGTTCAGGACTAACTTCATCAGTATCTTGGCTGAACAACTAAATACACAGGCACCTTATAAGATCTTTGCAGTTGTGAGAGGCCTCCACTGGGTGGCAACACCCAATGAAAAGGTGGTAGCTGAAGAAGGATGCTGGGCCCAGGCTACCAAAACTGCTCTGAGCCGCAGTACCACCCATGACCTCTCCAGGCCTTCATCTGCAGCGAGAAGTGGCTGGGGAACAACAGACCTTGCTAGCAGCCAGGTCTGGCACTGCTTTACTGTGTGACGTGGGGCAAGACCATGACCACCTCTGGTGCTGTTTCCTTCTGTGTCCCACATATGGGTTAACTTGTACTCTGTGAGCGAGACACAGAGATGCAGTCAAGATACGTTGGTGGGTGGCATCCAAGGGCAGTTGTGCAGGCACCCTGGTGACTCCTCCTTTTTCTTTAGGCCTCACCCCAGGATGAACCATACCTTTTCACTGATTGCTTGAGGCTCATTTCATTCATATCAGAAGACCCAGGGAGCAAGTCCCCTTGTGACTGTGTATATACCTTAGGAGCCTCTACTGCAAATGTCAGGGTGACTTGTAGAGATGTTATGTGGGCAGAACCTAAAGCAGGGCATGGGCAACTCCACCCAAGACAGAGATGGAATCACCCACCCTGTAAAGGACACTTATGAATGTCACCAGCACTCAGCTGGGGGCCCAGAGCTCCCCTTCCTCCATGTCCTTCTTCCTCCAAATAGCACATTTCATCATATAACTCAAATGAAGCCGGATATAGGCCTAGGGACACAGGTGAAATAATCCAGTCCCTACCCCAGACACTAACCTCTTGTTTGCAGCCAAAATACCTGTGAAATGTTTAGAACATGCTTGTTCCCAGTGAGTCTGATCCCATGGAACTTGATGACCTTTGCCATGTTCAGGTTCTCAGATATTCATGTACACCAGGGATGAGAATGGGAAAGTGCAAAGGCCAGTTCCTATGAGGCATAGTGGTGGGGGTGGTACAAGAAAGGAGTAAGGGAACCAGGGACAATGGAAACCAAAAGAGGGGTGACCAGACAACCTTGTGCGGGGAATGCTGGGGACAGTACTCATTCTGCCTTGGAAAGGATGGTGAGGCTCTATGCAGAATTGGCAAGGACTTACCCTCAGAAATGGTGTATATGCCAAAGACTGGATGTCCCCAAGAAGGTCAAAGAAACCAGGGGTTATTTTAACCAGATTTAGCACCTAATTTATGAAGGAACTTTTTTAGGCTCTAGGGATTTAGTTGGGTCTCCTAGAAGGTGATTGCCCTGAAGGTGTTTATATTCTGTGCAGAAATGGGGGAAGGGGATGTAAAATAAACACAAATAACTAAATGAAGTACTGTTTGATGCTGAGAAGGTAGGAAAATGGTTTGAGAGTGACTCAGAGGGCCCTGTATTAATTCAGATCCCCAGGAAGGTCCTGCCTAAGGAGGTAACAGGTGAGCTGAGACTGAATGATGAGAAAAGCCAGGCCAGGCACAACCCTATAGGCCACAGAGAGGAGGGGAAGGTTTTATTTCGGTTGTACCATGAAGGCCCTGGAGAGTTTAAGCAAGACTATAGCTAATGTTTGTTGAGCAACTTTCATATGCCTGGAAATTGTTCTAATGTTATATGTATTTTCTCTTTTAATCCTTATACCAGCCATGGGAGGTAATAGGTGAGGAAAGTGAATCCCAAAGCCATTAAGAAACTTGCTCAAGGTTGTGCAGCTAATGGGCAGGAAAGAAACTCAGGCTTGAATCCACTCTGCTTTTATTAAGCAGGGGTGTCCAAACTTTTGGTGTCTTTGGGCCATACTGGAAGAAGAAGAGTTATCTTGGGCCACACGTTCAATACATTGCGACACATGATCACAAAAAAATCTCATAATATTTTAAGTAAATTTGTGATTTTGTGTTGGGCTGCATTCATAAGCATCCTGGCCATGTGTGGCCAGTGGGCTGCTGGTTGGACACCCCTGTGTCTGGGGAGGCTTCCTCTGAAAACCAAGTTGTCCTCTCTAAAAACAGAGAGAGAATGCATAAATTATGGAACTGAATGAAGATTCAATAGGACTATGTATGCCAAGCACCTAGTATAGTGTGACCTGGCATTGAATTAGGTGCTCGAAATACAACAGCTTTCATTTCTATTGTTATTATCTCCTTGTTTTAATACTGTATGGAAAGCACCCCATTGAGAAAGCATAGAGTGGTGGGAAAGAAAAGTACAAGCAATAATGACACTATAATCATTTTATACAACTTGTAGATCAAGCACAAATACTGCCTGGGAAGCAAAGGGATGCTTTAGGGAGGGGTCAGAGGGTTAGAGGGTTAGGGGGTGGGACATTCCAGACAAAGGAAGTAAGAAGCAGTGTAGCCCATGTAGGACACAGACTATAGCCTGATCTGCATGGAATAAGTAGTCCTGGACAGCACATTGTCACATTTCTTAATTCCTAGCCCAATTTTGGATCCCATTTACCTAAAGCCCTGCTGTTTCTCACCCCACTCAGGCTGCATGCAGGACGGGACAGCGCTGGGGGATGTGCAACTCCCTCCCTGGGCTGATGAGGATCCTCAAAAATTTATCAGCCTGCACAGACAGGTGAGTTGGTCAGGGTCATGACAAAGTGCCTGGAATCCTGAGTAAAGACCTTAGCATTCCCTCAGTCTCCAGAGAGACTTTCTATGTAATTGCAGGCTACCAACAAGCACTTCTGAGGTTCTTATGTCTAGAGAGCCCAGAGAAGGGGCTGGGCTCCATGGTCCCTGTTGGCAAGAAAATGCTTATGTTCTGGGCTTTTCAAGAGCTACATTAGGCTTTGCCCTTATGCCAGTTTTCTGTGTAAATCACTTAAGGAAGTAAATTCAGATTCTTGGTGGATGCCCTGAAGGGCAGGTCAGTGTCCTTAGTCAGCCCTAAAGGCAGAGCCATACCCTGGACCACACCCTGGACTCCAGCCCCCAAGAGGTCCCCAGTGGCCAAAGGATTTACCAGGATTGGGAAAGGCTTGGCTTATTATCCAGAAAGGCTCATGTGGATGGAAAGCAGAGTCCATTTTGGGATACATATGCTGGATCAAGTACCTGGGTTAGCATAAATACATGAAAATATGTTCAACATCATTAGTCATTAGGGACATATACATTAAAATTACAATAAAATGCTACTACACACTCAACAAGATGAGCTAAAATTTAAATTATAAATAAAACCAAGAGTAAGTAAGAAAGAGTGCGGAACAACCAGAATTCATCATACATTGCTGGTAGGAAAAGCAAAATAGCATAACCACTTTGGGAAAAAAACAAAAAACAAAAAATATTGGTAGTTTCTTATACATTGAAAATGCATTAACATATCATATCACCCAGAAATTCCACTTATAACTATTTGCACAAGAGAAATGAAAATGGTTCCACAGAAAGTATATACATAAAAATTCATCAGTTTTATCCATCTTAGTCAAAAACTGAAAACAACACAAATGTTTATCAACTGGTAAAAGAACCAAATAATACATATACACCAATGGAATAGTATTTAACAATAAAAAGGAACAGATTACTAATATATGAAGCAACATGATGACTCTCAAAAGCACTTTTTAAGCAGAAAAAAAGCTCAAACCCAAAGCTATGTACTATGAAATCATATTTGTGTGATATTCTGTAAAAAATAAAACTGTAGGGACAGAGCTCAGGTCACTGATTACTAAGGTCTAGAGTAGGGGTGACAGCAAAGGAGTACAGAACTTTTGAGTTTATGTAAATGCATTATATTTTGATTATGGTCATGTGTACATGACTGCATACATTTATCAGAATACATTGAACTGTACATTTAATAAAGGTGAATTTTATTGTATGTAAATTATAACTAAAAAAAACTATGGAAGGTCTGACTACTAACAACAAAGTTGTGCCTTTTCTCTGTCCTGATTTATTTCCCCCCCGTAAAAAAAATTCTCCCCTGCTTTAACTCTGCTTTGCCTCTGAAAATTCAGTAACAGCAGTCATCCCTCATAGAGTACACTGGTGTTTAGTACTCGGGCCAGAGATGAACTTGACCTTCAGGTGGCAGCAGTCTTCTCCCCAGATATTCTCAGACAAGTTCTTGGCCTGGAATGAGTGAGAAAGCTCACTCTACAGGCATGACTGCAGATGACAATGATGTAGTGGGGAGCCAGATAATCAAACAACCACAGAATAGTAGGGAAACTATCTGAAAATGCTAGAAAGCTTACATAGAGAGTGTCATGAAATATAGGTTAGAGATATGATCCAGGGAAACTGGATAGTGATGATAACAATGGTGGGAACTCTTTTGGAGGAATGAAGATTGAATTGGAGTGAATTAGGATGTTGATGATCAGTGTCAGTGAAAACATCAGAATATATACTGAAAATACTCTACTCCATAAAATCAATAAATACAATGGAAAAAGTGTCAAAACAGACGTTTTGACCCCTGGGAATTAGCCAAAGGCTTGTAACAATCAGTGAAATGTTCCATCAAGGAAAATGGCTGAATCTTGGTAAGAATAAAAATACTTGCAGTGTTTTAACTTGCACTATTTCCAATTCTCCTTACCAGCTCCATAGTAGCTTTGCAAACCAACAGTCTACAACCACAGTAAAATACAACAGCCTGGTAGTCACTGATGGGGGAAGAATAGTGTTGGAACTTCTTCAAAGACCCAGACCCAGAGAACTGTCATTATTTGACCTGTCTGGTATTCCCTGAAAGACCCCACTTGGAGTCTGCCTAGTGCAAACATCCTTTTCTTTAGCATGATTTGTTAAAAACAATCAGAAAAAATAACACAGTGGCTGCTAGAGGCAGTAGATAATAATTGGCAAACAATATTTTTTGGCCAACTATAAAGCTTAAGGAAAAACTGGCAAATGAGGTGTTTATAGGAGGCCTTGAAAAACTTAAAAATATCCCTGAGAACCTAGAAGGACAAATATCTGAAGGGCTGTTTTATGCACAAGGTTGTGCTCACACTCCAGAAAGACACAAAAAGGCCTTACATTCTCACTTCTCATTGACACTGAGGCTCAGGACAAGTAGGCAAAGGTAACTGTACCTTTGAAGGCAAAGGTACAGTTTCTAATTGCCTGGCTAAACATAGAAACCATGCCCTATCATGCACAGAAAGCCCTTTGGCAAAGACTGAGAGACTTACCGGTTTCAAGCATACAAAGAAATCTTTACCCACTGATCAGCTTATCACTAAACTAACAGAGTAGAGACTTCAGTGGCCACATACAACCAAAAATACAGACATTATAGAGCTAGTTCAGAAAAGTTACTAGACAAACAACCACAAGTTCTGGGGAGAGGGGAGAAATTGATTTCTGGAATTGCCACATCATATTTCTTAAAATGCTCAATATTCCATAAAAAGTATAAAGCAGGAAAAGAAAAAGAAAGTATGGACCATACAAAGTGGAGTGTGGTGGGGGACGCAGTCAATAAAACCATACCTGAGTAAGCCTAAACTTACTAGATAAAGACTTTACAACAGCTATTGTAAATGTTTCAAGAACTAAATAAAACTACATCTCAGTTATTAAGGGACAGAGTGATAATTACATCTCATCAATAGAAAATATCAATAAAAAGATTTAAATTGTAGAAAGGAGCCAAATAGAAATTATGAAGTTAAAAATTAAAGTAACTAAAATGAAATTTTCAGTAGAGGAAATTAATAGATTTGAGCAGGTGAAAAAGAGAATCAAATCATTATCTGAAAGATAAATCAATTAAGATGATCAAGTCTAAGAAAAAAAGAAGAAAAAGTAATAGAGAAAAATAAACAGAACCTAGAGACCTGTGTACCACCATCAAGCATACACATAAGGAAGTACCAAAAAGAGAAGAGAAAGAGGGGCAGAAAGAATATTTGAGAAAATAATGTCCAAAAATATCCCAAATTTGTTGCAAAGCATTAATTTATACATCCATAACACTAAAAAAACTCCAAGAAGGATAAACTCAGAGATCCACACTCAGGAACAACATAAACTGTCAAAAGATAAAGTCAAGAGATTCAAACTGGTGATGAATTAGGTGGAAGTTATACTCACCTCCTCCCAGAACCAAATAAAATGACAATTAAATTATAAAACAATCAACCTGAATAACCAACTAGAGACTAGCTGAACAAAAGTCTTATAACTAAAGATATACAAAAGAAGCTACATCAAAACTGATAGAAAAGGTAGAGATGTGAAAACAGCTGGACCTGCATCTATGTTGCAGTTGATTGAGCAATTGAGAAACTGTAGGAATATCTCAGCTGCAAAAATTGCTCCTAAGAAGTGAAGTATCCCAACTCCATGCAGAGCTCCCCAAACCAGAACACCAGTGCTAGGAAGAGAAGCCTATATAATATCTTGTTGTGAAAATCAGTGAGGATTCTTTCTGCCAGTGTGAGGCAGAAAGTGCTAGACACTCAGGCACTCTTTTAAAAGCCTAACACAAACAAACTGTGTTTGCAGACACTCATCCTGGGCTCCAGCCCAGGAAAGGCAGTTCAGAGTAGACTGGAGTCATGCAGGGAAAGAATGGATAGTATGGCTCTGGACATAGAGCTGAAGGGAGAGCCACCATTGTCTCTGTGCCGAGACCCTCTCCCACACTGCCCACAAATGCCATCAATCCTGAGTTGACCACTCACCTCTATATTAATTCAGCCTGAGAGGGAAGGCACTAGCCCCACCATCCTGACTTACCAGTTGTCCTGCCTGCCATGTTTGTGCCCAGGAGAGGAATCAGCTAGCTGTAGCCAGGCTGGGCTTGTTGAAATCTTTCTTGGAATGTCCTAAAGGAGGTCCAAGAAGACAGGGGTTGTCAGAGATTCATAGAGAGAAACTGAATGGAGCAACTTTAGGGAAGGGCTGTTCCTCCTTCTTCCCCAGTGCCCAATGGGCACCACACCTCCTTCCCACAGCATTGGCCTGGGCAGATGCACTAGCCCCACCCTTGCTACTACCTGTGGCTCTGCCCTGTCAAGCTTGAAACATTCAGAGGAGTCTCCTAACTGCAGCCAGACTGGACCCAGGCAATCTTTCTTGGAAGGCTCGCAAAGAGGTCTGGGCAGACTCGGTAGCTGTGGAAGACACAGGGAGAGATGGGTTGTGTGGCTTTTAGGCAAGGACCATTTTTCTCTGTGTGACCCAACTGGCACCACCATTCCTATGCAGAGCCCTCCCCCAACATGGCCAAATCTTAATCTGTTTAGCTTGATGAACTTCACTGGACTCATCCTGATGACTCCCTGAGACCCAGCCCTGAAGGTTCACAGGTCACAGGCAGGTGACAGCTGGCCTTGATGAACTAACTCTGAGACATTTGCTAACTGGCCTGATTCAGTACTGGTGCCAAGTTTGAATCTGTGTCAGTCTTATGAACACCACTGTCACCTACAAGGTAACACACTGATAACTTACCTCAGGCAACTCTTTTAGTGATGGAGCCTAACAGAGAGTCGGCAGGCAGAGATTGATCTCAGGGTGTTTTGAGTCTTTTCTTATACTTCTCCAGGCTGGGTACTGGTAGAAGCTGAATTTCTCCTATACACACCCAGGCTCAGCAGAGGCAGCCACTGAGCATGGTTTGCCTTATAGGTCAAAACAGGTAGCCCAGTAAAGTATTATGCTAAGCGAAATAAGCAGGCAGTGAAAGACAAATACCATATGATCTCTCCTTTAACAGGAACCTAAACAACAAAACAAAGAAACAAGCAAAATATAGCCAAAGACACTGAAGTGGAGGACAGGCTGACAGTGACCAGAGGGGAAATGGGAGGGAATTTCAGGGGAGAATGGGAAGGTTTACAGGAACAATATAAAGGACACATGGACAAAAACTAGGGGGGGTTGAAATGGGAGAAAGGAGAGGAGGGATGGGTGTGTGGCCTGGAATGGGAGTAAAGGATAGAAACTGTACTTGAATAATGATTAAAATAATAAAAAAAAGGTAGCCCAAGGCCAGTCACAGAAAGTGTCTGACATTCACCTGTACTAGAGTCCCTTTGAAGAGGCTCTAGGACCAACATACCTGGTGGCTGGGTCCAGACCACATCAGAGCATGACCCAATTTGCTCCCCAAATGGCATACTCAAGTGAGATCTTGCCAGGCACCAGAGCCTGCAGGGGCAAATTTTATTTTGTGGGGTCAGCCCTTGCACAGGAGCTCATACACTGTGGGTGGGGGAAATTCTTACACTCAGCCAGCCTAAGAGTCAATCCCATAGATGGGCCAACAGCATTCAAAACTCAACTACAGTGGGTGTGCTCACATAGCCCACATAAGAGACATTCCTGGAGCACCTAAATCAGGTGGTCAGGTAACTGTTCCTCTGGACCACACAGGATGTGAACTACACAAGGCCACCTTAACAAGACTGGGAGACATAGCAGATTACCCAGTATGCAGAAACAAATACGGAAGGGCAGCCAAAATTGAAAGACAAAGAAACATGCTCCAAATGAAGAACAAGAGCAATCACCATAAATAAATAAATAAATAAATAAATAAATAAATAAATACATACATACATAAAATGAAGGCAAACAATTTACCAGATTTAGAGTTCAGAACAATGGTTATAAGAAGTTCAAGAAACTTAGAGAAAGAATGCATGAACTCAGTGAGAACTTTAAAAAAGAGATAGCAAACATAAACGAGGGCATAGAAATCATAAAAAAGAATTAATCAGAAATGAAAAATTCAATATATGAAATGAAGAACACACTAGATGGAATAAAAATAGATCAGATAAAACACAGGATTAAATCAGTGATTTGGAAGATAAGATAGCAAAAAAACATCCAATCAGAGCAGCAAAAAGACAATGGAATAAAAAAAATAAGGATGGTTTAAGCCATCTCTGGGACAACATCAAGCGCAACAACATCCCCATCGTAGGGGTGCAAGAAGAAGAAAAGAAAGAACAAGAGATTGAGAACCTAATGACTGAAAAGTTTCCTAATCTGGTGAAGAAAAAAGGCACACAAGTTCAGGAAGTGCCAACAGCCCCAAACAAGATGAACACAAAGAGGCCCACACTAAGACACATCAAAATTAAAATGGCAAAGGTTAAAAACAAAACAAAACAAACAAAAGAATCTTAATCAGCAAGAACAAGATGTTTAGTTAAAGACAGGAAGATCACATAAGGCAGCTTATTTTCAATAGAAACATTTCAGACCAGAAGAGACTGGTACAAAATAAACAAACTGATGAAAAGCAAGAACAAACAACGAAGAATACACTAACCAGGAAGGCTATCATTTAAAATTGAAGGGAAATAAAGAGCTTCCTAGATAACAAAAAGCTAAAGTTCATTACCATCAACCTGATATTACAGGAAATATTAAAGTAAGAAGAAATAAGAAAAAGAGAAACATAAAATGTATAATGGGAATAAATATACACCCATCAACAGTCATTTTAAATGTAAAAGAATTAAATGCTCTGATGAAAGGACATAGGATAGCTGAATATATAAGAAAACAAGACCCATATCCCTATAATATTTTGTCTACAAAAGATCAAATCCACTCAGATGAAAAGAAATACACAGACTGAAAAGAAATGGACAGAAATGAAAAAAATTAAAAAGCTGGGGTAGCAATACTTAAATCAGAGAAAATAAACTTTAAAACAAAGACCACGATAAAAGAAGAAAAAAAACCATTACATAATGATAAAGAGATCAATTCAACAAAAGAACATAACCCTCATAAACATTTATGCACCCAAAATAGAACCACCTAAATACACAAAGCAAATATTGATGGACATAAAGTGAGAGATTGACAATAAACCAGTAAAAATAAAGGACTTTAATGCTCCATTGAGATCAATGGACAGGTTTTTCAGACAGAAAAATCAACAAACAGTGGCCTTAATGACACACTAAACCAGATGGATTTAAATAATATTTTAGAGCATATCATTCCAAAGCAGCAAAATATACATTCTTTTCAAGTGCACATGGAACATTTTCCAATATAGAATACATCTCAATGAATTTAAAAAGACTGAAATCATATCAAACATCTTCTCTGACCATAATGATATGAAACAAAAAGTTATTTACAAGAAAAAGACTTAAAAACACAAAACACATGGAGGCTAAAAACATGTTACTAAAACAATGAATGAGTTAACAATTAGATCAAGGAAGAAATCAAGAGATACCTTAGGACAAATGAAAATGAAAACACAACCCCAAAATCTATGGGACACAGTAAAATCAGTTCTATGAGGGAGATTCATGCAATACAGGCATACCTCAAGAAATGAGAAAACTCTCAAATAAACAATCTTTTCTTACACCTAAAGGACCTAGAAAAATAACAACAACAACAAGCCCAAAGTAAGTGGAAGTAAGGAAATATAAAGTAAAATTAGAAATAAATAAAATAAAGTCTAAAAGCAATACAAAGTTCAATTGAACCAATAGTGTGTTTTTTAAAAGATAAACAAGATTGATAAAACTTTAACCAGACTCATCAAGAAAAAACAGGACACAAATAAATAAAATCAGAAATGAAGATGAGAAGTAACAAATGACACTACAGAAATAAATAGGATTATAAGAAAATATTATGAACAAGGATACATCAAAAATTGGAGAAGCTTAAAGAAATGGATACATTTATAGAAGCATGAACTCTTCCAAGAGTGAATCAAGAAGAAATAGAAAATCTTAACAGATCAATTATAACCAATGAAATCAATTCAGTAATCAAAAAACTCCCATCAAATACACATCTGGGATAAGATGGTTTAACATGAATAATTTTACCAAACATTCAAAGAAAAACATACACTTACTCTTCTCAAGACTTTCTTAAAAAGTTAAGGGGAGGAAAATCTTCCAACATCATTTCATAATGCCAGCATTATCCTGATACCAAAACCAGATAAAGACACTACAAAGGAAGAAAATTGTAGGCCAATATCCCTGATGAACATAGATGCAAAAATCCTCAAAAAATATTAGAAAACCCAATTCAGCAATACATTAATAAGATTATACACCATGATCAGGTGGACTTTATTCATGAGATGCAATGTTGTTTCAATATCTGCAAATCACTTAACATGATACACCACATAAACAAAATTAAAGCTAAAAATCATATGATCATATCAATCAATTCAGAAAAAGCATTTGACAAAATTCAGCACCTATTTGTGATAAAAACTCTCAGCAATGTAGGAATAAAGGGAACAAACCTTAACATAATAAAGGCTGTATGACAAACCCACAGCCAACATCATACTCAGTGTGAAGAAACTGAAAGTGTTTCACTCGAGATAAGGAAAAATACAGAGATGTCTGCTTTCACCATTCTTACTTAACATACAACAGGAAGTACTAGCCATAGCTATCAGATAAGAAGAAGAAATAAAAAGTATCTAAATTGGAAATAAGGAAGTAAAACTGTCATTACTTGCAGATGACATACATAGAGAGCCCTCCCTAAAGAGTCCACCAAAAAATTACTAGAACTGGTAAATGAACTCAAAGTAAAAGGATAAATGTTCAGAAATTGTTGTGCTTTTATACACCAAAAACAAACTATGAAAAAGGGAAACTAAGAAAACTCACTTACAATTACATTCAAAAAATACCTAGGAATAAATTTCACCAAGGCAAAAAACCTGTACTCCGAAAATTAAAACACTGAAAAAAATATAGAAGATATAGAATCACAAAAGACCCTGAATAGCCATAGCAATCTTGAGAAAGAAGTACAAATTTGGATGTATCATGCTACCAGACATCAAACTATACTACAAGATTATAGTAATCAAAACAGCATGGTGCTGGCATAAAAACAGACACAAAGATCAGTGAAACAAAATAGAGAGCCCAGAAATAAATCCACACCTAGTTGGTCAATTAATATATAACAAAAAAAGCAAGAACATACAATGAGATAAAAACAGTCTAGTCAATAAATGGTATTGGGAAAATTAGACAAATACATGCAAAAATAAAACTAGACCACCTTCTTACACCATATACAAGAATACAGTCAAAATAAATTGAAGACTTAAATGTAAGAGACTCAAACTCTAAAACTCCTATAAGAAAACTTAGGTAGTAAAATCTCTGCCATTTTTCTTAGGAATATTTTTCTGAAATATCCCCATAGGAATGGGAAAAAATAGAAAACTAACAAATGAGACTACATCAAACTAAAAAAAATAATTATTTTATTTTTTAGAGATTTTTAAACTTTTATTTATTCTTAGAGAGAGGGAAAAGGAGGGAGAAAGGGAGAGAAACATCAATGTGAGAAACATCAATTTGTTGCCTCTCACACATGCCCTGACAGGGGAACCAGGACCACAACCCAGGCCCATGCCCTGAGTGGTAATCAAACCAGTGATTTTTCACTTTGTGGGATGATGCCCAACCAACTGGACTACATCAGTCAGTACTCAAACTAAAAAGTTTTTGCACAACAAAGGAAACCATCAACAAAATGAAATGACAACCTAATGAATGGGAGAATATATTCACCAATGATACATCTGATAAGGGTGTTAATATCCAAATTTTATAAACAACTCATACAATTCAACAACAAAAAGCAAACAATCTAATTTAAAAGTGGGCAGAGGTTTGAACAGACCCTTCTCCAAAGAGGACATACAGATAACCAATAGACATATGAAAGGAGCTCAAAGTCACTAATCATCGTAGAAATACAAAAGACCACAATGAAATATAACCTCACACCTGCCAGAATGCCTATCATCAATAAATCAACCAGCAACAAATGTTGGAAATGCTGTGGAGAAAAAGGAACCTTTGTGCATTGTTAGTGAGAATGCAGATTGGTGCAGCCACTATGGAAAACAATGTGGACATCCCTCAAAAAATTAAAAATAGAACTTCCTTATGAACCAGCAATTCCAGTTCTGGGTATAAGTTTGAAGAAATCCCAAACACTAATTTGAAAGGATATATGCACCATTACATTCATTGCAGTGTTATTTACAATAGCCAAGATATGGAAGCAACCCAAGTTCCCATCAATAGACAAATGGATAAAAAATAAAAAAACCTGTAGTACATATATACAATAGAATATTACTCCACCATAAGAAAAGAATGAAATTTTACCATTTGCAACAGTATTGATGGACCTAGAGTGTTTCAGGCTAAATGAAATAAGTCAGACAGAAAAAGACAAATACTTCATGATTTTGATTACACAGGATCCAGCAGAAGTAACACCTGCATGAGTGTGGTTGGTAGGGTAACAATATGAGTGTAATAATTTATAGTTTTAATGTGAACATTTCACCTGAAATGTCATATGGTGTGACTGATTGAGATATTGTTATGTTACAGAATTACATGCTCATGATTTTGTAATATAAAAAGGTGTTATTTGTGCCAGACCTTGTATGTGTAATCTAATGAGCAAAATAAACAAACAAAATAGAAAAAGACTCATAGATACAGAAAACATTTTGACAATGTCCAGAAGAGCAAGGGGTTGGGAGGCTGTGTGAAAATATGAAGGGATGAAGAACTACAAATTGATACTCACAAAATGTCATGGGGATGTAAAGTACAGACAACAGAGGGAATGTAGTCAATAGTATTGTAATAATTATGTATGATACCAGGTGGGTACTTGAAATATCGGGGGAATGCCTTCCAGAGTATATGATTGTCTAACCAATATGCTGTACACTTGAATGTAATACAAAATAATATTAAATGTAACCTGTAGTTGAAAAATAAAGTTTAAAAAGAGATAAAGTCAAAAGAAGAATTTTGAAAACAATAAGAGTGAAGTCATCACCTAAAATTTATCTCCAATAAGATTAACAGTTAATATTGTTTTAGAAACCAGGAGTCCAGAAGGCAGTGGCATGATATATTCAAAGTGCTAAAAGACTGCCAACCATGAATTCTATGTCCAGCAAAAAATATTCTTCAGAACTGAAGAAGAAATTTATTAAGACATTCCCAGATAAATAAAACAGAGAATTTATCACTAGCAGGCCTGCTGTGTGAGAAATATTAAAGGCAGTTTATTCATCCTGAAATAAAAGGGCACTAGACAATAAGTCAAATACACATAAAAATAAAGGAAGTGAATGATGATAAGGAAATGGAGAGGGTAAGGATGGGTAACAAAAATTCTGGTTGTGAAGGAGAGAATGAAGAGAGAATAGTATCTGGATGACATCTCATCCAGTGTAAGGAAATGTTAAGGCTTTGTATCTAAATGTTTAAAAAGAATGTTTAAGGGACAGTGGGAAAGTATGCTGAATATAAAAGAGAAAGATTAATAACTTCATGAGAAAGCAGGAGGATTTGGAATTGAAATCAAAGGTATAGGGTTAAACTTTGTGTAAGAGGTGGGATAGCTTCTTGATTTAAACCGGAGAGAAGGAAGTCAGCAGGTAGCAGATGAGAGTAGATTTATGTGTTTTCAGGAAGAGGTATGAGTTCCTAATTGGCTTCTATTTTTCTCTGTAAAGTGGAAGGTATGGTTAACTGCTGAAAGTAGACAGACTGCAAGGGTCAGAACTGAGGAGATTACAGGAAATGGGAAATAGTCATGTGAAACAATTTAGCATGAGTTGACTAGAGAAACATATCTGGGTTATCTGGCAATGCTCATTGTCCATTTGAGATCAATGACCAAAAATTATAGATTGATCAATGTTCCCACTTGTGTGATATTCTTCAACTACTCTGATATAGGCATGAAGACAGAAAATATTTGAAATTACTCAGAATGTTATGAAAAGACAGAAGTACATGATTCATAAAATGAGATATTGGCCATAGTGTTATTGAAATATTGGCCCACTAAATTTGAGCTGGATCAAGATGTGGCTAAAGACTGGAGAGTGTTGATAGATTAACAACTAAAATAAGTAGAGGGGCAAGGGACTGTATGTACTAATAAGGTGGAAGAATAATTTTAGAAAGCAGTTAAACAACCAGCAAAGTGAAGATGTAGCTTTCACCAACGGAATGATTGAATGAGTGATTTTGAAGAAAAGTAGTTACAGATACTGGCATGGGTGAAGGTATGTCTATGGAAGTGGGTGACTAAGTTGAATGGAGGTAAAAGTCATTGCAGAAATGAAGCTTAAGGAACTCAAAGGTGAGAGATTGAAACCACTAAGAATGTTGCATTTTTCATGCCAGCAAAAAGTGGTACTAATGAGCACAGACAGCACACATAAAACCCCAAGCCATGCCCAGTACCCAGTGGGTGCTCAGTGTAATCATTGTAGCTAATAGTACATGGCAATAACCATGCACCAGGAATGAACACAAACTAATCTGCCCATAAACCCATAGAGAAGGTACAATTATTGTCCTTATTTTGGAGATGAAGAAACTGAGGAACAGAGATGTTAAGGAACATAAGTGGCAGTGCTGGGGTCCAGTCCTTTCCAGAGCATGTTCTCCTAACTGTAACATTTAGTCTCAGCCTCCCAACATTCTCTGGTTAGAATCAGCTCTCATTTCTTCTGTGTCAGATCTCAGCAGGACCCCAAGACTTTATTTTCAGTCTGGACTCTTCCCTTTGACTGTCACTCTCCGATATTCTGGCCCTCATGGTTATTTTATGTAGTGGATGAGCTAGGGTAGTGGGAACAGTCAGATCTGTTTTGCCACTAGGTGAGGGCAGGAACTGGTTAGTCCTTGGGTGTCCAGCACATCTGTCCACTTAGAACTCATCAAGTCCAGTGAGTCATCACTCATTTCCTATGCAGAGCCAGAACCATTTGCCCTTCCTGATATGTGCAGTAAGTCTCCGAGAGGCCTGCATTTTACATGCTCTTTGGGTTTTGGTTCCAGGCTTTGGAAAGTGACTTCGTCAGTGCCAACCTCCACCACTGGATAGACCTCATTTTTGGGTATAAGCAGCAGGGATCAGCTGCAGTGGAGGCTGTTAATACCTTTCACCCCTACTTCTATGGTGACAAAATGGACCTCAGCAGCATCGGTGACCCCCTGATCAGGAACACCATCTTGGGGTTTGTCAGCAACTTTGGACAGGTTCCCAAACAGGTACAGCTTGCCATATCCTTTGTCTTCCTTTATCAAATAAATAAGCTTGGGGTGGGGACAGGGGAAAGAGAGAGAGAGAGAGAGAGAGAGAGAGAGAGAGAGAGAGAGAGAGAGA
Organism: Trachops cirrhosus; assembly: GCA_028533065.1. Taxonomy (NCBI): domain Eukaryota; kingdom Metazoa; phylum Chordata; class Mammalia; order Chiroptera; family Phyllostomidae; genus Trachops; species Trachops cirrhosus. Next base: position 96,150,916 of record CM052542.1, on the reverse strand, counting down.
GAGAGAGAGAGAAGAGAATGAACTTAACCCTAGGATGGGAGCAAGAGAAAGGATTGAATAGGCAAAATGGTCTCTGATCATCTGCCTGCACCTTCAATATCAAAGCTAACCCTCAGATCATCAGGTGTTGATGAAAGTGATGACATTATTCATGATAATGATAAAGACTACATCCATCTCTGATGTACTTGATGACACTATGATAAATCCACAGGATGTAATTCTTTATATATTTCCACCCTCTAGACTTGTTGTGAAGATCAAATGAGTTAAGATATGAACTACTCAAAAGTACCTGAAATACAATTAGTACTCAACAAATGTTAGTTACTAGTGTGGTTACCTCATTGAATTCTCTCATAAGTGCTGTGTAAAAATAATTACTCTTTTATAGATGAGGAAACTGAGGCTTAAAGAGGCTCAATAAATAATTTGCCCACAACTGCATCGTTAGCAGGGGACAGAAGTAGAGCTCCAGCCATATCTGGCTGACTCCCAAATCCATGTCATATTGCCAGCATGGGAGAGCACCTCAGTTCTGCCCCTCTGGGCCCCTGGTGAAATCCCAGGGATCTCACATGAGCCTATTACTGGCTCCATTCCCTGTCAGAATAGTCATGTAGCAATGTGAGGCTGTGCATTCATGTTGACACTCTGATGAATGGTGTGCAGAAGAGTTGAATATTTACTTAATTGATTCTGGCTCTGTTGATCCTCAAACTTTAGTTTAGTGTAGAGGAATTTTATCTGTGGCACAGCCATCTGGATTTAGAAGCATACCCCCCAGCTGGGGTCCCAGCCTGGGCAATCAGGAGTCACACTGAGAAATGAATGCATAAGACCAGCCAATTCCAGGACCATCCTAGGCAACAGCCTTTCTTGCATAAGAAGTGAACAGGATCAACTCAGTGAATGCAAAACTGATAACATCTTTTCTGCCTGGTCTTAGATGACATGCTTGTGTTTACTTAGCTCTCATTAGGGGACTATGGAAGATCCAGGTCCTGAGGGTGACTTGAAGAATAGACGGCACATTTGAATGTGGGTTTTCTCAGGGAAAGCTTGGTAGGAAGGAATTTTAGGAAAGAAACTTGGGGAGCCTAATAGTTTTATTTATTTCATTTTAAAAATAGAATAATACAGATAAAGCAAGTAAATAATTCAAAATAGTAGTTACTACCATCTGTGTACTGTGTTATGTACTCACAATCCTGTTCATAAGGAATAATATTTTCACATCATGTGATAATGGAGTACACACAATTTTAGATTCTGATTTTACTTAATGATATATCATGTGAGCTGTTAAAAATATTTGTAAATAATTATCAGAATTAGAATTCTCCAAGTGATCCCAGCCTGAAGACAAAATTAAAGTGGTTCAGCCCTTGGCTGGTGTGGCTCAGTGGATTGAGGGCTGGCCTGTGAACCAAAGGGTTGCCGGTTCAATTCCCAGTCAGGTCACATGCCTGGGCTATGGGCCAGGTCCCCAGTTAGGGGTGTGCAAGAGGCAACTATACATTGATGTTTCTCTCCCTCTCTTTCTCCCTCCCTTCCCCTTTCTCTAAAAGTAAAATAAATAAAATCTTTTTAAAAAATGGTGTAGGACTCTGCACTGTTCCATCAAGAGACTGTACGTGCCAAACCTGTGACAGTGACTCAGTGCTATAGTCATCCTGCTGTGCAAGGGAATGTTCTTTACTTAATGTTCATGTAAAGATCATCACTCTGATTTCTGTTTCTATTGCCACCCATCTAGCTTTACTAGGTAGTCAGCATGTGATGGAGGACTGTAACTGAACCAAGGCTATTCTGAGGCCCCCAGCTGCCCATGAAGCCCTGCCTCTGCCTGTGTGCCCAGCTGAGGCCAGCTCCCATCTCAGCCCCTCCATTATGGTACCCAGGAATGTGCCCACTGGCTAAGGAAGCATCCTATCAGTAACTCAGTCATGAAGTGAGGGGATATGGAGGACTAGAGCTAGCCTCTCCCACCTTCTATGGCCCAGCAGCAAAGATTCTGCCAGGCAGCACGGACTTCACTTCCTCCTTTGCCTAGTTATGCAAAAAGTTTGGCATTAGGAACATTTTGATAATAGAGATCTATGAAAAATAAAAATAAGAAAGGCCTCTGATGGGGTTTGCCTGTGCTCTTTGAAATACTTGAATAGAAGCTATTAAAGAATTCTGTATCCAGATGGACACAGCTTCAGAGAGTGTGCAGGGAAAGGGAAAATGTGAGAAACAGTATCAGTGAATGAAGAGAAACATTGATCTGGGATGGGGAGAGGGCCATTCTGACCCCATAATATGAGAGACAAATATTCTGGGCACCAGAGGCTCCTCAGTGAGGTCATGCTTTTCCCAAGCAGTTTGGTGAAGAAGACAAATTTGGCAGCCAGGAAAGTTATGCCTGCCAATCCTACACTATGACCGTGAGCAAGTAGTCGCCTCTCTCTGATCCCCAAGCCTTTCATCTCTGACATCCAAGGGTTTAACCAGATGGTTCTGGTTTATGCTTATTATGCCCATCCAGGTCAGGAACAAGCCCAGCCCAGGCAGCACCCAGGGCAGAGGGGCAGCTGCAACTTGCCCGTACGCAACTCCTCTGATTGTCTGCCTGTCTGCCTGTCTGCCTGTCTACCTTTCTGCCCCTAAGGGTCTGTGCATGTATGCCTGTCATCTTGTCTCTCCAGCTCTTTACTAAACCCCACCCAGCCAGGACAGCTGCAGGGAAGCCTTCTGGAAAGGATATCTCCACACCTTTGAGCCTGCCCAGCCACCCACAGCCATTTTTCTACAGCCTGCAGTCACTGCGGCCCTCCCAGGTCACAGTCAAAGGTGAGTATCTGGCCGTGCTTAGTTTGGCTCTCTGCTCCAGAGTTGTCCCGTGGCATTCCTCTGGAGATTCAGGGGCAGGGGCTTGGGGTCCAACTGTGTATCTAGGCCTAGAAGGAATCTGGGAAGGCCTCTGCTCTGACAGTGTCCAGGATGAATTTTATCAGACCCTGTGTGTCTGTCTATCTGAGACACACACATACACCCCCCTATTTCTCTTTCTCTTATTTTTCTCTTTCACTCCATTTCATGCACACATACATCCCTCCTTACCTTCAAAGCTGAATGGTGATGTCCCAGGTTTCTCAAGGGAGGGCTGCAGCCTCCTGTCATTGGTACCTGGAGTCTCTGCTTCTCCTGAGTACCTAGGTGGGCCTGCAGCCAGTTAACAAGAGCATGTGCACTTGGAAAGATGGCCTGGGTGTGAGTTCCAGCCCTGTCACTTCCTAGAGAAGCTGTGGGTGGGTGAATTCTGATATCTGTGCCACCCTGGGGTGTGCACTGAATTTGGGAAATCCCATTGCATGGGACATTCTGGTTCTGAGGAGTGTAAAGTCAAGTTTGCTGTAGTTTTTTGCTCTGAAGTCCAAGAACAGTGTCCTTGGCTCATTCAGTCCTTCTAGACATGGTGCCTGGAAAGGGCAGGAAGGACAGAACCCCTCAGGGCTCCTGTGGTTTTGTGCCATCTGCCTCTACAACCTTGGCCCCTCCTTCCATACCATCATCCCTTAAGAGATACTGAAGACCCACATGGCCACACACTGAAGGTATTTGCTAAGTAGGGATGGAGCCTGGGACCAGCAGATAGCCTCAGGGCCATGGGGCTTCCTGGGGGCCAGGATCTAACATGGCCCCTTGAGTAAGGCCTTGAGGTGAGGTGCCTTGGCCAGTCATTCCTGCCTGGGTTCCTTCTTTGCTGAGTCCAGGTTACCTGTTCTTGGCTCCTTTCTGGGTCCAACTAAAGGGGATGTTGTCCTTTGACTATGAGCCCCACCATACTAACTGGGAGGCAGATATGTACCTTTTCTCTCTAGGCTCTGAGTCTCCCAAAGGTGCCATTGGCCACATCGTCCCCACTGAGAAGACGATCCTGGCTGTGGAGAAGAACAAGGTGCTGCTGCCTCCTCTCTGGAACAGGACCTTCAGCTGGGGCTTTGATGACTTCAGCTGCTGCCTGGGGAACTATGGTTCTGACAAGGTGAGTAGGCCAGGGAACCAGGGCAACTGCAGGTTTCAACCTCCTTCTGGATGGGGCAGAGGTGGTCAGGAGATGGGTGAGCCTAAAGTAGGTACAGTCACCCATGGCCTATATCTTCCACATAGCTCTGCCCCCAGCCCAGGAGTGAGAGGGTTCATGTGACTGTGCCAAGGGCACTTGTGGGCCAAGCTTCCAAACTCATTCCAAGGAGTCTATCCTATTTGTCTTCCACAGATCCTGATGACGTTTGAGAACCTGGCTGCCTGGGGCCGCTGTTTGTGTGCAGTATGCCCATCCCCCACAACAATCATCACCTCAGGGGCCAGCACTGTGGTGTGTGTATGGGAGCTCAATGCAGCCAAAGGCCGCCCAAGAGGCCTACACCTCAAGCAGGTACAGTGCCTGGGCAGGTGTGGTGGCTTGGGCAGGTATAGTACATAGTGCAAGTGTACCTTGGGCAGGTACAGTGTGCTCACAGGCCCCAAATTCCTGACCTCAGAAGAAGAGAATGATGTGAGGCACAGAGGGCAGCATACAGCTCTGTGTCATCAGGGCACCATTTCATGCCCATGCAGGTGCACAGGGTAGGTGCCTCCACACCTCAGTGCCAGTGATACTGGATTCTTTGCACTAGAGAACATGTTTGAGCATTTGCCATGGGCACATTTATGTAGGTAACCTCACTTCACCCCCTCAACAGCTCTGTAAAGTAGGTACTGTTGTCATTCCTACATTACTAGTAGGGGAAAAAAAATAGGTGCGAGGAAGTTAAATGACTCATCCAAAATCACAGAGCCAGGAAATGAAAGACAAGAGTGGTGGTGGCAGGAAAGCAAAGCAGATAGACAGAGGGGTGGTCTCACCTCACAAACAGCACTACTTCTAGTGATAAGCAGAATGCTATTCACTGTTTACGGAAGGTTCCACACAATCTATTTTGTAAAGCAGGTATTATTATTCTACTTTCAGAACTGACACTCAGAAAGGTCAAGTTTGCATTTTAATCTAGGTTTGTCTAACTCTAAACCCATGCTTTTCCCCTGTTACTGTTGAACCTGCCCAAGAATATCACTAGGGGACACTTCCAACCCTAAAATGCAATGCCTTTTTATATCTGTTTTGTAGTAAACATATAGCCCTAAAGTAACAAAAACCAAAATTAATTATACAAAACAGACCACTGACCAGATTTCCTAAACTGAACATGTTTCACTGAAACTAAACCTAGATTTCTGTGGGTGTTCCCAGGCTATCTCAGCACATGTGTGGTGTGCATTGGGCACACAGTAACCACAAGGGAGTTAATCAGTCCTGCAGAGGTGGGAGCACCTGCTGAGGCAGCTGTGCAGGTCAAGTGCAGGCTGCCTTCCCTTGACTCTCAGAGGAGTCCCCAAAGCCAGTCTCAGAGCTCCTGCCCTTTCACATTTTTACATTTCTCCATTCTATCAACTGCCGTGTCAGAGGTCTGGGTTTTTATTTCAGATCTAAGTGAAGACACTGTGCATTCATCACTATGTAGACTGTCCTCCTTTCCCAGCTATCACCCTTGGGAGCCAGAGAAGCAACACTTGCACCCCTGCTCCAAGGTCTTGTTCACTAGTGAAGATGCACTGTACAAGCCCAGCATTGACAGCATAAAATGTAATTTATCATTCTCTCCTTGTTCTAAAACAAGAGAAAAGGGTATGGGAGTCCTGCATGTTCCTATTTCCTAGGCAAAATAAAATCCTTTATCATGTGCCTACAGAGGCTGACATGGACTTGAGGATTCCCCAGACTAGTAGCTGCCAGGAATTGGGGGCCTGCCCCCAAGTTATAAACAGAGAAGTCTTCATTAAATAGTTTCATAAACAGTTTTTCTTTCTTCCTCTTTTTTTCTAATTTTATTTTAGTTATTGTTCAAGTACAGTATTCTGTCTTTTACTCCCATCCCAGCCCACCAACCCTTTCCTCTCCACCTCCCTCCCATTTCCATGCACCCCCTAGTTTTTGTCCATGAGTCCTTTATATTTGTTCCTATAAACCCTTCCCATTCTCCCCTGAAATTCCCCTGAAATTATCTCCCCTCTCCCCTCTGGTCACTGTCAGCCTGTTCTCTATTTCAGTGTCTTTGGCTATATTTTGCTTGTTTGTTTTTGTTATTTAGATTCCTGTTAAAGGTGAGATCATATGGTATTTGTCTTTCACCTCCTGGCTTATTTCCCTTAGCATAATGCTTTCCAGTTGCATCCATGTTGTTGCAAAGGGTAGGAGCTCCTTCTTTCTTTCAGATGCATAGAATTCCATTGTGTAAATGTAACATAGTTTTTTGATCCATTAATTTATTGGTGAGCACCTAGGTTGCTTCCAGCACTTAGCTATTGTAAACTGTGGTGCTATGAACATTGGGGTGCATAGGTTCTTTTGGATTGGTGGTTCAGAGTTCTTAGGCTATAATCCCAGCAGTGGACTTGCTGGGTCAAAAGGCAGTTCCATTTTTAGTTTTCTGAGGAAGTTCCATACTGTTTTCCATAGTAGTTGTACCATCCTGCATTCCCACCAACAGTGCACTAGGGTCCTCTTTTCTCCACAACCTCTCCAACACTTGTTGTCTGTTGTTTTATTTATGATGGCCATTCTGAATGGTGTGAAGTGGTATCTCATTGTGGTTTTCATTTGCCCCTCTCTAATAGCTAGCGATACTGAACATCTTTTCATGTGTCTCTGGATCCTCTGTATGTCCTCCTTGGAGAAG
>CM052542.1:96099827-96143649 GCA_028533065.1 Trachops cirrhosus | reverse complement strand
CTCTGCTTCTTAAATTGATCTGTTCTGGCTCCCTAGGTTTATGGTGTGAACTTCTGTGGTAGAATACTTGTGAGATTCAGTGGTGCAGTCTCCTTCTGGTATGCTGGTGTTCACAGCTTCCACCTACTCTTTTTTGTGATCACTTGGAGGGGGAAGGCAAAATGGTTTAAGACAGCAAGAGAGTATTCTCTGTTATTTACAGTAGTTGCCAATAGAGAAGAGATAGGAGATCCTTTGGCTATGTATAGTGTTAATCATGATCTTCCACCCCACTATCCACTTATTAGAAAGGATGGAAAGAAGGTAAGACTCTTGTTGGGAAGGAAAGGATTGTGAGTTGGATCTAGAAAACAGTGAGGTTGTGGGAGTTGAGATTCTGAGGTAGGGTGAGAGTAAAGAGTAGTAAATAGGTGTAGTGTGTGAGAAAATAGAGTTAACCACTACAGTAATGGAATTCGGGAAACTGTGAAGTGGCTAAGATCTCAGAGGGGTGTTGTGTAGTATTTACAGTTGTATGGAATAGCTATTATTTACAGTAGTATTAGAGCAACAATTGTATGACAGAATCTATGAGATCTAGATAACAAGAAAAGGGAATATAGAACCTTGAGTAGTGTACTAATGAAACACAAGTGAGGTGAATGACAGTAAATTAGCAATACACTCTGAATGAGATAACAGGGGAAACCTGTCAAATGATACAATATAACCAGCCAAGGAAAGAAGACTATACATAAAGAAGAGGAATACCAATATATTATTAAAATAAAAATGTAAGAATAATGAAAAAATAATAATATAAATATGCAATAACTTGCCAGTTTAAAAAAAAGAAAATAAAAGAACGAAAAAAAGCAGAAGATGGAAGGAATAAGAGATAAATTTGGAAAGGAAGAAGGAATAACACTAGAAAGAAAGAAAGGCAAGCATAAGGAATTGAATGGTATAAAAATAATAAGAATTAAAAAATAAAAAGTTACTTAAAAAAAAGGCAAAAAAACCTCTTGTTGGTTTCAAACTGGCCAAACTGGTTTTTCTGGTCTTGCTGGATTCAGGAGGCTGAGGGTGATTGGTATCAGTTTTCTGCCTTCCTGTTCAGCACTCAGACAGCCTTTGTCATACATTCTCCAGGGTAGCCAGACATTCTCCCCAGGGACAATCTGGTGCCTCTCCACAGGGCCCTGTGTGTGGGAACTGGGCCCTCCTAAGCAGGCTCTCCAGAGCTCACAGCCCTTGGCTCCCAGGATCCTGTGGGGTGCTGAGTGTGCTTGCCTTCCCCGTTTTCATGGCTGTGTGCTCTGGGGATCCTGAAGAGCACGCCTTTTCTGTGAACATGCCTTTTCTGTGTTCACAGCTATGGGCTCTGGGTCTTCCACAAAACCACACTCTCTCCAGGTTGCGGGTGTCGGCGTGCGGCCAGGCCGCCCTTTGTCTCACAAGCTCCAGCATACAATCTTCCCAGGGCTACACATGGATGCTCACAGCCCCTGTGTGATTGCCACTCAGTCCTCACTCTCCTCTCTGTGCCTTGAAGCAACCAGGCCTCCCCCAGTGCTGCTGAGTCCTTGTTTGGTCTGGGAGGGAGAAGTGGACCCAGCTCTCCCCCGAGTGCCCTGAGGCAGACCCTGGAGCACTGGGCCTGGGGCTGCAACTTCCCTAGTCCCCTCGCTGATCCCTGGGCCCTTATTATTCCGAAGCACTCTCCTTACTGTCTGGTTTTTCAATGTCTGCTACAATTTTTGATCTCCTATTTTCATATATGTTGTGATATTGTTGGTTGTTTGCTCTGTTCCTCCGCAGATCGGCTAGGTTTTTCTCCTATGTATAGGGGGAAGTGAAATCTGCTCTCTCCTACCACGCTTCCATCTTCTTATCGGTCAAAAATACAGAGGTTTTGAAGCAGATGCCTTCCTTATCCTCTACATGTCTTAAGCAGATCCAACTTTATCCATAAACAGTTTTTGAAAGTGTTTTATTTTAAAAGATATTACACCATTAAAGACTAATTTCAAATTTAGTTCCAAGTAGAACAATTTTCTGTAATCCCTATAATAGTTTTCATCATTGCATGCTACCACCCCAGATATTCACATTTATACCATTCTGTGGATACCATTGTGTACATATGTTTATTCCATTTTCACTCAGCCTGTCAAATCATTTCCACTTTTCTACAGTCTCTATAATTTACATTTCATTTGTTCCATATTATTTTATTTCCATAAAATTACATTTCAATTGTTTTATGTCAATGTGCCACAGTTCTATAAACCATTTCTTCTAAAACTAAACAATTACATTGTTACCAAGCTTTAACTATTTTGAATACTGCCATAGCAAACATCCTGTATAGATTGCTGTTTGCTTCTGATTGTTTCCTTAAAATAAATTTTTAAGAAACAAAATTAGGGAGCAGTGACATAATGCTTTCTATAATGATTTTATAGATTTACGGTGCCTCCAACCCTTAATTAGGAGGGCCCATCTTACCTCACCATATCCAGCATGAAGAATTATTTTAAGAGGTTTTTATTTTATTTAATTTTTGCTACTTTAGTTCTGCCTAAGATGATATAATGAAGTTATTTTAACTGACCATGTAGAGAAGTATTATTCTGAGGAACAATAGGAACTGATGGAGGACACATTTAAAACTGCTGTGCACCTTCTCTGATTTCCCAGGTCTTTCCAGGTGGGGTGGTGCTGGCTGCCTCCTGGTGCTTCAGTTTAGGCAACAAACCTTGCATAGGTGGGTGGTGCCCATGTATGCAGGCTGATCCTTCACTCTGTAGCTTCCCTACAGAGAGCAGCAGATGTGGCTCTATTAACAAACAACAAGCTCAGAATTCCTCACTTTGAATCCCCAGCCCTATTCCTGGGCCTCCTGGCTTCACTCTTTGGAGTCACTGCCCCCTATGGTTAGAACTTAGTCACCATACTTAGCTCATTCTGAAAAGACAACCAGAAAGCTCCTGTCAAATCCTCTGCTTTCTTCTATTTATCTAGACAGTTTCCATTTTCCCAAGATGACCCAAATGTTCTTCTGTGGGTTATGGCCAGAACCTTGCCAGTACCATCTGGTTGGTGCCATGTTAGGTTCCACTGAGGAAAAACAGAAATCTAAGGCCTAACTTTTAATTGCTGTGACCAGGCAAAGAGACAGTTTAGACCCAAGTGAATGAGACATGGTCTGTGCAGAAGATGGAGGTTTACCACATTTCAGATGGCCACCTCTATACTTCTCTGTCTGATTTCAGAGGGCAGATAGCATGTGTGTGAAAAGCAGTTAACATCAGGCTTACTAGGAACCTCCAGGACAGCTCTGGTGGCAAACACACCATTGCCAGGGCAGTTCCCAACCCCCCAGGAACGAGCTCTTAGGGAACAAGCCCTCTGGCCTGATATGGACACAAACCATGCATGAGCCAGGCCAGACCCTGCACGGGCAGGCCATCCTGAGGAGCTGAGGCTGAGGCCCTGAGTCACCCACTGCCACATGGCCAGACTGGCTATGAACCTGGATCCATTGGACTTGAAAAGTCATATCATATTAACTATGATCTGAACTCCCTGCTTTCTTCCAAATTTAGTTTCCAGGGTTGCATGCATTTCTGAGGTCTCTTTTTTTTCCATGCAAATTTGAATATGTGTGAAAATTCTCCAGAAGGTTTGTGAAAACCTGCGTTTTGGGGCTCTACCCCCAGAGTTTTTAATTCAGTAGGTCTGGGTTAGGATCCAAGAATTTGTGTTTCTAACAAGTTCCCAAGTAATATTTATGTTCCTGGTTGGAATGCACACATTGTAAATCAGCACCCTTGTGTATTAATAGTAGCACATGCTGCTTCAGGATGAGAGACAAACATAGGCAATACAGAGCATAAGGATGCTGCCGGTGTCTGCTTGGGTTATGATAAAAGAATACCGGTCTTCCCAGCAGGACTTCAACACTGTAGACAGAGGGGGCTGCCATGGACACATAGACACACACAGGCACACACATCCTACAGACTTTGGAATCACTGAATCATTCCAAATCTGTTTCCTCATCTGGGGCCCAACAGTAAAAGGATGGGTGGAGTATCTCACCATGTACCTGGATTGCTGGTCCCTTTCATAATCCGTGGTTCTGCCTTGTGTCTCTAGGCATTGTACGGACACACGCAGGCTGTCACATGCCTGGCAGCATCAGTCACCTTCAGCATCCTTGTGAGTGGCTCCCAAGACTGCACCTGCATCCTGTGGGACCTAGACCAACTCACTCATGTGGCTCGCCTGCCTGCCCACCAGGAGGGCATATCTGCCATGGCCATCAGTGACATCTCAGTGAGGCCCCTCTTTCGTAATGTCTATGTCCTTGACATTTCTGTGAGCCTGGGTGCTTGCATGGTAGATGCTTCCCCTAGAGAAAATCCAGGGGCAGAGAAATGCTGACTACCCAGTGTGCTGATAGGGCCCCAGATGTGTAGAGCATTCTCTACACAGGCAGAAATGGAGTCATTAACATGTGCAGCACCTGGGTCTAGAGTTTACTTTTTGCTTTCTTATTTTTCTCCCTCGGTGCAGTGAGGGCAGTGGGAGGTTTCTGTTCTGGCATGGGCACCAGGAAGTTGGGGCAAGAAGTTGGCTTTGATGAGGGATCCACTGGGCTTAACTAATTCAGCTTGTTGGCTGCAAATCAGTGTTGACTTAGCTGGTGCCTCTGGTCTCTATGGCAGGAAGTGCTTATGCCTGTCTCTCTATGCTGGCCACCAAAGAAAAGCCTATCAAGAGTTTTGCATGTGTGTGTATGAGAGATAGAGTTAGATAAATACATATGTAAATATTAGTAGGGAGTTTCTCCCAAGCTAGAATCCACATCATAGGGCAGGGGTGTCAAACTCATTTTCACCGGGGGCCACATCAGCCTTGCAGTTGCCTTTAAAGGGACAAAATAATTTTAGGGCTATATAAATGTAACTACTCCTTAACTGTTAAGGAGTTGAAATTACATTTGGCCCTTTGAAAGCAACTGTGAGGTTGATATGGGTCCTGGCGAAAATGAGCTTGACACCCCTGTCATAAGGTATAGTGTTCCCTGAAAATACAGAGGCTCTACATCTTCTATAGAAAACCCCAGGGCCCTAGGACATGGATACAGTAGGAAAGGGGAACATAGGATAAGGGAGATAAAGAGGAGATTTCTGGTCCAACTTTGGCTAAAAATGATGCCCCAAGTAGGCTTGAATCCAAAATGAATGTTACATGGGCAGATGGAGGATGGATAAATGAATGGATGAATGGGGGATGGTTGGATAGACAAGTGGATAAATGGATGGATGGATGGATGGATGGATGGATAGATAGAGGGATGGAAGGACACTGAATGGGTAGATATATTGGGAAGGAGCCAGCCCTGATCTGTGATGAGTGACAAAACCCATAATGAGTGATGTGCCAGACATCAGAGAAGACTTATCAGGACAAATTATTGAACTCAACTTGTCCAGGGGCCAACTTAGTTTACTAATTGCCAGCTGGTCCTAGTGCTCAATGCTGGGCAGACAAGGTCTCTGGCCTCAGGAAGAGCATAGCAAACCATTGAGACAGGGACATGATGGAGCCCAGCTCAGGGAGGGTATGGAGGGCACAGAGCTGCCTGCATCCCTTCTGTGGGTAATAATGCAAGGCTCAAAGGCATGATTCCTTGAGTACCTGTGACTGCTCTACTGGACAAAAAAGTAGACAAGCACATGAAGAGCATACACTCTGGATAGAAACATTTTAGAAGCTACAGTGAGAAAATTTCTCCTCAGAAATTCTCTCCAGGGAGATATTGTTCAATTTTATTAGCCACATGCAGTTATTTTTATATCTGTATTCAGCTTTATCTCAGGTAATGTCCAAAACTTCTTGGGGACATGAATGGTCAACCAGGTGTAAGCCCTGTGTTCAGAGCCAGAGGTGGACACTGCCAGGGAGAGAGTTGTGAGAGGAGTCCAAAGGGTCAGCCAGTCAGTGGTGTAGGGAAGGCAGTACCCAAACATGGTTACAAGATGTGAAAAGCTAGGAATTTACAGTTATGGGAAAGCAGAGCAGGCTTGTAAGGCAGCTGGGAAGAAGTATATGTCTTAGCAGGTCTGGGAGTCCCTTGATTAGTCTTCAAAGGATGGCAGAGTGAGGGTGCTTGGGTGTACAAATTGAGCAGCTGAGCAAGTACATGATGGGCAGGCAGTAATCCAACATGGAGTGATACCAAATCTCACTGCTGCAGGGCACCATTGTCTCCTGTGCTGGAGCCCATTTGTCCCTGTGGAATGTCAATGGACAGCCACTGGCCAACATCACCGCATCCTGGGGCCCAGAAGGAGCCATAACCTGCTGCTGCTTGGTGGAAGAGCCAGCATGGGACTCAAGCCATATCATCATCACTGGAAGTCAAGATGGCATAGTCCGGGTAGGTGTGGCCTGGGAAGAATGAGGGCATTGTTAAAGAAATGTGTTCATCTTTATTCTGCTTGCTTCCTCCAAAGGTCTGAATCTGCAGTTGCATTTGAGACCATTCTTGACAAGGTCCCTTATAGCAAGTGAGAGCAAAGACAAGGCTCTTTCCAGGCCAACAGTTAAATAAATTTTAAAATTATAATTTTAAAATTATATATTATATGTAGAGGGAGATAATAATGAAACTATATATAGTAAATATATATATAGAGAGAGGGAGACCATCAAGAAACTGAGAAGGAAAAGAAATACTAAGGCTAAGGTGGTAAGAATTGGATGGGAAAAAACAAAATATAGGTGATTTTTCTGAGGCTGACAGGAAAGATGCAGGAATGAGTAAAGATAAACAACTAAGAGGCTTACTCAAAAACTCTCAGTTGAATTTAACAGTTTATGAAAGGAAATATTAATCAAATACTACAAGATATTCAACAAAATGCACATTGAATTCTACAAGCATTTTGGAGAGCTTGCTGTGTGCCAACCTGGTCTTGCCCTTCAAGGTCCTCCACCCTCAATCTCAGAGTAATCATGGAGATGATGCTTCAAGAAACAGAATGGATAATATGGTGGACATACCAACAGGAGAATGGACTTATCTTCAACAGAGACATCAGAGAAGGTGGCATTTCAATCAATTTCTGAGGATAAGGAAAATTGAGAGAATATGGAGAAGGCCATGCTGGCTGAAGGGCCAGTGTGTATGAACAGGAAACAAAGCTGAGGAGGGTCACCTGAGAAGTCCCTCTACAGGACCCCATCTGTGGGCTGGGATGGGGCACAGAATCTCTGCAGAGAGCAGGGTATCCTGAGCTGGCTGGAATGTGAATTGGGGTATGGTCCACATCATGGGTCATTCAGAGGAGCCTGGCTGGCTGAGCATGAAGTGCATTTCTTCCATGGGCCCACCACTCATTCAGCTTGGTAACTCAGCTCTTGGTATGGCCCAGCAGCATTGAAATGGAATGGGCCTTGTCCTTCAGCGGCAGAAAGTTCAGACTCAGCAAAATGAGAATCCATGTGTGGTCAGCCTGAGGGACTGAAAGCCAGGCAGCACACTTTGGGACTAAGAGCCAGATACAGAGGACAGGGAGACCCAGTGGCTGAGTGATGAAGGAGGCCTCCAGAGATGGTGGCAGATGGACAAGATGGCATTAGCTATGTAAAATGATAGTAAACTTGCTGCTGAGTCTTATCCCAGCAGGTGAAGGGTTGGGGGGAGATATGCTATGCACACGGGGTGGAGAGTAAACTTGTTCAAGCTGCAACTGTATTTGGCTAACCCTTTGCACATGGAAGCTGGAGCTCAAGTAGCCTTTTTCTCAAGAATCCATTACTATTAGAGGTGAAAAGGTGCCATGTCCTCACCCCTTCCCTGAAGGTTCCCCAGGTATGAAAGGATGGGATGGGCCCTGGGCCTGCAGACAGGATCATTTCACCAACCCATGGTGTTATCTGTTTTCTGGGCAGATTTGGAAGACTGAGGACGTGAAGATATCTGTTCCTGGGCTGGTAGCCCCACAGGAGCCCTTGGCTCAGTCTGGCAGCCTGAGAGGTAACTGCCCTGTTAGGGGTACATGCAAGGTGCCTTTGCCATGCTCAGGCCTCCATCTCTCCCCTCCTCAGCCTGAGAGCTGTGGCTCCACCCAGGCTTTCAGAGCCCAGGGAAGCCATTGCCAAGGTCTGGGGAGATGGGAACACAGTTTACCTTGAGATGCTGGTGGAAAGTGAAGCTGCGTGGAGAAGCTCTGTTGAGTCCCTACCTCATCTTGCAGGGACCAGTGAGCTCTGGAGTGCTGCTTGGATGTGTGAACAGTGGTGGTGGGAGTTGTTAGGGCCTCCTGAGCATCAGGAGAGGGACACAACTTGCAGAGCTTAATCTAATGATCTCCATTTGCCTGGAGGACTTTTCAATGTCAAACTCCCTGCCCAGGGCCTGGGTCGAGCTGGCTACTTGCCCGGAGATCCAGGCTACAGACAGGAGCAGGGAGGGGCCTTGCCTTATCCACAGGGAGATGAAGTGGTTCCATAGGCCCCATCCTGCCCTTTTAATTCTGGTTCAACCCAACAAACCCCCCATGACAAATTCCTCTACTTGGCTCCAAGGGTTGTCTGCACCAGCATCACCCAGGAGGTTTACTAAGATGTAGATCTGGGTTCTGTTCTCAACCCAACTCCTGGGAAAAGATTGGAATTGTTAGACTTTCTGTGTCTATCAAGTCCCCAAAGTTCACCAAAGTGAGAGAACCACTCTTCTGGCCGTGGAGGTGACTGAAGTAAGAAAATCTGCTCTTCCTTCTGCCTTCATGACCACTGGCTCTGTTGTCACCATCATTACAGAGCTGTGAGGGTGAGAGCTGACCATGGGCAGTTCCACTGTGCACACTTGCCATGCATTCTCTCACTTCTCATGGCAGCCCTATGAGATAGATATTACTATAGCAGCCATATGAGAGAGAAGGAAACTAAGGCACAGAGGAGTTCAGTAACTTGCCCAAAGTTACCCAGAAGCATATTATTACTATTGTTCTCACTTGAGCTGCCACCAGAGCAGATGTTACTTCTGCCAGTTAATATCAACATAGGTAGTGCCTACCATGTAACCACTATCACCACCACCACCAGACCTTCTTCCTAAAATGAGCACAAGCACAAACCTCACTGTCATAGCTATCACCTCCTTTTCTCACCTCCCAATGGCCCCACCACCACCTACTCCAATGAAGCCTACCTTTCCTGTGTAGTACTGTGTTCATCAAAGATTCTGGCCCAGAACAGAGACATCTTTCTTGGTGCCTTTGATGGAAGGAGACATTCTACTAGGAAGTGAGAATTCTGTTGTTATGAGGCCTGCTGGTTTGTTCTGCATCCCCAGACCCATAATCAACCACTGGAGAGAATTTTCCAGATTGCTGAGGATTGCCTTTGGAAAAGAGTAGCCATATTCAATTAGTTTATTTGAAAAATGTACTCCACACTTCCTTGATTAATTTAGTCATAGATTTATGGATTCTTTCTTCACACAAGCTCACAGATATTACTCAGCTCCTACTAGGTTCCAGGTTAGAGTTAGCAAACCCATGTGCAAATCTACAAACCTAAGCCAATGGAGGTCTTGTTGTTCTCACAACATTGTTCAAAACTGTTTTGTTGGAAAGTACCAGTACTGGGCATGACACATGGATATGTGCATACGTGTTCTCCTGTTGTGTATATTACTATATTCCTCAAATGTCAAAAGGGGCGAAAAAGGAGATCCTTGAAGATATTAAAGGCACTGTGTGTGTGTGTGTGCACATGTAATCTAACTTCTGTCTGGAATTCATTTCTTTGTAATTGGCAGCAGGACCAATCCAGTTGAGCACAATTTATTTAGGGAACACCTCATAGATTTTGATTCAACCTGCTTTATAAAAAGTGCTTGGGGAAAGCTGGTTGTTTGGACTTTTCCACAAACACAAACAGGGCACATGCATTTCCTGGTGCACAGGCCTGTCTGCATGCACAAGGAGCCACCCTCAGCCCCTTACTGGGGACAGCTGGGGCAGCTGCATCATTCTCTCCCTGACTCCTGCCGAGTGACTTCACAGGGACAGACCCAGCTCATGTCTCGCCATCTCACCATCCACATTGAAGGAATTACTGTCTGTCCCCAAATGTGGCCATTAAAATGAGTAAAGTAACAATCATTGAGTTATATTTTTGAAAAAACATTCTCAGCATTTAATTATTGGCTGTGGTGTGAGAGGATTTAGATAAGTTGATAAAGCCAACTTTATGTAATTTATTTTCACTAGGCAATTATAGGCTACATTACCTCTCGACAGCAAGGTATTGTGGGGCATGTTATTAAGCATAAAGCCAGTAAACACTGATGAACAATTTTGCTGAACTAGGCATGCAATTTAGAAAGCAATAATACACAAATCCAATTTGGTACACAATGGATACCGCAGCACGTCAGCACATGTAACTATCACAGCCTGCAAATTAAATTGGGGCAGCCCTTTTTGCAACAGCACAGGCCAAGATTAAGTATATTTCCCCCCTCAATTTAACAAGTTGCTGACCACAAATATAAATATGTGTGTATGTGTTTGTGGCCCTCTGTCTGGATGTACACATGCATGTGTGTGAAGCCACTTGGGTTTTCTAACTACATTCTCATGCAATCCCCACAGGTCACAGGTGGGAGAAGAATCTTGCCCTGTGCAGAGAGCTGGACATCAGTGTTGCTTTGACAGGAAAGCCCAGCAAGACCAGTGTTGCAGTAACAGCTCTGGCTGTGTCCAGGTAACCACAGCTTGGCTCCTCAAGTCCTCCAGCAGAGGGTGCTGTGACCACCCTAGGAAAGTCTGTGTCTCTGCTCAGGAGCCTGGTCCTGAGAAGTAGCCTCAGGACAGCGGCTCAGGTGGGCCTGCCATGCACAGGATTCAGGCCTGGTGACCATGTATGGCCATAGGAATTGTTTCTTAACACACACATGTTTCTGCCCTCTCTCATTGAATATCCATGAATTCATAAAGAAATCCAAAGATTAAAGTATATTGCTTTCCTAAAGAGGAACTTTTTCCTGAGGGCCACTGCCAATTGTAATATTTGAGGTGATAGTTATCCCATATTACAGAAAATGCCTTTCAAGGGCTCTAAACAAATGTAGAACATGTAATGTCAGATGCACCACAGGGTCCTGGCCACACCTCTCACAGGACAGGACAGGACAGGACAGGAGGCAGCTAGAGGTATTGGAAAGAAAAAGCCAGGGCCTCCTCCTGCTCCCTGGGGCCTGGCTTCTTGGATAATCCCCCAGTGCTTTGGGAGCCACAACCCTCTTAGTTCAAATGTACCTCCTCTTATGCCACAGGGTCAAAACATTCTCCAGTTTTCCTGCTCCCTCCCCTGCCTCAGATGGATGCCAGGTGCAGGCTCCAGGTGTCCCTGACTGAAACTTCCATGTTGGCAATTTCCTGATTGCCCACTGAGATGAGCGGGACCACAGGCTTGACTCTAACACTCCTGCTTATTCTTTTTCTTCCTCAGAAACCAGACCAAACTCCTTGTAGGTGACGAGAAGGGGAGAATATTCTGCTGGTCTGCAGAAGGGTAGAAAGAAGGAGATGGTGGTGGCCCTGGCCTGGCAGCTATGGCAGCTGCTAAGATGATGCAGTGCCTGGGCGCAAGGAAAACCTCAGGGTTTCCACTCCACGTGGCCACGGAGGAAGGGCCGGTGGGACTACGGCCTTGGACGGCACAAGGATATGTTTTTACAAACAAATGAAAGCTTGTTTTGGGGTCCCTGGGAGCAGTACACTGGAAGCCCAGATTCTCAGATGCCACCTGCACACCAAATCACATAGGTCTCACTTTTCCAAAGAGCTTATTGCGCTGGGAAAAAAAAAAAAGTATCGCTTACTGGAAACTAAGGGGAAATATTGTATTGTCTTTTTTTATTAAAACAACTATTTTCTAACATAAAGAGCTCTTGAGTTTAAAGTTGCCACCCTTTTCCACTCAAGTATTTACATCTCTATTCTGAGATAGGCAGGAAGGCCCCAGGGAAGCACCACCCTTATTCAGCATTCCTCAACCCTTGGAATTTGGCTCCTCCAATGTGGTCTTGCCTCCCATGCAGAGCCTCTCAGAGAGTGAGGGGCCACTCTCAATAGGCTTCTGTGGCTGAGGCACAGGACACAGACATGACACTGCCCACTGCAAGCATTGGGAATTCAGCTTGGAGAGACACCCTACCTAGGCTTGCCTGCCTGCCTTGTCTCTGCACCCCACAGCAGGTGGTGGGTCCTGGCCAGGCCCTGGCTTGGCAGGCTCTTCCCAGGGCACATCCTTACATGGAGGTCAAGGTCCACAGCTCTCATATTGATTTTGAGCTGGAGCTCATCCTGGGAAAATCTGACAGCTATGTAACTTTTGTTCTACATGTGAAAATACATGGCAAGTAGGTAGTTATTCCCTCTGAGGAATTCAGTACCCTCCAGTGCTTGGGTCACCCTTGACTCAGTTGCTGGGCATTGAAGGCCTCACCCTCACTCTGATGTCTTCTTCCCACCCCAGCCCTCAGAACTCCTTGAAGGAAATTCACCTGCCTCTCAATATCAGGCCCAGATGGGTGCAGAGGAACTTGGGTGGCTAAGATCCTTAGCGTCCTCTACCCTCCCTGAGATTTTCCTTCTAGGGAATCCTAATCATTCCCATATTCCTCTAGCCATGCAGAGGCCCTACAGGCTGACACCACCCAATTTAGCATAGGCCTGGGGATGGCAATAAAATGGACTCAGTGTCTTATGGCTGGGGTTAATTTAAAGAAAAATGAGAGAGAAGCTATGTCTAAAATAGAGAGTAAGGGACTATTAGAAAATAGGGACCTACATGTAAACTTTGAAGTATTTGCAAAGGGGAAGGTAGAGGAGGAGACACATCTCAGGTTCAGGGCACTGACCCTGGGTGAGAAGGGCTGACCCTAGGCCAAGGACAGCCACTCCCTGCACTGTCTGCCTGCACTATTAGCAGACAAGCCATTTGCAATCTCCTTGTCCATCAGGGGCTACACCAGAGGGCCATAAATTGAAGAGTGGAGAGCACAACTCCCCAGGAAGGCCAAGAAGTGGGGTCATAAACATCAAGGCTGGGCCTGCTGTCATGTTTCACATGTGTTTCAAAACACAATTCACAGCATTTGTCCAAGGCTGAATGGTCTGCTTGTCCATAGCTTCTCCTGGGCACATTCATTCAACAAGCATTTCCTAAGTACTGCCTTTTGCTTCCCAATACCATGGGGAAGATGGGGGGCACTGTAGGGTCTTATTCCTGGAGTCTGTGCAAATAAGACTTCACTAGAGGCGGAGAAGCTACAGGGAGAGATATCTCATGCCCTAGGGGAGACACAGGTGGCATTCTGGCTGTCTTCCTTCACTTGTCTGTCATGGCAAAGGACCACAGGCTGCGCAGTTTAAACAATAAAGTTGTCTCACTATTCTGGAGACTAGATACCTAAGATCAAAGTGACAGCAGGGTTGTTTTTTTCTCTATCTTTGTCTTTTCCCTGTGTCCTCACATGGTCTTCTCTTTGTAACTGTGTCCAAATTTCTTCTTTTTATAAGTCAGAATGGATTGGCTCCCACCCCAATGATATCATTTTAACTTAATTACCTCCTTAAAGATGCTATCTCCAAATACAGTCACATTCTGAGATACTGGGGATTAGGACATCAACATAAAAATTTTAGAGGGACACAATTCACTTGATAACACTGACTGAAGGAGGTGGCCCTAGAGCAATACCTGGGAGAGCAGATATAACTTGGCCTTGTTAGGATGAAGAGTAGGGTATTACAGGAAGAAGGGACAGCATTGACAAACACACAAGGCACAAGGGGCTAGAAGTAGAATGAACAAATGGGAAAAGATGGAGGTCAAGTGGAGGCTGGCAGCAGGAGAGGCTATTGCTCTGAGACTGTGGGGGCTAGAGGCAGGTGATGGGGCAAGGTGAGTCAGAGTGATGGGCAGAGATGGACCATCCACCCCACAGAGATATATTTCCAGTGCCCAGCTCATAGAAGATGCTCCACAAGTGTTGCTTAAGTATGTGAATGTGCAGATAAATGAATGAGCCATGGTCACAGACATTTCGAAGTTGGTGGTTCTGGGAGTAAAAAAGTATCTCTGAGTTGATGTGGACCCCAGCTTGTGGGGTCCGCCACATTGTGGATGAGACATGAGACATTCACACGGACTACCAAGTCCTGTGGAGGAAAAGGGACAGCATGGCTTTTCTCTCAAGGGGAGCAAAAGCCACGGCCTCTGCCATGACAGGCCTTTATTTCTTTTCTTGTCACATTACAAGATGGTCCTCATTTACTATGCACAGATTCACTTTAGGTGATTACCTTTTACAGAAAACAAAGGAGCCAATGCCACTAATCACATCACAGAAGAAGGATATTTGCAAATGCAAAGAGAAAAGTGGTTGAATTGGTTACACTCATCCTTGGAAGGTTTAGCATGGGTTTTAGGAAGTTACTTTGCAGTAAATGTTTGCTGCCTCAATTCAGGGTGAGGGAGTTTTAGCAAAAGCAAGTCTCAAAGCAGCCTGGGTACATTGCAGGCCTGATTCCCCATGGGAGAACCTATCTGTGGCCATGGGTCCTGTGCACCTCCAAGCGGAAGCTGGGTCACGCCATGCAGAATGGTCTCCCACACTGAGTGATGGCAGGTCCAGGCAGCAGGCCTTTCATAGTGGGGTAAAGCAAAATGGAGTAAAGAAGGTGGAAAGAGACTCAGGGAAACTGATGGGATGTCATAGTCTGGGACCAGGATGTTGTAGGGGATGATGCCAGCAGCATGAGAGTAAACTAGTGCCATCCAATGCTGGGAGCATAAGAGGCAATCATGGGAAGAGGAGAGGGCATTGGGCAGAATGTGCTCCTAGAAGGAGGCAAAGGAAGACTACAGAAGACAGGCTCACTGTCAGGGTCCTCCTGCGTCTGTCAGGTAAGATTCAGGTGACTGCCTGGGAGCAGCCTCTTTCCTTGTGGCACTAAGGTGAGATCCTAGCATTTCACTAGGGCCTATGACACACTCCTCCAGGGCCAGTTCTCTGATACCTGAAGGAGGAAGCTGCTCCACACACAAATCCAGAGGGAACAGGGACACCCAGGGCCTTCACTGCAGACCTGGTCATACTGTAAGCTCCAGCAGGGTTAGAAACAGAGTCTGCTGGGGAGACAAACAGAGCAGGCCTGGAATGGGGGCATGGAGACAAGGCCCAAGGGCTAGGTCCTTTAGTGCTAAAACTAAAGTTTCTTGGCAACTAAGGGAATAGTTGGTTTCTGCTGGTCCCAGTATTTCAGAAGCTGACCAGCCAGGACAAGAGTCCTTGATGGTTGTCAGTGATGGAGAGAAATTCAGGGCAGAGGCCTGAGGGTTAGGGAGGGGAGGGAGAGAGCAGGCTCTATACCAAGGCCCACAGCCGAAGAACAGACTGGATCAGAGGCCTGGAGCTCTGGCTTCCTGGACCAAGCTGAAAGGGTCATGTGGATCAAGGCATGCCAGAATCCCAAATCCAGCAGGGACCAGGAGACCCCAGAGCTGGATCAGTGCAAAGCTATCCAAGCACAGCTTGGTATCTAGAGATCGAATGTCAGGATTGGTGTCTGCAATGAGGGTCACGGATAAGAGCAAGGCTGGACAGCCAGGCAGCCTGACCCCCAGTCCATATGTCTGCACTTCCTGCCAATATTAGCCTCACTTTCTATATGTATAAAATTGGATCCCAGTGTCTACCTGATGGTTTGTCATGAGATTAAAATCATATCTGTTTATTTTATGGAGGGATAAAGCCAATGACACACTGACTATCCCTGACACTATGCAGTCTTCAA
The DNA here is from genome assembly GCA_028533065.1 of Trachops cirrhosus. Classification (NCBI taxonomy): domain Eukaryota; kingdom Metazoa; phylum Chordata; class Mammalia; order Chiroptera; family Phyllostomidae; genus Trachops; species Trachops cirrhosus. The sequence goes on along the minus strand of CM052542.1, from coordinate 96,127,774 downwards.
CAAATCACTTGCTCATTCACTCGCCAGTATTTTATCTGGCAGATCCAGGCCCTGTGGCAGGCCCTGTGGCAGGCCCTGGGGACAGAGAAACATGTGCTGTGCTTAGAGAAGTTCTCTACATGGGCTGGGGAGAGGCGCAGAGAAAACATGAGAGGAGGCACGTTTTTGTGCTCAGAACTATACCAGACTGGAGCAGGAATGCTCACACAGGAGTGACACTGCTTTTGGAACATCTAGAATACAAGTCCAATCTTAGACTCCTGGTCCCCCAGACTCTGGACCCACTGATTAGAGCAGAAGCCACAGTGTGCATGTGAAACCCTTTTCCAGGTGGTTGCTGATGCAGGCTCCAGGATCCCTACTTGGAGATACTTTGGAGTGGGCAGTGACAGGACAGCATGAGCATGGAGCTATTTTCCCACTGCTGCCCACCTTACAGTCTCAGGTCAGGTGACTTGTGAGGGGCTTTCCTGGCTTCAGGGATCAGGGAACCCAATTCCACTTACTTCCATGAGCTCAGCATGAGACAGCAGCCAGGCCTAGCTCTCTCCAAGCTGAACTTCTTCCCATCATATTTTCTTAATAACTGTGAGGCCAGCCTCTACTTCTACCCCACCACTGGGATGGCTGAGGGCCCCCTCTATTGCCTCCACCAGCAATGCCATAGACCTTGCTCCAACCTGGGGAAAGTCTCAGCTTTCTTCATCTAAACAAGTGCTTCTTTTCCACCCATCCATCATAGCAATGCTTACCCTGGCCTCTCTCTGTGCTCTGAGCTCCAGGGAGAGAAACCTAGGCCCCTGAAATCCATTCAGGACAACTGCCTCCCCCAAAGAGGCAGAGAACTTGAGATTGGATTTGAGCACATTAACATGCAGCCAAGCAGAGTACATTTGGGGAGAAATAGACTCTTCATATGAAAATCTTGATGAAGTTTGTTTAGCATAAAATCAAATCTCTCTCAGTCCAAATCAGTTTTGCTTTAGTAAGTTCTAGGTACACATGACAGGTCGGAATCTGGTGTGTGTGTGTGCTCACATAAGTGTATGTTGTTTCCATTTCACTCTTACAGGCTGTTGCTTCAGCACCTTCATAGCCATTTTAGTAAACAATGTTCTCCAAAGTCTCCTTCCCCCATATCTCTGAAAGCTCGAAGAACACTCTATTACCCTGCACTTGTTACAGAATAAGGCCATGGAGGGCACGATATACAATTACCAAAAGGACCCCCCGTAGGTTCGATTGTCCGCTGCCAGAAGAAAGACATCTCTCAATGCCAGAGATTTGTGAAAAGGAAAGGAAATGTTTATTTAAAGCTATACAGACTTAAAGTAGTGACCCAATGTCTTCATTAAAATATCAAAGTCCTTTGGATACCCACAGATGCCCACAGTGCTTCCTTCTCCCCCTGCCCTATTTCAGGGTACTGTAACTCAGGAAAAGAAGCAAACATCTAGGATCCAGGCTCCTGATACTGTCAGCTGTGTCACTGTCCAGGCAGGATCCTTAATTAATCCAAAGCCATGTGGCACCTTCTCATGGCCTACTGGCAAGAGTTCTTTCACCCTTCTTCCAGGCAAAGTCTCCTGCTTCCCAGGCCATGTGGCCAAAGGGAGCACCCCAAAACTGCATGGTCCTCTCCTACCAAAGCTGCAGGGGTCCCCACTCTGGCCAAAACCACATGGTTCTTCTTTCCACCAAAGCTGCAGGAATCCCTGCTCTGGCAAAGCCGCATGGTTCTCTCTCCCATGGCTGCCATCTCTGGGTTTAAATCCCTGCGTCAATCTTCCTCTATACCCCCATTTCTGACTCCTTCTACAATTAGTTACACCTGCCAGCATTCCTGTATTATTCCAAGTTTACTGGGCTACCATCATGAGTATGGGCAGGTGTGGCCCCATGTCATGGAGCCAATCTTCTCCAAGCTCTCACGCAGGTGCTGTAACCTGGAGGACCTGCCCCACAGTTACATCTTGGGTGGAAGTCCTTTCCATCTCCCTGGCTCAGAGCATGGCCACAGCTATTTAACATATCTATGCAACCAGTTAAAGGTTATAGATATGTTAAATGACCATGCCATGGATTACCTGCAAAGCTGTGGCTGTACAAAACAGCTCTGCATGTTCTTGCTCCATGTGTCCCTTCCCCCAACTCTCACCTGTTGGGGTGGAGGGGGAGGACATTTTATATGTCTTTCTAATATTTCCTAGACACCTTGAGTTCTGTACCCCATTCCAAATCCCTATTTGGGGACCCCCTCTTGGCTGCACACTGTTTCACACTGAGATCTCTTTCTGCCCCCAAACTGGTTGATACAGGGACACCCTTTGTCCAAGACCCCTCACTACCATTTGCCAAAAATACTTTGTCATAAATAAATCACTCAGTCAAAGATTCAGAGTACCCAATGCCCTAGAGCTGTGCAGAGCACACACAGTAGCTCTGTAGTTGCTACACAGGTGTCAGGTTATGTTAACTGTCAATTCATTCAATTGTTCATTCATTCATACATCCATTCATTCACTCACTAGCATTCCCCAAGTATTCACTGAGTGTTTGTTCCGAGCCAGGCTAGGCCTGATGGAGAGAGGCTAAGTCTGGACACAGATGCCTGAAACGTAACTCCTAAGAGCTCATGGCCACAGACCCTCTAACTCTGCCATATCGCAGATAAGGGTCCAGAAAAGGGACTTCTCTAAGGTCAGCAACAGAACCTGGTCAATGTTCTAGGCCAGAGCACACCTTCTGCAGCACAATGAAGCCTCATGTTCCTTGGGCTCCACAGACAGGTTGACGACTAAACAGCCTGCCTCCAGGCCCTAGAGTCTCAGAGGCTCTTTCCTGCTGGACAATGCCTGGGTTTCAAAGAGCAGCTGCTCCCCCAACCCTATCACAAAACACAAAGGATGCTTTTGGAGGAATAAAAACAGGAAAAGGCTTAGCATCTTTGTGTTGGAGGAGACCAGCTTAAGTACTTCCTGGGACAAGAAGCTCACTGCCACAGATGGCAAATTGGTGGACCATCCTCCCTCCTTGGAGCACAGGTCACAGGAGGCCCCTGAGCTCCTTGGAGTAGAGGCTGTGAGACACACAATTCAGGACCCTCTTCTGAATTCTCGTGCTGTTTGTCCCACAGCCTCGGTTGTTCTCATGTCTTCTTGCTGCTGTTTGGTAAAATTAGAGTAATAATTACTGACCTCACAGGTTGTTGTGAAGAGTAAATGAGATAATGTGTGCACAGTTCCTAGCAGGGAGCAAGGGCTCAGCAAATGTTAATTATTATGAAGATGATGATGATTAATGTGGTTTCTCACAACGAGCCTGATAAGGGAATAATGAATTCATTCTCTTTTCTCTGCTCTCCTCTCTGAGGAATTGTTCCTTTCATTCATATATTTTCTGAGTTCTCTCAATCCCTTACCACCTTCATGATTTTTCTACCCAACTTGTATCAATTACAAGTACCTTCATATTGTCTTTAATTTCACTCATTTGCTGTAATGTCTTTGAAATCACAATTTTGATGTACAGTCTCTTTTTTCTAGGTGCATAAAAATATGTGGAAAAAACAACTCTTGTCCTTGCACCCCCTATAATCACCTCATGGTCTTGAGGTCCCTGACCTACATTTTAGGAGATACTGTTCTTACCTAAGGTCTTGGGACAGGTACTATGTTTTGCTCAGGGAGCAGCTGGCCCAGAGAAGCCCTGAGTATGTTCACCCACCCTGGATTGGGTGGAGGAGGGCCCAACTCTCATCCCCACCCCCAAGGAGTGTCTTTTACTGTGCCCTGAGAGGAGGAGGCACAGGGCTATGGTTTCCATCTGCAGACAGACCTCTGAGTTCAAGACCTGCCTTCCTCTCACATTCTGGGTAACTTTGGAGAAGCTGGTTAATGCTCTTGTTTCTTGGTGTTTCTTCTGTAAAACAAGAATTTTATTATAGAGCCTACCATATACGATGGCTGTAAGAATTTTTAAAAAGTATTTATGTGAGGTAAGAAATCCAGTATCAGGAACATGGAATGTTCTCAGCAACATAATAGTGATAAAAAAGTTATATGATAATTAACATCCAGTCTCTTCTTGGCCATCATCATGGATGGAATGCTATCCTACTAGTAGCTTGGGCCAAAACCCTCTGGGACATCTTTGAGTATGCTCCTCCTTCACACTCCATACCTAGTCTCTTAGGAAATCATCTCAGCTCTAACGGACAATCAGAAATTAAAACTAAAATGTTAGTACCACTTGGAGTCTCATTAAAAACATGAAATACTTAGAATAGATATGACAAAAGATATGGAAGATCTGAAAACCCCACTGAAAACTACAAAAACATTGCTGAGGGAAACTAAGGCCTAAATACATGAAGAGATCATAACCTTGTAGCCATGGATCAAAAGACTCAATGGTTAAGGTGTTAATTCTCCCAGAACTGATCTACAGATTCAACATAATCCCAATCAAAGTCATAGAAGGAGCTTTTTTTTTTTTTTGGTAGAAACTGACAAGCTGACTCTAAAATTCACATGGAAATGCAAAGGACCTAGAATAACCTAAACATATTGATCAAAAAGCAAAGTTGAAGGACTTACACTACTTGATATCAAAACTTATTAGAAAGCTACAGTAATTAAGGCGGTATTCTATGAACATCTTAATAGACAAACTGATGGAAGAGAAGAGAGTCCAGAAACTCACATAAGGTTTTCAACAAAGGTGTCAAGGCAATTCAGTGGATAAATAATAGTTTTTGTAATAAAATGGAGCTCAAATACTAGATACCCATATGCAAAAAAAAAAGCCTGTCATCTGCATTTGACACCATAAAGTAAAACTAATTTAAAATAAATCATAGACCTAAACATGAAGCCTAAAATCACAAAACTTCTAGAGAAAAGGTAGGAAAAATTATTCGTGACCTTGGATTATTCAATGATACAATACCAAAGTATGATCCATTAAGGAAAATGTGGATAAATTGGACTTTGTCAAATTGAACATCTTCTGTTCTTTGAAATATAATTTTAACAAAATAAGAGACAAATCACAGATTGAGAGAAAATATTTCCAAATCACATATATGACCAAAAACTTGTATCTAGATTATATGTTAAACCCTCCAATAGTGAACAATCAGAAAACAACCCAGTAAAAAAATGTGCAAAATGTTTGACAGATACTTCATCAAAGAAGGTATCTGGACAGTAAATTAAGCACATGAAAATATTCTCATTATCATTAGGCAAACACCAATTAAAACCAAATGATAGGTCACTATACTATAAAAATGGCTAAAAGACTGTTCATATCAAGCATTGACAAGGTTGTGGAGAAACAGAAATTTATATATAGCAGATGGAAATATAAAGTGATACACCACTTTGGAAAACAGTTTGGCAGTTTCTAGAAAGATAAACTCCCCCTTATAGTGTGAAATCAGCCATGCTCAATATAAAAATACAAAAATGTGTATGACTTTGTGCCAATACAACTTTATTTATGGACACTGAAATGTAAATTTCATATAATTTTCACATCACAGAATATTATTCTTTTTTTGATTTTTTTCAAACAGTTTAAAATATTCAAATCATTCTTAACTTGTTGGCTGCATCAAAACAAGTCTGTAGTTTTCTGCCCTGCTCTTGGATAAGTACCTGGGGCAGTTAGTTTTGCAAGGAGCAGGATAGACCTCACGTGTAAGACCCCTGATGGGAGACCAAGACAGCAAAGCAGACCCCAAGTTGGGAGGACATCCTCTTCCCATTGAACATGAAATTCAGTGTGATTGGGGTTCAACAAAGCTGAGGGGCACAGCACAGGGGGTTCAGAAAGCAAGTTTGAAAGGGAAGCAAGCAGCTCTCAAGGTGTTGGAGGTGACCCACAGGGAAGCTGGAGAAGAAGCATCCTGGGAGATCCAATCTTGTGGGCACAGTGCACCCTCAGGTGACTTCCTTAAATAACTGAAGGTTCCCACCTAAAAGACCTACCATTGTGCAATGGGGAACACAGTCCCCAAAGGTGGGGCATTCCCACTTCTCATATGAACCACAGGCTGGAGAAACCTGGGGACATTTGGGTCCCAAGATGCAGTGAGCAAGGCCCACCTTACCAATGTTAGGGGCCTCAGCTCTTCAGGAGCATGTGATAGGGAACTCAAGAGTTGGAAAATTTTAGTGTAAGGTAAATAGTTATAAGCCTAGAAAGTAATGCATATGTTAAAGCTTTTGTTTCAGAAACTACAGATATGGCCCATCCTGACTCCTGGGAGAAACAGCCATCTTCCTGGGACACTGCTAAAGATTACTGCCTAGGGACAAGTGGAGGCATCTGGGCCATTGTGTTCCAGGAAGAGACAGACGACCACCCGCCCCTGGGAACAGCTAATTGCCCAGGGCGAGAATATTGCAGTTTGTAAATCTAATTTTCCCTGAATTTCAAAACCCTGCACCGCACTTTGTTCTCTGTTATAGAATTCTGGCCTGGAAAGAAAATGTAAGACAGTCTGTTAGGGTGTGAGCTGGCCATCTTCTCAGATTGCTGGCCACCTGAATAAAGCACCCATAAAGATTCAATCTCTATCTCTGCTTATTTGATTTGGTAGTGACAGGCAACATGAGCTCTGGTGTCTTTTCTAGCTTCATGTGCAATGACCAAAGGACTGGCTAGTGGTGTACCTTGTGACTTCTGATTACCTACATCAGTCTTGGTGAGGGGTCACTTGGTCTCCCAGTCTCCATACTGGCCAAAGTAGGGTCACAGACTGGTGGTTTGGGGATCAGGTAGAGCCTGCAGGTGTCTTCTGTTAAGGTCATGCAGTGCTAATTGTTTGACTGCCTTGGAGAGGCTGGTTTAGCCTTTCATTTCACAGCAGACCTCACCATTTCTTATTGCTTTGTTTTGCTTGCTGTTTCAGGCATTCACATTGTAGATGGTTCCCAGACTCATTTTAATTTATGGCTACTGGGCAGCACCTTGGGGCAGAGCCAGGGCTTGGGAAATGTGCAGGTGCCTCCAGCCTGCTGTGCACAGCCCACTGCCCCCAGACTCCAGGCCACCTCAAGTCAGTAAGTGGTTTGCAAGGATTTCTAAACAGCTTTCTGGGGTGACTCACTCTGCCAGGCACCTTCCAATTCATTCCACATTTACTTATAACTCTTCTAGGTGCCAAGATACAATGGTGAAAGAGGCAGATAAGATCTCTGACCTCAGGGAGTTTACAGTTTACTCAGGGAGACAGGCAACAAAAAAATGAGATCTCAGCTGAACAGGAGCTCTGTCCTCTGAGATAGGACATCATCAGGAGATGCTCAAGGTAGGGTAAGAAGGAACACTCCAGAGAATGTTGAGAGGGATCCAGGTATGTGTTATCTCATGTAATCCTCATGTGTTGCAGTTAAGGAAATGCTCAGAGAGGCTGAGGGCCAGTCCAGCAGCAGTGGCCTGGATTCCATTGAGTCTCTCTCAATGCTCCACACTGCACCACAGAAAGAGTGGCAGGACTTCTTGTCCAGATACATGCCAACAGCCCTGCCGAAGGGGAGCTCCTTTCTATTTGCTGTTTGCCTGCCCCTGTGCTATGCAATCAGCAAGACAGGAGGCCCTTACTACTTCCTGTCAGAGCACTAGTGCCAAGGCCATGGCCTGTTGCAGGGCAGAAGCTACTTTGAAAGGGCCCAGGCTTGCTCAGAGTGCCTTGCCAGCCGGGAGAGGCATCTTCTTCTCAGCAGGGGTGGAGGATACGAATCTGCCCCTCCTCTTCCCATGAAGACCCTAAGGAAGACTCTTTATTCCATTTGGGTTGCAAGATAAGAAGATTCCAGAGAGGAGACCCTGTGCCAAAGTATCAACCAGCAACTAACTAGACCCCTTCCTGGCTTCTCTAATCCTGTGCTGCCCATATGCCAGCCCAACATTCTGAATTGAAATTTCCCATTTCCAGACAGCCCCCTAAGCCCTTGTGAGGATCTCAAGGTCAGAGACAAGTTTCTGCTTATTTATCTCTTTCTGTACTGCCTAAATGGGTTGGTCCCACATGGGTACTCCATAAAGGCATGATGAATGAGTGAGTAAGTGGGTAAATGAAGGAATGATGAACTGAAAGGTGGCCTCAAAAGTTCTGCAAAGGTGTTTTGTGAATGTCTTGCCAAGAGCATAACAAACAATGCAGAGAGCACCGCTGTGGTAGAAGGACAGGAGGACTGCCTACCTGCCCGTGTGCTGCCTTGCCTGGGACCAGCAGGTGCTTGATTTAGGACTAAGAAAGTGGGAACTAGATAGGTATAATCAAAAAGAAGCAAAGTGGAGACAGAGAAACCAAGAGAAAGACAGGATATACTGGGTGCAAGGGGCTGCCTACTGCCCCATGGATCACGGTCCCTCTTTGAGACAAGGCCTGTATAGGGAGCAGAATGCCTGGTAATCAGCAAACAAAGCCAAACCTTCTCAAGATTGGGAGTCTCACTGCAGCTGCCAACTGTGGGGACACTGAACCAGCCAAGATGTGTCTTTAGAGTAGAATAGGTTGTGACTTACACCCCAGTTTTGCACATGCCCATCTGAGGATGCCAGGAACCTTGCATAACCTCTCAAAGCCTCAACTTCCAAATGTGTAGAATGTCAATGATCATACCAATACTATTGGGGGGTTAAAATGCATAATGTACAAAGCATGCATTTCCTTTTCCAGGTTCCTGGTATAGTGGTAAGTGGCAAAGCTGGCCTCTCAGAGCATACTTGTCAACCAGCCTAGCCTGACCCCTCCATGGATAGCTCACCTGGAGCTGGCCCTGTCTTCCTGGCTTTCCACCCACTCACTCATTTATGGTATGTGGAACACTGTTCATTCAGTGATTGCTGTATGTCCAGCACTGGTCAAGGCAGTGGACACAGAGTAGTGACTAATAAACAAAAACCCCAATCTTCAAGGAGCTTGCATTCTCTGTGGGAAGATGAACAATAGATACATAAGAAAAATACTTAGCAAGTAACATACTGGTCTAAGGAGAAAGAAAAGAAAAAACTGGCAGAAGGTAAGAAAGCATGAAGAGAAACATGTACCCAGTATAGCCTTCCTAGTAAGGTAACATATGAGAGTTGAAGCACACAAGGGAGTGAGCCATGTAGGTGTTAGGGCAGAAAACTCCAGCACAGGGATAAGCAAGAGCAGATCCCTGGAGCAGAGGCATGCTGCCCCGAGGAACAGCTGAGAGGTGATGGAGTGGGGCAGAGTGATAGAGAAGAGTGATAGAGAAGAGGGGAAGGATCAGAATAGAAATGGGAGGAGAATCATAGGGAGTCGTAGAGTCTGTGAATTGCAGACATGGAAAAGGGAGGGCCACTTCTAAAAAATAGCAATAGCCCTTCGTTGGTGTGGCTCAGTTGGTTGGAGTGTTGTCCTGTAAACCAAAAGATCACAGGTTCGATTCCTGGTCAGGACATATCTGTAAATTGTGGGTTTGGTCTCCAGTTGAGGCACATGCTGGAGGTAACTAATTAATGTTTCTCCCTCTCTCTCTCCTTTCCCCTATTTATAAAATCAATAAGCATGCCCTTGGTTGAGGGTACAATTTTTAAATGAAAATAAAAAATAGCAGTCTTGCCAAGCCAGGTGATCTTGACCTCATACCACCCATACCCTGGCTTTGCCCTATGAGGCAGAGTGCTGTCCCTGCCACAGATCACACTGACCCACTTCTTGGCCATTCCTTCCAGTCCCAGTGGCCCTGGCATCTCACACATGCAGAAGTTGTCCTCAAGGTCCAGACACAGTGCTGTGGACATGAACCAAACTGGGAGGCCCACATCAAATCCCCTTTCCCCGTTTGGCTGAAACTAGGTCCTGACAGGGACGCACTCTTTCTTCTCCCAGGACAGCACATTCTCAGCTGGGGAGAAATTCCAACTGCCAGACTCTAGGCCAAGCCCCAGGCCACACGTGGGGCTCACTGAAAAGTCATACAGATGGCGGGCCTCACCATTTCCTGACAACACATAATTAGGTTAGATAAGAAACTAGCTGTGTCTACGTGCTATAAATGTCTATATTAAGCTATTTTGAAAGTGCCGAGCACTTTGACATTTGAGAGTTCAGAGTAATCGAGGTATTGAAATAAAATTGCTTCTGTTATTTAAAAGGTCATTATCATCTTCGGCTAGATATATGAAGACTATTTTCCACTCTAGTGAGCCGTTCTCCCTGGCACAATTAATATTGCTTGAGCAGAGGCCTGCTGGGAACTCCCACCCACGGCCCCCGCCAGAGGCCCAAGGTAGCCATTAAGACACATGGAGTGCAAGGAAAGCAAAGGAAAGCCTGTGTCACCCAGAATCACTGCCAGTCCCGAGAGAGCCATCACCATAAACTCAGCACCTACTGTCCACCTTTCCTGGCCCAGCAGTTTTCCGTGCAATTTTGTCTCATTTTCACAAAAGGTCTTCCAGGACATCAGTGATGGCAGAACCTTGAAAATGCAGAAGTGAGGGCATCTGAAGAGATGAAGCACAGGTGTGGCTGGTGGGCCTGGAAGGCTGGCCATGACTGTGCCTGTTTATTCAGAAATGAGCACCTTAAGGAATCTGCTGGCCTGTTACTGTACTGGCTTCTTTAGGCTTGCAACCATCCCAAAGAGAAATATCTCCATTTTATAGATGAGAAGTTGAGAATTGAAGAGGTTCAGAAGCTGAAAACAGCAAAAAAGAGTCTGGGAAATGCTTTGAGACTCACGAAAACAAAGAGTTGTCACCCAGAGCCCAGCTCTGCCCCAGCGACCCAGTGTTGGCCTCTCTCTGCCATGCCATAAGTTCCCCAGCCTGCTGGTCCTCATGCCCTTAGGGTTGCTCTTAAAGAACAGAAGCAAGAGTTCCTTCAGCGGAGCTGTGTGAGTAGATCAATTTAGACCAATGGTTCCTGGATGGAGACACTGCCAGGCAAGAGTGCTGGCTACCCTCACACCTGTGGGCCTGTCCATTCTCATCAATTGCTGACGTCCTGTGAGGACACAAATCAATACAGATCTCAGATGACACTTGGCAAACATGACTCTTGGAATGTTACATTATAAAAACCAAAGACTCCAGTGTTGCCCCAGTTCTCATTCAAGAGACTCCACCACTTCCCAAATTGTTGAGTTAAATGAGTAGAATATTCTTAAGTACAAATTAGATACCTAATTTAGTACCAAATTATATCTTTGGTTATTATTAATTGAATACATCACAATTTCTAAATGTCCCTCAAAGATAACCTTGACCTCCAAAGGCATCTTCATCTCAACAGTATGGGATCTGCTCCAGGATAGTGATAGTGGCAATAAGGCAGCTAGCGCTCATCTACTGGACAGTCCATCTGTGTGAGGCCTCATGCTGGGTAATGATAAAAACCCCTTAAAATGCATCCTTTGAAAGCAAGGTCTTTTTTTATTGAATTTTTCCATTACCATTTGTCCCCTTTATACACCACTGCCTGCAATCACCACACGGTTGTCCATGTCCAGGAGTCCTTTTTCCTTTTTTTGCTCAAGTCCTCTATCCCTTAACTGCCCCCTCCCCTGCCAGAGGTGTCAGCCCGCTCTCTGTCTCCATTTTGCTTGTTAGTTCAGTTTGCTCATTAGATTCCACATATGAGTGAAATCATATGGTATTTGTCTTTCTCTGACTGGCTTATTTCACTTAGCATGATGTTTTCCAGGTCCATCCATGCTGAAAAATGTACACAAAAAGTAAATTTTTCTTCTTTTTATGGCCAAGTAGTATTCCATTCTGTAAATGTCCCATAGTTGTTTTATCCACTCATCTACTGATGGACACTTGGGCTGCTTCCATATCTTGGTGATTATAAATAATGCCGCAATGAACATAGGGGTGTTTATGTTTTTTGAATTAGTGTTTGGGGTTTCTTCAGATAAATTCCCAAAAGTGGAATCACTGGGTCATAAGGCAGTTCCATTTTTAATTTTTTGAGGTATCTCCATACTGCTTTCCACAGTGGCTGAATCAATCTGCACTCCCACCAACAGTGCACTAGGGTTCCCTCTCTCCACTCTCACCAGCACTCCCTCTCACCAGCAATTCTTGTTTGTTGATTTATTGATGATAGCCATTCTGACAGGTGTGAGATGGTATCTCATTGTGGTTTTAATTTGTATTTCTCTGATTATTAGTGACATTGAGCATCTTTTCATATGTCTATTGGCCATCTGTATGTCCTTTATGAATAAGTATCTATTCAGGTCTTTAGCCCATTTTTTAATTGGGTTGTTTGTTTTTATGGTGTTGAGTTTTGTAAGTTCTTCATAAATTTTGGATATTAACCCCTTAGCAGATATATTAGTGAATATGTTCTCTCACTCTGTGGGTTGTCTTTTCATTTTGTTGATGGTTTTCTTTGCTGTGCAAAAAAAGTTTTCAGTTTGATGTAGCCCCATTTTTCTTTTGTTTCCCTTGCCTGAGGAGATATCAGAAAAAATACTGATACATTGAAGCAATGCCCATGATTTTATTGCCTATGTTTTCTTCTAGGATTTTAATGGTTTCAGATCTAAGATTTAAGTCTTTAATCCATTTTTTATTTATTCTTACACATGGCATAAGAAGATGGTCTAGTTTCATTTTTCTGCATGCATCTGACCAATTTTTCCAACACCATTTATTGAATAAACTGTCTTTAGCTCATTGTATGTGCCTGCTTCCTCTGTGAAATTGACTATTGACTCTAAAGGTGCGGGTTTATTTCTGGATTCTCTATTCTGTTCCATTGATCTATGTGTTTGTTTTTATGCTAGTACCATGTTGTTTTGATTACTGTGGCCTTATAAATATAGTTTGATACCAGGTAGCATGATTCCTCCCACTTTGTTCTTCTTTCTCAGGATTGCTGTTACTATTTGGGGCCTTTTGTGGTTCCATATAAATTTTTGAAATATTTGTTTTAGTTCTGTGGAACATGTCATTGGTATCTTGATAGGAATTGCATTGAATACACAGAGTGCTTTGGGTAGTATAGACATTGTAATGATGTCAATTCTTCCTCTCCATGAACACAGTATGTGCTTTCACTTATTTGTATCTTCTTCAATTTCTTTCTTCAGTTTTCTATAATTTTCCAGGTACAGGTCTTTTATATCCTTGGTCAGGTTTATTCCAATGTATTTTATTCTTTTTGAAGCAACTGTGAATGGGATTGTTTTCTTAATCTCCCTTTAGTTCATTACTGCTATATAAAAATGCAACTGATTTCTGGTATTAATTTTGTATCCTGCTACTTCACTGAATTCATTTATCAGTTGTAGTAGTTTCTTGGCAGAACCTTTTAGGGTTTTCTATGTACAGTATCATGTCACCTGTAAATAAAGACAATTTTACTCCTTCCTTTCCAATTTGGATGCCTTTTGTTTTTTCTTTTTATTTGATTGCTATTGCTAGGACTCCCAGTACTATGTTGAAGAAGAGAGGTGAATGCAGACATCCCTGTCTTGTTCCTGATCTTAAGGGAACACTTGCAGTTTTTGCCCATTGAGTAAGGTGCTGGCAGTGGGTTTGTCACATATGGACTTTATTATGTTTAGGCATGTTCCCTCTATTCCCAGTTTGTTGAGAGTTTTTATCATAAATGGGTGCTTGATTTTATCAAATGCTTTTTCAACAGGTATTTTCATACCACATTCATAGCAGCACTATTTACAATAGTCAAAGGATAGAAACAACCCAGTGTACACTGACATATACATGGATAAGCAAAATTGGGTATCTATATACAATGGAATATTATTCAGCCTCAAAAAGGAAGGAAATTTTGATACATGCTACAACATGAATGAAACTTGAGGACATTATGCTAAGTGCAGTAAGCCAGTCAGAAAAAGACAAATACTGTATAATTCCACTTATGCAATGTTCCTAGAGCAGTCAAATTCGGAGATACAAAAAGTAAAATGGTGGTTTCTAGGGGGCTGGAGGATGGGGTATTGGGGAGTTAGTATTTAACAAGTACAGAGTTTCAGTGTGGGAAGGTGAAAAAGTCCTCCAGTTGGTGGTGATTGTTGCACAACACTGTGAAGCCACTTAATGCTACTGAACCGTACACTTAAAAATGGTTAAGATGGTAAGTCTTATGTTATGCATATTTTACCACAATTTAAAAAAGCAAAGAAACATGCCTTCTAGTGGGGATGATCCATACTGCAGATGACACATGACTGCTCAAATGACAGACACAAACTAATTCATTTTATGTTTGTCCATTTGGGCTCATCTGTGGCTAAATATTCTGTTTCTGTCTGTTGCAAGATGTCATTTTGTGAGCTGTAGAGTCATACTGAGCTACTCAGGGGAGAACTGAGCCTGGCTGAACATAAGAGGCAGCAGAGTAGGTGGGGATGTGGCATCACTGGGGTATGAAAGGCAATTTGACACAGACAAAGAACATGAGAGGGATGAGGAGGCTGAGGGTGCAGGGAGGCAATGGGAGACACTTTGATTTTCTTAAGTAGCAGGGAAGTACTGGAGTGGTAGGAAATTAAAACAATCCCTGGCTGTTCCTCAGAGAGAGTACTGAAAAAATGTGTTGAATTTGGGGGAGAAAAATCACATACCAGGAACACCCTTTGTAAAGTGTAAGCAACTTACAAACATAAGCCACTCTCATTGCCTATTCCAGAATTGGGAAATAAAATATTGTCTCAGTTTCTACAGATTGGTCTGGAACTACCTCGATACTGTGCCCAGGTACCTTCCTTGGAGGTTGACAACTTGTCCCACAGACCTCAGACCTCAGCTGTGGTCTTCTGACTGTGGTGGCTTCAGATGCAGTTGTGAGTTCGAGCCTGTGGGGCCAGCCCCAAGCTGGGATCCAGGTGTGCCGCCATAGAGTGCTACTCAGAACAACACACCAGCTCCTCTTTTCCCCAGAGAGGAACCTCTGCAGGAGCATGAAGAGCTAGACATCCCAGGATTCTCATGAAGCCTCCCTGCCAGGCCTTACCACAGCCAGAGGGTGCTGCCAGCCACTGTGGCCTTGTCACCCCAGACAGGCATGTTATTTCAGGCTGGTCTTTGACAGAACAGGATAAATATAGCAGTGTCTTTTTGCTGACTGTGGAAGCTCTGGATAATGTGGTTTGAAGCAGCAGATTTTGAGGCCTTTAGAGAGGAACAAAATCTGTAGAAAAAATCCCTTCCATGTGGGTTGTAGGCTTTTTTAGTTTTCAAAGCACCTTCCCAGTCCTTCTTCACTTTTGTTCTAAGTATTGAGAAGCAGGTGGGTACTAGGTTGTGTGACACTCTGTAGGAACAGCATGGTGACAAAGCAGCAAGGGGCCTACCCTCAATGGGACTCACTGTCCCTCTGGAAAAAAAGTCATTATTTAATTGCCTTGTTCCCCAAGAAAGCTGCCTGAGAGAGATGACATGTATTGGAGAAGAAGAATCAGATTTGGAGACTGGTTGCAAAGCTCATGGAAGGTTCTAGAGAATTTTCTCTATACCAGGCCCAGCACTCTATGTGTTCCCACAGGCCATATAAATACCAGCAGATGCTTTATCCCCAGGTAAGCTGAGAACAAGCTGACAGGAGAGTCAGCCCTGAGGGCTAGACCTCTTAGCACAAGCTTTCTGGTCCTGGGCTTGTGGGGTGGCTCCTGCCTGGGGAGGGACCTGCCCCGCCCCCACACTGGAAGCCCTACACATGCTTATTCATCCCCTGATGTCTTCTGAAGCTCATGCCAAGAGTTGGGAATTAGGAGCACAATTGTCCACAAGCAGACTTGGCTCCACATGGGAAAGTAACTCAAAATCTTGTTGGCACTGGCCATTTTTCACATGAGGACACTGCAAGTCAGAGAGCTTAATGAGCTTCTCAAAGACACATAGCAATTAAAAGGCAGACCCAGGATTTGGATCAGATATTCGAACTCTCCCCTAAGTCCTTTTACTTATGTTACTGATTGAGACAAAATGGAACAACAGCGAATGAAAACAAACTGTGTGTAAAGAGAAAAAATGCCAGACTCTGATCCTGACTCTGGCATCCAAGAGAATAGCTTGGAAGTACTGGGTTGGCCAAAAAGTTCATGTGTTTTTTTCAGTAAAATAAAAGACACATTTTTCATTTTCACCAATAACTTTATTGATTTGAATATTTCCAGTATGTTGGCTATCTTCTGTATTGCATAATGTTGATTATTCTCAATTAATGTCTTGATTTGATCACTACCAACTTCAACTGGTCTACCTAACTGTGGAGCATTGTCTAGCAAGAAATCTCCAGCCCAGAACTTCCCAAACCACTTCTGACACATTCAATCAGTTGCAGCACCTTCTCCATATACTGCACAAATCATTTATTGTGTTTCAACTGCATTTTTACCTTTCTTTAAATAATAAAGCATAATATGCAAAAAAATGTTGCTTATTTTCTTACACCTTCAATATTAAAATAGTTACACAGAAATTCATTCAGTTTGGGTGTTTTCTTAAATATTTTATTTTATTTATTTTCAGAGAGAGGGGAAGGGAGGGAGAAAGAGAGGGAGAGAAACATCAATGTGTGGTTGCCTCTTGTGCACCCCGTACTGGGGACCTGGCCTGCAACCCAGGCATGTGCCCTGACTGGGAATCGAACCCGTAACCTTTTGATTTGCAGTTCGGTGCTCAATCCACTGAGCCACACCAGCCAGGGCTTGATTTTTTTAAGTATATTTTATTGATTATTCTGTTACAGTTGTCCCACTTTTTTCTTCCCATTATTACCCTCCACCCTGAACCCTCCTCTCACCAGCATCTCCCCCCACCCAAACTTAGTTCATATCCGTGGGTCATACGTATAAGTTCTTTGGCTTCTCCATTTACTATACTATTCTTAACCTCCCCCAGTCTGCTTTGTACCTTCCATTTATGCTTCTTATTCCCTGTACCTTTTCCCCTATTCTCCCCATCCCCCTCCCCACTGACAACTCTCCATGTGATCTCCATTTCCGTAATTCTGTTCCTGTTCTAGTTGTTTGCTTAGTTTGTGTATGTTTTTTTTTTAAAGTTCAGTTGTTGATACTTGTGAGTTTCTTGTCATTTTACTGTTCATAGTTTTTATCATACTGTTTTTCTCAGCTAAGTCCCTTTAACAATTCATATAATAAGGGCTTGGTGACAATGAACTCCTTTAACTTGACCTTATCTGAGAAGCACTTTATCTGCCCTCCCTTTCTAAATGATAGCTTTGCTGGATATAGTAATCTTCGATTTAAGTCCTTGCCTTTCATGACTTGGAATACATCTCTCTAGTCCCTTCTTGCCTATATGGTTTCTTTTGAGAAATGAGCTGATAGTCTGGGAACTCCTTTGTAGGTAACTGTCTACTTTTCTCTTGCTGCTTTTAAGATTCTCTCCTTAATTTTAATCTTGGGTAATGTAATTAAGATGTGCCTTGGTGTGTGCTTCTTTGGGTTCAATTTCTTTGGGACTCTCTGAGCTTCCTGGACTTCCTGGAAGTCTATTTCCTTTGCCAGATTGGCAAAGTTCTCCTTCATTATTTTTTCAAATAAGTTTTCAATTTCTTGCTCTTCCTCTTCTCCTTCTGGCACACCTATAATTCAGATGTTGGAACATTTAAAGTTGTCCCAGAGTTTCCTAAGCCTTTCCTCATTTTTTTTAAAAATTCTTGTTTCTTCATTATGTTCTGGTTGAATGTTTCTTTCTTCCTTCTGGTCCAAACCATTGATTTGAGTCCTGGTTTCCTTCCCTTTACTGTTGGTTCCCTGTATATTTTCCTTTATTTCACTTTTCATAGCCTTCACTTCTTCCTCTATTTTGCAACGATACTCAACCAGTTCTGTGAGCATCCTTATTACCAGTGGTTTGAATTCTGCATCTGATAGGTTGGCTATGTCTTCATTGCTTAGTTCTATTTTTGGAGTTTTGATTTGTTCTTTCATTTGGGCCATATTTCCTTGTCTGGGCACAGCTGTTACATTGTAAGGGGTGGAACCTTAGATATTCGCCAGGGCAGGGCAACCCACAGTGCTGAGTTTTTGTGCTGTATGTGGTGGAGTGGTCAGAGAGGAAACAATGTTGCTTGCTTGGCCCTCAGCCCACTTTCAGTAACTTCCCTTGCTACCCACAATCAAATTGGGCCCTTCTAGTGCTGATTCCTGGGTGGGTGGGTTTGTATACATTCTAGGACCCTGTGGATCTCTCCAATGAACTCTACTATGAGGCTGGGAGTTTCTTCTGCTCGTGCATCTCCCGCAGATATTTCCAGCCAGAGGCTTGAGGCTTTCTTTTCCCTGTACTGGAACCCTGGGTTGTGTGGTGTGTCTGCTGCCCAGTTGTTCCTCCCAGTTTATCCACACCCAAATGTGGGACCACCCATTCCTCCAACTTCCACCTTGCCATGTGTCCTTTCTGCCCTGGCTGCCCGTCTGCACCCCTCTTTCCAGTCTGAATGAATATGTCTTCTTTAAGTCCTTGGTTGTTGGTCTTTCATACAGCTCAATTATCTGGCAGTTCTGGTTATTTTTGTTTTTAAATTTGTTGTCCTTCTTTTGGTTGTGTGAGGGGGAAAAGTGTATCTACCTACGCCTCTATCTTGGCTGGAAGTCTGATAAAGTTTTTAAATGCACACTGATATTACAGCTGTCACAATACAATCTAACCATATTGTTTCAAATGAAGTTAAAGACAACTAAGAACTATTATATCCATCTTATGGAATAAATTAAATGATGTTTTTGGTCAACCTAATACTTGCTTGGTCCATACCCTACTTTTGGCACATGGTATAAAGAACCACTTTACTAGCAAATGGAATAAAGAGACAGAGAGAGAGGAAAGGAGATATAATATACAAAGAGAAATAATAAGATGTGGACCAAGGTTGAATTGGAAAGAGAATGTGTGGGGATATAGAGAAAAGGCAGAAGGAACTAGCTGTGAAGGGGAGGGAAGGAGAAAGGTTCCTGTGAAGAAGCATGTGTAGAAGCAAGAGAGGTTTTGAAATTCTAGGTGATGGCCACCAAGGGGTGCTTTCAACTGTAAGTAGTTGCTGCTGTCCAGTGTTGGCCAAAGAGGGACAGAGGTGGGAATAGACTGGGGAAGGGCAAGGAAACAGTGTGTGGCCACTCTGACTGTATCTGTTAACTTAGAAAGTCCAAAACCATGGATGAATTCTATACTGACAATCAGTCTTGCTAGTCAGATGCTCAAGATGCTAGTCAGTGGTCAAGCCAGCCCTTAACAGTAGTGTGTAAATTAGCAGAGGTCTCCTGTTTACTAACATATCTGTAATAAATCATGTGTACAGTTACTTGCACAAATTCCCAATCTGTCAAAATCAAGAGAAAAAGTCAAAGACAACGTAACCAAGCCACCAAGCTCCCTTCCTTGGGGCTGGGAGTGGGAAGAATTCCAGAATTTTAGAAACAGTTTAAGGTAAAAAAGTTTGTCTTTGCAATTCATCTTGTTGCTCTTTCTGCCATCCACTGGGCATAACTAATGGTCATTTTACTACATCTTTTCACCTAACTTTGAGTAACCTCAGTTTCCTCAGGATAAAAATAAAGCAATCCCAAGTACTGGTTGTAAGGAAAAGCATGAGAAGCCAGCATCCCTCTCTGGTTGTTTGATGTTGAAATCTCACTTACTAAGCAGCCTCTAGTCCTTTGCCTTGCAGTTCCCCAGGTGAAGCTGACAAGGGGCCTAATGCCCTGCTCTCTGGATGTGCTCTCCCACTATGATGACTGCTTATAGGATGATAATTACAGCCCAGGGAGGCCCCACCCTCTGCCCTCTGGCACATACTTAACTCTCCACCAGAGCTGTGCTCAGAGAGACACTTCCTGCCAAATGTCTATCCTGACCCTTTCCTTCTTTTGGTTACCAGGACAATTTGAGATTACTTCCTTTTTGGTTCTGGTACCAGACAAACCCCAGTAGAAAGTAAGATGGACCATGCGATAGGCTGGGTGTGATCACAAGGCATTCAGAACTGGGAGACCCTGAGAACTGCAAAGTCTTCAGAGGGAAGGCTGGGCAGCCCTAATCCTTACCTGAGTCACAGACCAGGCCTGCAAGAGGCCAGCATTCACACAGGCAGGAGAAGAGATGGAAAGTACTTTGGGATGCATGGAGAACCACCAGGCTGGGAGCTGAGAGCATGTTCCAGCTGCACTCTGCCCCCATGTGATCACCACCCAAGGGAAGGAGATCCCCTCCTATCTCCTTAGTTTCCCTGGCAGTAAAGTCACAATCTTCATCATGATGCTCCTAAAGGACCTTGTAATTAGGACCCTGGCAAAGGTCTCTAAAATTCCCATCTTTAGGAAACTGGGATGAACATCAGACTCTTACACACACAATACAAACTTTTGCATAACAATTCCTATGTGTTTGTGATTCTGAGGTTCTAATCATATTCAAATAGAAAGCAATCACTCCCACCCACCCCACCAGCTAGAAAACTGTAATAAAGGAAACTAGAACACAGGTTCTTTCAGCAGCAGCCACAGCCCCTGCTAGACCAACTGTTAATGAGTTTTTCTCCCATTTGCTAATGGAGGACACTTGCAATAAAGTTTAATGTGGAAGAACAAGGTGCATTTAACCAAAGCTGTAAACATCTCTAATTCTATTTAAAACTATAGGGTGCAGTACATTAACATTTAACAATCACACACTAAATTGGTGTGAAGCTAATCGAGCTGTGTTTATTAGAAAGCAGGCACCAAGTCATCTTTTATCAATGACAACAGAAGGAGCAGGAAACTACCCTGGCCACCATCACACCCTGACCTATGCATTAATTAAGAGTCTCCTCCAAATCACCACCCTATGAAAAGACACTGATTGCTTTGAAGAAAATATGCTGAGCAGAGCAGCCATGGTTCAATGCCAAAGCATTAGGCTTGAGCACTTTGGGAACTGTTTTCTCCAGCAAAACAAACTGTTGTTTTAAAATGTGAAATGTATAATTAATTCAGAATAAGCAGAGGCTCATCCTCTATTGTATTCAACCTGGCATATTTCACACTGCTGAGCTCTTCCTCCATAGAGAAGCACCCAGATACAGTTTTCTCTGGGCCCCTTCATCCTCTTGTCCTTGCTCTTTTGACCCTCAGGCTCCTCTTGTCCTTGCTCTTTTGATCCTCAGGCTGTCCGCCTGCTTCTAAATCTGCCAGCGGGGGGCTCTCCATCACGCAGGCCTGGGCATCTTCCCTCCTATCTCCAAGCACCTCTTCCTGGGGATTTTGCTCAGTCAGGGCTTCAGCTGTGACCTGCATTCTGAAGACACTCCCATTTCCCCAGGGGTTCCAGGTCCACATTTCCCAACAGTTTACATCTGTGCCACTCAAAAGTGTGGTCCAGGGACCAGCAGCATTGGTAATCCCTGGGAGCTTGTTAGAAACACAGGCTGCCAGGCTCCAGACTTCCTAAACCAAAATTCATTTTAATAAGATCCCAGTGATTCATGCACATCCTAAAGTTTAGGGACCACTGGTCTCTCCTACCCATGTGGGCACCCCATTATAGCTCAAGCTCAACATATCCACACTGAAAGCAGACCCTTTCTTCAAACCATGGATTTCTTCTCTGTTTTCCATCCCAGTGAATAAATAGCTTCTGTCTAGTGTACAGGGTGGGTGTGAGTTGGGGGAGGTCAATATCCCCACCATGTGACTGACCCACCTTATAATAGGCTCCAAATGTCCCAGAGCTGGCTCCACCTCACCCTGGTCTCCTGGGTCAGGATACTGGGAAGACAACATGTTCTATGTGGAAGCCAACATAAATGTTAGGGCCAGGATAGAAAGGCTCCCACCAATATTCCTGTGACAGGGCTGATTTGAGTTTCCACCTAGTGGCTTTCCCTATTGCAGCCAGAGCTGCTCAGTACTGTCCCAGGCTTGCTGCTATCCCTACTCCAAACCTGAGGGCCCTTTGTTGGGAGAGCATGAGTCCCAAGGCCTGATGGTCTCTCTGCTCATCAAGAAGGTGCCTCCTTTCTGCTGCATAGAATTCCATTGTATAAATGTACCATAGTTTTTTGATCCAGAAAGAAAGAAGGAGCGCCTACCCTTTAAAACAGCATGGATGCAACTGGAAAGCATTATGCTAAGCAAAAAAAGCCAGATGGTGAAAGACAAATACCATATGATCTCACCTTTAACAGGAACCTAATCAACAAAACAAAGAAACAAGCAACATATAACCAGACACTGAAATAGAGAACAGGCTGACTGTGTTCAGAGGGGAGAGGGGAGGGAATTTCAGGGGAAATGGGGAAGGGTTTACAGGAACAAATATAAAGGACACATGGATAAAAAAACTAGGGGTGGGTGGAAATGGGAGGGAGGAGGGGAGGGTTGGGTGGGTGGGCTGGGATGGGAGTAAAAGATAGAAAACTGTACTTCAACAACAATTAAAATAAATTAAAAAATAAAATAAAATGATAAAATAAAAAAAAGGTGCCTCCAGAGCTCCAAGAGCTGCACTCAGAAAGTGCAGATGTAGCTGGATTCATGGCTGCAAGTTCAACTCTTGGATATGATGTAAGTGGGCTCCTTGGGTGGTGACACAGTGCAATTCTTTTGCTTCCCCATGCTGAGAAGCCACTTTGATGCAAGTTGTATTAGGCAAAAGTCTCTCTGTTGTAACCTGATTAGCTTGAATAAAGCCAGGAATTAGGTAATAGGAAAATGGGGTAGATTATTGACTCAAAAGATCTGAAGTGGAGAGAAGAGTCTGGGGAATTTCAGGAGCTGAGAGCTGGATCTGTGCTTTCGGAACATTCTCCTCCCTGCTTTCAGAATCTTCTTCACTCTCCCAGGCCTCCCACTTGGCAAGGGACATTTCTGTAGCCAGATCTGACAGGTGGCATCCCAGCTTAGCTGCACATGGTGGAAGATAGTATCTTTCTTCCAGGGATTCTGGTTAGCCAGACTAGGCCTCATGCATGCTCTATATCATTTTTGTGGCATGAGCCCCACCCTTCACCCAGCTTAGGATGTAGTTATGCATATCATGGCTGAGTGATGAGCAAGTCCATTAATAGTCCCTAAGAGCATCAACTCACTTAGTGTTCTTATCACAAATGAATCTGGGGGCTTATTGATGTGTGCGATGACTATGCACTAAAAATATGAAGTGTTCCATGTTATTGTCATTACAACAAATACTAAAGAACATAGGTCTGGGTATTTGTTCCTTGCCCTGTAGCTAACAGCATCACAATGCTTTAATGAAGAGGTGATCCTAAAAAATCCTCACCCCTTTCCTCCCACAACAGATGCTTAGTTCAGGGCTTGGGGAAACCCCTTTTTACCTCTTTGCTTCCTATGATGACTCCATGCCACACATGACCTAGGCCAAAATTCATCACCCAATCTGAAAGTATCTGCACTCTGCCTGCAGGAACCACTGCATTCTGAGCAATAGGCTCTTGTTTATTTTAACTTCACTTAAATGCACAAGCAATTGTGCATGTTGAAAACTTCTTAGACATGGTTGTTCTGATAGATGCCTTATAGTCAAAACAAACTGAAGAACTTTTCCTAATTTATATTTGCATGATGTTTCTTCTTATGTATCCTTAGAAATGCCATCACATGTTTAGTGGTATATTTGATAGAGAATGAATGAGTAGACCTATTTTTTAAGTTTACTATGACAGTAACATCTAGATTTTTTCACCCTAAAAGAACACTAGATACAAATCATCCATTGCTTCCAGTTCTGGACAGACGCTGCATGGTTTGTTTCTGGCAGTAATAGCAGGACAAGTTCTGCTTAGATGTTGCCAATAGCTTCTACAATTCCCTTGGGAAGCATTTTCAGTAGGAGATGGTCTTACAGCTTCTTGTTATACTGTAACAGGTTAGCAGGTTCCCCATTGCACACCTTAGTGTGCATTTGTCCAGCTATGACCAGAGTTTGGAGAAGGGGCTTGAATTGAATTTATAACAATGGCTTGTTTGACCAACTTGCACTTACCAGCTTGTAAAAGCTGTGTTCTTCCTAGCAGGGTATGTTAATTTCCATGTGTGATAGTCCTAAGCTCCCACTAAATTTGAGGGGTTGAGTTTGGGGTAACTTATGTTCCATTCAGTTCTGCAGAGGCCTGGGGGCTTCCCACTGCATTGCTCTCTCCTACCATCTCCTCTTCACATGTCCCACTCACCACTCCCACCTGGCACCCCCCAGGGCCCCTCTAGTCCATATAGCTTTTCGTGCAAATCAGGAAATCACCTTACTTCCTCAAAACATCATATAATCATGTTCTGCTGAAACATTGCCATGAGAAAAATAAATATGCTTATGATAATTATGTTGTGGATGATGTGCTAATCATATATCCTCCTACCTAATGAGATGCTCCGGGAAGTTCCAGTGAGTTCTTCCAAATGGTCTTTCTTACTCAAAAGCTGCATGGTTTAATCACTACCTTTGAAATCTGGCAGAGAGGGAGGGCATGAGATGCAGTTGTAGCCAGAAAGAATTACTTTCTCTTTGTAAAGTCAGGCTACTTTTGCTTCTGGAAAACCACTACCTACTCTCCATTTGGATGCTTTCCAATAAACCACAAAAGAGACTCACAAGCCATCATGGTTCTTTGGGGGTGTCACTGTAGAACTAAGTTCATTGGCAAATATTGATGTTAAAATCACTGCAATGAGAGTCTTAAATAGTACAGAAAATTTCATCTTGAAAATGCAAACTGGCTTCAGGATGAATGCTAACATTGTGTCTCTGTGTAGCAATTCAGTGTCCAGAATCTTGCAATATTTATTAACCCAGTGTGAGAATTCTATGAGAGGTTAAGTCACCTTTATTTATGTGAGCCTGAGACAATTAAAGGATAATAAACTTGACCAAGTTCAAATCACATGATTTTACAGAGGGGCACAACTCACACTCAAGGCTGTGTTTAAAATACATACTTTACTACATATCCATGGTCCATTACAAAAACCAAAAAATTTCTATAGTGCACTCACACAGAAAGAAGTGTACTTAACAACACAGTTGACAGGATGGCCTTCTCCAAGAATGGATCTGTCTTCAGTGTGGTCCTGGATGTTGCGGGAATCCACAGAGCAACTTCCCCACATGTGCATCTGCCACACATTCCTGCCTGACCCCACCCAAACCTATCAAAAGTTACATACAAAGTTGAATTGGGCAAGGCACTTTCCAACAGTAGGGTCCTTAGTACACACTTTTCTAGTGTGGCTTGTACTGCTTATTCTTCTAGCCTGGGGGAACCAGGTGAAAGACTTTGCTTCCACATGAGTAGACATTGGATCAGAGTTGGTAACCCTGGCATACCTCCAAGAGGAGCACTTCCTCCAGTGTGTCACTGATGGGAAACTCCCTTGCTCCTCTGGAAAGAGTAAGAACTTCTTAGAGGATATAAGTCTCTATATTGGTAACGGGCCACGCTGCCGAAAGGATGGGAGTCCTTAGCATGGTGGTCTATTTGCCCTGTGGTTGTGGGTGATTATGGATGGGGAAATAGGCACTGGGGTTTTCAGAGGCAGCTTATTTTCCATTAGGCCTCAGACTTCCCAACAATGTGCCTCTCTGCCCTTCAATTGCCAGGGCCAGTGCATCTATTTAAAACAAGAGATGCTATCTTGAGTACAGCTTGTAATAAGCAGTTTACTCTGCTTTGAGTGCCCTAGCAAGTTATCTGATTTTTTTCAAAACCAATTAGTACATATCTATCATCTCAAGTTTTGGCCTATAATGGCATTTCCTTTAGCTATATACTATGAGTTTGATATCACAGATACAGGAAGAACAGAAGATTAAGATTTAAAACAATTAAAATCCAGAGAAAGAAGATGAAACCATGAAGTTGTTTGACTCAGCAGAGAATTTCCTTGGATGTTCTCAGAAATACAGTCCTCACCCCTCAGGGCTCAGACCCAGAAAAAACTTGTCCCAGAAGATTTGTCCAAGGGTTGTGGTCCCTGCTTTTTTTAGGGGAAGAGCCTCATACCTCTCTAAAGGCACCTGGAATACCATAGGAAAGGGGTTCCCCACCACACAGTGGCACATGTGAGAATACAAAAATAAGGACTTTGTTTCCAAGGTTTCATAAATAACTGGGGTGGCAGGTATTAAATAGGACCATGGGAGAGAACATGGAGTTACAGCTTGTTCTCCTCAAAGAGAATCTGGGCATAGACAGTGCTGGTAGGGATCCCTCTGGCAACCTGATGGGGCTTGATCAGCTCCAGCTCAGCATAGGTCAAGTTCTCCTCAGCAATCTTTGGCTGTAAGACAAAACACAACACAATTCTGGCTGACCACAGGAAATTTCATATTATACATTTATTCATCAGGCATGCACTTTCATTGCACTTTGGGGATTCAAAGAGGAGGAAATGAACAAAAATTTACAAGGACATATAAAACCTAAATAACATAATAATATAGATCTCATGTCTCATAGAGTACACTATGCCCTGCAAAGAGAACACTGTGACTTGTTTTCAAGTCAACACAGAACACTAACAAAAAAAAAAAAGATTAAACATTAGGCCAAAGAAAACTTTAATTCTGAAAAGTAAAAGTAATGTAACTAACAGTTGCTGATCAAAATGAAAAAATAAGAGACAGAAACAAAAATCTTAGAAATAAGTAACAAAACTAGAATGCTACCATCTAGTAATTTTCTTAAATAATCTGTATAAAACTAAAGTTTAAGGATATCTTGAAAATAATAAAGAAAACATTACTTGCCAGGACCTAAAAAACACAGTGTCAGAGAAAAATCATAGACTTAAATATTTACATTAAAAAATATGAATTAAAGGGATGAACCCTCCAACTGAAGAAGTTAGAAAAAGAACAAAATACATGAAAGAAAAGCAGAAAGAAGGACCAGAATTAAATCCAGACTGTGTGAATCAGAAAACAAGATAAAACAAAAAACAGTAGAATTAATAAAAATATCCAAAAGCTTATACTTGGAAAACACCAACAAAATAACTTCCGGCCAAGATGGAGGCATAGGTAGACACACTGTGCCTCCTCACACAAGCAAAACTAAGGACAACAAAAATTTAGAAACAAAAAAACAACCAGAACAGAGAGAAATGAACTGTATGGAAGTCTAACACCCATTCATCCAGACCGGTAAGAGGGGCAGAGTTGAAGGCCAATGGAGAGGGGTCGAGGGGTTGAAGCAGGAAAAAGCAGTGGCTGGTAGACACAGGCGCACAGGGCATAGGTGGCAGTTGGCGGACCCCAGACGTGCAGGGGCAGCTGATAGACCTGGTGGCAGACCCGGCTGCAGGAGGCAATGAGCAGACCCAGTGAGGTGCACAAGGCAGCTGGCTGTCTGCAGTCACACATTTGCACACAGATAAACCAGGCAAAAACGGGCAGTGACACAGACTGCACAACCCAGGGACCCAGCGCCGGGAAATAAAGCCTAAAAGCACCGATTGAAAACACCTGCAGGGGTTGAGGTGCCGGGAGAATCTTCCAGCCTCACAGGAGAGTTCCTTGGGGAGACCCACAGCGGCCTAGAATGTACACAAGCCCACTCGCCCAGCAGCCAGCACCAGAAGGGCCCAATCTGCTTGTGGGAAGTGGCAGAGGGGACTAAAGTCCTAGAGAGAGTGGAGTAAGTGTCATTGTTCCCTCTCTGACCTTGTCCCCACAACCGTGTCACAACCCAGCAACTGGGTTGCCCCACCCTGGTGCACACCTAAGGCTCCCCCCCTCACTACCTAACAGGTGCGACCAGACCACCCCCCCAAAAAAATGGCTCAAACAGAACAAATCAAAGCCCCACAGCCAATACTTTTAAGTGACCAAGAGATAGCCAACCTATCAGATGCACAGTTCAAAACACTGGTGATCAGGATGCTCACAGAATTAGTTGATTTTGGTAGCAAATTAGATGAAAAATGAAGGCTACACTAAGTGAAATGAAGAAAAAT
>CM052542.1:96008225-96099327 GCA_028533065.1 Trachops cirrhosus | reverse complement strand
GCTGATTTCTCAAAAGAGACCTTGCAGGCAAGAAGGGGCTGGAAAGAAGTATTCCAAGTCATGAAAAGCAAGGACCTACATCCAAGATTGCTCTATCCAGCAAAGCTTTCATTTAGAATGGAAGGGCAGATCAAGTGCTTCTCAGATAAGGTCAAGTTAAAGGAGCTCATCATCACCAAGCCCTTATTTTATGAAATGTTAAAGGGACTTATCTAAGAAAAAGAAGATAAAAAAACATGCATAGTAAAATGACAGCAAACTCACATTAACAACCACACCTAAAACAAAAACAAAACCAAAACCAAAGTAATCAAACAACTAGAACAGGAACAGAATCACAGAAATGGAGATCACATGGAGGGTTAGCAACAGGGGAGTGGGAGGAGGAGAGAGGGGGAAAGGTATGAAAAATAAGTAGCAGAGACGGTAGATAGAAAATAGACAGGGGGAAGGCAAGAATAGTATGGGAAATGTAGGAGCTAAAGAACTTATGACACATGGACGTGAACTAAAGGGGGAATGTGGGTGGGAGAGGGTATGCAGGGTGGAGGGGAATGAAGGGGGAGTAATGGGACAACTGTAATAGCATAATCAATAAAATATATTGAAAAATAAAAAAATAAAAATAAAAAACACCGACAAAATAAACTAAAAAATACATTAATCAAGATTAAAAAGGGAAAAATCATAAATAAATAAAATAGGAAATAAGAGAATATAATGTAAATAAAGAAAAATGTAAAAACTACCTTTCTCAATTTGTTGCAAAAAAAAAATACAGAATAAAATGGGTAATATTGCAGAAAAATATAAATTATAAGCATTAACTCTAAAATAAATGAGTATACTAATTATCATAAAAATAGAAAAGAAAGTGAAAGAAGGAAGAAGAAAGGAAGGAGGAAACAAGAAAAAAAAATATTGTGGAAAGCTCTTTCTCAAGAACACCAGGCCCAGGCAGTTTTATACAAGAATTTCTTTAAAAAAAATTTCTTTAAGGAACAAATAATTCCAATGTAATTAAAATGATCCAGTGCATTAAAAACAAAAGAAATTAAAATATTTTACAACAACCTCATTTACTGATATAAATTTTTAATTAAATTTACTCAGAAAGAATGAAGAATTATATTAAAAGTTACATAATCAAGATAAGTTGATTTTATTTCAGGAATGCAAAGATAGTTCAATATTAGGAGAATCTATTTGGAATATTCTAAATTTAGAACCTAAAGAACCTAGAGAATATTCTAACTTTAGGTTCTATCTTTTTGTTATCTTTATAGATACTGGAAAGGCATCTAATACAATTTTAAAATATTTTTCTTAAAAACAATTTTTGAATATAGTCACAGGTGTATATATATATATAAATATATATATATAAATATATATATATTTCACCATGTTTAAGGAATATTATTGAAATAAATACTTGGTGATCCAACAATAGTGATATTAAAAATATAAAGCTGCCATGATTAAAATACCATGGTACTGGCAAATGAAAAGACATAACATCAATGGAACTGATGAGAAAGTCTAGAAATGACCCCCCTCATTTCAACAAATGATGAGAGGATATTTGAATAGTCTTTTGAAAAAAACATTATATTCCTGTATGAGTCTTTATACCAGAGAAGTTTCAGATGAATTGAACATTTTAATGTGAAAATAAACTCATAAAAGTGCTAGAAGAATGTATAAATAATCACAGATATGAAGTGTCTTTTAAAGCATGATACAAAAATCCAGAAGCAATAGAGAACAGATATGGACATCTTCATGCTATATATATGGCAAAATATTCTGTAAATAAAGTCCAAGAACAATTTAAAAACTGGGGGAAATATTTGTAACTTATATCAAGGGGCTTTACAATTCAACACAGATATGGCTGACAATCCTTCAAAAAATGAAGCAAAGAATAACAGGACTAGAGAGTTCACAGGAGAGGAAATACAAGTGACTCTTATGAAATGAGAGTCAATCCCCCTCCTAATAAGAGAATTGTGATTTAAAAATCACACTTATATATCACTTTTTGTCTTTCAGGAGAAGAAACTGATGTTGCCAGAAGGGAGGGGGTGGGGGGATGGGTAAAAAAGGTGAAGGAAAATAAGAAGTACAAACTCCCAGTTTAAAATAAGGCATGATGTTGTAATGTACAGCACAGGGAACATAGGACATAGTCAATAATTTTGTAATAACTTTGCATGGTGACAGATGGTTACTAGACTTATTGTGGTGAATATATTGTAAGGAATACAAATATTGAGCCATTATGTTGTACACCTGACACTAATATAATATGGATGCCAACTATACTTTAATAAAATTTTTGAAAAGGTAAAGGGATTAGCCAAGGAACATGTATGCTTAACTCACAGACACAGACAACAGTGTGGTGATGGCTAGAGGAAAGAGGGGGTGAGGGTGGGGAGGAGGGCGGCAAAGGGGGACAAAATGGGGATGCCTGTAATAGTGTAAACAATAAAAATAAAATAAACAATAAATTGCTAATAGAAAGAAACAGGTCCTATTGTATATCATCGGTGAAAATGTTCATTGGTATAAGCAAGAATCTGGAAACATTTGCGTTAACATCAACAGAAGACTGGTGCGTCCCTACAATGGAGCATATGCTGCAATCTTTACAAGGAGTAATGGAGTTATATATGTGCTGTATGTTTTACTATAGTTATGTGAGTAAATATATGTGCATATATTAATATGCTTAGAAAATGCTTGGAACCTGCTTGAAAAATCAAGAGCATGCATTTTTCTCTCTGGGGGAGTAAACTACATGACCAAAGGTACACCTCCCCCTTTATTATATGCATTTGTTTATACCTTTTGAATTTTCTGGTAGGCACATGTATTCAAACATGTTAATTAATTTTAATTCATAATTAGAGAAATACAAGTCATTAGCTAATTTACAGTCATAAAATGCACATGACTCATCTAAGCAGCCACACTTTTGTTTTTGGTTTTTGGCTTTGGTTGTGCTGTTGCTTTGTCTTGATTTTTGTTCTTTTGTACTTAGATCTTATTTATCCTGCCAAAATTCAGGACAAATAACCAATTTGCATACAATTTTTCTTAAAAGAATGTCAAAAGCAGAAAGCCCCTTTGCTTCTGAATGAAATATAATAGGCCCATGGAGCAAGAGACAAAGAGAGTATGTCAAGAACTCCTTACAGCCAGTATGTACTGGTCAGGGCCAAATGCCAAGTGACCTCCACAAATTGGCCATCTTTAAATTGAAAAGTTAAGGACATTTATAGGGATGAAAACCTCCTGTTTGTCTTTTGACACCAAAACTCTACACTGCTTCTAAGTCATATATTCCATATTTTATAAGCCAACAAAAATCCCGTTTACATCTTGCCTTTGGTTTAATTACATTTCACGTTAGATTCCATTTAGAAATGTCATGTGTCCTCAAATAAACACTCAAAACCCAACTCATGTAAATTTTAGAACCAAGATTTATGAAATCATATTGTCCAGGTGTTTTATTACATTACCCTGAAAGTGCATTGTTTTCTAGTGCAGATTATCTGTTTATTCTTAAGTTATTCCATTATGTTTGGATATGAAAAATAACACTAGCTTTCTCAATACAGGTCACCAGACTGGCTTGGCTGGTGTATTGTATTCATACATTTTTATGATGTTCCTATAGTAAACATAATTTAATAAAGCCAAAGCATACTAAATAAATAATTGCATCTAGAAAAGCAATAAAAACAAATAAAATTAGTACTTTCATAAGTGGAAAGGTACTTCAATTACAGCTACAAGCACCAACCCCCTCCCCATAAAGTGTGTAGAATCATTTCCCTTATGCATATTTCTGGGATATAATAATTTGATTGAAGATATGAGGCAGCACACAGGAGGCTCTGAATTATGAAGTGTATACAGTTTCCAACAGAAGATGCATAATATCAGTACTTGGCACCTTTAAAGAACCTACTGTTTTTCTGGCATGCACACTTGATTGTCACAATCAACTGTGTGTTAATTACATCTTCCATCTTGTTTAACTGGAAATAAATTCCTAAAGGCAAGTGAAAGGGGCAAGTGTAGACTCCTCACCAGTCTTTATCATTCTACCTTTCTTTGCACCCACATTTCAGTGGAGGGTTTGGGTGCATTGAGAAGTAGCTTAGAGAAAAGTATCAGTTTATCAATAAGATTGGGTAAGACTCTAGAACTGGTAGTAAAGCCAGGAGCCAGAGCAGAATACAAAGGCGAAAGTAATTGCAGTGGGGCGGAACCAGGGTGAGAGCCTGCTGCAGAACCCAGCCTGTATTTCAAGTGATGAACGCAATCTTGCCAATTCATGGCAGTCCTGGGTTTCAGCTAAAGAATGTCTTCTAGTGCCTATGGCAATTCAAGGACTAGAGTACAGTAGGTCTCTGGAGATGAATCAAGAAGCTCTTCTGTTATATCCCTGCCATCTACTAGCCCTCAGAATGACTCCTTTCAAACCCCCATCCTGTTCATGGGGGTGCAGGAAGTACCGAGGTGTATGGGGCATTAGTACTCAAGACTACAAACTTAAGTACTCTTGAACTGGTTATTCACACTTTAGGTTCCACTGAAACATAAAGGAAACTGATGAAAATAGGATTTACATTTGTACCTTGACACTTGTACCTGATGTTGTTCTATTCACTGGAAGGCAGGAGGGAGAAGGAACAGACAACAGAAGTGAACCAACTGCTGGAAGTCCTGGTAGGGTCCTTTAGAAAAAGCCTAGAAATTTCTAAACATGCAAGAAGCAACTGCTCCATTTCCTCTTTCCCAGAACTGTTTGGTTTATATTCTTTTCCTTTCACCATCTTGCAGACACTTCTAGCCAGTTTCTTTCCCTCCCATGAAGGCCTGGTATTTGTGTTCAACTGCTTGGTATATTCTAAACCCCTCTGTTTCACGTATCTTTAATCTCACTTTTCATATGTTTCCCCCCAGCCAGGGCAAACCCACTGCTTAGTTCGCAGGGGGTTCTATGAGCAAGAGAGGGTGGGGGTTCAGATACAGACAGATGTTGATGCATCAAAGGAAGGCTGAAATGAAAGAAAGTTCTTCTAATTCTCAGTTCAATGAAATGTTCATGAAGAGGGGGTAAAGAGAGAGGCCCTGGGGCTTCCATCCTATATTTGACTTCAGAGCATCAGTACAAGAAGAATTTGGACCTCAATTCAAATGTCAGCTGTGTGATTTTTGGCCAGCTCCATCACTAGCCTTCAAGGATCCATCTTGTTCATGTGAATTAGGATTTAAATGAAACGATATATGTAATGATTTTGGTACCACAGTGCCTACCTTATAGAAGATGTTAAAACACCTGTGTGCTGAATAAATAAATGTTTTGATGTCATCACTTTCTCACTAGTCAGTCAAAATATCCATTTGTCTATGTTCTGAATTATGTATGAGTTACCAAGAACTAGGTGAACTAAATAGCCCCACATATCTTTTGACAGATAAGGAATAGATTCTGGAAAATGTGTTGTTATGGGCTAGATTGTGTCCCAGAAAAATTCATAGGTGTAGAAACCCTAACCCCCCAGTACCTCAGAATATGACTATATCTGGAGACAAGGTTTTTAAATAGGAAATTAAGGTAAAATGAGTTCATTAGAATGAGCCTTAATTTAATATGACTGGTGCCCATATAAGAAAAGGACATTAGGACACAGATACATACAGATAGAAGACCATGTAAGGACACAGGGAGAAGGCAGCCATCTACAAGATAAGGAGAAAGATTAAAAAAAAAAAAACCCTTCCAACACCTTGATCTCAAACTTCTAGTCTCTGGGACTGTGAAAAACAAATTCCTGTTGTTGAAGCTGTCCAGTCTGTGGTATTTTGTTGTGGCAGCCTGAGCAAACTGATATATTAGAAGAGAAGGGAAGAAAAGGAAATAGTCTTTCTTTAGGGGAGAGGAAATGAACTACCTGATCAGGGTGGATGCACACAAGAGATCAACACATGTTATGTTGACACCAGAAGGAGAGGTCTACAGCATGATGCATTTTCCCCAATATTCAGTGAGGAACAAGGCTAGAGAGCTCTAGAGCTATCAGCCAGTGACCCCCAACATACATGCCTCCCACCCCCAGTTGCCCTCCCCCCACGGCTTGGCTTGATTTTGCACCCCAGCCCTAAGATTTCACTTCTACTCAAACTTCCTGTTGTGTCTTTCAGTAACACAAAGAGGATTTTTCACAATTTTTAAATTTAATTTTCTTAAATGCCATGCAGTAAAAGTGATTTTTTTCAGGTGGATAGTGTATGCATTTTTAACACACAGATTAGTGGCCACCTCCATGGCAGGGCCCAGAACAGTTAGTTACATCAACACTCCCTCTTGCTCCCCTCTGCCCTCTGTGGTCATGCCTTGCCAACAACTTTCCCCCCTGGAGCCCTCTGATCTGTTTTATATCACTATGGTTCTTTCTGTTAGAGAATGTTATATGAAAGGAATGATACAGTGTGTAACCTTTTGAGACTGGCTTTTTCTCTTAGCATAATTCATTCGAGTTGATGCATATATTAATGGTCTGTTCCTTTTGATTGTTAAGGAGTATTCTGTGGTGTGCCATGTATACAGTTTGCTTATCCATTCACCTGCTGTGGACATTTGGATTGTTTCAAGTTTTTGGCAGTTGTGAATGAATTGCTGTAACTATTCAGGTGTAGATTTTTGCCAGACTCAGGGCAAACACCCAGGAATAGGTTTTCTGGGTGATATGAAAAGTAATGTTTAACTGTATATGAAACTGCCACACTATTTGTTCAGAGTAATGCAGCAATCTTCCCTCTTACCAGCAATGTCTGAGAGTTTTAATTGCTTTGTGTACTTGCAGGCACCTGGTATTGTCAGTATTTTTTATTTTGGCTATTCTAGTAGGTGCTAGTGGTCTAGTACTTACCTTTTCACTTTGCTTAAGGACCTCACTGGTCTTAAACTCAAGTGCTCATTGACGGCCACTGAGCTGCATTAAATTCCCACAAAGCACAACATCCTCTCAGAAGAATCAGTAAAAGGTGATCACAAAGAGCAGTTTTCTAGTGCAGCAATGGAACCTCTGGACTCTAAGAAGCTTTAGGAATGCCGTGTCTTCCATCTCCCATGCACCTGTTCTGCCAGGAGTGAGACATGTAGCAGTAGATTTCTGCCTCCAGGCTAAACCCTGCTTTTCCAGTTTAAACCTTCTTTCCTTCAGTTTTAGAGAATGGAAAGTATGTCTACAGGAAGGATTTACTTCACAGGGCTAAAACTAGACAAGTTAACCCAAAAGATTCAGAAGCTGAGCATCCCTTTCTTCGAGTTCCTAATTGGTAGCTTTTGAGTACTTCATTTTGTAGGTATGTCTACTAGGAAAGAAAGAAAGATTTCACATTCCATGGAGACTCCAGCAAAACAACATATTTTCATAGGAATAACAGTTGGATGCACAAGTTAAATTAAGTTGCAGGAATAAAAGAAAAATGCATTTGCAGCCATTGCAAGTTCTCCAATGTCAGAAGTTCAATTAGGTAATACCATTATCACAGCAACAGATCAATAACTAGGACATGGGATGTTTATGCTAACGTCACCTTGAAGTTAAGAAATGTGATTGCAGTTCTACTAGAGTTGCACTATCAGGAATCTATTTACCCAAGAGAGAATTACATATTATCGAAGGCAGACTTCCTCTTCCCCCTTAAAGATAAGTGCTCATTTTTTATTCAACAGAGTAGTACCTGGTAAAACAAACTCTCCTCACAATTTCAACACATATAGAACTATAGCCACGGACAAGGGGGGTGCTGTGTATTCAGTGAAGCTCTATTTGGTTCCAAGCTCAGGAGAGAAAACTATGCTGTGGTCCCTAATGGTCCAGTAGGAATCAGGCTTGGTTATGAACTTGACTGAATTTTGAGTTCCACTTGACTTAATTTTGAGGCTTGCTGATTTATATTTAAACATATTATAAAGAGAAATTGAGTTCCCTGAGGCGTAGGTTAAATGAAAATAAAGAATCAAAATGAACAAAAGAGACAGAGACACCTTTCCAGGCAGAGATGTTAAATGGTAAAACAAAGGACACAATCCAAAAGTGACTTTGGGAGGTGGCAGAGCGTGGTGGTTGAGAATCGGTCCCTCTGAGATTGTAACTCAACAAATGTTATCTAATGTTCACTATCTCACTCAGTCCTCTCACCAGCCCTGTGAAGTGGGTCCAGTGGTCATGCTCATTTTACAGATGAGCAAGGTCATACAGCTGTTGTCCATTGGAGTCTGGACTCAGAACAAGGCAGCCCTGCCCAGGATCCACACTCTGCTCCTCACAGGGGTCAAGCCCTTACAAATGACTAAGACTGACAGCTGACTAGACATGTCTTGACAATCTGAGCCAGGGTCTAGAGACCAGGACTCCTGGTCTATCTCACATGGGGACACAGGTGCTCTCTGGGCCAAAACGTGACCTTCCTCTGTTGCTTCAGACATTTATAAACCTTGGTATTATATCTGCCCAGACTCCTACCCCACATCCAGCTTCCACATGGTTATTTAGTGACTAATGGCCCATAAATAACCTAGTGTTCTCTAGGACTTTGGATAGATTAGAAAGGATCTAGGACTCAGGAGAGGTCTTGGATGGAAATGAATATTTCAAAGTCCTATCCAGGCTTGTTGTCACCTTAGATTGGATGAAGTCACTCGGAAATCTTGAGTGGAGCAAATTCACATCATGCTCTTAAGTCTGTAGAAATCAAAGAATGTTTAGCAAAGGGCATTCCCAGAATGAATTTGACAGGACAGAAAGTCACATGCCTCTGGCTAAGTGCTTTGGGGATAGAAAGGGTGACCCACAGAACCTGTTAAAGCCATGCACAGAGAGGCCTGAGGCTTTGCAAGTCATTAGACAGATGAATGTCTTGAGTTAACCAATGCATATTTGGGGAGCTAAAATGTTATTATAGATAATTCTCTTGGGGGAGGATCCTGATACATGAAACTTTCACAGTGGCACAGTGTTCGCTTCATGATCGAATAGAGTCACTCATTTTCTCTTCCCTATGGACCTTCCAAAAGTAGCTTTACTGGCAGTATTATTGAAGAGAATGTTTATG
The DNA here is from genome assembly GCA_028533065.1 of Trachops cirrhosus. Classification (NCBI taxonomy): domain Eukaryota; kingdom Metazoa; phylum Chordata; class Mammalia; order Chiroptera; family Phyllostomidae; genus Trachops; species Trachops cirrhosus. Next base: position 96,090,180 of record CM052542.1, on the reverse strand, counting down.
CTTAGAAAAAGAGTCCACTCTGAGAATCTTTAATCGGGGACATTCTCATTCCTCTAATCAGCTGTAAACTATAACACTGTCTTAGATTCATCAGATTGTACAAGGGTCTATGTAGTGGTATCAAAGACCATGGACTCTCAGAGACAGAAAGACTTCCACTTGTAAGCTGTGTGACCTTGGGCAAGTTACTTAGCCTCTCTGTGCCTCCACTGCCATATCTGTAAAGTTTGACTTAAAATAGTACCTATTTCACTAGGTTATTTGGAAGATTAAATGCATTCACACATGAAATGTAATTAGAAAGTTACCTAGCAAGTAAATAGTAAATGCTAGATAAGTGTAAAATTGTTATTATTACTATCTTATTATAAAGTAAAAGAAGTGTTATTTTAACAATCAGTCCCTTTGAAATACTACAATATTTAGAGGCAGAGAGAAAAAGACACTCAGAAATCATTTGGAAAATACCATGTATCAGACTTTGATGGATACCACTGGGCCTCAGGCCAGTGACAAAAAAATTCAGTGATTTTTTTTAATAGTGGGAAAGCCAATTCTTCTAGAAAGATAGGTCAAACCATGCCCCTCACTGCTTTGCACAAATCCTCTAGTGGCTTCTCATCACCCTTAGGATCATATTCAGAGTCCCTGTCAGGATCATGACCCATCAGAATCTTGCATGGCATGCCTCCTACCTCGGATCACACCACATGTTCTGCTTGCTGACCAGACACCAGGACAATACTCTTTGTTCCGCACCCACCTCAGAGTGTTTAGCCGGGCTGTGCTCTCTGACTGGAATGTTCTTCCCCCAGATACTAGTGTGGATTGTCCCCTCACTTTGTCAGACCTTTACTCTCAGGATGCCCTCTCCCCATCAAACACAGTTCCTCTGGGGCACACTTATTCTGCTCTATTGGCCTGCAGAGCATGTATCACATCTCAGCATTATAACATATGATACATTTAGTTAACTTCTCCCACCAGAATGCAGTTATAGCACCTAATATTTACTTAGTGCACCAATAACTCTGTGCAGAAAGTACTCTTATTGCCATCCTCATTTTACATATGTGGAAACAAAGGCACAGAAAAAACAAGCATGACGTCAACAGCTAATAAATAGCAAAGCTGATGCTAGAGATGGACTCTAACCATAACACTCAGCTCCACACATGCAGAGAGTCTGTCAAACTTACTCACTGCTGCAGCCAGTGGTGTGGCAATAATTGTGGAGCAACTGGCTCTCCAAGAAAAAAAAGCTCTAATTTGCAGCATTTGCTGATTACATGTGTAAATCCTCCCACAATGGCTGATTTCAAGATGCTAAGAGGATTTGCTCTCTCTACTGGAGAGCAGTGGGTCAGAGCATGCCATTGATATAACTTAGCTCCTAGGAAGATACCCTCTCAGATACCAGCTGGCACATAAAAAAGAGCGCACATTTTAAAATAAATGGTTGAATGAGTTTAAGATAAAATAGAAGAAAATCAGTCTGGCACAGTCATTAAAAACCCTCTTGTAGATATCTTTGCCCTCAGGAATGTAGGGAGGGGATGCTCTCAGGAATTATGAGCAAAAAAACCATGAACTCTTTTCTCTTTCAGCCTGTCTAGGGTATTCATAAGGACATGCTACTGAGAGTAGCATACCTGGGTTCTGCTTGGAATCATACAAAATCTACATATGGCTTTCAACTTAATAGGTTAAAATGTAGATAAGATAGATAGATAGATAGATAGATAGATGGATAGATGGATAGATAGACAGACAGGTAATACTTGTAACACTTAATAGCCATTAAAAGAATGGGAGGATCTACATACACTGATGTAGAAATATGAGGCTGGTATGTTTTCAGTGGAAAAACAATTCAATGTGTGAACATTTTGTTTAGGATCATTCTAATTTTTAGGGAACTCTGAACACAGAAATGACCTATACTCATTGTGGGCTGACTATATGTGCACTTTGGAAACATACATACAAATGTGGGTACAGTTTTTTATATACATAGAAAAATACTCAGAAGCATATAAACCAAATTCCTAAGAGGTTATCCCAGAGAAATAAGAGGCTATGGAAGGAATTTTACTTTGTATTCTAACACATAGAGATTCTGAATTCCTGGTTCCAGTCCTGTACCCAACTTAAATTCACCATTATAGCTTTCATCATGTAAAAATTCATGCAGTAAGGTCAGGACAGAAAACACCCTGAGATCCAGAGGACTAGGACTTTACTGACTGTTTCTGATGAAAGGCAGCAGAGCCTGAGCCCTCTGGGTAAAAACAGTAACCTGGAGCCAAGTATCTGGCCATACCCAGCTCTACCACTCCCTAGTGCAGGAGCTTGTGCTGGTACTTCCTCCCTGTGCCCGTATGCTTCATCTATGAGATGGAGATACTAACAATGAGTAGAACAGGGTTGTCCCAATGTAAGCATGGGGATAGTGCCCACATAGGGAAGGACCATCACCATCATCTATCATCTATTATCTACCATCATCACCATCATCATTACCTCTAGCATTATGGCATAGACACAAAGTAGGGAACAAACCAAGAGAATATAGACTGACAGCTATATGGGGGCAGGGGGTGGTTAGGGGTTGGGTGAGAAGGGTGAAGGGATTAAGCAAAAAAAGAAAAAGAGAGAGACTCATGGACACAGACAACAGTGTGGTGACTGTCAGAGGGAGAGGGGTGGGGAGAGGTAGAAGATGGTTGGGGGGTAACTGATGATGACGAATTCTAGAATTGTGTACCTGGGACCTATATGTTTTTTTGACTGATGCCACCCCAATAAATTCAATAAAAAAGACCAGATATAAATAGCAGTAGATAGCAGTAGATATGCTAGTTCATTTGTTGAATTCATATGTAATGTGGGCAATGAGCACATATGATTGAATTAATAGTTTGTATTCTTCATTTTTCTGTGCATACTCTAATCATAAATTCGTAAGGCCATTGTTGTCTTTTGGACATATGTGCTTGTTGGAATTTATAAATTCGGCTTGAGAAAGTTATAACAATAAATTAGAAATGAATCTAGCATGGGAAAGAAAATCCCCTTAAATGTATTACTAGTTTGTCATGAACACAGAATTTCATATAGCGATAGTCTTTCTGATGTTTTAAATGCATAGCTTGATTTAACAAATACAATGATAATTTTTTCTTTTTTCTCTGAAATGGCACTTCATTTCTAGTATTCTCAATTTGAGATTGAAAAAATCCTTTAATAACAACTTTAAAGTGTTCTGCGTTCAAAACTGAGGTTTTAAATGAAATAAGTTTTTTTAAAATCAAATGTTAGCACAAATGATATTGTTGTATGAGATTACAAAAATAAAATAGAGTGAAAAGTTAAAAAAAATTTCCCAGCAGTGCAATGATTGCAGCAATGAGGTGCCCAATAAATGCAGCAAATCAGCTGAGCTAAGATGGAAAAACGACCCTACTGCTCCACAGGGACAATGATGGCAGACGCACAGGGACCAGCATGCCCAGACCAGGGCCCCCAGGGACCCAGGGAAGGCCTGTGCAGCCAGGTGGGTCGCTCATGGGGCAGAGCCTGCTGGAACTCCAGGCCTGGCTTGCCTCTCTGCTGCCTGTTCACCTTTGTCAGGAGCTGCAAGGCTCATGGTCCCTCCTGTCCCCGCAGCACCTTGCACACCACCTGGCAGCACTCAGTAAATGCCCAAAGAAGGAATAAGTGGATGACTGTAAATGGTCAACATGAATCAGTGATGCAGAACAGGAGAAACACAATCCTGACATATCCAATTTCAAAGTCACTTCCCTCATGGCAGCACAAAGCCATGTACCCTTCTACAACAGGGTGAGGCAACTTCCTCAGCAGTACGATTCCTGTCATCTCTGTAAAGTAGTTCCTAATGACTGTGTAAGATACTACCAGTCTTAAAAGACTACCTGGAAGTAACAGCTTCACTTGGCCTGTCATTAAAAAATTCAGAGCCTCAACTAAGCCCCACTGACCTCTGACATGGCTGAGAAACATCTAGCTTCTTTTGCAGACAGTGTGAGGCATCAGGGGCCTTGGCATTAACCTTCTGCCAGCCAGGAAATGCTGGCCTATGTCAGAGCCAGCAATCCCTCAGACAAGTTCCCACTTCCACTTCTGGAGGTCTTATCTCTTCTCCCTGATGATGGCATCCCATTCACAAATGGGTCCCCACTTCTCCAGACTGCAGGAAGCCCATGAAACCAATGACTTCCGTTTTCCCCTCTCATCCCTTCAGAAGCCTCAGCATCTACTCTTCCCTCCAGTCAACATACATAACTCCTGGTGACAATAATGGGATGTGCATGTGTACCGAGGGGAGCATAGAATTTTTATCTCTGTAAAAATGGCACTAGCGTGGTATAAGCAAAGATTTTGTTTTTTTCCCAAGGCTTTTACTTGGGGCAATATATTGTACATGTGGTTGTAGGTTTTTTCCTTCTTTTTAATTTTAAATCGAGATTATGAACATATTTTATGCAGGTTAATATATCCTTTTCATGTAAAATTTAACTGAAACCAGTTCTATCTAGCACATTAACAACAACAAGAGAAATTCTCTGGCTTATTATAAACATCCTTCAAGAAACCTGAAATGCATGTCCTCTGGAAATAATTTTGCTGGGATATGGGTTATTATCAAAATCCTCTCAGAATTCTATCACTGGTGTCTAGTGTACTTCAAAGCCTTTTCTGCTACTGATCAGAGAAACACTCTTGGTCTTGGCAGTACCTTCTTGATCATAAAAACTGGGCGGGGAGCAGGGCTTTGTTTTCTGACCCAGGCCAACAATGAACAGAGCATGGCACCTGGTCCTGAGCTGACCACAGGGTGAAAGGCTTCTTCCTAAGGCTCCCTCTTAAGTACCATAAAGTACGCCCCCATTCTTCTGTCCATTCTTTCAACAGGTTGAGTGTAGGCTTTAAACTCAAGGGCATTCCAGAGAAGCAGGTCTTGGTCACATATTCCCTGCTGTCAGAAATCTACCTGTGAGAGGCTCTAGGGGATCATTGGACAGGGCTAACCCTAGCTGAGATACAGACAAACTGTCCAAAAAGGGTTTTCAGGAAGGAAAGAGAGTCACAATACCCTTTAGAAGCACATTCTCACATTTCAACTTCTCTTTGTTGATTAAGCAAGAAAAGCCACCATTTCCCCCCAAGTGGACTGAACTCTCTTACTAAAATGTAAGTCCTCTGTGGAGGTGGCTGGCAGTGACCATCCCATTGGCAGTGACCTGAGCAGAGCTGGCTACTGAGTTTGATAAGTTATTCAGAGCCACACTTCTCTGTGCTTTAGCATTCCTCAGATTGATCTAGGATCTTGTTGAACTGCAGATTCTAATTCAGTAGGTCTAGGGTAGGACCTACAACTTCAAGGTGATTTCCAGGTTGCTGGTCCATGGACCACACATGGCGCAGTGAAGACTTAGAGCTCAAATCTCAGATATCTGCCCTCAGTCATTCAGCAACCTCACAGACAATCTACACATTCCAGGCTCCCTAACTGGGGATATATAAATGAGGAAGACAGGCCCTCAATAATGTTAAAACTAGTGCTAATGAAAATGTAAAACTCCTGTGCATCAAAGGACACAGTCAAGAGAGGGAGAAGGCAACCCATAGAATGGGTGAAAATATTTGCAAATTATATATTTGATATATAAAATATCCAAAATATACATATAAAGACCTCCTATAATTCGACAGCAACAACAACACCACTGATCATCAGGGAAACACTAATCAAAATCACAATGATTTACCACCTCACACCCATTAACATGGCTATTTTGAAAAAACAGAAAATAAGTGTCAGAGAAGATGTAGAAAAATTGGAACCCTTATGTACCAACATTCCGTTGTTGGTGGAAATGTAAAATAGTACAGCTGCTATGGAAAACAGTATTATTTCATTTCCTCAAAAAAGCAAAAATAGAATTACCATATGATTTCACTTCAGCAATTTCCCTTCTAGGTATATATACAGAAGAATTAAAAGCAGAGACTCAAAGGCATTTGTGCATCTATATTCACAGCAGCATTATTCTCAATAGTTAACATGTGGCAGCAACCCAAGTGTCCACTACAGATGAATGGATAAGCAAAATGTGGTATATACTTGCAATGAAATATTAATCAGCTTTAACAAGAAAGGAAATTCTGACACATGTTGCAAAATGGGTGATCCTTGACAACATTATGCTAAGTGAAAAAAACCAGTTATGAAAAGACAAATTCTACATGATTTCACTTACATGGTATACCTAGAGTAGTCAGCGTCCTAGAGACAGAATGTAGAAGGATGGTTTTCAGGGTTGGCAGAAGAGAGTGAAGGGTTGTTTAATGAGTACAGATTTTGCAGATGAAAAGATTTCTGGAAATTGTTTGCACAACAATGTGAATGTACTTAACAGTACTGAAATGTACACTGATAAATAGAATAGTAAATGCCATCTTATGTGCATTTTAGCACAACTAAAAAAGAACCATTCCCACTGTCTCTACTATCTAAGGTGTCTACGGTGTATATAGACTTCATAGTATAAGAAATGTAAAGGTCACTTTGTAGGAAGAAACCACATGGTTCCAGTGGAGGATAAAGTCAAGTCATGAGAGTAAACATGACTTCAATGTGGAGTGGGAAGTACTAACATACAGGCAAGGCCAGGTGCCGTCGGAGCCCCAAGGAAAGGCCCTGACATCAGATGGATGGGGAGGTGGTGAGCCATATGTGAGCCAGCTGTGGCAGCATATAGGAGGACAGGGACAAGCCTTGGTACACCAAAAAGTAATGGCCAGGCTTCAGTCAGCAGTGGACATGCGGGTAAGGGGGAGGCACCTAGACTCTGGACAAGACAGCCATTCCCTGAGGCAGGGACTTCCCAGGTGGACCAGGACTAGGGGAAGGGGACAGGTTTGACATGTGCTGGAGTAAATTTGGGGTGTGTGTGAATCCTCTAGAGGAGTGTCCCATAAATAGTCAGGAGTAGTTTGGAATTGGCTTGAAGACCTGTTGGGGGAAAAACGGATTGCACAGATGACTGCTGCACCTGTGAGAGTGTTGACTCTCTAAGAAATGTGTTCAAAGAGAAAAGAAGCCCAGAAGCAGCCATCACTCTGGAGAGGTGGAAAAGAGAAGCCAGCCTGACCATCTGGGGAGTGGCAATAGCAGGAGAAAAGCAGTTAGGTGGGGCAACAGCAGGTGCCTCATGTCTGCCTCCAGGGACAAGGGTATTGATGCATCCAGGAGTCAGAAATAACAGATTAATTGAGAAGTGCCATGATAGTTGGCAATGGGAAGGTCGCTGACATGCAGACATATAATTTTGGTGTCCAGGAAAACCTTGATTTGTAAAACAGTGAGGCTCAAGGGACAGGAGACCTCAAAAAGAAGGTGGCAAGTGAGCCCCATCTAGTAAGTGTGTGGCAGCTCAGTGGGTGGATAGGATAGGGCCTCTGTGGCCAATGGTAAAAGGACCTAGACCAATGGGGTACCAGGTAGAGGAGAGAGATAGTAATGGCCTGCCTGCCCTGTGCCACTCGCATGAAGCCGTACTTCATCCTGGAGGCAAGAGGGAGCCATGAGAGTATTTTAAGTAGGAAATGACATAGTTAGAGTTGTCTTTTAGATAAATCCTTAGGTAGTAACATGAAGGATGGATGGGAAGAAGAGAGACAGGATAGAAGCAGCCCCCTGGGGAATGTGTGGTAGTTAAGCCCATGATGTTCCCCATATTTCTGTCTTCATTGTTTTGCTCAAAAAAATCATCTTCTCCTTAGAGAACAAGGGTGGCCTGATCCCTTCCAGCTACTGACAGCTATGTGTGAGTGACTTAATGGCAGAGAAGGTGAGGCTGTGTCGGGGGGTGGACTCTGAATGAGGCAGAGGAGGGCATGAAAGTTCACTTAGCCTAGAGCAGGAGTGTTAAACGCATTTTCACCGGGTGCCACATCAGCCTCGTAGTTGCCTTCAAAGGGCCAAAGGTAATTTTAGGACTGTATAAATGTAACCACTCTTTAATAGTTAAGCGAGAGCTTGGCACTGCCGTCAGGTAGAAACAAGGTGCCAGGCTGGATAAAACAAGGTGGAGGGCCAGATATGGCCTGTGGGCCTTGTGTTTGCCACCTGTGGTCTAGAGGGTAATATTCTCTTCTCTTTTGGGCAGTTTCGATATGCTAACTACCATACTCTTGAATTCACATTTCCATTTCCTGTTGTTGCTATTTTCCTTTCAACACTGAGTTTCAACACTGTTTTCTCTTCCTCCACTGGGTCTTTAAATCCATAACTGACTTAATGCAATAAAAATAAATGCACTTCTAGCTTTCTCTTTTCTTCTGAAACAAGGAAGCAGTGACAGCTTTTCCTGGAAGTTTGTGAATTAGCTCAAAGGATGCTGGAAGCTCTGCTGCAGGGTCACAACCAAGGGGAGGAAATGCAGGTCCCCAGGAAGCTCCAAAGGGTCTTTGAGCCAGTGCCCATCCCCCATCCCTAGTTTAAAGGAAATGACACATTTTGAATTTTGTGAAAGTGCTCCCTGGACCACAAAAGGAGGAAGAACCACTGATATATTGGAATAACAACTCCTTGTCAGTGTGCAAAGGTCGTTAGACAAGAGGATTACTTTCTCCATCGGAATGAACCTGTGTGTTCAGTGTGGCCTCATTACCTTAGTAGCTAACTTTGAAAGCAGGTGGCTGTGTTTGGTGGTTGTTAGATAAAGGGGAGGCAGTTCTCAAACCTTCATTATAAAATGTTTAAAATGTCTTTCTTCCCTTCTTTTCCTACTTGAGTACTTTCTTTTTTAAAAAAATCTCCTAGCCACTCTTAGTCTCTGATATATATACTTCTTGCAAAATGCCATGTTATCTTGGAAACTTAAGAGAAGATGCCCACTTGTTAATGCTTTGAGGGTGGAAACACAAGGACACAGGCTTGTTGTTTTTGCCTGGAGCCTGGAGGGTCCACCAAGAGTGGGTATGTACAGTTGAGATGAGAAATGGAGTCCATAAAGCACCAGGCAGAGGTGCTGGCACACAGTAGGTGCTCAACAGATGAAGGTTCTCTCATCTGGTCAATGAATCAGTGGAAGCAGCAGGCAGGTTGGTGTTTGGGGGTGAGCACATGTCACATCACTGGAAAAAAGGGCTGCAGAGCTCTGAGGCCTGCAAGTGCTCCAGGACACAATTTCACAGAGACTGTGGCAAGATGGGAAAACCACAGAATTAACCACCTGAACTGGCACTGGGCCCCAAAGGAAAGATGCCTCCCAGTTATTTTCTAAATTACCCTCCAAAGCCTGTGTGAGCCAACATGCAGCTATTGACTATGGATTCAGTGAACATGAAGACTTACTGATCTGAGAGATAAATGTTGACCAAATTGGGACTGAAGTCAATGCTGACCTCTTGGGGAAATAAATCTTAAGATTAAATAAAACCTGCAGACGCTAGGCCTAGAATTTTTTATCTAAACTGGTAGACAGAGACCCATTTCAAGTCAGCCCCTTTCTTTTTTGTGTATTATACTAACTGTAAATGGGTTTCCAAATTGACTTGTATCTTGGTGGTATGGAAAATTTCAAGTCTTTTCATATATTAAATGATCAGGGGACAATTTGGTATTTAAAAAACTATTACTGGGAGTACTTCCATAAAACAAAGCATCCTTTTGAAATGCATATAACTGCCCAGGATTAACTTTCTGTGAAAATTAAGAATTTCCTGTGTTGAATCTCCATGCAGAGGGACATGCCATTGTGAAACAAACACACAAACAAAAAAGTCAACAATGGAAACTTGTGATTAGGACAGGAGCTATTTTTGAAAATGCTATTGACTCTGGTCTGTTTCTCGGTGGCCAAAACTGCTTAAGGCGGCATTTTGTACCAAATAGGTAGGTGTACAACTGACTTTTATTTGATGGATAAATGAAAGGTGGGCCACCCAGGCTGTGGACTACAGAAAGTTATCCATTCAAGATTGATGGTACTGTGAAGGAGTCATCACAGAATGGGCACCATGGGAGAAGGAATGCTATCCCTGTGGGTGGTGGGAACACACTTTTCTTAAACAGTGTGTTCTCACGTGCAAATGTTGGGATGGAAAAGGACTTACTGTGAGAATTAAATAGGATAGCATGCAGAAAGCACTTTTTGGGATGTATCCCTCTGATATATCAACAGAAATTCAATAAATAGAAGTTTCTATCAGGACTAACACTCTGGTTTGGAAACAATGGCTCCTTCAGCAACTTAGAATGTAAGGTGGGGAAACTTACAAGTCATAGTTACTCTTGAGGTTGTTGATAAATATCAGAATTAAGGATAAAGAATCTAAAAAAGATACACACATACCCATGCTGATGTGCAGTGGAATGCACAGTTGAGAGGAGAATGAATTCAGCCTATCTATCTGGGGAGACTGAGTCTCATGGGTGGGATGCAGGATGCTCCAAGGCAAGAAAGTTGGTAGTTTTAGCTTTTCTGTTCAATCCAGTTTCCAAAAGTCTCCTGAGTGACCAGAGATCTATTCAAATCAGCAAAAACTCTGCTGCTGCATTTAAGGATGAGCGTAGTCAACAGAGGAGAACTGATAAAGAATTTTGGATGATATGAACTAAACGAAATTGCATTGTATGAACCCACAATTCACTGTAGGCAAAAGAAGACTCTCTTTAGAAAACAAGTGAACCAGCTTTTCCAACACAAGCATAAGAAATCTGGGCACAGAGCAGCAGGGGTGGGGGCAAGGCCTAGCTATGACAGGACATTAGAACCATGCTCACAACTTATATTTAAGTCTTTTATATACCTTGAATTTATTTTTGTGTATGGTGTAAGTTGGTGATCGAGTTTCATTTTTTTGCATGTAGCTGTCCAGATCTCCCAACACCATTTGTTGAAGAGGCTAGTTTTACTTCATTTCATGCTTCTGTCTCCTTTGTCAAATATCAATTGACCATAGAGAGTTGGGTTTATTTCTGGGCTCTCTATTCTGTTCCATTGGTCTATGTGTCTGTTTTTAATGCCAGTACCAGAGTGTTTTGATTACAGTGGCCTTATAATACAGTTTAGTATCAGGTATTGTGATCCCACCTACTTTGCTCTTCTTTCTCAAAATTGCTGCAGCTATTTGGGGTTGTTTATGGTTACATATAAATTTTTGAAATGTTTGTTCTAGATCTGTGGAATATGTCATTGGTATTTTAATAGGGATTGTGTTGAATACATAAATTGCTTTGGGTAGTATGGACATTTTGTGCAGCCCAATGTTCACAGCAGCACAATTTACAATAGCCAAGTGCTGGAAGCAACCTAGGTGTCCATCAGTAAATGAGTGGATCAAAAACTATGGTACATTTACACAATGGAATACTACGCCACAGAAAGAAAGAAGGAGCTCCTACCCTTAAAACAGCGTGGATGGAACTGGAGAGCATTATGCTAAGTGAAATAAGCCAGGCAGTGAGGGACAAATTCCATATAATCTCACCTTTAAGTGGAACCTAATCGACAAAACAAACAAGCAAACAAAATATAACCAGAGACATTGAAATTAAGAACAAACTGATAGTAACCAGAGGGGAGATGGGAGGGGATAATGGGCGGGGAAAGGGGGAAGGTTTTTCAGTAACAAATATAAAGGATACATGAACAAAACAAAGGTGTGGGTGGAATCGGGGGAGGGAGGTCAGATGGCTGGGGTTGGGGGGAGTGGTGGGGTGAAAAGGCAGACAACTATACTTGCACAACAATAAAATTTTAAAAAAAGAAAAAATGTTTATCATTTCAAAAACAAAACAAAACATACTCAGAGACCTAGACTCCACACTGAGGCAAATCTTCAAATGAGCTGGTTAAAACTTTATGCTTTCTTTTAGAAGGACCCTTGTTCAAGTCCTGACTGCAGCCCACAGGCTTCATGACCTTGCTTGCATAAGTCACCCATCTTACTGACTCTCAGTCTCACTGTCCCCATCTGTAAAAGCAGAGTGACAGAACCTACTCCACAGAGCTGGTATGCGGAATCACTAACAAATTTCCAACCTGCTAGACTGATCTGGGCTTTGGGAGTACAGCCATGACCAGAGCAGATATGTTCCTTGCCTTCATGGACAAGGAACTGGAAGAAGAGAGAGGCAATTAATAGACAAATATAAAGTATGTTAAAGCACCTCTGATGGGGATTGCTGTCATAGGGTGGGGATGTTTTAGGTAGGACTTCAGAAAGCTCCTGCATTGAGGTAATGATTGAATAGAGACCCTGTAGGTAAGTGAGAAGCCACAGGCATCTGTTTAGAGGGAAGTTCCAGACAGACAGGACAGCTGCTACAAAGACCCTTGCAGACCTTTTGGTTTAAGGCCTGACAGGGAGGCCAGCATAGCCAGAGGGAAATGGGAAATGGGGGTGGCAATAAAAATGATGTCAAAGAGGTAGTGGGGTCTTTTACCTCTTTGCAGTGGGGACTCCACACCATAGAGGGCTATACTGTCCAATGTGGAAGCCACCAGACTAATGTGGCTCTTAAGCACTTGAGATGCAGTTCTGAAATGAGATGTGCAGTAAGTGTGACATATATACTAGATTTTAAAGATTTAGTAGAACAAAAGCATGTGAAATATTTCATTAATAATTTAATATTGATATGTTTAAATAATATTTTTGATATATTGGGTTAAATAAACCATGTTATTAAAATTGGTTTCATATATTTCTTTTCACATCCTTATGCTGGCTACTAAAAAATTTAAATTACATAAGTGGCTTTCATGATATAGGGTGTTATAGGTTACAGTGAGGAGTTAGCATTTACCTTGAGCAATGTGGAAAGTAAACATTTATACCTAAAGCTCTTAGCATGTCTCCCAGAACATAATGGGGAAAGTTTATGAAACTTATTTCCACTCAGAGATAAATTGCTCAAATTTATGTAAAGGCAAATAAAGATATTTGAAGGGGAAGACAATGAACTTAAAAAAGAGTAATAATACTAGTAAAAGTTAGGCTTAAATAATTATTTAGAATGTAGTGATAAAATAAATGGAACTAGCAAAAAATGATTATTGAAATATAAAACAAAGTAAAATTAAAAAGAATCTGACAAATAGATACAACTGGATCTATTCCTAAATTTTAAATGGACCAGAGAAAAAAAGCCAACCCCGCCCCCAAATAAAACCCAAAACACACAAGTATTTTAGCCATCCTGGTAGATGTGACTGGTTTTATGCTTTTAACTTGCATTTCTATGATTCCAATGAGATTAAATAATTTTCATGAGATTACTTTTATAAAGTGCATGTTTCAGATGTCTTCTGATTTTCTGTGCTGTTGTCATTTCTTATTGACTTGTAGATGTTCATATGGATAATCCTTTGTCAGATAGATGCATGACAGATATGTTCACCCAATTTCTGGGCCTATCTTTTCATTCCTGTATTGATAGCTTTAATCAGAAGAGACCTTCTAAATTTCAACATAATCTAAATTTTTCAATCTTTTTTTTATGGTTGGTACTTTATGTGTCTTGTTTAAGAAATTTTTGCCCATCCTGAAGTTAGGAAGATATGCTATGTTTAGGAGGCTTTGCATTTACCTCTTTTTTTAATTCGGTCTATGATCCTTCTCTAATTTCTGTGTGTGTTTTGAAGTAGGAGTTCTGGATCTCTGTTTTTCAGATGGATATGCAATAGACCCATTATCATATATTGAAAAGATACACCCTTCTTCACTACATTGTAATGTCACTTTTGTATTAAGTCAAGTGACAATACATATGTAGATTGGTTCAGGGTTCTTTATTCTGTTCCTTTGCTCTATTTGTTTCCCTTTGTGCTATTACCACACTGAATTAATTACTGTGGTGTTACTGTAAATCTTTGGAGTTGGTATATAAACTCTTCACTTTGTTCTTTTCCTTCAAAAATATCTTGGCCCTTCTTAGTACATACACATTTTAGTATAGGTTTGACAGTTTCTTCCCCCCTCTCTCTTGCACAACTGATGAACAACATTGGCACCAAAACAAGCAGTAATATGATTAGAAACTAAAAAAATTAAATATCCATGTACCCATACTGATATAAAAATTTAGTGAATAAGTAAATGAGGGAAGGGGTTCATCTTTTTCTTATAAAAGAACTTTAAATAATAAATGTAGACAGATTGAGGAAAATAAAAATGATTATTAATATACTATAGCAAAATGCACTGATGAATGCTAAAAGCAGTGGGCAAAGTTTAAGAAAAAACAGACTATTTGCATAGTCTTGATGTAACTCCTCTAATGTATTTATTAATTACTCTGGTGGTTTTGACACATGCCCACAAATTCTCTACTCTTCCCCCCTTGAATATGAACAGGACTTACTGACTGCTTTTTAATGAATAGGGTATGGAAAGGGAAAAACAGTACTTTGGTACTGAATAAGTCTGGCAGATGCCACCTAACCAAGTGATAGATGCATACTACCATTAATCAGATATACTGACATCATGACATCTGATAGGAAGCAACCAGAAGAAAGTATCACCTCTGTATTGTTCTTCCCCCAAATCTGTAACCCCATTCCAATCATTAGAAAAACTCAGAGGAACCCAAATCAAGGGACATTCTAAAAAATAACTGGCTCCTACTCTTCCTACTTCCTACTGACAGTCCACTTCCTACTCTTCAAAAATCTCAAGGCCATGAAAGAAAATGACAGGATAGAATAACTGTCACAGATTGAGAGACTAAGTGCAAAGTGATCTCCTGGATGGGACCCTGGAACAGAAAAAGAAAGTTAGTGGAAAACTGCTGAAATCTGGTCAAAATTGGAAATATAGTTAGTGCTAATGTGCTGAGGGAAATTTCTTAGTTTTGACATTACTCTACGGCTATGTAAGATGTTAACATTAGGAGAAGCTGGGCAAAGGGCAGACAGAAACTGTACTAGCATTACTACTCTTCCATAAGCCTAAAATTATTTCAAAATAAAAAACTATAGTGAATTTTTTAGGGTTCTTCACTGTGGCTATCAGATAAATTTATACATGCAGTCCACTTCCTATTTTATACATTCCTGAGTGTGACTTTTTTCTTCTGTTTGAAAATAGCATTTATAATGAAAAAGAATTCCACTTGGATTACAGAAAAGACATGATGGAACTACGTATGTAGAAAAGCTGGCTCAAAAGCTGCTCCAAGAAGACAGAATGCCCAAGCTTGGGATGAAAGCACCAGGGACTTTCAGCATGTCTGAATCAATAAAAGTACCTCTTGGACCCAGAAGTGTATTCAAGGCTTGAGGGGACAACAACATAAAATTTAATTACTCACCAAGGTGGTTTTCCTTTGCGGTTTCAGCAGCTTTGGTTTATGGAAGGTGGCAGCTATGGGAGCTGTGGAAGTATGTCAAGGGTTAAGCTTGTAATTCCTCCTGGGACTCTTCTTAACACCCAAATATCATGAGCATCACAGACATACTCTATGGAGACACATGGACTCCTTCCTACCACAATGAAAGTGCTCTAGTTTCTCATCTAGGTATCGGTGGGTGCCCCTCCTAGTCCTTGGACATGTCAGCCTCTCCCCTCATAAAGTTCAACAAAAAACTGTATATAAAGCACTGCCCTCTGCAACAAGGTCAGATGTACAGGTGAGAAACAGGTGGGATTGGTAAAGGCTGAGGCTGGTACCTTCCCTGGGGTCCTAACTGCACACTAACACTGACAACAATTAACTTTGGCTGTTACAGCAGCTCTCATTGGTCATCATGGACGGTGGAAACTGAGACCCTTAAAGAGAAGGAAACTGAGGCCCTTCCCCTAATGTCCCCTAAATACTAACATAACTAGTATTTCCCTAAACACTAACATAACTGGTATTTAGGTTATTTGAGACTTGAACTTGGCCTTGAAAGTCAGGCAGACCTCACTTCAAAGTCAGGCTCTACTACTCAACTTTCTGAGGCCCATGTTCACTTTTTTTGAAGGGGAGGTACTATCTTCTCTGACTGATGGGACATTAGAACAGCATGTGTTTGGCCCAGGCAGGGGTTCTCTGTCCCCTTCCTTCCCCAGATTTGCATGTGTCATGCCCAACAGAACACCATGTCATCCAGCCCCTCTGCCCACCCAACACATGTGCAGACTTAGCACAACTGGACTTCAGATTCACCACAGGGCTCCAAGTATCCCTAGGAAACATCCTGTAAAGGTACAATTGAGGGATAAAATGTATCTTGCCTCCTTATTAAGATGTTTACCTGGGTAATCCTAGTACATCCAACTATATTTCAAATTGTGGAGGTATGAACTTCTCTTAAATTGGCCACAGTTATTTAAGAAACTATCTATAGATGGTCTTAATTCTCCTAAGATGTGTGTAGTTCTCTCCTCCACAAATACCCTTCCTCCTCATTTACGTTCCTCTAAGTCATAACTGGAACCAAAGAATGACCCTTGTTTTGTCCTCAGAACAAATATAAATTACATATCTGGTTTACATCTTTAGAACAAGCAAAGAGTCTTCTTTCCCTTGAATGAACCAAGAAGATGTGACATCTTCTTCCCTCTCCCCACTATGTGCAGAGCATATTGATAGTTCAAAGTGAAATAGACTGTGAAATCAGTCTGTGATCTTAACCTCCCACATCCCTGCTAAAGCCATGTTGGGTCAATGGCACCACCAGCAGCCCCACCCCAGGATGGGGCTCAGTTATGACCAGAATCTAGGTGGGGTTCTCTGGACCATATAATCACTAGATGGCATGTCCTCCAACTGTCTGCTCCCCCTGTGATGATCCCACATCAAACCCCTGGCCCACTTCTGGATCAGTCATGGTGGTTTCCTCATGGATAATTGCAGGCTGGTTTCCTACCTTTGGCAGGGACTGCGGGAGGAACATCAGTCTTTTCCTTCCGCCTCTTGCCCTTCTTGGGCTGCAATGGGGCCAAGCTGGTCACACTGGTGACAGTCTCCCCTGAGCTGTAGAAGAAAAGGGTCCTGGTAAAGGAAAGGTAGGTTTGTTCCAGGGAAAAGGAAAGGAAGCAAGAGTTTCTAATTTTTCCCTGTGTACCTTTGTAAGATAGGGTTACCTTATAGCTGAACTGGGATTGATTGTTCTTTGCTTATCTCCAGGGATGCCTGGAGGTCTGGTACTGACCCTTGGCCAAGATAAGAACAATGAGATGAGCCAGTTAGTGATTTATAATGTGCTGTTCAACATTCAAAAATCCTGGAGACACCCAGGGCCAGCCTCTCTACTCTCTTAGGGATGTACAGATTTATGGTTTTACACAAGGTTTCATTGGTTATACAGCCTGGCTAGGCTATATCATCAGTAAGGTATTAAGATTATCACTAGAAACTTCTGCTTGAGCTCTTCTAAAACCAAGATGTGTCCTAGCACACATCTTTGTGGTTCACAGCTGAAAACAGAGTAGCTCCTGTGCAACTGAGGCAGGACCTTGGAGAGTTGCACCTGGAAGTCCTGGAGGTTCTTGTGGTTGTTCATGCTTTCTTCTCCTGCTGTAACTTTACCTTCAGTTCAGGCTAAGTGAATGCAACCACAGTAGTGGTGTTCTCAATCACTAACTATAGTGTCAGATCCTTTCTATGTGTTATCCATGACAGCACAAAGTGATGGGCTGATAAGCCTTATATTAGAGGTAAGAAAACCAAGACTTAAAGATGACTTTAAGTCATCTTTAATGACTTTCTCTAAGTGACAATGTTAGTATGCAGTCCACATGAAAGCCACAAACACAGGCTGTCCTGATGTGAAACCTGTTCTTGACATCATGTATGGAGTGGAGTCCACATACTTCCCTGAATGGCCATTAATCTTTTTTAAATGCATTCTATTTGCTCCAGAAACCCAGAGGAAAGGCCCGTTTAGAATCTCTTGTTTTGGGCACATTTTCCAGTTGGGGAGGTAGTTACCAAGAGAGACTCTCTTCCTAATACATAAAGAATCTCTAGAAATCCATAAGAATATGAATGCCTGCTTAGTAATCAAAATGAATGAAGGTGATAGAAAGTTTTTACATCAGAGGAAAGGCTCTTACCTATGAAAACATGCTAAAACTTCATGAAAGGACTCCAAGTTAAAACATACTGTACTTCCTTTCTCCATCTAGCAATTATATGAAGAATATCAGAATAGCAGCCATCGAGTTTAAGGCAAAGCACTCTTTTAGCAAATGTGTGGGGAATCAGGCACTTAGAAGTATTGTTGGTATGAATATAAATGCTTCTTGAGGGAGAAATGTGGAAATCAGAATAACCTGGACTATCAGAATTACAGAGGCTTCTAATTTTTGACCTGGCAATTTCATTTCCAGGAATTTATTCTGTGAGTATTCTTACACATGTATGAAAATGTATGCATGAGTCATTACAGTGCTGTTGGTAATAGCAATAGATTGGAAACAACCCAGCTGTCTATCAGCAGGGGACTGATTAAGGAAATTATGATGAATCCACAAACCTACACATAGAATCTTCTGTAGCTATAAAGAGGAATGAAGAATATATTTGTGTACTGATAAGAAAAGATACATTGTTAAGTGAAAAATCTAGGTGTTGGAAAATGTAAAATGTGATACTTTTTGAAAAAAAATAGGAGAAAATAAGAAAAAAATATATTTATTAGTATGTCCATATACATGAGTAAAGAAACTCTGGAAGTATCCATAAGAATTTAAAATCAGTGGTTCCTTAGAATGGAGGTGTTTAGGAGCTAAACAGATGGGAAACTGGATAGGGAGGATAGTCACTGTATATATTTTAGATTATTTAGCTTTTTAATTTTAATTTTTAAACCATCTGATTATATCATCTTTGAAAAACAGTAAGTTAAACACAAATAAATATCTAGATATATTTAATAAAAGAAAATATGCTATTCTAATGTAGCCCTAAAATTTCAAACATAAACAAAGATTGAATCACACACATTGTGGGAAAAATTCCAAGAATACAGTTCCCACTGAGCTTCCCCCAAAATGGCTTATTTTTACTGGAAGCAGAAATTCTAACTGGCCATGGACTTAGAGTACATGATCAATTATGTAAATTCACAAGTAGCTGAAAAAGATGTATGTTTACAAAGCTCGGATTGCTAAGAGAAAACAAGGGATCAGAAACTCTCAGAATTTCTTAAATATACAAGCACATGTCAAGCTTCATTTTGTAGCTGTTTAAGCTCCTAAAATGTTTACTTCTTTCTTTCTACTTTAAGTTATACATTAATTCATATTCATGTTTTAAAATAGTAATTACAGGAATGGAGACAAAAGAAAATAAGTCTATCATAACCAAAATACAACCTTCATAAATACATAACACAGACCTTCATTTCCAGTCTCTTTCCTCTTGTCGTACTTTCTTAATAAACTTCATTCTCTAGAGAAGTTTTTGGTTCACAGAAAAATTGAGGGGAAGGTACAGAGATTTTCCATGTACTTCACCCTCCCACCACCTCCCGCAGATATACAACATCCCCCATTACCAATATCCTTCACCGGAGTGGTACATTTGTTACAACTACCTTATCACCCAAAGTACATCATTTACCTTAGGGTTGATTCTTGGTGTTGTACATTCTATGAGTTTAGACAAATATAATATAATGTGTCCACTATTGTAGTGTTATACAGAGTAGTTTCACTGCCACAGAAACCTTCTGTGCTCCACCTGCTTATCCTTCCACCTCTCAGCTCCTGCCAACCACTCATCTATTTACTCTCTCCATAGTTTTGGCTTTTCCAGAATGTCATATGTTTGTAATCATACAGATTACAGCCTTTTCAGACTGGCTTCTTTCACTTAGTAACATGGATTTAAATTTCTTCCATGTCTTTCCATGGCTTATTAGCCCACTTCTTTTTAGTGTTGAAAAATATTCTGTTATCTGGATGTACCAGAGTTCATTTGTCCATGCACCACTGAAGGACATCTCGTGTGCTTCCAAGTTCTGTCAATTAAGAACAGAACTGCCGTAAACATCCACATTTAGGTCTGTGGGCAGACAGAAGTTTTCAACTCTTCCTTCGTTTTTATACATTATTTTATTATAATGTATTTCAATTTTACAACCTTCTTTTTATTTAACATACATCTCTCTTACTGTTACATCCTCATACTATTCTAGTGAGAAAATATGCCACAGTTTAACTTAGCCATTCCCTGACTTCTAAACATCTAATTTGTTTCCCAGTTTGACATAGAAATAATAATGCTATAATGTATTTATGCATAACTTCCATTCAAGACTTTTGTTTTTAGGTTGGATTCTTGAAGCTGGACTTACCAGTTCACAGACCATTTTCAACTCTAATTAATGGCTGCTGTCAAAATGCTCTGTGGCAAGTTGGTACTACTTTATAGCCACTTTTCAAAGGATGAAGTTTTCATCCTCTTTTTGTTGTTGTTGTTTTCATCCTCTTTAAAACCACATTTATCAGCTTAACAAAGTACTCACTTAATGAAGAAAAATGTGATTCCCCTTTTCCTTGAATTTCTCTGATTGTTAGTGAGGATGAGTATTCACTGGTTTGTCTATTGTGTATCCTCATTTGTGAATGATGTATGGACATCTTCTGCACTTATTTATTAGGATCTTGAGGTTTTTTCTTACAGATTTGCATGCACTGTTCAATCAGTCTGACATGCTTATTTTAGACATTTCCCCCAATTCCTTTCAAATTGTGGCTTTTTGTTAAACACACAATAATTGTTCTTGTTTGCCAAAATCATTCAGTATTTTCTTTTTGTCTATCATCTCTGAGTTGGATCTTCCTCCCCAGTTGCACCTCACATCCTGCATAATATATATAATGGTTGCCCTTACTCTTCTCTTTTCTTGGCTATAATTCTTTAGCTCTTTAACAAAAAGGAAAGCTGTGGGACATCACTGTTGTGATCTTAGGCTGTCATGCCCAGGCCTTAGTAAACTGGAAAAGATCTGCTTTGTCATCACCGTTTCCTTTCCAAACTGCATGCACTAAACTAAATATAGTTCTAATTCATGTTTCAACAATTAGTTACCACAATGACATGCAGTAGACATTATTTCCCTCAGAATCTGATGTCTCTCATTGAGCCAGCAAGGCTGATAAAAACTTTTGACTAAGAAAGCCCAGTTTATGATTCACTTACAAGAAAGTTATTCTATATCTTGGTTGGAACAGGATGATATTTTGTCTCTGACCCAAGGGAGTGAGTATTGTTGGGGCCAGTCAAACCAAAGGAGATAGGAAACCAAAGGAGATAGGAAACAGGCCAAAAGCTGTGATTGAATTGGAGAGCTGCATGATTGAAGGGAAGTGATATTTGTGGAGAACAGAACTGTCTTTCTGGCTCCAACAAGGGTGGAGCAGGAGACACATGTGTGAGGCATGTATAATGTTCCGGCCTGGCTGTTTCTTATAGAAGCCTCTGTCCCATACAGCCTGGGCACCTCTGCTTCATGGCACACGGTGGCCAGATGTAGTGAATGGGCACTGGACCAGTGGCAGAGAAATTACACTGGGCAAGTCACTCACTTCCCTGAGCCTCATCTCACAACCTGTAAAAAGGGGAGACATAACCTTGCTATCTATCTCACAGGATTTTTACCAGGGTTGGATGAGATAGTGTAGACTTAATTAGATGGGGCATGAAATGGCTAAATAGCACTGACCCCAAAATCCATCATGTGGGTACAGTGTGAACAGGGCATTTCACGGTGCTACCCAGGGAGAACAACGTAGCTACCCAAGTATCTTATGGTGGAATGTCTTGGTCCTGAGGGGAAGGCTGCAAGTTTCAACTTAAATCTTGATCAGAAAGTCTTTCTGCTCAAGATAGTACAGAATGCCCTCCCATTGGCACAGATACACCAGTATGAGAACCAGTGCAGGATAGAGCAGGCAGGGAAGAAGGAGGGAGAGAATGTGCCCTGAGCAATGAATGGCTGCCCTGGGCCACCAAATAAGGAGACACCCTTGGTCTCACCACGTGCTGACCAAATTGTGAGCAACCACATTCTGCAGAAGCTGAAGTTGATAAAACCTGTTTGTCTCTATCCAATGCAAGGCATTGTGTGGAAAGTACTTGATATCCATAGTCTCTGACACAGATGTGAGAACTAAGCTTTAGAGGTCTGGGCAGGAGATGTGGGATCTGATGTAGGTCAGCCTGCCTCCTCAGCCTGGAAGCAAGGACTCTGGGCCCCAATCAGACAACAGAGAACAAGAAAACTAGTACAGGAAGAATGGAAGTCAAGTCAGATCCACAATGTCTGCTCCATGCTTAAATCAGCTCCCTAAAGAGAAGGTACTGGAAGGCGACCCCAGCACCCCACTGAATTTTAAGTTTGTGGTAAATTCAGAGTGGGGAGCTCCCAGGCCCACTACAGCTTCTCTAACCCCTGCCCTGGTGGGAGGAGAAGAAACCAACCCAAGTGCTGGGTCTTGGGGGCAGGAGCTACGGCTGGGGCCCAAGACCAAGGGCCAGTCTGGCCCAAGAGTGGGCAGAGGTGGAGGGGAGCACGTTCCTGTTGTTGGAAATTCTGGAATAAGTGATGCCAGCTGGCAAAATGGAGGTGAACAAGGGTGGGCCAGCCTTGTGGAAATCTGCCTCTACTTTTGAACTTAGTGTTGGGGAGTAGAAAAAAATAAATAAGAGAGCACAAATGGGCTGATCCTACCAAAGAACATGTGATAACTAAAACACACAGCCCAGCCACACCTTGCTCTCATAACTAAAAGTGAGATTACCCTCACACTGCCCTGAATCTCCAGGGCTCCTCACTCCCATGAACCAAATTCCTCCAGCCCCCAGCCTTTTATTTGCTATGCTTCTTTCCCCTATCTCTGCATCTGCCCTCCTCAGTCCTCTTCAACTAGAGCATGCCTACTCATTCTTCATGACTTGGCCCACATTCGCCTCCTGCAAGCCTGCCCTACCACCTACAGATGCCTGAGATGAGGTTAGGAATACCTCCTCTGGGTGCCCATGACAGCTCTGTGGGCATCCCAAGGGTACTGCCACAATTTTGCCTCTTTGGTTCTCCTATTTGATGCAGATTTCAAAGGCATGGGCTTTGTGTTATTTCATCCTTCCTTTATGGACCTTATAAGCTGTCCTACATAGTAGACTCACTCATAAGTACTGACTGAATAATAATAGAACCATTTGCATAGATCTCACCATTTACCAGAGATTGACTCATTTAATCCTTCTAACAATGCTATGCACTAGGGCTGTCATTGTCCCCATCTTACTAGAGAAATTGAAAAACTACTCAAAATCATACAGTGGCTGAGCCTGGATTTGAACTCAGGCAGCCTGGCCCCAGAGCCTTGAACCATTATAGCAGATACCTTTCACAGAAGGAATAAGTGTTTGTAACAATAATATTATTCACTAATATACAAATAAAGCCAATAGTTACATATCTAAGTTCAGAGCACATATCTTTAGATTCTTTTTAAAATCATAAGTCTGTCTTCACTCTAATATCCTGCACAAATCAGTACTAATTAAATCTCATACTTCAATTGTTGGTGTATGTTTAAAAATCTTTGATGGTTCTGAAAAGACTGCAAAACGTTTTAGTTTAAAGTAAGCTCATAAACTAGAGTAAAACTGTGCCTATAATTTATCCAACATATAAATAGTCTCTGCCCCTGTTTATCCTTGAGAAAGTATATGCACCAGAAAAAATGAAGAAAGCTTGGATAATTTCAGTTGTAGCTGCTATTGGCACAGGTAATATAATGTCTAGTTTAATTTCTCCAATTTGCAAATACTTTGTTATCTCAAACCCATAAGGAGAGGTTCAATAAAAGTTCAGGAAATGTGCTAGTTGGGAATTGCCTTTCCTATACCCTTGCCCATTCTCTTGACAGCTTTTTTGTACATGACCTACAGGAAGGAAGGCATCTGAATCCACTAAAGAGATGTGTCATGGGGTGGGAGCCCATCACACCCACATGCAACTGGTGGCATTTCGTTTGGAGAAATGCCATGCAGTTGAGCTGATCTGAAAACTGTTTTCTCTCAGGAAGGCCTGTCTCAAAGGTCTCAGGACCCTGAGAGGCCTGCTTGAGTCTGGCTTTCTGCTCCACAATAGCACTTTGCTATGGGAGACAAACAGTATACCATCCCTGAAGGTCAGGGCAACTTCCCACTTCATGGATGACACAAATTCAAGATGAGACTTATTTCCTTCTGTTTGAAGTTCTTTCAAGAAATCATAGAATTCTTCAGAGCCTCCAGGTTCTGCTCAGTTGCATGACAAGGTCCCCATTCAGTGACTGCAGGTCAGTGCCAGTATGTGACCTCTTCATGAGGGTCCCTCCCCTGCCAAGTGGTCCCATTCCTGGCATCTTGCCCTGGTCCTGTGCTCTCTGCCCATTCTTCCTCAGGAGGAAGTGGTCTGAGGACAGAGAAGGACATCTGTCTTGAGACTCCAGGGGCCCAGTTGCCCACTGACAAAGCACAGATGAATGAGCCAGGATCTGGGAGCCCCCTGACAGGACAGGGACAGGAGCCTCTGCCTGGGCTACAGAGACAGAGCACACAAGCCAAAGATAGTTCAAAGGCAAAGGATGGCCTGGTCACTAGTGAGGTACCATGACAAGGAATCTGGGCTGCATCTAGTCAAATTGGCATAAGATTCTAATCAGGAAGATAAATGGAAGTCAGCAAGTTGCCCATTTCCATGTATGTGGGAGCAGGCCTGGCCCCTTCAGGGTACTGGGTGCAGTGGAGTAAAGGCAGGCTTTCCAGAGGCAGATGTGCAGGCTGGCCCAACAGAAGACATGCCCATGGGGAAAGCTCAACGCAGAGATCCAACCAGTCTTGTTGACAGCACCAGCTCATAGGGGAGGCAGCATTTTAGCAGAACTGTGATCATATCTGACTTCTGCTAGGCATCCCAGGGCTGGGGAGACCCAATTCCAGTGCCTGCCAGGCTGGGATGACGCCATGTCCTGTACTTCTAGCTTTGGTCAGCACCAGCTAAGACTAGGGCAAGTGAAGGGAAGGCCTGGGAGGGGAGGGAATCAGGCCCAAACGCCTCGTACTGTATGCTAGTATAGAAAGGCCAGACACTAGATTGCAGCAAGCAAATCCCAAGAAACAGTGCAGGCTGGCTCTCCACAGCCTCTGACCCCCAGCTATCACCATATGTAATGACTTATGGGGGCATATGCTCTAAAAAAGAAGCAAGTAGCTTTATTTGGGCATGACTTACTCACTATAAAGTTGACTGACCATAAGTGTACAATTCAATAATTTTTAGTGTATTTATAAAACTGTGCAATCATCACTACAACACAGTTTTAGAACATTTCTGTCATCCCCAGAAAGTTCCCTCTAGCCTGTTTATAGTCAATCACTATTTTCACCTTCAGCTCTAACCAAATACTAATCTACTTTCTGTCTCCACAGATGTATCTTTTCTGGACATTTCAAACAAACAGAATCATACAATATGTAATTTTTTACATCTGAATCTCTCACTTAGCTTAATGTTTTTGAGGTTAACCCATGGTGTAGTATATCAGAACTTTGTTACTTTTTATTATTAAATAGTATTTCATTGAATGAATATACTAAATTTTGTTTATCTATATACCAATTTATGAATATATTTAGGATTTTTCCAGCTTCTGATTATTATGAATAAAGTAGGTATGAACAATTGCATATATGTCTTTATGTGGACATATACTCTCATTTCCTTGGATAGATTCCTATGAGTGGAATTGCTGGGTCATATGGTAAGTTTACGTTTAATGTTTAAGAAACTAACAAACTGTTTTCCAATGTGGCTACACCATTTAACATTCCCACCAGCAATCATGTATTTGAGTCTCTGTTGTTAGCTCCATATAGATTTATAATTGTTATATTTTCCTGACATTTAGACCCTTTATAATTATGAAACTTCCTTCTTTGTCTCTTATAATATTTTTGTATTAACTTATATAATTTAGTTATAACTTCTCTTATTATTACTGTTTGCACAGTATATCTTTTCTTATCCTTTGGATGCTCTCCATTTACTAGATATTCATGTGGCCTCAGTGAGAATTATGCTTTCCCCAACCACAACCAAGCAACACACGGGTGCCATTAACTCCAGCTCATAGAAAAAATGCCCCAGGAAAAGAAGGCAATGCAAGGCCAAGGGTGGGGACAGAGCAGCAGAAAGGCTGAGAGAGAAGCGGGCTAACCCTCTGGTGTCTGGCTTCTAGGATGGGCTTTCTTTTTCTCAGGGTTCAGTGGAAGATTGCAGCAGGAGAGGTGACAACTACTTTGATGTTCTCTCTCAGACATATCTTGATGAAGAAGTGGGATACTGAAGTTACCTTATATATATGTGACTTACACAGTCCACTGGTACCAATGTTTTATCACTTTGAGTGAAGTGTGTAAACCTCACTCCTATTTATGTCATTTTATGTTCAAATAACAATGTTGTTCTTGAGTATTAGATGATTTTATAATTTTTGTTTTAATCACCAAATATTTTTAAAACTCATAAGGAAAAAAAGTCTACTTAGGTTAGGTACCCATATTTATGTTCTATTATTCCTTTTTCCTTCCTAACACTACGATTTTCTTTGCTATTTCAAGAATTTCTTTTAAAGTAGGCCTGATTCTGACAAATTCTTTTAGTTTCCCTTCATGTGTGAATGTCTTTATTTCCTCTTTTTCTTAAAGGATAATTTTGCTGGATACAGAATTTGTGGTTGACAGGGTTTTTCTTTTTTTCTATTTGAAAAAAGTGATTCCATTTCTTTCTGTCCACCATAAATTCAGATAAAAAATGCACTGTCATTCAAATTTGTGTTACCATGTAGGTAATACATTGCTTCTCCCTGGTTGCTTTTAAGATTCTTTTCTTTGTCTTTGGCTTTCATAATTTTCTTTTAACCAACTTTCAGAGTCCTCCTTTGGTTGTCTCATATTATTTACAAGGTTTAGAGTTGTGTTTAGCAGGGCAGAGCAGGGACAAACTGACCTATGCTGTCTTGTCTGGATCAAAAATCTCACATTTTTAAACACTAAAAGGTTGCAATATTTACCATAACTATTATGTTACCTGTGATATGTGTTCCACCTACTAAAAGGCTAGCATCTTAGCACATATATTACTAATGGCTGCATTTTGCAGAGGGCCATGGGATAAGTAAGCATTGTTGGAAAAAGATTAGGAGTGATTGTGGTCACGAGGCATCAAAGTGGTTCAGTCTGGTTGCCAGCCTCTTTCTAAAAAGGGGAACCATCCTTCAGGAGCAGGTGCCAAGCCTCCTCCAGCATGCATGTTGGGCCATCAGGAACCACCTGTTTTCTGGATCCTCTGGGAGTGATAGCCAGAGCATGGAGTCTAGAAATATGCAAACACATGCAGGGGTATCACACATTTTAAAGACAATTTGTGAACTAACATGCAGGCCTTTAAGTAAAGATACAAATTTAAACAATTTTTTGGTAATATCAAAAGAAAGTAAAATAGCAAATAGTTTTTTTGAAAAAAGGAAAAATATTCTTACCTGTTCTGAGGGCATTTCACCAAATAATGTCTCGCTGTTAAAGGAAAAAGAAATAGAAGACAGTAAATAGTTGCTACTTTAGACATATATGCTCTAGGAATTAACAGGAGACATAGGTGTCCAAGTGTTGACCAGGTGTTGGTTCAAGCCACTTCTCAAGACTTTCATACTTCTCTTTGGACGAGTATAGCAGAGTCAGAGCATGGATACCTCAGGGATTTGATATTGTTCCACACCTGCATCAAGCTAGGCATGAGGCCAGACACCCAGACTTCCTGGTTACCTTATCCAAAACGTTGTTGGTTTGTTGTTGTTGTTGTTGTTGTTGTTGTTGTTGTTGTTTTGCTAGGTTGAGTTGTCTTCTTGCTTGAAGGGTCCAGAAGTAACAGTCACCCAACTTATGAGCTAACCTTAATGATGAAAAAGCCTTCTTGGGGTCACCTGTTTACACTTAAGACATTCTTCTCTATAAAATGGGTTTCCATTCTTCAATCAATGTTCTTCCAGGTCTAACAGATATCCCTGGAAAAATAGTCTTAGGGCAAGATATCTACCACAGTAGCTCTCCTTGAGAAAAACAAGATTCTACTTGTAGAGGAAACATAAGAATGCCTAGGCAGTTATCCTAACAAGTGTACTATCTAACCTCACAGTTGAGTTCACCTCAAATAGAAGTAGAACTGAAGCAGCCACAGGGCCTTGGGGTCATTTGAGAGATTGTATGATCACATCTCCCTGTACCTTTCCACACTTATGTGTAACACCCTCCCACACTGACTCAGGGCTTGGCCACATGGCAAGCTGGGATCAATGAAACATTAGCCAAGCAGAGACATAAAAGGCCCCTGTGTCCTGAGGTTTGCACACACATGCTCGCTCTCTCTCTCTCTCTCTCTCCCTCTCCCTCTCCCCTTCTCCTCGCAAACCCTGCCCTGCACTGCCCTCCACTACCCTCCCCATACCCCCTCCCTCCTCTTCCTCCTCCTCTTCTTCTTCCCGCCCTCCCTTCTTGCAGGGGATTCTTCTGCTACCACAAGCCTGTTTAGCCTACTGGAAGATGAGACCACATAGAACAGCTGCAAGTCATCTCAGCTGAGGCCCTAAAGCAGGCCCCAGCTGATCGACCATTGGACTGAAGCTGCATGAGAGAGTGTCTCCAGTTGAGCCCAGGACAGCTCAGCTGAGCCCAGCCCAAATAGCTGATCTGCAAAATTGTGAGCAAATAAAATGTTGTTTTAAGTTACACATTTGGAGTGATCTGTCAAGAAGGTGACCAATTCAGGTTCCAGACCAGGATGAGAGAATCGCAGCTTTAAAGGGGGCTCTTTCAGGTTTATCTGGCCCAACTGCCTCTTAGTGCCGAAACTCTCTCTGTATTTCATTAACCGTATTCCATTTCAGTACTATGTATCACGTAGTTTATAGATACAACAATAATAAGTTCACAGTTAATACTATTAAGAACTTCATAAATTCCTGGCACTATTTTAAGCATATTATATAGATTGGTGCTTTGTATACCCTGGGGCTTGTAGACCCTAGGCATTCTTAGAAAGGGCAGTTTTAAGGAAATCTATTTCTAGATCCTCACCTTTCTTAACCATTCTTTCTCCTGAAACATACCTGAGGTCAGACTCTATTCCTTTCCTCCCTCCCCTGCCACATCACCCTTTTTACTTCAACCCAGGCATAGCCCTCACCTACCCTGACTTATATTGATACTACAGAGACCTGTTCTGGGGACAAAAACTAGTGGGCATCAAACAAGAGATGATTTGAATTATTGGTGCCAGTGTTGAAGAGATGAATGACATGACTGGGCCACTAAACCTTTCACTAGAAGGAGGTTTCCAATATTTTGCTTTCAACAGGGAACAAATAATGACCTAGTCCAGTTGTCAGCTGGTAGAGTATTAAAAATCATTTTCCATGATAAATCACTATGACTTTTGACTTAAAACTGGAAGTAGTTTAAAGTACTAAGTGGCATAAGAATACTTCGTCCAGAACTTTGGGCCATGTTGAAGGCATAGATAGATACACTTTGCCTCTTCCCATAACAAAAAAAAAAAAGGACAACAACAAATTTAAAAACAAAAAACAACCATAACTGCCAGAAAATCAAATTATATGGAAGTCCGACAACCAAGGAGTTAAAAAGAAACATTCATTCAGATCGGTAGGAGGGGCAGAGAAGACACACAGCAAGGCAGCAGCTGGTGGTCCCACATTTGCATACAGATAAACTAGGAGTAATAACTGGTCAGTGGGACAGACCATGCAGCCCAGGGTTCCAGTGAGGGAAAAGAGGCCTTAACACCTCTGACTGAAAAAACCTGTGGGGGTTGAGGAGGCAGGAGAAACTCCCAGTCTCACAAGAGAGTTTATTGGAGAGACCCACAGGATCCTAGAATGTATACAAACCCACCAACCTAGGAATCAGCACCAGAAGGGCCCAATTTGATTGTGGGTAGCAGGCGAAGTGATTGAAAGTGGCCTGAGTGCCAAGCAAGCAACGTTGTTCCCTACCAGACCCCTCCCCCACAGACAGCACCAAAATGCAGCAACATGGGTTGCCCTGCCCTGGTGAATACCTGAGGCTCCAACCCTTACAATGTTACAGGTGTGCCAAGACAAAGAAATAAGACTCAAGTGAAGGAACAGATCAAAATTTCAAAATACAACTAAGTGACAAACAGATAGCCAACCCATCAGATGCAGAGTTCAAAACACTAGTAGTTAGGATGCTCACAGGAACAGTTGAGTATGGTCACAAAATGGAGGAAGAAATGAAGGCTATGAAAAGTGAAATAAAGGAAAATGTACAGAGAACCAACAGTGACAGGAAGGAAACCAGGACTCAAATCAATGATTTGGAGCAGAAGATAAACACATGAGAAAATTTGGACAACTGTAATAGCATAATCAATAAAATGTATTTTAAAAAAATTAAACTTCATCTATCCCTTCCTCTTTTTATATTGAATGAGGTGTTTCAGAGCTAATATCTATTAGAAAAATAGGAACAAAACTGAGGCTGAAGTCTATCACTAATGAAATTTATACAAGTGTATATGAAGTAGAATAAAAATCCATTTTAATAAAATACATTTCTAATAACATTTTATTTCTTATGGTTATTAATTATTTATCTAAATTTTGTATGTGGTTTTGATTAATTTTATACTCATTTTCCAAATATTACTCATTGTTCAATATTAATACTTAATCCAGAGAAAATTTAAAACCTAGAGACTTATGAAATAAGAAAATAAAAAATTGAATTTAAATTTTGTACACATTATTTCACAGAGAATTATAACAGGGTGATCAATAAAGGACTTTCAAAACAAAAAAAATGTACTAAAGTAATAAAATTTTGTTGGGTAAGTGAATTGAATATAAAAGCTCAAGATTTCTGGCCCAGATGGAGGCGTAGGTAGATACACTGTGCCTCCTCACACAACCAAAGAAGTACAACAACAAGTTTAAAAACAAACAAAAAAACCCAACCAGAACTGCCAGAAAATCGAATTGTATGGAAGTCTGACAACCAAGGAGTTAAAGAAGGAACAGTCATCCAGACCAGTAGGACGGGTGGAGATGGGCAGCTGTGGTGGAAAGGACTCAGGCTAGGTGGTGGCTGGTGGACCTAGTGAGGCAGTGGCTGGCAGAGTGGGTAGTTCCACATTTGTGTGCAGATAAACCAGGAGGAACTGGGAAGCAAGACAGATCACACAACCCAGGGTACTAGCATGGGGAAATAAAGCCTCAAAACCTCTGATTGAAAAAATATCTGGGTGTTGCGGCAGCACAAGAAACTCCCAGACTAACAGAAGAGTTCCTTGGAGAGACCCACAGGGTCCTAGAATGTACACAAAACCACCCACTTGGGAATCAGCACCACAAGGGCACAATTTGCTTGTGGGTAGTGGAAGAAGTGACTAAAAGTCAGCCGAGAGCTGAGCAAGTGGCACTGTTCCCTTTCTGACCCCTTCCCCACATACAGCACCACAATGCAGCCAGGTGTTGATGAATGCCTAAGGCTCCGCCCCTTACTACATAACAGGAAGCTGAGCCAAAAAAAAAATGGCCCAAATGAAAGAACAGATCAAAGCTCCAGTAAAAAATACAAATAAGCACCAAAGGGATAGCTAACCTATCATGTGCACAGTTCAAAACACTGATAATCAGGATCCTCACAGAACTGGTTGAGTTTGGTCACAAAATAGAGGAAAAAGTAAAAGGCTATGAAAAGTGAAATAAAGGAAAATGTATAGGGAACAAACAATGAAAGACAGGAAACCAGGACTCAAATCAACAGTTTGTACCAGAAGGAAGAAAGAAACATTCAACCAGAACAGAATCAAGAAACAAGAATTCAAAGAAATGAGGAGAGACTTAGGAAACTCTGGGACAACTTTAAATGTTCCAACATCTGAGTCATAGGAGTGCCAGAAGGAGAAGAGGAAGAGCAAGAAATTGAAAACTTATTTTAAAACATAATGAAGGAGAACTTTCCTAAACTGACAAAGGAAATAGATTTCCAGGAAGTCCACAAAGCCCAGAGAGTCCTAAAGAAGTTGGACTCAATGAAGCACACTCCAATGCACATCATAATTACATTACTCAAGATTAAAAATAAGGAGAGAATCTTAGAAGCAGGAAGAGAAAACGAGACAGTTACCTACAAAGGAGTTCCCATTAGACAATCAGCTGATTTCTCAAAAGAAACCTTGCAGGCAAGAAGGGAATGGAAAGCATTGCAAGTCATGAAAGGCAAGAACCTACATCCAAGATTGCTCTATCCAGCAAAGCTTTCATTTAGAATGGAAGGGAATATAAAATGCTTCCCAGATAAGGTGAAGTTAAAGGAGTTCATCATCACGAAGCCCTTATTATATGAAATGTTAAAGGGATTTATCTGAGAAAAAGAAGGTCAAAACTATGAACAGTAAAATAACAACAAACTGACAACTATCAACAACTGAACATAAAAAAAATGAACTAAGCAAACAACTAGAACAGGAAGAGAATCACAGGAATGGAGATCACATGGAGGATTATTAGTGGGGAAGGAGGGGGAGATGGCAGAAAAGGTACAGGGAATAAGTAGTATAAATGACAGGTAGAAAATAGACAGGAGGAATTTAAGAATAGTATAGGAAATGGAGAAACCAAAGAACTTATATGTACGACCCATGGACATGAAGTAAGGTGGGGGAATGTGGGTGGGAGGGGGTGTGCAGGGCAGAGGGGAATAAAAGGGGAGAAATGGGACAGCTGTAATAGCATAATCAATAAAACATATTAAAAAATAAAAGCTCAGGAGAAAAAGGAACAATATGAAATTTTTAACAGCTAATGCTTGTTTATGGAGTCTTTTTAAATTAATAGAGGTAGTTACTGAAATCATGACACTTGGATGTACAAGGAAGATTTAACCATTTTATTTTAAGATGTTACTATTTGAGATGCTCTGGAAATTACAACCTTTGCAACAATTTACATTGATGATGAAAAATTGAGATGTCAATAAGACACATTCAAGGGTTTAGAGTTTTTTAAATGATTTAGGAACTATGCAAGCAAACATATTTGGGACCGCAACTTTGTACTTTAATATTCACAATCATCTTGTCATTACACCTGTTTTACAGATGGACATGAGGTACAGAGAGGTTAACCACCTTGCCCAAGGTCAGACAGCCAGTGTTAGGCGCTGAGCTATGCCCTTTCATAATTAATATCTCAGAATGTGATTATATTTGAAGATAGGGCCTTTAAAAATGTGATTAAGTTAAAATGGGTCCTAATCCAATATGACTGCTCTCCTTAAGAGAAGAGACTGGGAAGGAAACATGCACAGAGCAGACCACACAAGAGGATGGCCACCTATAATCTTTGCACTGGCAGCCTGAGCAGTTAACACACTTGGGACAGGAGAAAACTGACTCCAGAGCCCTCGTGTAACTACTCCTCACTGTTTCCAGAGACACTGGGCGGCTGGGGGTAGGGTTCCAACAGATAAAGAAACTGAGACTCACAGAGAAATGCTGGCCCACTGTGCCACAGGTGGCACAGATCAGAGCTGGAACTGGGCCCTACAGAATGCCCTGCACTGGCTGCCCTGTGTTTTGGGAAGTCCACTATAGCAGCAGTGATGGGAGTAGCCTAGAGAACAGGAACCCAGGGAAAAGCAGAGGGGTTTCTGTAATAGTTGGCCTTGGGGACTGACTCAGAAGGACCATGACCCCGGTAAGAATAGTCAAGGCCAGACACAGGAGATGCACCTCTGTCAACACTTGCTTCTAAGTTCTCAGCCAGGTGAATGCAGGACCTGTGGACCTTTAAAAGACTTCCCAAGGGGCCAAAAGTGATCCTGAACACCAAAGGTGAGACTTTCAGGCATCTGAGCCATAGACCTCAACCACGATCTCCCTTAAGTACACACAGCATAATCAGTGCTGATTACATATATGTGTTGACCTGTTTTAGCTTGGGCTCCCCCAGAAGCAGAGTGCATAAGATCAAGGTTCAAGTGCATGCCTATGTGGGAGGTGATCCCAGGAAACCCACTGGAGAGTGGGGAGATGAGACCAGAAGGAGGGGAAAGCCAATGAAGAAATGACCCTGGAGCTAGTGTTCACCATGGTCCATAGCCTGGCACCTAGTGCACTTGACTCCAAAGTCCCCAGCTCCAAGCAAGGCAACCATTCTGCACAGAAATGAAAATGTGGGATGCAGTTTCATTTAATGGTGATCTTTTGATCTTTAGGACTTCGAAGACTCTAAAATGAAGGACTGTTGTTCTCATCTCCCCTGAAAGAAAGATACCTGTGAGCACCAGGCCCTAGGCCACACTTTCTCAGCCTCCTCAGCTGTGGCCACACTGCTCCCAGACTCCACCACATGGCCAACCTCCCAGGTGACATGTCTAGGCTTGAAAGTTTTCTCATCTCCACCTGGGCCTGTCCCTGTCATCACAACCACCCCCCAGTAGCTGATATGGGTGGCAGCAGCCTTGTAGCAGTGTTGGTGCATCCAAAGGTGGCTGACCTTCCCATACCATTTCCACTCCCCACTCCACCTGCAGACCCTCAGGCCTTGCACTGACACTGAGATAAGACCTGTGGATGTTTCTGCTCTGTTTATTTGAATGTTCTGCACTCATGGTGATCACTGTGGCAGCCCAGCACAGGGCCCTAGGCATTTGCATAACCCTGGCCTCCTCCATTCTCAGTACAGGCAGGGAGTCCTGCAGCCTGGGGGGACAGACAGAACCTATGTGTGCCCTTCTTCCTGCCAGCCCTTTCCTTCGCCAAGTAGCCAGCTCCTACCATGCCATGCTCAGGAGTCCAGCTCCCTTCTGGAAGCACCCTGTCCCAGCAATGCTCCTAGGCCAGCACAGTTACAAGGACAGGTGGGACTGTCTCTCTGGGTCACCAAGTGGAAAGCTGAGGAGAACTAAGCTTTCTACCTCCTGTTCTCTTGGTATGAAGAGCCACTTTGTGACCAAAGCCATTCAGTGAAAAGCACCAGCACATAAAGTTGTCTATCTGAAGCCATGCTGTCCTACATAGAGTCATGAACCCAGGTGGCTATCAGGCACTGAAAGTGTGACTAGTCCAAAATGAGATGCTGCAAGTGAGATCATGCTGAATTTCAGCATTAGTGTGAAAAGGGGAATGTAAAATATGTCATCCAGAATCTTTATATTGTTACTTATTGAAATGATATTTTGTACATATTGGGTTAAATAAAATAAATTTCTCCTGTTTCTTTATACCTTTTTACATGTAATGCTAAAAAAATGTCCAGTTACACACATGCCTCTCACTCCAGACGTTTCATGTACCCTGGTGGCAGGGATGGCTGATCCCACAGTCCTCGTGACCTGACAGAGGGGTGCAACTTGGAAAGGTGAACAGCTTATGGAAGAAGGTGTTCCCTGGAGCCACCCACACCCAGGACTAGCTACCACACAGCACCCGGAAGAGTGTTCCCAATAGCTCTGTGAGGTAAGAGGATCTCTCATTCCCATCTTACAGTGGGGATGCCTGTGGCCTAAGACAGGCTTTGTAAGTGCAGGAGCTTGAATCCAGGCTCGAGGTCCAACACTGTGTTTATTCAGCTCCTGTGTGAGGGAGGGGATTGTGGGGGTGGAACAAGCCCCCACAATGAAGGCAGCAGAGCCAGCGAGCCTGTCCACATGCTCTGCAGGCAAGATTTCATCACATAAGTTCCTGGAGAGGAGAGCTCATGCTTGGGTCGCCAAGTGTCTGACACCATGGTGGTGAGCTCTCCATCTTCCTAAAGCCCAGGAGTCACCCTTCTATTCATCCATAGACACTCTCATCTGAGTTTTGCAGCCTCTCCCTATGCATGTGCCTGTGAGTGGGAGATTGCTCCCCAGCTCCATCTATCTCGTAACTCTGGGAGAAAAGATCACAGGCCTTTTGATCCTATGGCCACAGAGAAGCAGCTGAGAGCAAATTGAGGCAGGAGGCTGTGTCTGTCTAGCAGGCCCTAGGAAGGCCTGGCTCTGGTGCTAACACAAACCACAGAGTCCAAGTGAACACGGAGCATAGAGACAAAGGGGTTGGGCTGCTCCCTATGTGGTTCTAGTGTGCCTTCAAAACTGTTACTTTAAAAGCTTAGATACAGAAAGTTGACAGATTATTGGGGCCACCCCAAAGCAGTGAGACTGGACTAATTTCCCAATAAGGAAAAACCTTTGGAAACCAGTGTGCTTGAGGAACTAACTTGGGGCTAAGTCCTGGGCCACCAGGGCTGGTGTTTTCAGGTGACTCCGAGCTGCAAAGGCCCTAGGATGCAGTTCCAGGCTGCTGGCACTAACAAAAAAAAAGGGGACAGAGTCACAACTCGGGAGGGGAGAAGAAAACATCTTTGTGCTTGGCAAGCAACACAGGGATGCCATAACTCCAGCTCATGGGAACAATGGGTGTCCCAGGAAATGGCAATGCAAGGCCAGGGCTGAGGGCAGAGCAACAGGAAGGCGGAGAGTGAAGGGGGCTCACCCTCTGGTGCCTGGCTTCTGGGATGGGCTTTCGTTATCTCACGTTTCAATGTGGGGATTGTAGCAGGAGAGGTGACAGCTACTATGATGTCCCCTTTCAGAAAGATACAGATATTGTAGAGGGAGTTGGAGAACTGGTGCTGGGCTTACCTCTGTGAGCAGCCTGAGAACCTGAGGCTCTTTGGCTCCCACTTAGGCAGCAGGGGCTGGCTTTTCTGTGGTCAGAATGCACAAGGCCCTCCAAACCCACTCTTGCATAGTAACCTCAGAAACCATCAATATAACAAGGGGGTCTGTACTGCTATTGGTTCCTAGTAAGGCTTGGGCCCTCTACATTCTAAACACTATTCTATGTACTTTATATGGTTTTAAGATGAAGCAAGTTTGTTATGATGCATTAAGTGTAAGAATATGCTATATTTGAATTATAAGAGTGCTGCTAGTTTTTATTTGGACACATGGGGTTTGGCCCATAAATGCATGACTTCCCCAATGAGAGCCATGACCTCCCACAGCTAACCAATAAAAGGAGCAGCCTTCTGGAATACATAAAGCTCACATAAGACATGTGCCCTGTCCTAGCTCTTACTCTGGTACCTGCTGGAATCTGCCACTTTGGAATCACTGCCATGACTTCCCCCTGCTTGGGCACAAATGGTGCAATGCTCCCAGGGAGCTAGGTACTTGCCTGGAGAATGCCCAAGCACCACCAGCTCTCAGGCCCCAAAGTGGTCACAATTACATCCTGGCCACCTGAGGGACTGGGGTGTATCTGTCATCCATCCTGAGCTGGGAGCTTCCCACTGGGTCTGTCAGTGTGGAAAGACAGCAGCCAAGTTTTCCTTGTGTGGTGGTTTAAAGGTGACCACAAAATCTTTGACATTCTTCCCCCAAAGAGGTGGACTCTCCTCCCTTTCCCTGAGTCTGGGCTGCCATCATGACTTGCCTTACCCAATAGAATGTGGCAGAGTGACACTGTGCCAGGGTCCAGGCCAGGCATGCCCTTAGAGCCCAGAGTTACCAAGTAGGGTAGTCTGGACACCCACCCTGCTGGTGAGACCAGAGGGAGAGACAGAGAGAGACAGAGAACAATGTTATTGGCCCTGCTGTCCCGTGTGTGTTAGAGATGGGACCCAGGGCTGAGAGTGGCACCATCCTGGATCTTAGCCCCGTTCCACTTTAGATGACTGAGGCCACATGGAAACTCTAGCTGATTACCAGCAGAACCACCTAGATGATCCCAGCTCAGATTGCAGAATCTTGAGGAAATAAATATTTAAAGCCATCATGTTTGGGATGGTTTCTTATGCAGCAACAGATACCTGCAACATTTGGGGATTAGCAGTGTGTGTGCTCTGGGTAAGAGCTTACTCAATGACAAGAAAGGCAGCTGCTCTAAGTTACATCTTCAGAACCAACCTGAAACAAGATCATACTTATCAGATCCCCTCCCTCCATTCAGATCACTTTGTTGTTTTTAAATTTCACTCAGAAAACCAGTTGTGAAGGGTCCTATAACCCAGGCCTCAATAGAGGCTTAGGGCTCCTCACTGCAAATCTACCTACAAACCCACTCCTGCAACTCCACAGATTCTGAGCCAGGGGCTGCTGTCCAGAGCATCACAAAGGTGTCAAAGGTGTCTGCACCTTCCCATACCTGCCTGCAATGGGGACAGGACTACATGAGGGTTGCTTCTGTGGAAGTTCTGCAGAGGACACACATGGTTTGGAACTGGAAGTGACAGTATTGGGGGTTCTGTACAATATGTGGGCAATTCACCTGTGCTCTGCATGCCCCTACTTTCTCAGTTGTGAAAAGGCGACCTAATAAAATGACTTCCATGCTAGAGAGAGTATTAGGAGGAAAGCAGAGCTCTCCTAGGCCTGTCCCCAGGGGTTTCTGGAGGCCTAATTTTCTCCAACTAAAGGGATGGAGCATCAGACCTGGGAATAGCCTTCTCAAAGTCTAAGGCCCACCCGCTGAGGGCAACTGGATTAAAGATATTGTCTTCTCTAAACTTCAACATTCAAAAAAAGAGACTTAATACTATTTTATTGTGTTATAAATTACTTTATATTTATTTCTCCTTTATATTGGGTTGACTAAATATTTCATTTAGTTCTTTCTATATAATGGCTCTTTTTCTGTATGATGACTCTAGTAGTGCTTAGTTGCCTTTAACTTCATTTGAAACAATTTTGCTAAGATTGTATTGTGACAGCTGTCATATCAGCATTCATTTTTAAAACATTTATCAAAATTGGTGAATTTTTGTGCAGCCATTTTAATATTAAAGATGAAAGAAAATATGCAACATTTTTGGCATATTATGCTTCATTATTTCAAGAAAGATAAAAATGTAACTGAAATGCAAAAAAAGATTTTTGCAGTGTATGGAGAAGGTGCTGTGACTGATCGAATGTATCAAAAGTGGTTTGTGAAGTTTCTTTGTACTACTAACATTTTGGCCAAATAATTCTTTGCTATGAGGCTGTCTTATGCATTGGAAGATGTTTAGCAGCACCCCGACCTCTGTCTATCAGATGCCAATAACAAAAGATAGCTGACATACTCAGAATATCCAAATCAATAAAGATTTTGGTGAAAATGAAAAATGTGTCTTTTATTTTACAGAAAAAAAAGCTAAACAGACCTTTTGGCCAACTCAATGTTATAGTTACAGCATTAGATTAATTTTTGTGGCTATGGGTAGCATATCTTACCTATAACTTTCATTTCAAAATAGCAATGGGATCATTTCAATATATTTGCTATAAAAGAGAGTGCTGGGTAGCATAAAGTTACAAAGAACTTACTCTAAGGTCTTGCTACTTCAAGTGTGGCCCCAAACTAGCAGTGGTGGCAGCACTTGGAATGTGAGTAGAAATGCAGACTTTTAGACCTGCTCAGACATACCAAATCAGAACCTACATTTGAGCAAGGTCCCAGGTGAATGAGCTGCTCCTGAAGGTTGGGACACTGTGCTGCTTTAAGGGGTCTGGTGAGGGCAAATACTGACCAACCATTCACACTCAGTTTATGAGCCTATGAAGTGACTGGGGCCTATGGATTGGCTGCTAAAGCTCCATGGGAAAGAACCTGTCCTGCCAGGGCTACAGGATGCCAGCCTGCTAGAGGCAGCTACACACACCCAGAACCAAGCTGCCAAGGGGCTGCAGAAGCTATGAACTGCTCTTTGGGAAGGGCCTCAGCAACAACCCCATGGAAGGCTGAAGGAAAATTCCTTGGAAAGAGAAGCCCGCAGAAGGCTGAGATTTCCTTGAATAGAAATGTGGCCCTGGCTGGTGCAGCTGAGTGGATTGAGTGCAGGCTGCGAAATAAGGGTCACCGATTTGATTCCGAGTCAGGGCACATTCCTGGGCTGCAGGCCGGGTCTCCAGTGGGGCCATGTGAGAGGCAACCACACACTGATGTTACTCTTCCTCTCTGTCTCCCTCCCATCCCCTCTCTCTAAAAATAAATAAATAAAATCTTTAAAAAAAAAAAGAAATGTGGGTGACTAGGAAGCAGGCTGGTTTAGGCTTGAGTACTCCCTTTTTCAAGACTTTCTCAAGCTCCTCAGCTTTGCTGTCTGTCAAATGGGAGTGATCTCAGACTGGTGGTAAGGATTACATGAGAACAGAATGTAGAGGAGCCAGCAAGGGGTCTGACTCACAGCAGCTGTTCAGGCAAAGCTCTGGGCAGCTCAGCAGGGTTTTGGGCACTGTGCACACAAGGCCATCAGGAGCCCACTTAGAGGAGCAGATGAGGGCAGCTAGGAGCTGGGTTCTGAGTAGCTGTGGGTGAGGCCTGCCCCAGTCTGCCTTTGGAGGCTTTGGGGGAGAAGGTCATCTCCTAAAACTGCCTTGTTTTGTTCTCCTCCTCCTACCTAAGCACTAACATAGCCTGCACTTCATAACATATTCTCTATCATGCCCCTGAGCCCAGGCAGACATGTCTTTAGAGCAAAACACACTTGGAGACTGACTGTGTGGCTTTCCAACTCCCACAGATGGGAGCCAATCAGCTAGAAACCAAACCCGTTTGTCCACCATTTGTTGAGCAGCTATAATGAGCCAAACTGCAGGAGAATGGATTGGACACATGGTCCCCGTCTCACACACTGTTCTCTTGAAGGGATATGCAACATGGGACATGAGCTCTCAGAAGGCGTCAGGGTTTCAGGCAGGTGGAAAGCTCAGGAATTGCTGCTGTGGGGGGCAGATACCATGGAGGACAGCTATCAGAGCACAGTGCAGAGTCACACACAGAGCCTGGTGGGAAGGGCACAGGCTGGGGAGGAGAAGGATCTGGCTACCACCCTCACTCCATCTATAGGTGCTCAGTGCTCTGGGTGTCCTAGGAAACCTCTCTGGGTCCCTGTTCACCCTTCTCCACCATGCTCAGGACCCTGGGGGCTAACTTCTAGGCACTTCTATGAACTCTGGTTGGTGGGACTAAAGCAACAGAGGAACACCTGGAGAAGGGGATAGGGAAAGGCTGAGGAATGTATGCTGCTGGCTACTTCCCTCTGCCTCCTGGTTTATCATTGCCTAAGTTCCTCTTCTAAGGTTCCTCTTGGTGACACTTCTCCCACAGCTGCAGTTATTACAAGTTCCAGGATCCCCTCTTCCCCTTGTCCCCCAAGGTCTAGGGTGGAAACAGCTTCCCACAGGTGCTGGTCCATGAGTACCTGCCCCTCCCACTCTCCCTGGTTCCCTTAACCCTGCTTGAACCTCTGAGGAGAGTCCCCTCTAGAAACACTGTTCAGTTTCCCTGTTGGACTGTTCCCTTAAACTGTGACCATTGAATCTAATGCTTCCTAACTTTATGACCTTAAGCTAAAAGTAATTATATATAACTCTAACTATGTGTCATCATAAATACAAGACATTTACAAGGAGCCAGAATGTGTTAAGGGTTTCTGTTTTTTTTGTTTTTAAACCTAATCCTCACAACAGTCTTATGAGGCTGGTATACTACTGTTTTCTCCATTATTTAGATGGGAAAGGTAAGGCAAGGTGGGTAAGTCATCAGCTGGTAAGTGAAGAGTCATTGTTTGAACCAAAATGGTGTAATGTTCAAGCACAGTTCTGACCCAGATCTTCTTGGGGAGCTACAGGGTCCTCATCTGTTTCAGAAGTTCTGAAAGGGGCTGCAGGGTGGGTTGCTCAGAAGAACAAGTACAGGAGCTGTTGGAAATGTGACATCAGGGCTTGGTGAGAGGAAGGCTAGAGATGGAAAGCAGATAGCAATTGTGGGGAGAAAATGAGTCACTAAGAAGAAAGAGTAAATTGAAAAGGGAAAGGGCAGTCCAGGGCAACAGGGACACCAACAAGAACAAGGGAACCCTCAGACTAGTTAGGAAGAAAGGAAAGAGAAAAGCTCTCTAATAATCCCACCTGCTGGCCAGGCACACCACTGGGCACTACACTTAAATTATAAACACTCCAACAAAATTCAGTTTAAGTAAGGTGGTGTCAATCCCACCCAACTTCATAATGAGAAATCTGAAATTCAGAGTGGCTAAGGAAAGTTTCTAAAAACTCAGTCTCAAGTGGCAGAGCCAGAATCAAACCCAAGTTCATCTGACCCATAGCCTCTTCTGAGAGAATGACACAGGTAAAGGCCCTTAAAACAGAAGAAGGAAGGGATTTAAGAAAAAAGAGGATTTAAAATAGAACAGTGATCACAGTCGATTTTAGCAGAGCACAAGGGAGGCACATCTTGCTCACTTGGCTGACCAGTCACAGGTACATAATTCCTGACTCATGCTACCTTTTTCAACCAAGTTGACACTTCACCCAGAGTTCTTCCACTGTCTGCAGTTTGGCTATGCTCCCATTCCAGACATGAGCATTCTGTTCTCTTACCTCTGGACTTCCTCTTGCTAAACACAGACTGCCAGACAATAG
Organism: Trachops cirrhosus; assembly: GCA_028533065.1. Classification (NCBI taxonomy): domain Eukaryota; kingdom Metazoa; phylum Chordata; class Mammalia; order Chiroptera; family Phyllostomidae; genus Trachops; species Trachops cirrhosus. The sequence continues at coordinate 96,047,651 of CM052542.1, read as the reverse complement.
TCAGGGTGAAGAGCAGAACACTGAGGATCCCGATGCAGCACACAAGCACAGCATACATGTAGAGATCTGAAAGCAAGGACACAGCAGTGGTTACTGAGATGACACACATCAGAGGAGATGCACCAGATGAAATAAACACCCTACACTTTACAAAAATCAAATCAAAATGAACCACAAACCCAAATGTAAAATATAAACTAGAAAACTTTTAGAAAAAAACTAGAAGAAAAATCTCTGGGATCTAGGACTAAGCAAGGAATTTTTAGACTTGACACCAAAAGGACCATCCACAAAAGAAAGAATTACTACATTTGATCAAATTATAATATTTTGCTCTATAAAAGTCAATATGAATAGAATGAAAAGACAATCTACGGACTGCGAGAAACTATCTGCAAACCACAAATTGAACAAAGAACTACTATCTAGAATATAAATAACTCTCAAAAATCAGCAGTAAAAAATAAATAATCCTATTAGAAAATGGGCAGAAACATACAGAGATGCTTAACCAAAGAAAATATACAAGCGGCAAATAAGCACAGGAGAAGATGTTTGACTTCCTTAGCCATTGGAAAAGTGCAAAGTTAAACCACAGTGAACTATACCACAGCTATCAGAACAGGTAAAATAAATATAGTAACAATACCAAATTCTAGCAAGGATATAGATAAACTAGGTCAGTCAGACATTGCTGGTGAGAATATAAAATGCTACAGCCACAGTCTTTTAAAAGACACTCCTACAACTAACTAGCGTTCGACCCTGCAGTTACATTCCAGGGCATTTGTTTCAGAGAAATGAAAACTTAAGTTCACACAGAAACCTATACAAGTATGTTTATGGAAGCTCCATTCATAATAGCCCAAAATTGAAAAACAGTACAGAGGTCCTTCGGTGGGCATGGTTAAGCAAATTGTGGTTCATCCACACCAGGAAATACTACTCGGCAATAAAGAGGAACAAACCACCAACACATGCAGTTACCTCTCCAAAGAATTATGCTGAGTAAAAAATAATCACAAAAGGTTATACGCAGTATGGTTTTATGGAGGGAGTGGGAGGAAAATGGGTTTGGCTATAAGGGATGCTCATAGTGATGGGAATGTTCTGTGTCTTGGCTCTATCAATGTCAACATCCTGGTTGTGATATTGTACTAGAGCTTTTCAAGATGTTACCATTGGGGGAAATTAGGTACAGAGTACAGAACAGTACAAAAGATCTATTTCTTAGAAGTACATGCTGATCTATAATTTTCTCAAAATAAATTTTAAGTTCAAATAGTTAAAACATGTTCACATATGTCTTAATAGACTGGGTGGCTTAAGTAACAGACATTTCTTTCTCAGAAGATCAAGGTGCTGGCAGATTGGCTGTCTGGTGAGAGCTTTCTTCCTGGTTTAGAAACATCTCTTGGTATCCTCAAATGGCAGAGAACAGAGCTACAGCAAGCAAGCTCTCATGGGGTCTCCTCTTATAAGGAGACTAATGCCACACATAGCTTCCATTCTCATGACATAATCACCTCCCAAATGTTCTACCTCCAAACACCATCACATCAGGGGTTAGGATTTCAGCATGAATTTGGAGGGACACAAACACCTAGCCCATAACAATACATATCTATTTCTCAAACTCCAGTGATCAATTCTATCACCAATCAGATTGATAAAATGCTCAGAAGGTGGAAAAGAAAGCCAAAAGCTTTATTTTAACCTTCTATGCAGCAAAACACCACAGATGGTTAGACTTGGCAAAAGATTGAACTTAGCAAAAATGCTTTGCTGACTTAAATTTCTTTAGCCAACAGACATCAATCATCAGCCATGTTCGGCACACTGCTAGATAGGAGAAATATAACAATGAACATCCAGAGGACCTCTCATTAAGAAATCAGAGGCTGCATGGTACTCGCAACAATAGAAATGCGTGCCCAATACTAGGAACAAGCAGAGAAGGGATACAACCCAGCCTGGGAGGGCTGAGAGGGGATTCCCAAAGGACTGGAAATCTGCTGTGAGTCATTTTTAAAATAACACAAAAAAATGCAAAAATGTGTAGAGAAAATAAATATATATAGAGAAAAGAAAAGTGTTCGACCTCTATCACCCTAGAGTACTGCTAACATTTGGTGTCCATTATTTTTTAATACACTTTAATTATTGTTCAAGTACAGTTTTCTGTCTTTTATTCCCCTTCTAGCCCACCCCCCAACCCTCCCCACCTTCCTCCCATTTCCACACCCCCCTAGTTTTTGTCCATGTCTCCTTTATACTTGTTCCTGTAAACCCTTCCAATTCTCCCCTGAAATCCCCTCCCCTCTCCCGTCTGGTCACTGTCAGCCTGTTCAATGTCTTTGGTTATATTTTGCTTGTTTCTTTGTTTTGTTGTTTAGGTTCCTGTTAAAGGTGAGATCATACGGTATTTGTCTTTTACCTCCTGGCTTATTTCCCTTAGCATAATGCTTTCCAGCTCCATCCATGCTGTTGCAAAGGGTAGGAGCTCCTTTCTTTCTACTGCATAGAATTCCACTGTGTAAATGGGCCACAGTTTTTTGATCCACTCATTTACTGATGGGCACCTAGGTTGCTTCCAGCACTTGGCTATTGTAAATTGTGCTGATATGAACATTGTGGTGCATAGGTGCTTTTGGATTGGTGTTTCAGGGTTCTTAAGATATAATCCTAGCAGTGGAATTGCTGGGTTAAAAGGCAGATCCATTTTTAGTTTTCTGAGAAAATTCCATACTGTTTTCCATAGTGATTCTACCAGTTTGCAATCCCACCAATAGTGCATTAGGGTTCCCTTTTCTCCACAACCACTCCAACACTTGTTGTTTGTTGCTTTGTTTATGAAGGCCATTCTGATCAGGGTGAAGTGGTATCTCATTGTGGTTTTAATTGGCACCTGTCTGATAGCTAGCAATGTTGAGCATCTTTTCATGTGTCTTTGGATCCTCTGTGTGTCCTCCTTGGAGAGGTGTCTATTCAAGTCCTTTGCCCATTTTTTAATTGGGTTGCTTGTCTTCTTAGAGTGGGGTCCTGTGAGTTCTTTATATATTTTGGGGATTAAACCCTTGTCTGAGGTATCATTGGCAAATATGTTTTCCCATATGATTCGTTCTCTTTTTATTTTAATACCATTTTCTTTAGTGGTGCAGATGCTTTTTATTTTGATGAGAACCCATTTGTTTATTCTTTCCTTTATGTCCTTTGCTCTGGGGTACATATCAGTAAAAATGTTGCTGCGTGAAATATCTGAGATTTTCCTGCCTATGTTCTCCTCTAGGACTTTAATGGTGTCACAAGTTATATTTAAATCTTTTATCCACCTTGAATTTATTTTTGTGTATGGTGTAAGTTGGTGATCGAGTTTCATTTTTTTGCACGTAGCTGTCCAGTTCTCCCAACACCATGTGTTGAAGAGACTGTTTTTACTCCATTTTGTTCCTGTCCCTTTTGTCAAATATTAATTGACTGTAGATATTTGGGTTTATTTTGGGGCTCTCTGTTCTGTTCCAGTGGTCCATGTGCCTGTTTTTATGCCAGTACCAGGCTGTTTTGATTACAGTGGACTTGAAGTACAGTTTGGTATCAGGTATTGTGATCCCTCCTACTTTACTCTTCTTTCTCAAAATTGCAGCAGCTATTCAGGGTCATTTATGGTTCCATATAAATTTTGAAGGGTTTGTTCTATGTCTGTGAAATATGCCATTGGTACTTTAATAGGTATTGTATTGAATGTGTAAATTGCTTTGGGTAGTATGGACATTCTGATGATGTTAATTCTTCCGATCCATGAACATGGTATATGTTTCCATTTGTTTGTGTCTTCCTTGATTTCTGTCTTCAGTGTTGTGTAGTTTTCTGAGTACAGGCCTTTTACCTCTTTGGTTAGGTTCATTCCTAGGTATTTTATTTTTCTCTTTGCTATATCAAATGGGATTTTTTCTTGATTTCTGCTTCTGCTGTTTCATTGTTTGTGTACAAAAATGCCCTTGATTTCTGGATATTGAGTTTGTATCCCGCTATTTTGCCAAATCCATTTATTCGTTCAAGCAGATTTTTGGCCAAGCCTATAAGATTTTCTATGTACACTATCATTTCTCCTGCAAACAATGACAGTTTTGTTTCCTCCTTTCCAATTTGGATGTCTTTTATTTCCTTTCTTTGTCTGATCACTGTAGCTAAAACTTCCAATACTATGTTGAACAGAAGTGGTGGTAGTGGACAACATTGTCTTGTTCCTGATCTTAGTAAAAAGGATTTTAGTTTTTGCCCATTAAGTATGATGTTGGCTACAGGTCTCTCATATATGGCCTTTATTATGTTGAGAAATGCTCCCTCTATTCCCACTTTGCTCAGTTTTTTTTTATCATAAATGGGTGCTGTACCTTATCAAATGCTTTTTCTGCATCTATTGATATGATCATGTGATTTTTGTCTTTGCTTTTGTTTATGTGATGTATTACATTTACTGATTTGTGAATATTGTACCATCCTTGCATCCCTGGGATGAATCCTACTTGGTCATGGTGTATGATTGTTGTAATGTATTGTTAGATGTGGTTTGCCAATATTTTGTTGAGGATTTTAGCATCTGTATTCATCAGAGATATTGGTCTCAAGTTTTCTTTCTTTGTTGTGTCTTTATCTGGTTTTGGGATTAGTATGATGCTGGCCTCATAAAAGGAGTTTGGGAGTCTTCCATCATTTTGGATTTTTTGGAATAGTCTGTGAAGGATAGGGGTTAGCTCTTCCTTAAATGCTTTGTAGAATTCTCATGTGAAACCATCTGGTCCAGGGCTTTTGTGTGTCGGGAGTTTTTTATTACTGCTTCAATTTTATCTGCTGTTATTGGTCTGTTCAGGCTTTCTGTTTCTTCTTCAGTGAGTTTTGGAAGATTGCATTTTTCTAGAAATTTGTTCATTTCACCTAGGTTTTCAAATTTCTTGGCATACAGTTCTTCATGGTAATTTCTTACAATCCTTTGTATTTCTGTGGTATCAGTTGTAATCTCTCCTCTTTCATTTCTGATTGTGTTTATTTGGGTCTTCTCTCTTTTTTTCTTGATGATACTGCTTAAAGGCTTGTTGGTTTTGTTTATCTTTTCAAAGAACCAGCTCCTCGACTCATTGATCCTTAAAATTGTGCTTTTTGTCTCTATGTCACTTAATTCTGCTCCGATCTTGGTTATTTCTTTTCTTCTGCTTGCTCTGGGCTGTCTTTGTTGTTGTTCCTCGAGTTCTTGTAGATGTAAGGTTAGGTTGCTTGTTTGAAATGTTTCTATCTTTTTTATTATGTATACATATATATATAATTAAAATCCTATAGTTTCATATCTTGCTTTTTCTTTAATCTCATTTTCTCATTAAACTCTCTTCTAAAAATTATTCTGAACTATTTTAAAAAATGTGATTATAGTTTATCATATTAATATGAGTGACTTAATATCTTATTATTGGTTACTCAAAGTGTTTCTAATAGTTCTGTATAGGAAATGATTCTGTGATGAGCATTTGTAAGCTTAAATTTTAATGCATCTCTTACATTATGTTCTTAAGATTAAGTTCCTAGAAGTAAACTTGCTTGGTCAGCAGGAATTCACCTTTGCAAACCCCTTGGGACTTGGAGAAGCAATTAGGTAAGTGCTCAAACTGAAAGAGCAAGCGTGCTAGGAGTGGCGGGGTGGCAGGCTTCCATGGCGAGCCTGGAGAAACAGGTAAGGCTTTTTTGGTCAGTGAGAGAGGGGGAAGAATGGGATGGAATCAGACATCTCAGTTTCCTGTCACATGTTCTCCCTCTACAGCTCCTGCCCCAGAGAAGCCCAGTGCAACTGAGGCCTTGAGCTCCTCCCATGGTATTAAGGCTCAGTCAGCTTTTTTTTACCTAAGCTAGTTTGAGTGGGGTTCTATTCATGGAAACTTAGGAGCCTAGGAAAAAAAATAAGTGGAAAGGATAACAGGACAATGTTGTAAGTGAAGAGAGTACCTACACTAATTTTTAAGGGAGCAGGGCAGTGTCTCCTACATAGGGGGCTGGGAGCCTGTCCTAGAAGCAGAGAGGGACTGGAGTGAGAGTTCTAGAAGCCAAGAGAGTAGAACATTGTAGCAGAGATTCTTTAAAAGGAATAGGTGCTGCAGGAAGACACCTATTGGTTTTCCCACTAGGAAGCTACTAGAAAAGTCCTGGGGTAAAGCTAATTCAGGGAATGGTGGGGACAAAGCCCGATTAAAGAACTAGAATTGGTCAATGGCACATGAGGAGTTTGAGACAGAAATAGAAAAAACTCTCTCCTACAACCAAAATTAAAACAGCCTTTCCATAGACATTCCTGTGTCTCAGATGTGTGGGTTTTGAAGATTAATATGGTAGAGCACTCTGCAAGTGGTCAGAGTTAGGAGGGAGGCTTGGGACTCCATTCAAAAACATGAAACTCAGAGACAGAGTAGAGGTCATAGAGCAGGTTACATGATAGGACACAGGCTGGGACCGAATATGGAGAACATGTGACCAGTCCTGGAGCAGACTCTTTGGGAACAGGGTTGTAGAGCCATGTCTAGACCAAGAGGTTGGGGAACAGTGTGGTCACAGTGTCAGGCAGACAGATGTGGGCCAGGTGCACATACATCTGCCTCAAAGGGATTCTGGAGAGGTGAGCCCCTGGACTAAAAGACAAGGAAAATTTGGCTCCAGTTTCATTCCTAGAATAGACAAAAATGCCCCTATTCTGTGCCACTGGAGCAGACCAACATGATCCACCAGCTCACCTCATCAGAACTCTTTCTTTAGTTCCAGGACTGCAGAAACCAAGGAGGGACAAGGCCATGGTGAGAATCTCCCATGTGTCCCTAGAAGCATAATGTAGACATCTGTGGCAGGAGGACAGGGGCTCCCAGAGGCCCATGTTAGGGTTTCAGATCACAGCCTCCTCAACATGGCACAAAGGGGGATCTCCACAGGCAGCCACAGATACAGAATCATAAAACATCTGGCCAGTCTGGAAGGCTCAGCACACTGCCAAGCACACAGGCCCTCCAGGCTGTGGACACTGACCAGTAGGCACCAGCTACCCATGTGTGAGTCCCCACAGGCCTCAGATGAATCATGCCTGTGCTCTGTTGCGTTCTTGAAGCTATGTGAACCTTAAAAAGTGTGGACCTCCAGGAGAAGAAAAGTTAAAAAAAAAACAAAAAACCTGAGTTTCCCTAGATTGGGCAGCAACTATTACCCAAGAGTTCTCATTTTTCCCTTTGTTTCCAGCTTTCCTTTTGCTGCCCAAAAACTATGAAAAAAAAAAAGATTAAGCTCTGAGTCATTTAAGACAGGGTCACAAACTCCTAAAATTCCAGGGCCATCTTCCACAGGGGGAGCTATTGTGAACCTGTGACTTGCCTGACAGGCAGCCATTCTGGGGCTGGAAAGCCAGACTGATGCCTTTAACTTTTAGGTAAAAACCTCTATAATTATAAATGTTGGCTCAAAGGTTTTTAAAGAGACCCAACCAAACAGTGTTTGTCCAGAGATTGAGAAGCCTTCAGGTCTAAATTTAACAAAAATTCTGCACATAATTATATCTGGGATTCCCCTTTAAAATACCACATCTACCCGCACACTCAAAATAACTCTAAAAATCATATTATATTCCCTGAATTCATTTGCACTTTTGTCTTTTGCCATTGCACTTCCAAAGGCACCCATGTCATTTTTAGGCTCAATTGCAAGCTGCTACACAGAAAATGTCTCCCACAGCCACCAGCACAGGCCTCCCTGAAGCAGATGGTGGGGCTGGTGGGCTGGAGTGATGATCACAAGGCTGGGAGGCTGAGGTGGGGTGTACAGTGTCTGCGTGCCAGCTCCCACCTTCCCACAAAGCCAAACCACAATAGGCCAGGGAGAGTAGCCCACCAAAAAGGCAGACAGCACCTGTTGCTGGGCAACCCTGAGGCCTGCAGGGGTATTCAGAGCTGCTCTGAAACCTGGTGACCCCAGCATTCTTCAGCAGAATGAAGAAACACAATGCTCCCAAACCACTGAATCTAGAAAGTTAATGTCAGTCCTCTACATTTCCAGAGCAAAGGCCAATGCCTAGGAGATCACAGCTCTGTAGAGAAAACTGTGTACTTCTGTTATTTCTTATCCAGCCTACAATATCATCTTGCTTGAGGCAAAATACCTGAGCAACAGCCCAGAGTAATTTTAACTCCTTCCAGCATTTCCTGAGAGGCCTGACAATGCCTTTCTTTGTGCTCCTGTGCACAGTCAGCCCAGCTACACTCAGGAGGATGGATGGATATCCACTGGCAAGCCCTACTGCATCTCTCCCATCCAGGAACAAAAGGGCAAAGGCCTGGGATCAGGCGCCAGGGAATTTCAGCTGTCCCCCTGACCTCGCCAACACTGTGGCTGGGCTCAAAAAGCAAAACCCATGGGAAATTGATGCCAAAATCATTGGAAAAAAGAACTGTGGAAACAGCCACTCTGAGGCATCATGCAGAGTGAGAATACAGAGTCTGCTTTTCAGAGGGACCTAGTCTTCTGTGTTGAGATGAGAGGTCATGTTGAGGTACAGACATTGTATAGAGTTAAATAGAGAGTAACCCTGATATTCTGTAGCCACACATGAATTATAAAATATTGTTAATTAAACAAAGTGTCTTAGAGATGTTGATTATGCTGCAAGGTGTTTGGGGACTATATCCTGTTAGGTTGGAGTCGCTCAAGAAACCAGATGGATGCAGTGAGCCAAGGAGCAGGGTTTACTAGCAGGGAATAAGAGGGGAAAATGGAGACAACCAAGGGAGGTTGTGGAGCCAACCAAGAGAGGTTAAGACTCGTTTGGTTGTTCTTAGGGTAGGGTTTTTAAATGCAAAAACCCACAAAGGGTAACTGGTTGGGGTGTCAGAGTCTGATTGGCTAGAGCTGGTTGCTGGGTGCCATTTCTGCTGACCATTTATCTTGATACATCTTGTCAGACCTTGGGTTAAAGCTGCATCCTGTTATGCCAGATCTGCTGACCCCAGACCCCAATCTTAGCCAGGCATCTGTTTGTTCTGGGTGTCGGCAGGCAGTTTTCCAGGCAGGCATTTTCCCAGGCTACAGTTTCCCACAGTGTAGTTTTCTCACCTGGTGATTTTCCATTCCTCCTAGGTCTACCTAGGTCTGTCACATGCCACAATCTTTCCAAATATATAGTGTTGGTCTTTGAAAACACCTCTAGCCCTGACTAAGTGCAAATTATTGGATCTCTTCCTAAATGTAATAATCTGACTCTCAGAGGGGAGCACAGAGTCTGGGTTACTACTAACAAACCTGCAGAGATTGTTATGCATCTGATAATAAAGAAGGCTCTCCCATCACAGGTGCCAGCAACCTGCCTTAGGGCCCCACAAGACTGCCCTCCATCACAGTGCCTGGATCACAGAAACACAGGCTAAATCAATCACTTTTTCTACTGCTTCACCCTGTGAGGAGTCAAGTCACTTTTGTGTTTTTGTTAATGAACAGACATTCACTGAATGAAGGGCTAAGGGAGGAAATTTGGGATTATTTTTCTAGAAGGTCATCAAATAAAGAAAGAGACAGCTACAATACATGCAGGCGAAAAGCAGGGAATACAAAGATCATTGTGAGAGTAAAGTGCAATCTGAGGAACACAATGTATATGTATGACTTCAACACAAAAAAATAAATTCTAATGGCCCACCTTGGTGACACCTTAGAGTTGGCAAACTAAGTTCATAGTTATGGTGACATTTTTTTAAGAGAAAATGGCCTCAACCCACCGCTTTTATCTAGATTTTGTATGGGTGGGTTTAACTCCAAGTGTTCTCACCTAGGGCAAGCTTTGCTTCCACTACACCTGTTAACAAAAGAGGAGGGTGAATCCCTAAGGCACACATGTCCTAAGATTCTTTTGACAAGGTCATGCTCATCAATAAATGCCCTGCCTTCACTAGATATAATCCTTCTCAATTTCCTGATAACCTCTTTACATTAATCAGTTTTATACTGATCAAAGACTCTGCCTGAGAACTTACATAGCCCATTCTTTCATTGTTTGTGGTCTCAGTCCTCAACCACTTTGTGATATTTTTGTGACTTACCTTACTTGAAGGCAAAGTTTCTCAAGTTTGGCATGCTTGGCATTAGGGGCCATATCACTCTGTTGTGGGAAGTGCCCTGTGTACTATAAGCTGTGCACCTACCTGCTAGATGCCAATACAACCAAAATGTTAGCTGTGGCAATCAGAAATATGTTCACATGTTGACCAATGTACCCTGGAGAGGCAAAACTGCCTCCTGTTGAGAATCACTGCCCCAAGGCTCAAGTGGGAGCTTACATCAGCACCCCACCAACCTATGGCTAGGCACCACCCCAGAGTTTCTCATTTGGTGAGGGTAGTGCCTTATTAATACATCTGTAACAGGTTCCAAGGTGGTACTGATGCTTATGCTGCTGGTCTGAGACCAGCCTAGAACCATTGTTCTGAGACCTGACTGCACGCTGGAATCACCTGAGGAGCTTTCAACAAGTTCTACCACCACCAGAACTTCCAGAAAGGTGGTATAGGCAGCAATGTTTTCAAAGATCCCCTGGTGATTCTAAAATGGGTCAAAAATCCCTTGCTTAAAGTTTCAAACTATTTCCAGAATCCCAAATCCTTAAGAATCTGTGATAAAATTAGTTCACAGTGGACATACTTTCTATTTTTATATTACTTGAAGACCCTGCCCAAATATCACCTGAAAGTAGGAATTCTGCAGCAAAATAAAATAACCCCAAATTATGCAATTTTGGAGCTTTACCTTTTTAAAACCTTTCGGCTGATACCACCAGAAATTCCCATCCTACTCTTGAGTAAGTTTAGGGCTAGAAAACAACTTGACAAAACTAAGAAGTGGGGGTGTTTTCCTCCTATTCTATTCCTTTCCTGTTATATAAAAGTGAGATAGCATCTTATAATAAAAATATACAAGATTTACCTTCAAAAAACACCCAAGTCTTTTTCTTTTTTTCAAAGGATGAATCTTCAGAAGCTTTAAGGGAATTCACTGTAAGACAAAAAGGAACAGCACAGCATAAAGCAGGGCAGCAATGGGCCAGGCCCACATTGCAATCCAGAATAATGCCATATAGCATATATGGCACTTTTTATAAAATAATTTTCACTTTTGCAAAACCACATTTAATTGTCAAAACTCACAGACCATGGGGAGCTGCAATGACTGACATGTAACAACTGAGAAAGCTGACACACTGGAGGGGAATTAAGATTTCTGCTGAAAGCGAGTAAATGGCAAAGCTGAGACACAGTTCAATGGAAGTCCCAATTGCCCCACATTCTTGCAAAATAAAGATTTCTCCAGTGGGAAGTCCAAGAACCAAAACATTATTTCTTTTACAATTTGATGTCCCAAGATAGAGAAGCCTGAGGTCACCTGATGACTCAGGGTTAGCGCTCTGAGCACCATTCTTCTTGCAAGACAGTCACACAAAGCAGCAAGCATCTGATTCTGAGATTATGCTGTCTTATCAGCTCTCAGTAAATGGTTGATCAGTGAATTCACTGTGCCTGCTTTCAATAGTCATGGAAACAGAACTGAGTTACACTGTGTTAAACCTTGAACATCATACTAAAGAGTCTGAAACCATGCAAAGGTTCCATGCACAGGGGTAACATTATCATAGTAAAAAAACTAAAAATTAACATAACAAAAAATGTAAAATGTCAAAGAATTAAAATACTGTCCAGTAGAACTTTGTGAGGTGATAGAAATGTCCTATCTGCACTGTACACACAGTAGCAGTCACTGGCCACATGTGACTTTGTGGCTAGTCCACATGGGACTGAGAAAGTGAATTTGTAGTTGTATTTCATTAATTTAGATTTAAATAGCCACATGCATTCAGTGCCTACCAAATTGAAGAGCTCTAGAGAAGAGAATGTAGGACTCTAATAAAAAGAATGTATCTATCTATTTACCTACTTTATCTATCTATCTATCTATCTATCTATCTATCTATCTATCATCTATCTTATCCTTCAGAGAACTAGGATACCTGAAATGTATATGTACATATATAATTGTGTAATATAAATGTATTTATGAAATATAAATATGTACTTAAGAAAGCTGAAATGCAGATGTTTTCAGCTTTTCTAATTGTTCTCAGAAAGAGGGTTTTAGTTTGCTATAAGTTAGTTTGACATTACTGAAGAACTCCTTTCCCATTTGAACCTAAATTCCCTAAAACCATAAGCAGTATCTTCTACCTCTATATACCATCATTTGGCACACTGCCTCATAACAGGTAGGTGCCTAGTAAATAAGTGATTTTTTTCTTTCTAATGACCCCACCAAGTAAGTGATCTGGAAGTCTAGGAATGAATTCAGTAGATATTTGGTCTTGCATGCCATATTATATACAATTTGTCCATCATCTTCCTTACTTAATTTGCCCCATCCACAGGCCCTATAATCGCTGACTACCAGAGCAACAAATCAGTTTCCCCCTCAAGAATTTAAACTGAGAAACAGGGTATATATGGTCGTATAGACCCTGGGGCTGAAAGAACCTGTGAACTTTGAGGCAGAAAGCGGTGTTTGGAAAACAGGCAAGCAGAAGAGCATAGAAGGAAGAACCTGTAAGGGAAAGGTAGAGATGAGAGGCACTATGGGGTTGGCAGACTTGATGTTGATGGCACTTTGGGTCCCAAGCGGGCTGACGTATTGCATTTGCTATCCTTGCATCCCATGAGCTCTATAGCCTTAAACTATCACCTCTTCTCTTCTGAGTTACCTTAAGTGAGTTTTCATAGCCTCAAGTAATAGAGCCTAGGCTAGGCTAGGCTAACTATAAAGAGTCTTAATGATGGCAATACAGAAATTAGAAATAAGTTAGAAAGAAATCTCCAGGGCGCTTAGCTTACACTTTTAGACAGTCAGGTATGCCTATCATGATCCAGAGCCTTACCACTTTGAGTGCACTCCACGGACCAACAGCTTCAGTGTCACCTGGGGGCCAGTCAAAAGTGCAGAATCACTAGGGTTCCAAACCAGAGCTACTGGATCAGCATCTGCCTCTAAACCCAGACTTCCCGGGTGGATCATATGCCCTTTAGAGTTTGAGATGAACTGATGTATACTGGGTTGAAACACTAAGTTGCGATGTGCTGGTTGTATGACTGGGAAAGTCACTTTATTTCCCAGTAATGCAGGGATAATAAGTCCTACTCTCAGGGTAGGTGTGAGAATCAAATACATTAAAACATGTGAAGTGCTCAGAACAGTGCCAGCGACCTAGTGAGCCATCTCTATCCACAAGGACGTTAGCTCTCTAAGACTAGGATTTTAGTCTATTTTATCCCCTGCTCTAACTTCTACATGTAATCCCAGCATGGACAACCCTTTGCTGTCAGCCCTTTGCCTCAAAGTGTGAATCTTTTATTGTTCAAATGGTCCATAAGAACTCCTTGCTCTTGGAGCTAAATGTCTGCAGCTCAAATAGGCTGTTACCATTCTAGCAAAGACAAGTACCTTCAGAGCACCTTTCATTCATCTTTCATTTTTTTCCTTCTCAAATTTGTTGGCTCTTGATCTAGTCCAATTACAAGTCCCTTTGCCTTATTTGGGACAGAAGGTAAGATCTCCCTAATTGACACATGGAGATATGTGCAGAAAGAGCCAGCAAACCAGGATTCTAAGCTAATGGGTCTGTAAAAGAGGAATTCAGGGATGCTCATTTCCCCCAGTAGCAGCTATTTTATGGGAAAGTGCAGCACCTTTGATCAATAACATCAGTCATACTCTTTATCTGTTCCTACAAGAAAGAAAAACAGCGGATAAACTCTGCCACAGTTTCAGAAACTTTTCCAAGTTTCTGCTTAACAATCTTGTTTCAGTTGCTAATCCCCTGCTATCTCAGAGTGAATTTGATACAGTCAAGCCATGTGTCTGAGTCCACAAACCATAAGGACACACTGTGGACAGAGCTAGGCCACCATAACAGCAGGGCTTTGTAGTGGACAAGAAGTGGCTCCACTGACTTTATTAGTGGATCTTCCTCCACAGTCAGCCTGGGGAAGCTGAGTGGAAGATGCCACTGAGGGTTAGATGAGATGGCAGAGGATGAAGTTCTTCAAGGAAATATTTTGCCTGACCAAGGAAAGAGTGGCAAATTTTCCAATCACAGATTACTAATGTTGGTCAAAAACACTATGAGATAAAATGCAATCTCTTGATCAAAGAGCATATGTAGTGGTTTACAATGACTTTAGCCATCAGAAAGTGACAGCCCATCACTTTCAACTGTGTTTGCCTTACCTTGTGATCTAACCAGACTTCCAGACAATTGAGAGAAGACAACAGCAGCCCTTCATAACCAAAGTCCTAGTTCTAAGCACCAGTTCAGGGGAGCTGAAAGTCTTTATCTTCTGACAGCTACCTAGGACTGGGGCAGTTCTCAGTTTAATCCCTCAAAGATTAGGGAGTCACAGTCTGCCAGCCTTTTTAACCAATTAGTTGTCTTATAGGGTTTTCATGGTGGGTGGGAGCCATACTCCTCTGGGTAATGGAGTAATGGGACTTCAGTCCCTGGCCAGGAGGGAGCATAACAGAAGGGAGTAACATTGCATGACTCTCCCCAACTCCCATCTTCATTCACCCTCCTTTTTACCCCTCATCCAAGTGAGCTTCTGATAAGCTGCCCCGCTCTGAATGAGAAGAATGTGGTCAACATTCTATTCTGGGTGGCCTCTGTCTTGCCATGTGCTCTAAGACTGGACTTTCAGCAAATAGCTAACATTGGAGTAGGCAGTGTGTGCCCCTTGGGAATATTTCATTACCCCAGTTGCTGGGAGTGTTGCCAGCACTGTTTCCCAGAGAGTCCTACTTGGGACCACTCATGTATACCCTTCTTTTCCATCCTTCCTGGATCCAGAGGTTCTACGAGGGTGGGTGGTATAAGGAACCCCTCCTCCCACAGGGCTCAGGGCCTGGAAGAGGGTGGGGAGGAAGAAGTCCATTTAGCCTCAGTGTCAAACCCCTTTTCTCAGTACAGCTTTACAAGACATAGAATGGGCATTTGGTTTCTGTCCTACTCCCAAGCCCACTTATGAGTTGCATGGAGCTCACAGTGGAGAAGGGAGTAAAGAGCACTCCAAAGTTGTCTTCAACTGACCTACTGACTGCTTTGTAATTTCCTTGGGACCCCAGTACCCAGGTCAAGGCCATCTGCCCTTCTGCTGAGACGGTGGCCCAGATGGCAGAGCTGCAGGTGGGGCCCCTCCCTCAGTGAAGGGGCATGCTGTGACAGATACCATGTATTACCTCCTCTGGGAGGAACTGGTTAAAAGTGTCCCGGGATCAAACAGTCTGGAAAAACTGCAGCACAGAGGTGCCAAGATACACAGATCATATCAGTCTTATGTCTGGAGGAAGCAGGGTAGAAAGAAAGACTCTTAGTCAAATCCCCTTTAATAGGGCCTATGGGGACACCATCACTCTGAGAGGTGTGAAAAATGAGAGCCTTGATTCCTAACTTGTACAGAATGTCCACTGACTCCCCTGGGGAGGGCATGTTCACAGGCTGTGGCAGATTGTGTTCCCTGAGTTCATGCCAAGACTCTGTGCCCAGGGCCAAGGGGCCTCCACTTCCCTTCCTGGTATCTGTTCACCGATGATAATGACATCTTTGTCTGGACCTGTGTTGAAGGACTGATCTTGTCATTCATAGAACAGATGGCTGATGATTTTTAGAGGCCCTGGGAAGGCTTCCTTTTTCCCAGTATTTTTTCCTACCTGTTCACCTATGCCCAAATTCCTTTAATAAAGAATTGTACAATTAAAAGCTTGATTTGCACCCATAGGTTACATCCAAAGTGAGGTGCACATTTATGACACAGAAGCCTTCCAGAATGCAGGTGTTGATGAAGAGGGAAGTAAAGAGGGCCCAGAATAGACATAGAAGTGAGTGGGCCCGAGAGAACAGTGGCAAGGATATGGGGAAAGACATGGAGATTGGAAGACACACCTTCATTTTTCTCTTCCTATTGCTGGCCAGTCTGAGCTAAAGTATTTTCCAGATTCTCCAGATCTTCTCTTAGTGCCCAAAACCTAAGATGTCTAAAATTTTAGTGTTAGGAGAAGTAACTGAAATTCTGGTTAAAATGGAGAATTCCAGGCATGAACCTGAGTTTCTGGTCTGAGAAATCTGGGGAGAACTCAGAAATCTGTATGATTATGGAACACACCTTAAATAAAATTCTGAAACTTGAGGTTTCTGGAACCTACTAGGAGGAGCCTTGCCTCACATGCTCCTAGTGAAAGTGGGCAGCAAGTCCACAGAGACATGGGAGAGGGAGTTCAAGTTATGAGGGGCCAGACCCTGGGCCTCAATTTCCTATCCAGCCTAAGGCAGGGTCCAGGACTAGAAACTAAACCAATCCCTCTTCATTTTAATCCAGGGAGAACAAGAAAACAGCAAAACCTAAGGACTTAGCCAATCACACAAGTATTGTTTTCAAAGAACTCTAAAAGGGCCCCTTTAAATAGCAGTCTTTCAGTACAGTGAATACAAAGTGAAGAGCATGGCTTTAAAAGAAGTTCTTTTCAAAAGGGCAGGCATCTATAACAATCCATGTGTCTTCCCATGTGCTGAATCAAACTGAGAAACTAGAGAAAATATGAGTAAGAGAGGCCTTCTCCAATGATCATCTAATAATACTTACACACTCCCTCCCCAATAAATGTGTTGCCTTAGAATGTCTCACTATGTTTTACTTGTTTATCTTGTTTCTTACCCACCTCCCCAGCTGAAGGGTAGGGATCGTATCTTTTCTTCACTTCTAGAATCCTTCCTGGCTGTAACAAGTCATAGTTACTTTGAATGAAAGAGTGAATGGAACAAATATTAGACTGTATTGGTGGGTCAAAGTTCTGGGACCATGACATTATGACATTCTGGGAGACAGGAAAGAGAGGCCAGGGCAAGGGGCCCCATCTTACCCAGCCATTTTTCTTCCCTGGAAGCTGTACCTCAGAAGTATTGGGAGTGCACCACCAGCACACAAGGCTAACAAGACAGCCTACTACTGAGTTCTGGCCAAGATGGAAGTGTAGGTAGATATGCTTTGCTTTCTTGCACAACCAGAAGGACAACAAAAAATTTTAAAATGAAAATAACTGGAACTGCTAGAAAATCAAACTGTATGGAAGTCAAACAACCAAGGAGTTAAAAAAGAAACATTCATCCAGACTGGCAGGAGGGGTGGAGACAGGCAGTTGGGGTGGAGAGGACGTGGGGCAAGGAGATGGACCAGGTGAGTGCAAGGTGGTGGCTGATGGTCTGGGCATTCCCACATTTGTGCATGGAGAAGTCAGGAGATACAACTAGAAAGAGAGACAGACTGCACAACCCAGGGTTCCAGCGCAAAAAACTAAAACCTCAAAACCTCTGGCTGGAAAGACTTGTGGGGATTGAGGTGGCAGGAGGAACTCCCAGCCTCACAGGAGAGTTCATTGGAGAGATCCATAGGGTCCTAGATGTACACAAACCCACATACCCAGGAATCAGCACCAGAAGGGTCCAATTTGATTGTGGATAGCAGGGGAAGTGACTGACGGTAGGCCAAGAGCCAAGTGAGTGGCATTGCTCCCTCTCTGACAATTCCCACATATACAGTGCCACAACCCAGTGACTTGGGTTGCCCCACCCTGATGAATACTTAAGGTTCCACCCCTTACAATGTAACAGGTGCACCAAGACACAAAGTATGGCCGAAATGAAAAAAACAGATCAAAACTCCAGAAAAAGAATGAAGCCATGAGGAGATAGCCAGCTTACCAGATGCACAGTTCAAAACACTGGTAATCAGGATTCTCACAGAAATGGTTAAGTATGGTTGCAAAATGGAGGAAAAAGTAAAGGCTATGCAAAGTGAAATAAAGAAGAATATAACCAGAACAGAATCAAGAAACAAGAATTCAAACAAATGAAGAGAGGTTTAGGAACCTCCAGGGCAACTTTAAACATTCCAACATCCTAATCATAGGGTTGCCAGGAGGAGAAGAGGAAGAACAAGAAATTGAAAACTTATTTTGAAAAATAATGAAGAACTCCCCAATCTGGCAAAGGAAATAGACTTCCAGGAAATCCAGGAAGCTCAGACAGTCCCAAAGAAGTTGGACCCAATGAAGCACACTCCAATGCACATCATAATTACATAACCCAAGATTAAAGATAAGGAGAGAATCTTAAAAGCAGCAAGAGAAAAGGACACAGTTACCTACAAAGGAGTTCCCATAAGACTATCAGCTCATTTCTCAAAAGAAACCTGGCAGGCAAGAAGGGGCTGGAAAGAAGCATTCCAAGTCATGAAAGTCAAGGATCTACATCCAAGAATACTCTATCCAGCAAAGCTATCATTTAGAATGTAAGGGCAGATAAAGTGCTTCCCAGATAAGGTCAAGTTAAAGGAGCTCATCATCACCAAGCCCTTATTATATGAAATGTTAAAGGGACTTATCTAAGAAAAAGAAGATCAAAACTATGAACAGTAAATGACAACAAACTCAAAGCTATCAACAACCAAACCTAAAAGTAACAGAAACAAAACCAAAGTAATCAAACAACTAGAACAGGAACAGAATCACAGAAATGGAGATCACACGGAGGGTTATCAGCAAGGAGGGGGAAGGGGAAAAATGGGGGGGAAACTTACAAGAAACCTAAATGGTAGGTACAAAATAGACAGGGGGAGATTAAGAATAGTGTAGGAAATGGAGAAGCCAAAGAACTTATCCATACTACCCATGTACATGAACTAAGGTGGGGGAATGCCGGTGGAAAGGGGGTGCAGGGCAGAGGGTATAAAGGAGAGAAACAAATGGGACAACTGTAATAGTATAATCAATAAAATATACTTTAAAAAAAGGACAGCCTTCTACGAAATGTTCTGGCCTCAGCGTGACAAGCTTTGAGTCTGTTATGTATGATTCATTTTACAGCCTCTGAGTTCTTAGCTTCTTAGAATGTCGGAAGTCCTCAAACCTCAAGTAGAAGGTGATTCTTAAGTTCTTTCAAGTTGAAAGGACAGAGGCAGAATTTAAGGCCCTGATCTCTGGTCTGTAGACCTGCCAATTTGCACCCAGGGGGCATACAAATCTGGAGAGCAGATGCCATCCTGCCTCAGTTTGCTCAGGCAGTGTTTTTCACATATCAATGGAAGAGAAAAATCTATAGGGACTGGAAGAGGTTGGTGGTATGAAATATGCACAAAAAAAACCCTTAAAAAGACCCTTAAATAAAACAAAGATGAGTCTAAACCTTGCTCCAAATTTTAAAAAGTAATGTACT
This sequence comes from Trachops cirrhosus, assembly GCA_028533065.1. NCBI lineage: Eukaryota > Metazoa > Chordata > Mammalia > Chiroptera > Phyllostomidae > Trachops > Trachops cirrhosus. Next base: position 96,028,291 of record CM052542.1, on the reverse strand, counting down.
CAGTTCACTTGTCCTTCTTATTCAGTGATGGTTCCCAGGGAAAAAAATTAAATGTAGCTGTGTCCCCACTATTTGCTAGAACAGCATTCTCAGGGAAAGTAACTAAAGCCCCAGAGACACAGAGACATTCTCTGTTTCGGCTCTCAGAAGTTTGCCTATGGCTTTCGTTCCCTCTTGCCCTCCAAGACTCAGGCCAAAGGCAGCCATTCTCTCTTGGGGCTCAAACAAAGCATCCTGAAGTGATGGAGCAACTGACGAAAAAAGGAAAAGCTCTAGCTTTGTCCATTTCAAGTCATTCTTTCCTTTGCATTCACTCTAAAACAAATTCTAAAAATCGACAAAAAGAACAAACAAAAAAGAGGCAACAGACTTTCTTCATCCCCCTGCAGTTGGAAAAGAAGTTTGCATTCTGAAATGCAGTCAGCTGCAGAATACCAAGGATATGTTTGTCCCCAATCAGCAGCTAAGAAACTTTGATACTTAGGGCTTGGTAACTGGCCCTCTCCAGATATGACTCTGGGATGGGTTTATATTTTTCCTTGCTATTACCTTCCACTCCTTCTTGCCATTAATTGAAATGGTATTTTACCAAAAGGTTTGGACCATTCATTCATTCTTTCATCCAAAGAAACTGTTATTGAGCCCTTTTGTACACCATGCATTGTGTCAGGTGTGAGGATACATTTAAGAAGAATCTGGCATTGTCTCTGGAATCAAGTTCCCTACCAGGTCTACCATGCTAACTTTCCTTTTATCACTATTAACCCTGGCATTCACTAAGCACAAACACCGAGCATCCAACTCCATTCAGTCATTTGCAAATTCCTTTTCTTGCTTGTCCACATCTTTGCTCAGGCTAGTTGGTCTCCTGATACAGCATAGTCTATACTGTCATTGCCCTTCTCACCCTGGAGCCCAGCAAAATCCCACATCCTCCCAGGTGACCTTCTCATATTCTCCCAAGGATACACCCTTGCCTGTCTCTTATTCCATTGCCAGAGTCGCCTTCTTGTATGGCCCTTTCACACTCTCATTCTATTAACTACCTCTATAATGTCTATCCAATCTACAGGTATACCCACATCTACATATGTCTTCTCTAGACTGTGAGGCTGGTGCCCCAGGAGGGTTGAAACCAAACCTCTTCACTCTCACTTCTTTTTGGGCAAGGCACAGTGCCCACAGGCTCATCAATCAGGGCAGGTTACACATTTGCACACTTTATGTTTTTAATCTCTTCAATTCTTCCAGAACAATGGCAGTTGGAATGAGGGTAGGTACAATGAAGAACTGTCTTAAGCGTTGTTTAAATTACACTCCAGTTGTCAATTTGTTCCCTTTGAGTATCTGGACCTGTTGACACTTTAAACATCGTGATGTGTGCTTGTTTAATTAAGCAGTAGCACTCAATGTTTAGTTAATCTCATTCCTAATTATCTCCATGTCTCTGGAGAAAAAGGAATTATTTAATTTCTTCCACTGAAACTTGAAACATCAGTTCCCTGTGGCAGTACTCTCAGATCCAATTATTAAATTCCCTCTAATCTTATATTATAATTTTATCTTTGCCCTCAAATACTTTTAGGTAATAGTCTTCTGTTTGCTTTGTCCACTCCTCATATTTAAAGTTTACATATATGATTATAAGTCAAATAACAATTTGGCTTATTAAAATATGCTATATGGGGTTAGACTGAAATACTGATTAAATTGCAGGAGACAGTCTTTGCAAATTGCTTCTATTATCAACATTTTCATTGTTGATGAAGACTTCTCCATTTCAGAATATCAGACTGCTTCTGAGTCTGTGGGTGTTTGAGCTGGGCTGAACAGCCATTGAGGGCAATTTGTTTATGAAGTTCGGGGAATCGAAGCTATTGAACACCTAAAAGCAAAAGCCTAATATGAATGACAATGTCATTCTGAACCCTGAGAGGCTGTGCTCCCTGGTATGAAGGAACCATATAGTTCCCCAAGGCTGAGCCCTGAATACTGGCCTATCTCCAAGCTTATCAACAGCTAAGGACCTATGGCACTTGGGACTGGGCCAGGGCCTGGACTTATCTGGAAGCCCTCAGGCTTCACCTCAGAAACTGTCTCATGGACACGTGATGAAAAACCAGGCTTTGGGGCTAGTCCAGCCTCCCATTCCTACCCAGGCTGCCCTCTTGCTTAGAACAGGATCTGCATGTTCTGGGAGGGACATGCCAGACCAGTGTCTGGGGAAGACACAAGTAAGGGTCACAGGGACCTCAAGCTGGATGGAAAAGGCTGTGATACTCCAAAAGCTTGGGGAAAAGAGTCAAGGAATCACTAAAGAGCAGAGACAGAACACAGACAGAAGTGCCTGGATGTGGGGACACTGAATGGAGACAGGGAAGGGCATGTGGAGGGCAATGGGGTCCCTGACTTCCCAGTAATGGGAAGACAGCCACTTCGTTTACAAATTGCACACCAACAGATGCACAGCAAGTGAACTGCCAATGCTGAGTGTGGAGAACAGACGCAGGTCAGACAGTCCTATGTGTCTACAAGGACAGAGCATAACAACCATCCTCAATTTATTAACAAAAAAACACAAATTACCACAACTTGTGATACATTAATTTGCACTTAATGGAGAGATTTGGGTCCCTACATGTCAAATCTTCACTTCACTTCAAAGTGACCTTGGTATTTACTCAAAAGATAACAGCTTATCTCAGTTTCTAGGGATACATTATGCTTTCAGATTTTAGGACAGAAACACTTACACCATGTTGTTAGACCCCATTACTTAAAAAGCAAAACTTGTTAGCTATTTCTTTTGGCCCAAGATGATCAAGAACCAAGAACACTTGGAAATCTCTGCACTACTTTATCTATGATATCTTCAGTTCAGAAACCCTTGAACACTCCCAAAATAAGTAAGTCACCCTGAGAACGAGATAGTTCTCTGAGCAGCTTCGTCTCTGTTGGAAAGTATACAAACCTCTGCTCATACTCCCCTAATTTCCACCCTGATTTCCTTGTTCCATCAACTCTAGCCTTGCTGTGCCTCCCATGTTTGGTGCAGGGCACTCAGGACTGACTTACCTGCTCTTCCTGGGGTTGGGTGGATTCCCTCACCATGTCTTACCTGCACTGAGGCCCACACTTGCATCTCACCTGCTCACAATGAAGGAACTAGAAGCAGTTACCTCAGAATGGTTGTCACTGGAGCTGAGGACACAGGGCTCATTAGGCTGCTGAGATGGAGGTGAGTACACCTCACTCCCACCTGGAACACTATGCTACTCTAGATTTTGTATAGATTGACCTTGTGGGATCCTAGGAAAGAGCTGCTGCATCCTTACTCTGCAGTGCTGCTCTTCTACTGAGGACACTCCGCCTTCTCTACATGGCCAATGGGCTGGAAAGGAGGAGTTGTTCCTCCTGCTGCCCCAAATGCTGGTGTTTCCCAGGACTCCTTCCTTGGCCCTGTTCATTGGGGATCTCACACACCCCCATGCTTTCACCTCTCTGACTCAGAAATCAGCTTTCACTAGCCAGATCAGACAGAAGCATCATCCCATGTGTCTGTGCCAACTGGACATCAGTGCAGGATGGCCTCCTGCCTCATCAGTCTCAATCCTAAATTTCACCTCTGGAGCAGCTCCTTCTCTTGTGGTCCCTCTGTCAGCTGTGGGCACCACCTTGGCTGTCACCCCAAATCTCTCTTCCTTGCCCGCATACACTCAATCCTAAAGTCTTCTCATTTGACCTTAGTGTCTCTCCATTCCTACTTCCAAGTTAGTCCTCCATCATGTCAAGCCTAAATAACTACAAGACACTCCCTCCTCACCCCCTTGTGTGGTGCCTCCAGATCCATGTCCTAAGCAGTCAAGAGAGGGACCTAGCAAAAGACTTTAAATGCCTTGCAGCCTAAAGCAGAGATTCCTCAAACTTCCTAATAATAAAATCACCTGGACTTCATGTTAAATATTCAAATTCCATCCCAGACCAAAAAGACCAGAATTTCCTGGGCAGAGGTTTAGGAGTCTTCATTTTAACAGTGGCCCTGGTGATGCTTATCAGTAGGCAAGGTTGTCAATACTGGCCTACAAAATCAAGTATAAATTCCTTCTTATTTGGTGTAAACCCTTCCACCATCATCCCTGCCTCCTTCCCCTAGTTATCCATAGCTGCCCCTGCCTCTCAGCTTAGGCCAGGAGTCTTGACTCACTGTTGTAGGGCCCCCACATACTGAGCATACTGAGATGCCTCTCCTTCCCATTCCCTACCCTACCTAAATGCCAGTGTCAGTGTAAGCACTGCCTTCTCCCTCAGCCTAGGTGCCCTCCTATGTGATCCCGTGATATTTGCATGTTTATCATTGCACTTACATGGTGGCATCATATCTGTTTATTCATCTGCCACCCCCATGGACAAATCCATATATATTTCCCCAAGTTTCCAGCATAGCAAGGGCTTGGAGCAGAGCAGGTGCTCAATAAATGTCCACTGAGTGAAGGAGCAAATGAATCCACCAAGAACTGCTGAACTCTAGCCAATATTATTTTCCAGTTCAATTTCTTCACTGGGCCAACCAAAGCTTCCTAGGCTGAACTTATTATGGCTCTGAAGACTGCCACTCTTTTCTTATCATTTTTGACACCCTTCTGTAGTTTGAATCTATCTTTTTAGAAATGAGGTTCCCCAAATGGACTGTGTATTCTGCATTACCATCTCACCAGCTCAGTACACTTGACACAATTACTGTTCTTCTCAGGGACACCAGGACAATTTGCACATGGACGGAAATGACACTGGCTCTTTGTGCTGCCATATCACATTGCAGATGCACATCTAATTCACCACCATTATCACTGAAGTCCCTTCACAGAGACAGCCTCTTAGCCTCCTGTTGACTACCCAACAGTGCCTGCAATCCATTTTCCCCACATGTATTACTTTGCCATTTTCCAAATTGAATCTCATTCTGTTATTTCCTGCCCATATTTCTTACCTCTCTGGATTCATTTTTATTATGTTTTACTCCTCGCTAACATTAAGAACATTTGCCAATTTTGTATTTTCTGTAAAGTTCATTAGGGTACAGTATGCTTCTTTTTCAATGTCATTGATAAAACAATTAAATGAAATGAAACCCAACATTGACCCTCCTGGTCTCCACTAGAAATCTCTTCAGAGGGTTCAATGGCATGTGTCACTTAGGACATGTCAATCCATTTTGCTGCAGGCTGGGCTTTCACTCAGTGAGGGGGGTCGCATGGTACAAGCAAATGAAGGATCTATGTGACATTCTGTAACTTTTCTTCTACTTTGGGTAATAAAAATGACATTGACAAGTTCACCTGGCATGACAGACTCTCTATAGTAAGCCAAATATGACTCCATTGTCATCTAGAGGGTCATAATATATATACATTCTACATTATCATTTCATTTTGTGCCAACCAGAAGCAATAACCCTATAGCCAAACCCCCCGCTGCAGTCTCACACGTACATACATTGGGGTTGCAGATAAACCCCAATTTAACACTTCCCCATTCATCAAAATCATCATTTTCCATCATGTCTTAATAATTTTCATATTTAACACATAAAATGGCTATGTATGCTGTACTCCAAACTGCTACATCCTGTGTTTCTTAGCCAAACACTTTTAGGGGTGTCCTCAGGAAAAAGCCATGACAAATTCATTCATTAGTATAAGGTTTTCCCCAATAATTTGCTACTGATTTTCCTTTGTCACACACACGCATGCTTAAGACTAACCCTGTTTGGGGGGAAACTCAAAAATCTAAAGAGAAAAGTAAAGCAAAGAATACTGCTGATATTGAGGTGAGCTGGTTATTTGTTTTGTTCTAAGGTTTTTGTTCCTTTCTTCTACTTTGCATTATGTTGGCAAAGCATTTTAAAAGGACAGAACTAATGAGCTGAATTTGTCAGGAGCCACCATCTGAGTTACACAGCATGAATGTAACAGGCTGCCAGTTATGCCCAATTCCTTGGGCATCCCTTTAATTTATGCTTTTCTCTCCCACCCCAAAGAGCTAAGCAAAGTATGAGTAATAAGGACTAGTATTGTAGTAATAGACTTGACTCCATAGTAATATATACAAACAATCTAAAGATGCTAAACTGTAATCAATGTTCATGATAATTTAGTTGTGGCACCCAATAATATTCATGAGTTTACTTTACTCAACAACCAGACAAGTGAGCTTTCCCAGTAATGACCTTTGCAGCTGGTGGGCTCATTGACATTCTCATCTCCTTCTCCTCAGAGAAGAATCTGTGACCTTTCTGAAGTGATCATTCATGGGTCAAAAAGAATTCCAGCTAAGGAAAAATGAGATGCCCTGGAAAATGCAAAAAGTGCCAAAAGGCAAGAGGCATGCAAGTTCCTTGATTAAAAAAAAAGTAGAAAAGTAGGTTTTAAAACTATAGGCTATAGGACTTTTCATCTATCCGTGGCAGGTTTCTAGAATGGATTTTCTTTATTATTAAAACTTTATTTTTTAAGAGAAATTTTAGGTTCAGAGAAAAATTGAGGGAAAGGTACAGACATTTCTCATATACCCTACACATGCATAGACTTCCACACTATCAGCATCCCCCACCAGAATGGTACAATTGTCTTATCATCAATGAACCTACACTAACACATCCACATCATGCAAGGTCCATAGTTTACATTAGGGTTTTCTCTTGGTGTTATACATTCCATGCATTTGGACAAATCATTAAGGACATGAATCCACCATTATAGTATCACAGAGTGTTATCACTGCTGTAAAAATCATATGTGCTCCCCACCTATTCATCTCTCCCTCCTACCTAACCCTGGCAACCACTAATCTTTTTACTGTCTCCAAAGTTTTCCTTTTCTAGAATGCCATAGAGTTGCCATCACACAGTTGGAGAGCTTTTCCAGTTTGGCTTCTTTCACTTAGTAACAAGAATTTAAGTTTCCTCAATATCCTTTTATGGCTCAATAGCTCATTTCTTTAGAATGGATTTATAAATACAGGTTTTAAGAAATTAAAAAAGGAAAAAGTGTATTACTAAGAGACATTGTCAGGCCAATTCCAATTGCTTTTCTGATAGGTTTATTAGTAGGGATAATGAAAAAATCATGGATATCTCAAAACTGGCTTTTTAGTAAAGTAATTGTCAGTCTCTAACAGTAGCCATGTGAGCTAAATGGCAAAATATGGTCAAGATAAAAGCTCAAGTGCTAAAGTTAAAATTCCTAGTACTTCAACAACAAGAGATGACTCACTACCTCTAAAGTGCTGGCCAACATACTAAGGTAAGAAAAAGTAATGAGACATAAATTTGCAGATATCACTGAGAAGCAACTAAAAAAGACTATATGCAAAAAGTGAGAAAAAGGAGATCCAAGATGGGCTCAGAATAGGTGGAAGATACATTCACCTCCTCCCAAGACCAAACTGGTATTACAACAAAAATATAGATCAATTATCCTGAATAACCAACTGAAAACTGGCTGAAGAGAAGTCTTACAACCACAGATTGGCACAAGAAGCCACATCGAGACTGGTTGGAAGGGCTGACATACAAAAAGGACTTGCTCCACTCCCATGGGTGGTGGCCGAGATGCTGGAGGGATATCTCATATGTAAAGGTCACCCCAAGAAGTATGGGGTCTCAACAACATACCAGGTTCCCCAGCCCAAAGCACCAAAGCTAGGAAGAGGCACCCACATAACATCTAAATCCCCTAAGCCTGATCAGCAACTCCCCCTCTCCCAACTCCCTACAGAAATCAAGCTCCTGGCAGATTTTGGAGCAGACTGAGTGGTGTAGCTCTAGGATAGAAGAAATTTTTCCCCCACATGCTGGACATGTGCAGAGCCCTCCCTTCACACAGCCAAATCTTTCTCTGCTAGGGACTGATAAATTCTGCTGGCTTCATACTAACAACTCCCTGAGACCCTACTCCACCATAAAGGTTTGCAAGCACCCAGTAGGTAGCACCTAGACTTGTTATACCCTGGTACATTTGCTGAATAATCCCAGACAAAGCACTGGCAACAAATTTCCATGTATCATTCTGGGGAAAACCAGTCATCCCTACCTGCTGATTCCCTGAGAACCTATTTCATGCAACTCAAGTACTGCCAAAGACTCTTTCAGTAGCTAAGCCTAACAGGCAGCCAGAAGGCTGAGGCAGGTAGAGATGGATCTCAGGACCCTTTAGGACTTTTGCTGGCCTGCCTCTGGGCCTGCTGCTGGTAAAAGCTGGCCTTGGTGTACAGCCAGATCCTTCCCACACATACCCAGGCCCAGCAGAGGCAGCCACATACTGTGAATTGCTTTGTAGCTCCAAACAGGTTGCTCATGGCCAGTCACAGGCAGCTTCTGACATTGATCTGCAGAAGAGTCTTTCCCCAAAAGTCCCAGAACCAATACCCAGTGGTCAGCTTCTGATAATATCAGAGAAGGATTCAATATGCTTCACAAGTAGCATATCCAAAGGAAGATCTGAGAAGGCACCAGACCCTGCTGAGGAGAACTCCACACTTGTAGTGAGCACCTGCACAGTAGCTTGTACACTGTGATTGAAACTGATGCCCACAGTCAGCCAGTCTGAGGGTTGACACCACACAGGAACAGACCAACAGCAGTTAGGACTCAATTATAACAGGAGGACCCACACAAGGGTCATTCCTTTATTCCTTATATGGAGCAACCAGCACAAGTTATACAGGAGATTTCACCACAGGGACCCACAGGACACCTACTACATAAGGCACCATACCAAGACTGGGAGTCATAGCAGATCTACCTAATACATAGAAACAAACACAAAATGGCAGCCTAAATAGGGAGATAAAGAGTCATGCCCAGAAGGAAATAATAGGAGAAATCTCCAGGAAAAGAGATAAGTATAAAGGAAACAAAAATTTACCAGACATAGAGCTCAAACTATTAGTTATAAGAATGCTAAAGGAACTTAGTGAGAACTACAAGGAACTTAGAGAACTACAGCATGAAAAAGAACAAACAAACTATTTTAAAAAGTCAGAAATGAATAAACAAGATTTGAAATGAAGAGTACACTACAAGGAATAAACAGTAGGTTGGATGAAGCAAATGACTGAATCACCAATATAGAAGGTAGAAAAAACACCCAATCAGAGGAGCAAAAAATAAAAGTAACTTTTAAAAATGAGGATAGTAAACAAGCCTCAACAAATTCAAGAACATTGAAATCATACCAAGCATCTTCTCGGATCACAAGGGACTGAAACTAGAAACAAACCCCAAGAAAAAAAATACAAAACACTCAAAATCATGGAGATTAAATAGCATGCTATTAAACGATGAATGTGTCAAGAATGAAATTAGGAAAGAAATCAAAAAGTTTCTGGAAACAAACAAAAATGAACTCACAACAATCCAAAACTTATGGGACACAGGGAAGGCAGTTCTGAGAGGGAAGTTCATAGGGATACAGGGCTACCTAAAAATGATAGAAACATTTCAAACAAACAACCTAACTCTACATCTACAAGAACTCAAGGAACAACAACAAAGACAGCCCAGAGCGAGTAAAAGGAAGGAAATAACTAAGATTAGAGTAGATTTAAATGACATAGAGACTAAAAGCACAATTTTAAGGATCAATGAGTCCAGGAGCTGGTTCTTTGAAAAGATAAACAAAACCAACAAGCCTTTAAGCAGTCTCATCAAGAAAAAAAGAGAGAAGACCTAAATAAACACAATCAGAAATGAAAGAGGAGAGATTACAACTGATACCACAGAAATACAAAGGATTGTAAGAAATTACCATGAAGAACTGTATGCCAAGAAATTTGAAAACCTAGGTGAAATGGACAAATATATAATAGAAAAATCCTAGAAAAATATAATATTCCAAAACTCAATGAAGAAGAAACAGAAAGTCTGAACAAACCAATTACAGCAGATAAAATTGAAGCAGTAATAAAAAACTCCTGACACACAAAAGCCCTGGAAGGGACGGTTTCACAGGAGATTTCTACAAAGCATTTAAGGAAGAGCTAACCCCTATCCTTCACAGACTATTTCAAAAAAATCCAAAATGATGGAAGACTCCCAAACTCCTTTTATGAGGCCAGCATCATCCTAATCCCAAAACCAGATAAAGACACAACAAAGAAAGAAAACTTGAGACCAATATCTCTGATAAACATAGATGCTAAAATCCTCAACAAAATATTGGCAAACCACATCCAACAATACATTACAATGATCACACACCATGACCAAGTAGGATTTATCCCAGGGATGCAAGGATGGTACAATATTCACAAATCAGTAAATGTAATACATCACATAAACAAAAGCAAAGACAAAAATCACATGATCATATCAATAGATACAGAAAAAGCTTTTGATAAGGTACAGCACCCATTTATGATAAAGACACTCAGCAAAGTGGGAATAGAGGGAGCATTCCTCAACATAATAAAGGCCATATATGAGAGACCTACAGCCAACATCATACTCAATGAACAAAAACTAAAATCTTTTTTACTAAAATCAGGAACAAGACAATGTTGTCCACTTTCACCACTTCTATTCAATATAGTACTGGAAGTTTTAGCCACAGCAATCAGACAAGGAAAGGAAATAAAAGGCATCCAAATTGGAAAGGAGGGAACAAAAGTGTCACTGTTTGCAGATGACATGATAGTGTACATAGAAAATCTTATAGGCTCGGCCAAAAAACTGCTTGAACTAATGAATTTGGCAAAACAGTGGGATACAAAGTCAATATCCAGAAATCAAAGGCATTTTAGCACACCAACAATGAAACAGCAGAAGCAGAAATCAAGAAAAAAATCCCATTTCATATAGCAAAAAGAAAAATAAAATACCTAGGAATAAACCTAACCAAGGAGGTAAAGGACCTGTATTCAGAAAACTACACAACACTGAAGACAGAAATCAAGGAAGACACAAACAAATGGCAACGTACACTGTGTTCATGGATTGGAAGAATTAACATCATCAAAATGTCCATACTACATAAAGCAATTTACACATTCAGTGCAATACCTATTAAAGTACCAATGCATATTTCACAGAGATAGAACAAACCCTTCAAAATTTATATGGAACCATAAATGACCCTGAATAGCTGCTGCAATTTTGAGAAAGAAGAGTAAAGTAGGAGGGATCACAATACCTGATACTAAACTATATTACAAGGCCACTGTAATCAAAACAGCCTGGTACTGGCATAAAAAAGGCACATGGACCACTGGAACAGAACAGAGAGCCCAGAAATAAACCCAAGTATCTACAGTCAATTAATATTTGACAAAAGGGGCAGCAACAAAATGGAGTAAAAACAGTCTCTTCAACACATGGTGTTGGGAGAACTGGACAGCTACATGCAAAAAAATGAAACTCAATCACCAACTTACACCATACCCAAAAATAAATTCAAGGTGGATAAGAGACTTAAATATAAACCATAATACCATTAAAGTCCTAGAGGAGAACATAGGCAGGAAAATCTCAGATATTTCACAGAGAAATATTTTTACTGATATGTCCCCTAGAGCAAGGGACATAAAGGAAAGAATAAATAAATGGGTTCTCATCAAAATAAAAAGCTTCTGCATGGCTAAAGAAAACAGTATTAAAATAAAAAGAGAATGAACCATATGGGAAAACATATTTGCCAATGATGCCTCAGACAAGGGTTTAATCTCCAAAATATATAAAGAACTTACATGACTCCACTCTAAGAAGACAAGCGACCCAATTAAAAAATGGGCAAAGGACTTATATAGACACCTCTCCAAGGAGGACACACAGAGGATCCAGAGACACATGAAAACATGCTCCATATCACTAGCTATCAGAGAGATGCAAATTAAATCCACAATGAGATACCACTTCACACTGGTCAGAATGGCCATCATAAACAAAGCAACAAGCAAGTGCTGGAGAGGTTGTGGAGAAAAAGGTCCCTAGTACACTGTTGGTGGGATTGCAGACTGGTACAATAGAAAACAGTACAGTTCCTAGTACACTATGGAAAACAGTATGGAATTTTCTCAGAAAACTAAAAATGAATCTGCCTTTTGACCCAGCAATTCCACTGCTGGGACTATATCCTAAGAACCCTGAAACACCAATGCAAAAGAACCTATGCACCACAATGTTCATAGCAGCACAATTTATAATAGCTAAGTGCTAGAAGCAACCTAGGTGCCCATTAGTAAATGAATGGATCAAAAAACTGTGGTACATTTACACAATGGAATTCTAGGCAGCAGAAAGAAAGAAGGAGCTCCTATCCTTTGTGACAGCATGGATGCAAATGGAAAGCATTATGCTAAGGCAAATAAGCCAGGTGGTGAAAGGCAAATGCCATATGATCTCACCTTTTACAGGAACCTAAACAACAAAACAAAGAAACAAGCAGAATATAGCCAAAGACACTGAAATAGAGAACAGGCTAACAGTGACCAGAGGGGAGAGGGGAGGGAATTTCAGAGGAATTTTAGGGGAGAATGGGAAGGGTTTACAGGAACAAATATAAAGGACACATGGACAAAAACTAGGGGGGTTGGAAATGGGTGGGAGGAAGGAGGGATGGGTGAGTGTGCTGTAATGAGAGTAAAGGACAGAAAACTGTACTTGAACAATGATTAAAATAAAATTAAAAAAACAATGAGGATAGTTTAAGGACATTTGAGACTACATGAAGTAAGCCAACATTCATATCATAGGAGTACCAGAAAGTGAATAGAGTAAGCAGACAATCAAGAAACTATTTGAAGAAATAATGACTAAAACTTCCCTAAATGAGACACAAGTCCAGGAAGAGCAGGGAGTCATAAACAAGATGATCCCAAAGAAGCCCATAACAAGACACATCATAATTAAAATGGCAAAGGTTAAAGACAAAGAGCAAATCATAAAAGCAGCAAGAGAAAAACAGTTGCCTAAAAGGGATCTCCCATAAACTATCTGTTGATATCAAAATAGAAATATTTCACGCCAGAAGGAATTGGCATGAGATACTTAAAGAGGTGAAAAGTAAGGACCTACAACTAAGATTACTTTACTCAGCAAGGCTACCATTCAAAAATTGAAAAAGAAATAAAAAACTTCCCAGACAAGAAAAAGTTAAAGGAGTTTGTTACCACCAAACCAGTATTATGAGAAACGTTAAAGGTTCTGCTTTAAGAAGAAGAAAGAAAAAACAGAGGAACAGAGTCAAAAGAATAAAATGGCAATAAATACATACCTATTAGTAACCACTTTAAACTTAAATGGCAGAAATGCTCCAATCAAGACATAAGGTAACATAATGGATAAGAAAGCAAAAACCACATATATGCCATCTAAAAGAGACCTATCTCAGAATGAAAGATACACACAGACCAAAAGTAAAGGGATAGAAAAAGATATTTTATGCAAATGGAAATTTTAAAATGCTGGGCTAGCAATAGTTACACCTGACAAAATAGACTTTAAAACAAGGCTATCGTAAGAGGCAAAGAAGGACATTACATAATAATAAAAGAGCAATCCAACAAGAGGATATAACCCTTGTAAACATGTATGTACCCAACATACGAGCACCTAAATATATAAAACAAGTCTTGATGGAAATAAAGGTAGAGATCAAGAGTAATACTGTCACAGGAGGAAAGTGTAACACCCCATTGACATCAATGGATAGGTCTTCCAGACAGAAAATCAACAAGGCAACAGCAGCCTTAAATAACACACTAGATCATAAATATCCCTGTTGAACATAAATGCTAAAATCCTCAACAAAATACTAGCAAACCAGATCCAGTAATACACTAAAATGATCATACACCATGATCAAGTGAAATTTATTCCCAGCATGCAAAGATGGTACAATATCCACAAATCAGTAAGTGTGATATACCACATAAACAAATGAAAAATAAAAATCATGCAATTATATTAATAGATGCAGGAAAGACATCTGATAAAATCCAGCATCAGTTTATGATAAAAACTCTCAGCAAACTGGAAATAAAGGGAACATATCTCAACACAATAAAGGCCATGCATGGTAAACCCAGAGCCAACATCATACATTTCCCTTACGACAAGGATATCTGCTTTCACCACTCTTATTCAACAGAGTACAGGAAGTCCTAGCCACAGCAATCAGACAAGGAGAAGAAATAAAAGGCATCCAAACTGGAAAGGAAGAAGTAAAACAGTCATTATTTACAGATGATATAATACTGTATTCATAGAACCCTATCAGAAAGGGAAACTAAGGAAACAATCCCATTTATAATTGCATCAAAAAATAAAGTACCTGGGAATAAATTTAACCAAGGATATAAAAGACATGTACTCAGAACATTATAAGACACTGAGGAAAGAAACTGAAGAAAATACAAATAAGTGGAAGCACATACTGTGTTCATGGATAGGAAGAATTAACATCATTAAAAATGTCCATCCTACACAAAGCAACCTATAGATTCAATGTGATTTCTATCAAGATACAAATGGCATTTTTCACAGAACTAGGACAGATATTCAAAAAAATTTATATGGAACCACAAAAGGTCCTGAATAGCAACAGTGACCTTGAGAAAGAATGCCAAAGTTGGAAGAATCATGCTACTTGACATGAAACTATACTATAAGACCATAGTAATCTAAATAGTATAGTATTGACATAAAAACAGACATATAGATCAATCGAACAGAATAAAGAGTCCAACAATTAACCTACATTATTATGAATTAATATTTGACAAAGGATGTAGGAATATACAATAAGGTAAAGAGTGTCTATTCAATAAATGGTTTTGGGAAAATTGGACAGATAATGTACAAAAAAATGAAACTAGACCACCTTCGTACATTATACACAAGAATACAGTCAAAATAAATTAAAGACCTAAATTCAGACTTAAAGCCATAAAAATCCTAGAAAAAAACATAGACAGTAAAATCTCAAAATTTCTCATTGCAATATTTTTTCCTGATAAAACTCCTTAGGCAAGGGAAACAGAAGAAAATGAAACAAATGGGACTACATCAAACTAAAATGTTTTTGCACAGCAAAGAAAACCATCAACACAAAGAAAAGACAACAGTGATTGGGAGAACATATTCACTGATACATCCAATTGGGGTTTAATATTCAAAATTTATGCAGGGCTTATAAAACTCAACACCAATAAAACAAACAATTCACCCTGTCCAGTGGCTCAGTTTGCTTGAGCATCTTCCTGTGTACCACAAGGTTGTGGGTTCAATCTCTGATCAGGGCACACACTTAGGTTATCAATCCCTAGTTGAGGTGTATATGGGAGGCAACCAGTGGATGCTTCTCTCTCACTTCTTTCTTTCTCTCTCTCTCTCTCTCTCTCTCTCTCTCTCTGTCTCTCTCTTCCTCTTTCTTTAAAATCAATAAACATATCCTTGGGTGAGGATTAAAAATAATTCCAATTTTAAAATGGACAAAGGACCTAAATAGACACTTCTCCAAAGAGGACATAAAGATGGCCAATAGACATATGAAAAGATGTTCAATTGACTAACATTGAACTAATCATCAGAGAAATGCAAATTAAAACCACAATGAGATATCACCACACACCTGTTAAAATGGCTATCATCAATAAATCAAAAAACAACAAGTATTAGTGAGGATGCAGAAACCAGGGAACCCTAGTTCACTGTTGGTGGGAATGTAGATTGGTGCAGGCACCATCAAAAGCAGTATGGAGTTTCTTCAAAGAACTAAAAATGGAACTTCTTTACAACCCAGTGATCCTACTTCTGGGAATATATCCAAAGAAATATGGAACACTAATTTGAAAGAAATGCACCCTTATGTTCATTTCAGCCTTATTTACAATAGCCAAGATTTGGAAGCAGCCCATGTGCCCATCAGAGATGAGTGGATAAAAAAGCTATAGTACATTTGCACATTTGCACAATGAAATACTACTTGGATGTAAAAAAGAAGGTAATCTTAACTTTTGGGATACCATGGATGGACCTGGAGAGTATTATGCTAAGTGAAGTAAGTCAGTCAGAGAAAGACAAATATTGTAACTTATAATTTCACTTATATGTAGAATCTAATTAACAAAATAAACTAAAAAATAGAAAGACTCATAGACACAGTGAACAGATTGACAGCTGTCAGAGGTGAGCATGTAGAAAAGGCTGGGTAAAAAAGATGAAGGAATTAAGCAAAATTAAGCAAAAAAAAAAAAAAACCCTCATAGTCAGACAATGGTTTGGTAATTGCCAGAGGGAAAGGGGGTTAGGAGAAGGTAGGAGAGGGTAAAAGGAGAATAAATGGTGATGGAAGGCCACTTGATTTGGGGTGGTAAAGATACAATACAATATATAGAAGATGTATTACAGAACTGTATCCCTGAAAACTACATAATTTTATTAACCAATATCACCCAGATACATTCAATTTTTTTAAAAAGTAGGATAACTTATTGTTGCTGAATAAAAGTCAACAACTTTTCTATAAACAGGGAATAACCAATTTAAAAGAGATCCATGTGTGTTTGTGTGCGTGTGCATAAAAGGGATAGATTCTAATTACAAATATAAAAAACTAGAAATAAACACAATAAAAATGTTAAGACGTATGTGAAGAACTCTTTACTTAAATGTATTTACAAAACAAACAGACAAACCCTGAATGCATGAAGGAACACAACAGGTCCCTGGATAGGAAAATTTAAAATCATAAAGATATATAAGATGTATATGCCCAGCCAATGTAACTTATAAAGTCAATTAAATCCCAACAAAATCAAACTCTAACATAATTTTTACAAAACTAGGTAAGATCACCTGAAAGAAAAATTAAATGTATATGAATAAGCAAAAACATTTATTGAAAGAATAATAATGAGACTTGCCCTATTCTACAATAATTAAAATAGTACTATATTAGTGAGATAGATAGAGTTTACATTTAAATGTAGGAATTTAGCTTATGAAGAATGTTGCATTTCAAAACAGGGAAATTTTATTTGATCAATAAATAGATAACATAAGGACAATAGAACAGCCATTTGGTAACAAAAAGTGAATTAGCTACTCCACACCTTATATAAAAATGGATTCCAAATAGATAAAGGAGTAAAACTTTCTTTGAAAACATTAAAGACAAATATGGAAAACACTTTTATAAGCTTTGGGTGGGAAATACCTTCTTGGATAAGATATAAAACCATGTGCAATTAGTTGAAAATAAACTACATCTCAATAATAAAATGCAACTAGAAAAAAAAGAATAGCATATAGGAAAAAATGGCAAATTTGACTGCATAAATATCCTGAAAATGTAAAATTTTCTACATGGCAAAAAATAAATAAATAAATGGTAAAGACAAGTAACAAATAAGAAGAAAAATTTGCACCATATGTAACAGTTAACAAATTAATAATCAGAAATATAGATAGATAGATGATAGATAGATAGATAGATAGATAGATAGATAGATAGCAAGCAACCAATTGAAAAATAGGCAAAGATTATGGACAGGCAATTGAGAGAAAAATTAAAACAGTTGTAAGGGAATTCAGAGATGCAATGTTGCTCCAGCAGTAAAGGCCTCTGGGAAATGTTGGACTCCGTTTAACATTCTGTGACTGTTTAACTCTCTGTAGCCTCAGGTGTTGGCTAAATACCCAGAAAGCCAGAATGTTGCCCAAAGATAAATGTCATACCAGAGGAAGGAGGTTAACAAATGTATAGAGTACAGGTAACTGTCTGATGTTATCTGTTAACTTAGAAATGCACCGTTGCCCTGGCTGGGTAGTTCAGTTCATTAGAGCATCATTCTGATATACCAAGATTGAGAGTTCAATCCCTGGTAAGGGTATATACAAGAAGCAACCAATGAATGAATGCATCAATAAGAGAAACAACAAATCAATGTTTCCCTCTCTCTGTCTCCCCCCACTCCTCTCCCTCTCTCTAAAATAAATAAATAAAAATAAATAAATAAATAAATTCCTGCCCCCCACCAGAGGTAAACTGTAGGCGAGCAAGAGAAGCTTCCCTCATATTTATGGCCTGAGCCCCACCTCCTGTCTCCCTCCATCACCCCCCACCCCCATCTATGAAAAAACTGTCTTCCAGGAAACCAGCCCCTGGTACCAAAAAGGTTGGGGATTGCTAGTTTACATGACTACCCACCATATGGTTTTACTATTAACCCCCTATAAAACAGGGGGTCCTAGGAAGTGTATGTATTTCTTCCCAGCCAGCTACCACTGGGAGCAAGTAGCTGCTTTGCCCATGTATGTAAGTTTCTCCTATTAAAGCTCTTATGAATTTGAATAAGGCTACATGCCATTTATTTGTAATTGATCCTGAATTTACACTTTTGGGGCTTTCCTCCAACAACAGTCAATAAACGTATGATGAGATGTACAACCTCACTACTAACTGAATACAATAATTTAAATTAAATTGTATTATATTGAATAATCAAAATTAAAACAATGAAATATTATTTTCCCATCATTGTGATAAATAATGGAAAAGATTAATAATATCTATTGTTAATGAAGCTTCAGGGAAATAGATACATTATGCAATGATGGTCAGAGTACAAATTTGTAAAGTCTTTTAGGAGAGCATCTTAGCATTGTCTATTAAAAATTTAAATATGCATAGCCTTAGGCCCAGCAATTCTCTTTCCAGAAATCTAACCAACAGAAACACTTGGAAATGTATATAAGGATATTCACGGAAGCACTGATTGTGTTAATGAAATATGGGAAGTTTCCTAAGTTTTCATCACTGGGGAATGACAGGATGTAGTTTGGTATTGCCTTGCTATATAATATCAATGAAAAAAAAGTGCAAATAATATCACCAACAAGGCTTATAAAGCATTAAGTGTAGTGTTAATAATATGGGTGTGGGCACATATGAATGCCAATAGGAGAGGGACTTGAAAGATCTAAACCGAATCATTGACAATGATTATCTCTGGGGATGGCAGTGGAAGTGGGATATTAGGGTGTAAACAGGGCAAATGCAGACTCTCACATTTTAATTTTGACAGTGTTTGAATCTTTTACATATAATTTTTTTACATAATGCCTGTGTCACAGCAGCTTACAAAAACATTGGTGTGACTACACTATGTTGTGTAAACAGTGCTAAAAACAGAAGTTACATGATGCCATAGGTGCAAGAGCTAGCACACACAAAGGTGCCCTCATGGAAGAGGAAGGGTGATGAGGGACCTTAAATATGATGTGCAATTGGGGGGACTTCCAACCAAGATGGAGGCATAGGTAGACGCACTGTGCCTCCTTGCACAACCAAGATAGGGACAACAACAATACAGAAACAAAATAACAACCAGAACTGACAGAAAATTGAAGTGTATGGAAGTCGGACACCCAAGGATTTAAAAATAGACACTTTCATCCAGATCGGTAGGAGGGGTGGAGTCAGGCAGCCAGGCGAGGGACACGGAGTGGAGAGCTGAGCACCTCGGGGTGGCACGCAAATCCGTAGCGGCAGACCCTGGGCGCACAAGCAGCAGTGGCTGGTGGGCCCCAGCCAGGGGGTGGCAACCGGCAGACCTAGCAGATCCTGGGCACACAAGCAGAGGTGGCTGGTGGGCCCTGGCCAGGGGGTGGTGACCGGCAGACCCAGAGAGGTGGACATTGTGAAGCAAGGCACTGCACGCAACTCAGGGTCCCAGCACCAGGAAATAGAGCTTTGGGTCACTGACTGAGAAGGAAGGTCCCATGGGGTGCACAGGCCCACCCACACCAGAATTGGTGCCAGAGGGGCCCGGTTGGCTTGCAGAAAGTGGCGGAAGGGTCTGGGGTCCTACAGAGAATAGAGCAAGCACCATTGTTCCTTCTCGGACCCCGCCCCCACATACAGCCTCACAACCCAGCCACTGGGGTGCCCCGCCCTGGAGAACTCCTAAGGCCCCGCCCCTCACTACAGGAGCTCGACAAGACCAAAAAACAAAACAAAACAAAACAAAAAAACAGCAAAAAGATGGCTCAAACAGAAGAAGAATTC